>BSBM01001409.1:8975000-10175000 GCA_027924585.1 Larix kaempferi | reverse complement strand
CAGAGGGAAAAAACGCGGTATGCGGCGGCCGAAAGGGACAGCCGAAAAGAAAAAATTTAAAAAACGGAAACCAGAAATTCGAAAACTAGGGGAGTCGCCAAAACTGTAGCTAGGGTTTTACCCCTAGCTTGTGCAAATGAGCACCTACTAAGGAGAATGGACTCCTTAGTAGCAGTTCAGTATATTAAACTAATTAAGCTAAAACAAAAATTAACAAACTACTTTAAACGTTGCATGAGACATAAAGGAAAGATGTAAAAAATGGTTTTATATTAATGTTACCTTGAGTGTCAAGGTTGATGAAGCCCTTTGCAGTGTCCAAGAGGATGCTCCAAGCTTTAGAATGCTCCTTTCTCCTTCTCCAATGTTGGGGATGGGCCAAAGGTGGCTCTCAAGGTGAAAATAGTTCAAAAGGTGAACTAGGGTTTCGAGAGAGATTTTGGCAGAGTAAGGGTGCTTGTGATTGTGGATATGGAATAAGGGATCTCCATCACCTATTTATAATTTTTTGGTGGTGGAGTGCTGACCCATGGTTTTAGGAAACACATGGTTTTAGGCAGCTGTATAGGGTTTTTTCCTCCTTTTCCTCATTATTTTATATTTTTTATTCCCTTTTTAGGGGATTTTTGCTATTTTTGGAGGAAAAGGGGGTTTTTTAGCCTTTTTTAGGCTATTTTGAGGGTTTTGTGGCCTTTTGGAGGCATTTTAGGCCTTTTGGAGGATTTTTAGAGGGATTTTTGGGGATTTTTAATGGAAATATGGTAGGAAAATGGACAAATGAGCCATATAATGTGGTAAATGAGCTAGTGAGCACTTTTTGGGTGTTAACACCGACAAATACATGTGCTGGAAGAAGGATGCAAAGGGTGACCTCACCTTGGTCGCCAAGAGCTGGTCGTCAGGAGTAGCCAAGTTGGGGCTGCTCAACCTGCTAAGGTTTCCACATTTTGATAGATCACCAGAGCTCAACGCGGTGGTGCAAACTCTTATGGCTCGCATCCACCAGGGATATTTATGGCTAGAACAAAATATCAACCTGACAATTGACTTAATCCACTGTATAACTAGATTAAGCAAAAGGGGAAAAGACCCAAATAAATTCTTCTAGGAAAAGACAAAGGATAAAGAGGTAGCAGCATTGATGAAGCAAACATAATCTGTGATCAAAGGGAAGCGAGGCTTCCAGACGGAGGACATAAAGGACAAGGAAATACGGTTTGTCACGTAGCTATTAGCAGGAAAAATATTAAGAAAGTGCAGACCCTTAGAAGTAAATGCAGGCGCAGTACTACTTGGCGCTACAGCTGCCAAGGGACAAGAATTCAATTGGTCCCAATATCTATTAAATGAATTCCTTGAAGAAATAAATGATACACAAATCAATGGTGGATATTTCCATTTCACCTAGCTCATCGTATTCATCGGCTTCCTGGGGTGGAGGGAACCAAATCACTATGTCAGAGTGGTCACAAACACTTCGGACTGCAAAGGTGCTCGATTTCAGAATCTATGGGCGAACTTGAATCCAGAAAGGCAGCACGAGACAGGGCTGGTCTTTTACACATATTACGACCAGCTGCACGGGGCCATCATGCTCACACCTCGCATACCAAAGCATGTAACAAGAAAATATATATGCATTATAAATTTTTATGCTACGATGAAATGAATCTCCATTTAACCCAAAGTGCAGAAAAAGAATGTTGATTGGTACCCAGGAAACTACCATATGTACGAGGAAGATATTGAGAACTTAATGAAGGAATGGCCAGCTGAATTCCGAGTTGAGATCATGGATATCGAAAGTGATTCTGGTGAGGATAACCCTATCCCATGTCCCATAGTAGAAGATAAAGAGTCAAGCAAAAGAAAGGATGTTGGAAGTCCTTCAGGGTAGAAGGAAAAAAGGAAGAAGCAGAAAGCAAACAAAGACAAATTAGACACAGTGCTTCGCGATGATGATTATTTAATGATCCCCACGAGGGTCACTGAACAAATGGAGGAACTTTCGACAGATAAAGAGAAGAAGGACAAGGCAATTCAAGACATCTTAAACCAGAACCTCACTACACTGCAACGGTGATCCCAAAAATTTGATGAAGTTAGCAGAAGACTACCCTTGCACCACAAGTGAGTAGCTAAAAAAGGGTCTGCGGGGACTCCACAACAGCAAATAACGATTCCCGTGAGGTCCTGTATTGTCCATTTGCAGCCACTATCTATCAGGTTTCCATTACAAGATCAAGCAATGTTAGATACCAAGAATGTACAGCGTGTGGAGCTTGATCTTGCAACCATACCATTGCTAGAACTCCATTACGTACGGATGCAACTCGGTGAAGAAATGCATGACAAAACCATAGAAGCACTGAAAGGATAGGCAGAGTTACAAAGACAACTCGAGGAAGATAGCTCATGGAGTACTGTGCAATTACAAGTTGAAAGAAATCGTCGACTGAGATTGGATACCACAATCACTATGGTTGCAGATACTATAGATGAGTTTGAAATACAGACAGAACCAATATATACTATCATCAAGATTGGTGAGTTGGTCAATAATATTAAGAGTGAGAAGGAAGACATGGAGATTCTCCATGAGACTGAAATTGCTGCCCTGAAAGCACAGCTCAATCCACAAACTCCACCATATGAACAACAGTTAAGACAAGGAGTAGTGACTACCGCAGCACAGAATATTGCTATCGAAGTCACTAAGTGCCAGAGTCTACTAGAAGCAGCATTGAAGGCATTTAGTGCCCTTGAAGAAGATCAACAATTACAAGAAGTAAAGAAGGAAGTGAAGGAAAAACAAGAAGTACTAGAAAAGATGAGTGAGGAGGTTAAGGTGCTACCAGTAAGGGAGAAACTCCTAAAATACAGGGAAATCAACAACCTAAATAAGTAAGTTAAAGCGTTGCATGAGAAGGAGACAGAAATGGGTGATAAGTCACAGCCATTATTAGAGAACATCGACACAATCTCACAAGAGATTGAAGAAAAGTTAAAGGAGCTGAACCATAATCAAGAGCAAGTGGAAGGCCAGATCGGCCATGAGATAACACTTGAGATGGTGGAAACAGTGGGATAGATTGAACAAGATATGAAATCCTCGGTAGAAAAGCTGATGGAAAGATTCAATGAGTTCACTGCGAAGATAAGTCCACAAGCAGCGAAACACCTTCAAGGAGTTCCAGGTGGCTCGGGGGTGTTGGCTTGGTTTTGAAACCAAGCTTTGTGCAATGGGTACCTATCAACAAGTGATAGCAGTTTCAAATATTGAAAGCAAAAAAACAATTATAAATCTGAATCTAACATGTGCATATAACAATAAACTTGAAAAGATTTAAGAACAAGAACAAGAAATAAAATAAAAAATGACTTTTGTATTATAATACCTCAAATGGTGAGGATGTTGTGGTGTTGAGCAGCTCCACGGGTGAGATTCTCTAGGCTCCAATGGTCTCTTCTTCAAGATTGCTACAATGGTCAAGAACTCATGAGAGATTTTGACAGCATGAGGGTGGGATGATGAATGGATGGAAAGTGAGGAGCCCCTACCACCTTTTTATAGTTTTGGGTGGTGGGGATTACCATTATGGTTTTGAGGAAACCAATGGTATTGACCAACATGGTTTAGGTACCTTTTCCCTCATTTTTCCTTTTTTGAATATTTTGAATATTTTTATTCCATTTTTAATATTTTGGGGAATTTTGGACCCCTTTTGAGGGTTTTTTATTTTTTTTGAGGTAAAATATTCATTTTGAAGGGAAAAAGGGGTGTATCATGGTCTTTTGGTGACCTTTTGATGGCTTTAGAGGCTCAAATGGTGGAAAAGTGGACAAATGGGTCATGTGAATAAGGAAATGAGCTAGTGAGCACTTTTTGGGTGTTAACAGATTTCCCCTTGATGTGTGAAGGTAGGAGCTCATCGTATGGCCGATAGAAATCATAGTTCGTTTGTATTTTTCCTGGGGTTTGGGGAAGAGAAGAGACCGGTTGGAGAGTAGATCAACAACCCTCAGAAGCTGCAAAAACAAAAAATATTACATGGCCTCAATATGAATGAGCAATAATCTCTGATAATGGACGAGGCGGGCATACCCATGCTCGTATCAAGACATGTACATAACAAATAGTCCCAAGAAGGGGGACCTAAATAAGACATAAAAAATCTGGTGGTACATCATAATGGTCCAAAGGGGACACTATTTTGGGATGTACTCATGATCATAACATGACTGATCTCAATAACTGATACACTAGAATAAAGTGACAACCGTTCTGAATAAGGTCTCAGAAGGGTTGATGAACTGCTGAAACTGAAGGTGTCCAATATCTATAGGGAATCAATGATTGTGAGTCATCTCTGAGAAGTACATGTAACTGTATACTCGAGGGATTATAAAACAGGGGTACATCGGAATATTGTCGCCCTGTGCAACCCGGATATCTATAGAAAAAATGTAACTGGTTGTTTCCATAGGTATACTCTCGAATGTGGAAGAGTCAGGTGGTATCCGGGGTCTTCAACAAATAATTGAACGGACCAATACCCTGTGCGAGTCTCAACGATGCGATCAAGGTGTTGAAGTCGAGCATTTGAGAAACAACCATTTGGAAAGGCACTGAGGACTCTTCTCGAAATGATCTGTAGGCACTCATCATAAATGGTGATGAGTCCAAGACACAGGGACCTCTAGGTCTATCCTTTGGAATAAATTTGGGTGTCATCGACAGAGGGAGACCAACAACTAACAAGGCAATGATGTTTCCTTGATAGGAGCACGAGGTGTAGAACTGACATACTTGTGGGGATGGGAAGTAACTAGGGTCATAGAGTGAGTAGACTCAAACTTCCTTTGTTAAGAGCATGATGACATGGTTGAACTGGCAGTGTAGGGAACTGACTTGTAGGTGCGGGGATCATAGATTTTAAGGACTGAAGGGTATGTATTAACTCTGAGGGGGGACGAGCTGATGGGTGCTGTCGAGGGATTCTCAGAGTGACATGCTGTAGAATACTTTGAACAAAGGCGACCGAAATGGGGAAGGTGCCATATGAGTAGACATGATCTGTTGTGGATCGAGGAGCACCATTGGGTGCTTCTTCGTAGTTTTAATGAGCTCCAAGAAGGGATAAAAGTGTGCTCTGAAATGGTAGTGTCATGTGGATTTTTTGATCCCAGGACTGTTCGTGCTCATGGGTGCTTTCATTTTTAAGGAGTTTGAAAATGATAAGCAGACTCTACAGTGGTTGTGAGTACCGTCCTGTGGGTTTTTACGAGCCCAGGATGGTGATTGCTCATGATCACTTTCATGTTTAAAGAGTTTGAAAGCAATAAGTGGACTCCATTGGTGTTATTTTTCGTAAGTTAGTCTCTAAGGCCCAAAAAACCATAAAATGATGCAAATGGAGAACTCTTCTAGCTAATGTTACTAGAGTATTCCTTTTTCGTAATTAGTCTACAAGGTCCGGAAAAAGGGTAAACTTATACCATGTAGACGCTCTTTCAGATACGTTTAGCGAGCATGAAAGGAAGCAAGGTTGCTCGGTGATCCTTTCATTGTTTTAGGAGTCAGAAAAGAGCTTAACAGAAACTCCCTAAGTGCCTATTTCGTAAAAGGGATTGCTCGGCCCGAAAAAGGGGTAAAACTATACCGAATAAAAAGGGATTGATGCGAGCGAGAAAAGGTCTCAAGCATGGTCATGAGTGCGGAATACTAAATCCAGTGACATAAAGATTGTCAAAAAGGGGCAATGACCAATGTGGCATGCAAACTGAGGTGATGAGTGGCATTTTGAAAAAATTCCTGAAAAGGAGGGCTTGAGAGGAAGAAATGATCTCAAGCATCATCACGAGCGCGGAAAAATGAATCCGACGATATCAAACTTGTCAACAACGGACGACGCTTGATGTGGCACACAAACCGAGGCGACGAGGGGGCATGGGAAAAATGCCCAAACAATCCGGAGGTGAGAGCAAGAAATGATCTCAAGCGTCATCACGAGCGCGGCAAATTGAATCTGACGATATCAAACTTGTCAAAAAAGGACGACGACCGATGTGGCACACAAACCGAGGCGACAAGGGGGCATGTAAAAGATGCCCAAAAAATCTAGAGGTGAGAGCGAGAAATGATCTCAAGCATCAGCACAAGTTCAGAAAATTGAATCTGGCAACATAAAGATCGTCAAAAGAGGGCAACAGCCGATGTGGCACACAAACCGAGGCGATGGGGGTCATTTTGGAGAAAAGCCCAAAAATTATGGGGGTGAGAGCAAGAAATGATCTCAAGCATCGTCACGAGCATGAAAAACTGAATCCGATGATATATGACTCGTCAAAAAATAGGGCAACGGTCGATGTGGCACGCAAACTAAAGCAATGGGCGGAATTTTGGAGAAATGATCTCAAGCATCATCACGGGCATGAAAATATGAATCTGGCGGTGCAAATGGTGTGAAAAACGGAGGTCATAAGGACTCTGGAATGGTCAAAGGAAATAACTAGGTTAAAAAATGGCTACAAATAAAGGTGAGCCCACCAAGACAAGGATGCAGTGGTGGGGGAAATGATGACCCGCGAGGGAAGAATACTAGGTGTATCAAATCAAATCAAATATACAAATGATATGTGACCTCAAAAATGGTTGAGATCACGCATGTGTAAAAGTCAGCAGGGTTAATGACCTGCCCCCATGCTATGTGCATGGGGTTTGTGATTGTGGATCACATATGTGTTGGTTTGAACAATGGAATCATTGGAATACTGAGATAGATGTGATGGGGAAGGTTCAAAATGATTGATCATTCCCCCTATCCCAAAGTCGAGGTAATCTATTATGCCCCCTAACTCAGAGGTGTCAATGTTGTGTAGATGTTGTCTCAGAGAGGGATCAACGGGGCATTGAACAACTGCTGGCGGGGGGGTATACCATGACGCTGTAGGCCGTGGTGGCATACTAAAGTGATGATATGATGATGGAGGATTCCCCTTGTGGGGTGGATGCCCCCAGTATCTCCGACGAGAATCATGATGATGATGAGTAGGCAAGGTTTTGGGCCTTCCCCCATGTTGTGGACATGTGGTTTCCTCTTTGATTTGAAAAGGTTGAATATGTGGGTCAAAGGGATCAATGGAAGGGGCCAACCAGACAGAAGGGTATCCAGTGGAAATCGTGTAAATGGTGTTAATTTATTCCGAGGAGGAAGATGGTGGGGGATGAATTTCCTCAATGAGAAGAGGGGATATCTCTAGGTCGACGTTATTCAACTGGTACAATGCTGCTCTGTAATCTGGGATATCGAGGCAGTGATGTGAATAATGGTCGTAGATTCCGCATATTGCACAAGGATGGTTTGTGCGAAATGATTTATCACGAGGTTGAGGGGGGAGTTCTAGTTTGACTATTGGAACATTGGTGTCATCATCCAACATATTCATGTGTTCTTGAAGTGCTGGTAACTGTGGACATTGATGGGTGGCATGGCCTATGTTGTCGCACAAAGAGAACTTGGGGGGTATGCGGTTTGTTGAGGGATTCTTCACCAACTTGGGGGTCACTAGGGGGGTGCAATTTGTGGGTCCAGTGGTGTATGTTTGTGGACCTCTGCCCCCAGTGTTTCGAAGTGATTGGGGAATATAATTGGATGTTGATGTGGTGGCCTTTGTTGGAGGTGGTCGATTCTGGATGTTTGCTACACCAGGGGGTGGACGGTTAGAAGTATTGATGGGTTGCACCGGTTGTAAAATGACATTCGGTGTCGGAGGAGAGGTTGGGGCAGGTAGGTACCACATAGGTAGTCCTAATGTTAATCCAGGGATATGAAGTGTAGACATGACTGGTGTGCTGATGCTGCCTAAAGGGGGAAATAAGAATGGGATAGTATGAATTCGTGTGGCTCCTACATGAGTTGGCACTGAGGGTGGTTGCGGGAGTAAAGGGGGCTGTTGGTTTGGTACCTGTGTGTTCTGCGAGAGGGTGCACAAATCAAATATCTCGGTTATATTCAAAGGGGGTGGGAAGGATTGGAATGTGGAAGTCATAGGTGATTCTGAGTATAATCTGGGTCTAACTGTGGAGACGAACGATGTAGGTGCATTCTGAATTGGTTGTTCAATCATAGGGAGAATATTTTTAGGTGCAGTGGGGGCGTATTGGTTTCTACGTGTTTGGAGATTCATGTCAAACGATGACATCATAAGGAGATGATGACTACATGAATCCATCGGTTGGTTTGTGTGTGCAGCATATGTGATTTGTTGTTGTGGTGTTGTGGTTCCTTGAGGAGGATCCAACGGACGAGTGTTCGCCACTCCTAGTGTGGGAAAAGGATTCTGCAGTACCATGGGTTGTGGTTGAGGAGGTGGCGCTAGTTGTGCCACGTGCCCTTGGCGTTGGGTGTCATCAGACCACAGTTGGCGTGCTTGCCCCAAATGGGGGCAAGTGTGTGTATAATGGCCATATACCCGCATATGGAACATGGGTGGTTTGTTCGTAAATTGGGGTTCTTACCCTGTTTCGGTGGTCGATCAGGGTTTTGGTTGGTGGGGGTAGCGTTGTTGTTGTTTGGAGGATAAGTTTGAGCGATTGGAGGTTGTGGTGCAGCAAGGACTACATGTGGTGGGAAATAAGTCGTTGGGGCTTGTGAGTGAACAGGAGCATGTGTGGCCTGCTGATGGTAATATGTAGGGGGTGCAACCAGAGGAGGATAGGCTGAAGGTGCATGACCATAACACTGTGGTGGACATGGGTGTCCATGAGTGTGGTGGGGGTGGGCCATGGGAGCATACAAAGTTGTAGCTCCGGAGTGAGATGTGGCCCGCAAAAGATCGGTGTCGTTATTATTGCGCATAATGGAAAATGGTTGGTTGTGGGACGCAACTTGTCCAATGATGCCGTCAGCGGTGTGGGATGCCCCCGAAGCGTCAGTCCGGGAGGAATTGCCGCAGGGAGCGTTAGGTAAAATGGTATACAGGTAGCCACACTGGGCGTAGATCAGATCAAACTGCTGGGATCTTAGAATGGCTTCTTCTTCCAATTGGGGTCGTTCAGAAGCTACATCCTTGGCTATGAGGGGTAGGAGTGATTTAAGAAACCAGTCCAAAAATATATGGTCATCCATTTTTATCTTGCAGAGGCTACGATGCTTGCGCCACTCATGGATATGGTCGGTGATGTGGGTAGTTGTGTTTTGTCTACAAGGCAATAGTATTTCAACTCCTGCATCATAGCGTACAGGTAGCTGAAAAAACTCAAGGAAAGTGGAGGTGAGGGACATAAATGTATGGTGGGTCCCATGTGGTTGTTCAATGTACCACTTGGCTGTAGAGCCAGTGAACATTCGTTGCAACAGTGTTATTCTAATGGAGTCATCCACTATGGAGTTAGATGAACACCATAGGTGAAATGACATTATGTGGTTTTGGGGATCTTCCCCAGGTTTTCCTTCAAACTTCGGGATGTCCGAGGGAAGCTTTGTGGGCATGGGGGCCAAGTGGGGTCATGTCTAATAGGATCATTAGTTAGTATTGCCAAGTCTGGAAAATTCAAACTTGCCGGAAATGGTAGACTGGCTAAGGGGTGTGATGTAGTGGCTGGGACATAACTGTTAATGGTAACATTATGTAGTGGTCCAGTGGCCCCTAAGGGTATGCTCGGTATGGAAGGTATGTGTGCTCCAACCAATGTGGTGTGGGAAAGGCCAGCGCTCCCAAGTGCAACATGGGTTGCAGAGGGGTTAGGAATAGTGCCAGGAATTCCTGGGATCTGGGTTGTGGTAATGAGAGGGGGTGTGACCCCTATGTTGGGCATACCCATAACAGGTGGTGGCCCTGTGTTGGGCATACCTAAAGGGGGAATGGCCCCTATATTAGGCATGCCTAATGGGGTTGCTGTTACCATGGGTGGCACACTAGTAGTAGGGTTTGTCGATGTATCTCCAATAGTACTGGTGAAAAGGGGATCGTATGGTGATCCAGCCATGGGGTTGGTTGGTGATATTTCAGTAGGGTTTTCGGATTCAGCCTCAGAATCAGATGTGAAGTGAGGTGAGTCAAAATTGGATGACTATGTGTTTGGCCGATGACGTGTCAATTCAAGGGATAAAGCTCTACGTCTATGATGTCTAGAGCCAAGTGTACCGAACTGAGGGGGTTGACCCTGAAGACGACGAGATCGTCTTAAATTCTCAATGGTGAGAAATATTTAAAATTTTCAGTGTAAGGTGGTGACGTAAAAAACTTGAAACCCTAATGCAACAATGAGTGCAAGAGGGGAGTGAAAAAATAAAGGCTCTTATGCCAACAACCAATCTCAAAAAGCACTTATTATAGTAGTTGTGCTATAATAAGTGAAGGGATACAACAAAATTGGTCAGAATACCAAAAGTCAAATAGTTCCTAGAAAAAAATGGGTGTTACTAGACCAAAGGTGGGTAATGTATCATGCAAACACCTAACTAGAAGTATTGTGAGTCAACAAACGATATCCTCTACAAGGTGATAAAATCCAAATTAGACAATATAGAGTGTTGAATCAACGCCTAGATATCCCCCTACCGGGAGGGATATCGGGTAGACAATCCTAAAGAGTGGCAACTAGGATACCCTGTTCATGACACGTTCGGTTGGGTTAATCTGCAGTTTGGTTCTATCGCCGTTGTACACCCTCTTGGGTGTACACCGAAAACTTCGAAATGTATCTTTCTGTTACTGAATGGATTGCGGTATTCCACTCAGACTTCCGGAACCAGTCTGGCTACTTCAACCCTCCTAAGGGAGAGGCCTTCCCAATAAATTGGTTGATAACCGTGTCAAAATTATAAGAGATTTTGGTACCATAGAGGACAACCACTATGTCTCAAATGTAATAATTGAGGGGTGTTATTGGAACACCTATCCCCTCAATTCTACCTAACTACAAAATTCTTTTTAGTGCTCCCCAAGTGGGGTTAAAAGTTTGTTGAGTTTAAGGTAAATTGTAAGGCTCAGTTTAAATTATGTGGCAGAGTGGGTGCAAGTGTGGTATTTAAACTGAAATTGATTTGCCTCGCTTGGGCGATTGATTGCAAATGAAAGAAAAGACGCTTCCAGTTTTGTAAAAAATAAAGGCATTTTTGAAATGTAAATGCTTGAAAAAACTATTCAAAAATAATGGATCTTTGAAATAATTTAAAGGGAAGCAAATAACATAAATATTTCAAAAAATAAATGCATCTCTTAAAAGTTGCTTGGGCAAAGTATTGAGCAAATAAACAATAAAACCTTGATCTAAATAAAATGCAGAAAATATTTCTTTCAATTATTGAAAATTTTTAAAAAGACTCTTAATGGAGCATATATAAATAGTAAAAGATTTAATATGGCTGTAAAAATGCAGAAAAATTAATGCTGGAAAATATGGGCAAAAATGGGTGAACTGAAGTGATAAATAACACTAAAATAAAAGATTAGATAAATTTATATGAAAAAATTCTTACATCTAATAGGATATTTGGATTCCTTGATCAAAAGCACCCAATTTGAAGAAAAAAAAATTGTTTCAAACGGAGTTTGGGAGAGGGAGATATGGTCGTTTGAAAGTTGAGCAGCGTTGCCAGAAAATTACGTCATGGGTTTTAGGCTAAAAGTCGCGATGTGCATCGCGGGTTTCGAGCGCACAGTCACGATGTGCAGCGGGGAAAAATGTCTCAATGTGCAGCACGGAAAAGGGCCGCGAAGCCGCAATGTGCAATGCGGAAAAAGGCCGCAAAGCCGTGGCGCGCAGCGTGAAAAAAGGCCACGAGGTCGCGATGAGCCGCGCAACTATCGTGCGAAAAGCCGAAAAACGGACGCCGAAAAATGAACCTAAAAATGGAAATTTCAGGCTGTTAATGGCAATAGAAAGGGCCAAGATCTAGAACAACAACGGATCTGCTGTTTAGGATGGCAGATCTATGAATTAAAATGATTAAAACTAACAAAAACTAAGATCTAAAGCAAAAATCTGAGATCTAAGAATTCGAAGCCAGTGGAGTCACCAAAAAATGTTGGCTTGGTTTTGCAACCAGGCTTTGTGCAATCAGCACCTATCAACAAGTGATAGCACTTTCAAATATTGAAAGCAAAAAAACAATTATAAATCTGAATCTAACGTGTGCATATAACAATAAACTTGAAAAGATTTAAGAACAAGAACAAAAAATAAAATAAAAAATGACTTTTGTATTATAATACCTCAAATGGTGAGGATGTTGTGGTGTTGAGCAGCTCCACGGGTGGGATACTCCAGGCTCCAATGGTCTCTTCTCCAATATTGCTACAATGGTCAAGAACTCATGAGAGATTTTGACAGCATGAGGATAGGATGATGGATGGATGGAAAGTGAGGAGCCCCTACCACCTTTTTATAGTTTTTGGTGGTGGGGAATACCATTATGGTTTTGAGGAAACCAATGGTATTGACCAACATGGTTTTGGTACATTTTCCCTCCTTTTTCCTTTTTTGAATATTTTTAATATTTTTATTCCCTTTTTAATATTTTGGGAATTCTGGACCCTTTTTGGGGGTTTTTTTATGTTTTTTGAGGAAAAATATTCATTTTGAGGGGAAAAAGGGGTGTATCATGGTCTTTTGGTGACCTTTTGATGGCTTTAGAGGCTCAAATGGTGGAAAAGAGGACAAATGGGTCATGTGAATAAGGAAATGAGCTAGTGAGCACTTTTTGGGTGTTAACAGGGGGCGAGCCACATGTAAGTGTTCAGGGCATGTTGGTTTTGGCCCAGATGGGGCATTTTTTAACAAGAAGAATTTTGAGAACTGCAGAGCTAACCAGAGTTAAGTTTGAACAATTTTGGGATAAATTTTGGTCTGCTGTGAAGTTGCACGCAACATAGTGTTGGGGGAGCTACGAGGTTGGTGCTGCGAGGAGTACAGCGCTGTGATGTGCCACGTCAACAGAGATCGAGCTAAGCAGAGCATGGACGGATGAAGGTAGTTATTTTGGTTAGGTCACAGAAGACCTATTTTTAGCAAAGATAGTCGATAACTACCGAGCAGTGGGTAGGTGCAAATCGGAGGTAGGTGACTGATCACAACAGGAAAAAGACTACTACCACTCGAACCAGTCATCTAAGGCCGAAAAAGTAGGAATAGCTCGGAAAAAGCAACATGTTGGCACGCATATAACAAAAGATCCACTGCCAGATATCAATAGTCCGATTTTGGGAAAACTGCAACAGTTTTGTAAACCTAAGGGTTCTACCTTCAAGATGTAAAAGACATGACCTATGGGTCTTGATCTATAAATAAGGAAATTTTGTAAAGGGAAAGGGTAAACTCTCATTTTTTTTATAGTATTGAATATTGTGAGATCTGTTACAGTAAAGAATTGTAAAGGCTCTACAGCTGGGTTGCAGAGACCTAATTTTGAGAGAGAAAGAGAAGAGTGTCTACAGCTGAGTGCGCAGACGAAGAACTATTGTACCCTTTCCAAGATAAATAAACAACAATTCTTGTGGAGGTAGCCTCCCATCTAGGGGAGTGAACCATGTTAAACCATTGTGTTATGTGATTTCTGTGTATGATATCATTAATTTGTGATCTAATTTACTTACAGTGCATGCATGAAGTTACTATTGTCTGTTATATGTTTACTATGATCTGTATTCATTGTGGAAAGGATAGAATAAGATGCTAAGTAGTTCATGTATGGAGGACTATTAATAGTAAAGCACCTATAAGTCTCGAATGAATGGATCGATGAGATAACCACACAGTTAATTGTTAAGGATTGAATCGCAGTATTAAAGCACACAGCACTACGTACCTCACTTATCTGAATAAGTCATGATGTTTATCAATCTAATTAATGATGAATGCTTAAGGATTATCGAATAAGATTGAGTAGAAGTGATTAAGTATCCTAAAACCCATTGCGCGGCCTTTGGACGCACTGGGGGTGTAGAAGACACCGCGCAGTCATTGACCGCAGCGCACAACTTGTACCGTGTTGTACATAAGTCATCTAAAACACTCGCATCACAAGGTTGTGGAAACTTGCTTCTACAACCACCCCCTCCAACTTCGCCTCGGGTGAGACCTCAGGTTGCTTGTAGTCTATTGTTGAAAGGGTCGGTGAATAGGGGTTTTGTTGGTATCTTGTATCGCGAAGTACCTGGGTCTACATTGGAAAATTTCTAGAATAGTGCCGCGACCAACATGAGCTCTTTAATTCCTCTTTAATTAAATTGAAAGAGAAAGCTATTCATAAATTATCAACCCAGGTCCATGAAGGCTTATGATCTACCAAGCAAAATATATGCCAGACACTGCAATTTGGGTGATCTTAACTCAGAAGAGATCAATGAATTACTGAATTGATATTAGGATACAATCTTTTGGTGAATGGACTCCTAAGAACATGCCAATTACAGAAAGGATCTTGCAATCAGATCAAAGCACCTAACTATTAACTTCAAGAGATGTTCTACTATGCTATGATATTCTGCTACACTACATGAAGTAATCAACACCAACAACACCCTGTCAACTACATAAAGCAAATTAATTTCCAATTGAAAAAACTGAGAAACTCCTAAGAAAGACAATTCGATAAGCCGCAACTAGAATGAAGGAATTAAACAAACTAATTAAACTCTTACAATCTGCCTCTACTCTTGCGTACTAACAACAGAATTCCAAGAATAACTTAATGCATCCATTCACTGCAGAAATACTTCTAATTCAACATTCATCATTCATATGTTCCTCTGTAAATGATAATAGAAATGACTGGGCAATTGAATCGTATCACTCATTAAAGGATTCACACTCAGCTACGCTTCAACACACCAATTCTGAATATCAATTAATTGAACCAATCAACACTGCATCAACAATTAATTTATCAACCTAAACACACATGCATAAAGGAATCAAATCCTACTTATAATAGCACCTGTTACAAAAGGGGGCCCTACCTCTGGCAACAAGAGCTGAACAACCTCTCAATCACATGAAATTGAACAACACATTCAAATCAGATAAACCATAAATCTCTTATATAAGAGCTTGATACAGTGTTCAATAGATCTTATGCAATTGAGGCTAACCCTTCTGAAGAGACCCCATGTCTTTTATACATCAATGCCTATGAGAGAAATATGAGAGATCATATAGTTGCAACAGGTTTCCAATTAAATCATATCTACAGATCTTCAAAGAGATATTTCAGGAGCCTTCATCGTGGAAAGTGGAGACGATCCCAGAGATATCGTAGTGGTTAACTTATGAGTCATCGTAGACCCACGGTGCTGAATTAAGTACAAAATCCCCAATCCTTGGATCGACTGCATCATCATCTGAACGCTAGATAAGTAACCAAATGAGGTAAAGAAATACATCAATCTTGATACCTTATTGTAATAGCTCAAGACTGAAATGCATATCTTCTAGATTCCATAATCCTTCATTCTGCAACTTGTAGGTAAATTGATATCGAACCTAAAAACACCACTTCTTTAGTAGGCAAAAATGGCAGCATAATTCTATCCAATCATAAGCAATTGACAAATAACAAAAAGGACAAGATCAATCCTTACCATGGCCAAAATGTGCAAGATGTAAGCAAGAGAGCTAGTTGTAATACAGGATTATTCCAAAAAGGAGTCATAGACAAGGTAAAATAAAGGAACAAAAAGGGTCATATGCACAGCTCGTCAGTTTTGGTCATAAACTAAAACCATATCACCTTCAGAAAAGACTCGGGGATGAGTAGACTTGTCATATTGCATTTTAACCATCTTCTTGTGTGTTTCTACATTTAGAGAGGCTTCCCTTGTAGTTTCATCAAGATAATGGAGATGGAGAAGCCTTCCTCTTCTGCATAAGTGTTAGGTAGGAGTTCAACTGCTATTTTTAACGATGGTATTTCACATTCAATCGGAAACACAACTTCCTCTCCATAAACCAGTTGGAAAAGAGTGAATCTGGTTGCGGTTTTAACAGTCGTTCGGTAATCCCAAAGAGCATTAAACAATATCAAGTGCCAGTTATTCTTGTTTTTAGTAATCGTCCTTTGTAACATAGTTTTCAAAACCTTGTTGATGGCTTCGACTTGTCCATTAGCTTGAGGGTAATAGGGTGAGGAAAATCCTGCCGCAATCCTAACCGGTCTATAAGTTCATCCATAAAGGAATTCCTAAAATGACTTATGTTGTCAGTAGTAATCTCTTTGGTGTCAGTAGTTAAACCTTTCAATCACATGATTGAATAGAAAATATGCTGCATTTTTACCCGTGCAATTGACTGTAGGCATCACCTCACCCCATTTGGTGAAGTATTCCACTGCTACGATGATGTAGTGGTGGCCATTAGCTGAAGGTGGGTTGATCGTCATAAAATCAATGGCCCATTTTGAAAATGGACCCACGGTTAGTACAAGGTGTAAAGGAGCAGGGTGTGCACGCATTTTTCTTGTGTAAATTTGGCAAGGGTGACACTTTTTGACAGCATTCATGCAATATTTGAAAATTGTAGGCCAAAAGTATCCTGCACACAAGATTTTCTGGACAGTTGCCAACCCAGAAAGATGACCGCCACATGCCCCCGCATGGAAATCATTCAACACTTGTTCAGCTTCCTCGTGTACTAAAGAATGTCTTAATATCATTTCTATTCCTCGACAGTACAAAGTATCCCTGATGATGAGGTATCTTCGAGCTCGGTGTCGAATGCGACATCATTCAATGCTAGAAAACTGAGGAGCGATCCTTTGGGTTTGGAGACATATGATGAATGTTCCATACCAAGGATCATAAGTTGCAATGAGGAATACATGTTCATCTACCCAAGTTTCAACAGATGTAGTATCCTCCTTCTCTGATGGTAACTCAGACATCAGTTTGGAAAATGCCAACGCTTTTTTGGCTTTATCATTTTTTAATTTGATGTCGAAATCTTGAAAAATTACTATCCATTTTGATTATTTTCTCCCAATGATATGGCGGGACAAAATGTGTTTCATGGGGTTCATTTCAGCCATGATGGTAATTTTTCTTGGAAGTATGTAATGTCTAAGTCGTTGGACGATATGAATTGCCACCAAGGCCAATTTTTCAACCTGGGAATATCTAAACTCGAGACTTGCAAGGCCCTTACTAACATAGTAAATAACATGTTCTTGAGATGATTTGTCCTCTTGTGTTAAGACCATTCCAATGCTGGAAGGAGATGCTGCCAAATGTAACAGAAAGTCTCTATTATAGTTAGGTGGGCTAAGCACTGGGGCAGAGAGAAAAGCTTTCTATATTTCATCAAATGAATGTTGAGCTTGGTCATCCCATATGAATCTTGCATATTGTTTTAAGAGACGCATGAAACCTTTAGCTTTTTCAGCAAAATTCTCGACAAATCTCCTCAAGTAGTTAGCTTTCCCTTGAAGGCTTTGAAGATGAGTGATTTTTCTTGGGGAAGGCAACTGAAGTATTGCCTCAACCTTGATAAGATCGACCATGATTCCCTTTTGGGACACTACGAACCCAAGTAACCTCCCAGAGTCCACACAAAACATGCATTTATGTGGATTTAACCTAATGTTGTACTTTCGGCAGTGTACGAAGATGGCTCGTAAATGGGCACTATGTTCAGCTCTCCTTTCAGATTTAGCTTCCAAGTCATCAGGAAAAACCTCAACGATTTTATTAATGTCGTGAAATGCGTATGACATAGCTCTATGAAAAGTAGCTCTGGCGTTTTTAAGGATGAATGGCATTTTCCGATAAGCGAAGGTCCCCCATGGGCATATGAAAGTTGTCTTATGTTAGTCTTCCTCTTTTATCTGGATTTGGTTGTGACTGGAGAATCCATCCATAAATGAAAATATTTCATTTCTAGCACATTCGTCTATAATCTGATTGATAAAAGGTGTGGGATAGTTGTCTTTGGGACAAGCCAAATTTAAATCCCTAAAGTCAGTACAGACCCGGATAGTTCCTTGTTTTTTGTTAACGGGAATGGGGTTGGATAGCCATTCAGTTAGAGGAATAGGATAGATGAATCCATATTTCAATAGCTTTTCGACCTCGGCTTTAATGGCTGCGGACTTCTTAGGTTTCACTGGACGTAGTTTTTGTCGCACATGTTTAACATTGGGATAGGTTTTGATCTCATGTTCCACGAATCTGGGATCAATGCCTGGCATTTCTTCATAAGACCATGCAAACACATCATGAAAATCTTTAAATAAAGAAGTATCAAGTGTTATTTCCTCAGGAGAACAATCCGCAGCTATGTTGATGTTCTCAATGATGCTCGGTTTTACGGATATGTCAATTGGGATGGTTTTCGAAATGTTCACCAAGTTTCCTTCCAAACTCACATTGTGGGCTTGGATAGGGCATTGGTACTTGGTCATATCGTCATCAAAGTAAATATTTTCATGCTTGACTTCTAATGAATCAATTTTGGGAAAAAATGAGGATTTGTGATGCACATCCTCCCAGGGTCATTCCGATATGTTCATAATCTCTAGGATGGCTTCATCCGAAGAGAATGTCCTATCCAGGAGATCATGGGTACTACGAGAGTTCAAGGCCCAAACAGGTGAACTATATGGATCATATTCCTCCATCTTGGGAGGATTTTGATCCAGTTCTACCGAATCCATTTGAATAGCTTGATAAGCGAGCTCTACCGCAGAAAAGGGAACACTACTCTCTGTTTCACAATGTGGTGCAGAAGTGTGTATTTCCATAATTATTTTTATCTAAGATGTTTTCTTTGGAGGTTCCAGCATATGAGGTGGAACCAACCTCTAATGTGGAGTTAGAAAAAAATCTCAATGGAAAGTACACTTTCGATGTAATGGTGAAAAATTGGGCAGTGCTAGGGGTTAATATTGGTGGTGGAATTGGGAAACTTCCCAGAAGGGATGAATCTTTAAACATTCCTACCCCAACATCCCGAATCACCGTCATTGAATCCCCTACAAAAGGTACATTTGAGTGGAGACCAGTTTCGGGTGTGTAGTAATCTAGTTGATCGATTGTGACAATCTTCCCTTGGTGGGGGAACCGAATGAATCGGAATACAGAAGATACTACAACCCTCATCTTATGTATCCAATTGTGTCCCAATAGAAAATTGTAGTCTATGGGTGCATCCACTACCTCAACATGAACTGTTTTCCCCCCTAGTTCAAATGGGAAAGCCATGATAAGTCCATGAGGTGGGAATGAATGACCATCAAATGATTTGAGAATTGTGTGGGATGGTACTAGGGTGGGTGATCCCAAAGCTTTCCAACAAGCTAGTGACATGACACAAGTGGAGGCTCCTTCATCCATAATGGTTCGAAAAATATTCTTACCATGTGAAGTTACTTTAATTTGGAATGCAATTTGTGATGGAAGCCTACATGTGGACTCTTCTAAGTCAAAAGTTATCAAATTAGTGTCTAATGGATCAATAGCACCGATGGCAGACAATAGTGCTTTCCATTGAGTGGGACAACTTTGCAACACCTCCAAGGAAAACATTGCACAAGGAGCTTGAGCTAAATCTTCAACCACATTATAGTTTTGAGCAACTCATGCATTGGGTTTGTGTGTTGTTCTACAAAGGACCCCTTTTCGAGGTTGAGGCACTGTATCTATGGTTGGTTTCTCAATAGTTAGAGAATCACTAGGCTGAGATCCAACTGTTTCGGCATCTTTTGAAAGTATGTCATAAGAACGAGCCCTTGTTTGGATATGGATATCATGTTAACCAATTGTGAAGATATTAGCGTTGGGTGGATTGCCCCCTTGTGGGGGGTTTTCCTGGTCTCCTCCTAGCAAAGGTGTTGGTGCTGTAGAAACCATCTGTTGTTGTTGGGGGAAGGGTGGAGTTAGGATGGAAGGTTTTTGTTTCCATCCTCGTTGTGCCAACATTGGATGGATATCATCCATATGAGGAAAAAGATGAGTAGGATGATCCCCTTGACAAATTTTGCAAGGGTATTTTTTTCCGGTTTTCATGATTTCCTCTAGTAGGATTATTCACCTTAGGTGCATCTCCTTTCCCAGGATTGGAATTGGGCTTCTTCTTCTGGTTTTTCTTTTTTCCTTCGGGGTCCGCAGTTTGAACCGTAAGTATTTCATAAGTTTGGGTTGAGGTTGCGGGCTGCTGTGTTGCCTGGCCAGCTGTGGGTTGCGAATTCTGAGCCGACATTTGTCCTAATTGTTGGTTGACTTGTTCAAGTTGGTTAATGGATCCGATCACACCATCGGTATGAGGTCCTTTTGGCGGCCTAGCTAGATCAGACACAAGTTGTACAGCATGAGGTATTAAGTCATAGAGCGTGCCTGATTGGGAATATATCAAATCCATTTGGTGGGCACTCTGAATAAGTTGTTCTTTAGTCATGGCTCCTGACATAGCTACATATTTTTCAAGAGTAGGTAACAATTATTTTATGAACAAGTCTTCTAGGAATTGATTAGGGATTTCAGCTTTGATAAGCCTTAGGCGCCTCCTCCACTCGTGGAGATGATCCGAGATGTGAGTAGCAATGGATTTCCTAAGGGAAGTCAAAATTTTTGTTCCTATCTCATAGCGGATAGGTAGCTAAAAATGTGTTAGAAAATCCATAGCCAAATATGAAAATTCAGTAAATGTATTGTGTGGCAATTCAATGTGCCATTTGGCAGCAGTTCCCGTTAGGGTCCGTTGAAACAATATCAACCTAATACTGTCATCAACTAGGGAATTGGATGAACACCACAAATGAAATGTCATCACATGATTTGATGGATCTTCCCCAGGTTTTCCGTCAAACTTGGGTATGTTTGAGGGTAGTTTGGTTGGTATTTCTGGCCATCCATTCAAATGTAGAACAAGGTCATTAGTCAGCCAGGATAAATCCGATAGATTCAATGTGGCCAAAAATGGTGACTTGACTGGTTCCATAGCAAATGATTGATACACGGGTGAAGCTTGATAGTTCCATTGTTGTGATCCTTGGGATTGAAAAGTATTCCAAGAGGGGTTACATCCTTGCGGAGGTTGCATCCAAAAGGATTGATTATTGCCACGATATTGCCCAGTCCATTGTGAAGTAGGTTGTATGTATGGATTTCCCCCTTGCGTAGGTATGTTCCAATAAGGTTGGTTATTTGGTGGAACATTACCACTCCATGGCTAGTTGGGATTCATGGGTGGATTGCCCCCTTGCAATGGTGGGCCCCAATTAGACTGGTTACTATTCAGAATCTGACCACTCCATTGATTGTTACCTTGGTTTGGACAAGCATTCCAAGGTTGGTTTCCCCCTTGCGGAGGTGATACCCAAGAAGATTGGTTATTTCCTGGAACTTTCCCACTCCATGGAGGAATGGGGTTGTTAGGTGGGTTTCCTTCTGGTGCACTACCTGTGGGGGGTATGGAATTGCCCCCAGGATTCATGTTAGGAAAGTTTGGATGATGAATTCCTGAGGCACTTCCACTCACTTGTGGAGTAGGACCCCAATTGGCATTATTGTTCCATGGTCCATTAATTCCACTAGGTATATTGAGATTCCAAAGTGAAGGATTCCCCCGAGGGTTAGAAATTGGAGGACTGTTTGGTATGCCAATAGGATTTTGTTTTACTCCCGGATTTTTTTGACCTTGAGTAGCCAAACCATATGGGAAACCCAAGTTTGGTAAGGCACACCCTCTAGTAGGGATTCCTGCAGGTAAAGTGGATGTACTTCTGGGATTAGGACCCGAAATTGTACCAACTAGCACTGAAGTGCTAGCTGAACTTATGGTAGCAACATGTAAACTAACTGTTGGGATTGTGGTAGAGGTCAAGTTGGAAGTATTGCTACCTCCAGCAACCGTTTGAGGTTGTGATGATGTGGTCCCCTGTGCTCCTAATGAAGCCATAGGGATGTTGGAAGTATTGCTTTGAGGTGGTGCTGATGTGGTCCCTTGTGCTCCTGATGAAGCCATGGGGTTAGGTGTTGGATTTTGCATGTGTGCCAAATATTCAAACGTATAATTGATGGTGTGTAATGGTTCACTAATGTGAAGTACCACTGGGTATGAAATATTTGTCAATGGTGGATTTACGTGAGTTGCAGTGTTATTTTCTAATGTTTCAATTTCAAAAGGAGCAAGAGGATCAACATTTTTTGTGTTTTCGTTGGTAGGTAATTTTTCAGTATTTGTTTGATGTTGTTCTTCTCTATTATTGTTAATTGAATCTAGAAGTTGTTTAGTTTCCAAGTCATAGGGTTGGGTGTTTTGTATTCGTCTCCGCGATGTAGCAGGGCCTTTAGGTTTTGGTGACTCACCTCGCTTCTGCCGTGATTGGAGGATCGGGAGACTAGCCACTTTGAAGAACTTGATAAAAGGATGTGTTTAAAAATATTTTCATCAAAAATAGAATCAAACAATCCTAAAGTTGTCTAGAATCAATAAAATATAAAAAGTGTCCACAAAGTAAAAGTCCTTATGGATTCAAGCAAGCAAACTAACTTCTCAAAAGAAACGAGGCTCAATGAAAATATGGATTAGAGGAACTTCCGAAACTAGTAGATGCTGAGGGATCTCAAGCCTCAAACAATTGCTAGCAGCGAAGGTATGAGAAACAGTTACAATAAACTTTAATCGCCAGATGTGCAAGCGTTGGTTCCTAACCAATCACCCCCCCAAGGAGTAAAAGCTCCAAAGTCTGTCTCAGGTATTGCAAGATTTCCCCACTTACAATAGCCTATGTGATATCCTAGGAAAATCTAGTAAAGTTACCAATTCACAATCAACGGTCGAGCAGAACAGTTGTAAGTCAGGGACAACTCTCATAACCAGGCACTCTAGAAAAGTAATGTCACCTTGAGGACTTGTCACTTCACATAGAATTCCTTGATGAGCTCATGTCCCACTAAAAAAGAAAGAGGGGGGAACCACTCTTTACTTATCCAGATTGACCTCATGCTTAACGCATGTTTTAGAAGTTCTTTCCCGACAAGCGTTTTTTGCTACTAATGGATTTACTCTCTTTAATCAATGCTAGTTTCAAAGTTTTGCAGCCCAGGAGTGTAAACTCTGCAAACCTAATCTAGGGCACTAACCTAATCTTGTTGGTGATATGAAAATCAAAAGTTGGTCAATTTTAGATTAAGCACCAATTTTAAGGGTAGTTTGCTTAGTTTCAGGAATGGACGTGAAACTGATGGTGTTTTGACTCGATAAAAATGAACCAAACAATGCAAAATGCTTACTACTCTACCTTTCAATTCGATGAATGTTCTAGTGTAATGAAAATTTAGAGGTTCATGTGTCTTTCAAATATGCAATTCTTCCGAAATAAATGATTTCAATGATCAATGAAAATCATATAAGATGCTTTAAAAATCAAATGTTAAACTATTACCAGTGAAATACACTTTCTCATTCACAAGATCGCCATAAGGTGTGAGTGAAGAAGATATAGTGGCTCATACACAACCTATCACAAGAAGAAATGATCTTTAAAGGTGCAATTTTCTCTAATTGTGCATAAAAATCATGAAAACATTCTAAATCCAAAACAAAATATAACTAATAAAAGTTTATTTTTGTCCAAGGAAAGAAATTATTCTCAAATTAACTCAAAATGTGATGGTTAAAGTTTGTTTTTAAATGCAAATATGGTTAAATGATCTTTTCAATATGGTTTTGATTGATATTTTGTTTGATGTTGATATTTTGTTTGATGTTTCCAATGGGCATGTGAAAAAGATTATTTAATTGAAGGTTTTTTAAGATTAAATGAACAAATTTTGATGTTGGAAGTTTTACCAATCAATCTTTACTATGAACTACCATTTGACTTTGTCTACGCAGAATATGTTATGGAAGTTGGTTATCATCACCGTTGCATAGTTTGGCAGAAAGCTGAAGATTTCTTACTGTCTTTTCTTGTTCAGGTTACCTGGTTATTGCCCTATGCCAGCTTTTCGCGATGTCAATGATGTGCCCCTTGTTTTTTAGAAAGCATGAAAAAGTCGAGACGGGGTGTGTAAAGAACTTGGGATTGGTGGTGATATCAAGCTAGTTGTCTTCAATATTGGTAGTCAGAAAGCTAGCTCAACGTTGGACCAAATCTTAACTCGCCGACAAGAATCCCACTATGGCGTTAGTGAATTCACTTAACTATTAGTTCAGTCATCCGTCAATACGTTGTTTCCAATGTTGTCCACGTGATGGGATGATATGTTGTTTACAAACCCAAAGTTTATGGATCCGACCCACGTCACATGCGACAAAATGCAAACTAAAGAATAAAATTTAACAAAAATATTTGAATTCTCTTTGTAGGCAGACTAATGCAAAGATCAGGTTCTTGTCAAATGTATTCACAAGTGAATAAACACGCAGAGTTTCAAGATCATGGCAAATTTCAAGGTTGGAGAGTTTAAGATCATGCTTTGTCCAATGCAATCACAATTGTGAGATCGCATATCATGGTGTGAGGTCATGGCAGAGTTTAAACCATTATGAGAAGCCAACATGCACACGTTAAACAATGTGCAATCTAAGAGTTTGGTTTGTTCACGTTTGCCAGAGCCGTCCGTGTGATGAAGTGTTAGATGTCAGATTTTTTATCAGTTCATAATTATCGGTTGCTCCATTCATTAATGAATAATCAATACTGCGTTGATGGAGGGACAGTTCGGTGATCAAATTGCCTACCCGAGATTAACTTTGATAACCCGAGATGAACGTTGATGTAACGTTGTGTTTACTAACCTTCAACGCTGAGATATTACACGTTGGCCATGCTCTTTGAACAAATGATAAGTGTCATACAGTATCATGCTGGATACAAAGCACCGAACCCGTCGTTTTCTCAGGTTAAACTTATTTTAAAGATCAAGGTCAAGGTAAGATGATGTGGAACATTTTAATGTAACTAAGTTTCAACTGCATGAGTAGTACTTCAGCAAACAGTGATTAGGGCATGAAATGAGGGACACAATGCATGCACAAACTTCGCGTTTTCCGATCTTTCACACAGATATTGAGTCGTAAATCAATTGACATAGAATGATAAATCTCTGCACACGGTCATTACAGAGCACAGCTGCATTTTGAATGTCAGAACGCAGCCAGACCTTAGGTATGCGTTTCAGTTTGATTTGGAAATCGGATCAAGCCGTCAAGTTTTCTAGATTCAAGGCAATATTAGACATCCAATTTTCAGTTGCAAGTTCAGCTCTAACTGAAGCTCTAGATCATGTTTTATGCAACAATATTGCAGCAACAAGAAAAACTGGTTGTGCTCATCTGGAAACGTTCAAGACAGAGAAGACAGAGAATGAGACACTCAGCAAGATCTAAATATTATGACAGCGAGTAGAGAGCTATATATGTATAATGGTTTACTACAGCAATGGAGGGACGCGCGAACTTCAATCCAGATCTAAAGAAATCTACTCACAGAGGTTTAAATAAAGGATTGATAGCCTATGATTCTCAGTTTACAATGTGCATGGGTATATATTTTGCATTGAAAATTTTACAAAAGAAAACACTCTACCTATTTGTTATCTCTTACGACCATAGCCGAAAATATAAACATAACAGATTTATCTCAAAATGCACGATTCAAAAAAGAAAGAGTACTTAGGAATCTTCATATTTCAATATACATCAATATAAAATTTGTACCAACAACTTTATAATTACTCACCCACGGATCTGCAATCTCTTATGAGCATCGCAGAATTAGAAAATCATACTATATAAATCTGAGAGTCAATAATGGTTCCTAATCGCACAGCAAGAAGATCTCGTATGAGTTTTGACTGATTTCTTAAGTAGAAAAGGAACCTTTAAGTTCAACAAAATAGTAGATCACAGAAATATTAGTCCTCCGCAATAGATCTCAACATACCCCTACGATATCCAGCACAATAATAGATCTCAGAAAAACTATTTCTTCAATTCAAAATAAATAAATGAATCTGAAAACAAGTATCCAAAAAGTGCCAAAAACAAAGATCTGAAAACTAGTTTTAATGGAATGCAAGATGGAAACAAAAATTTTGAAAAAACAAAAAGAACATACAGGAACAGCTCTGAAGAAAGAACACCAAAATATGAATAAAAATCAAGAAAATTCAACATTTTTCGACAAGCAATATGGTCTCCAGTCTGATAATAGCAAATAGACCAGGGATGTGTCTACTCATAATAAGCAAAATTCAAACCCTTGAATGGAAAAAACATGAATCATTTCATATTAAAAACAAGGAAGAAGATACATATTTACCATGGATCTCGGTGTGCATCCTTCCTCCATTGCCATGAACTATCATTTCTTAACCCTTGCTTTTGATGAAGATGAGCTCTCCTTTCTTCAGAATCTCTCCAGCATGCCTTTGCTCCTTTTTGCCTCCTCCTACCATGCCCCAGATGCCTTTCTTTTATAGCATTAAGAAATTGGATTTCAAGTTACTCTTTTCCATGTGGGATAATCATTTTTTATTATTTTCTCTTAAAAAACCCACTTTCCATAGTTTATTAGGCTTTTTTCACAACTTAGCATATTTAAGTACCTTTTTAATGCATTTTTGTGCATTTCTTCTCACTATCTGACTGTTAGAGCTTTGATTTGAGCTTTTGGTGAACAGTTCAACCACTGAACTTTGTCTCTATTAAGCTCCTTCATTCTTTACTCAATCTTTCTAGTTACATAAGTAATGATCAGATCATAGAGGATTGTTCTCTCTAGTACTTGTTTTGTCTTCATGTTGCGGGCGAATGGTAAACGTATGCTTCCAACCTCACCTGGTTAAGGGTGTTAATTTGATTGTTAACAGTATGCTTAGCCTCCATGTAGGTCTTCATCATCTCTGTGAGCATCCCATTCGGTGGCATCTCAGGAATGATTATGTGCATCTGCAAAACCTGAAAAGAGCATCTCAGGATTGATTACTAGCTTACTACTCAACCTATAAGATCTCCCAGGACTAATTACATGCGACCAAGCAAAACCTCGAAAGAGCATCCCAAGACTAATTATGAGCTTCCTACTCAACCTATAGGATCTCCTAGGACTGATTACATGATACCAAGAAAAACCTTGAAACAGCACCCCAGGATTGATTACGAGCTTCCTGCTCAACCTATAGGATCTCCCAGGACTGATTACATGCTACCAAGAAAAACCTCGAAAGAGCATCCTAGGACTGATTACGAGATTCCTGCTCAACCTATAGGATCTCTGAGGACTGATTACATGCTACCAAGAAAAACCTCGAAAGATCATCCCATGACTGATTAAGAGCTTCCTGATCAACCTATAGGATCTCCTAGGACTGATTACATGCTATCAGGAAAAACCTCGAAAGAGCATCCCAGGACTGATTACGAGCTTCCTGCTCAACGTATAGGATCTCCCAGGACTGATTACATGCCACTGCACAACCTCCAACATATCCATGGCCATGGAGTATCATCTCGACACTCATGATCATACTTATCATCCTCGCACTGAGCATCATGCTAATGTTCATGATCATACTGATGTTCGGAGCATCGTCCGGATGCTCATCACACAACACTTACATCCACAGCCATGGGGAGGATCCTCCTACCACCATGCTTGGAAGGGCTCCTTCATCTGTGTCCCATCACTTCCTCCTTGAAGTATCTTCGATCTGAAGAACACCAAGCCTCTCTCTGAAGTAATCGAACTTCACCTTGGCTAGTGGTTTGGTCAACACATCTGCTATCTCCTCATCCGTCACAACATACAAGAGCTTCATAGCTCCTCTCTGCACCAAATCCCTGATATAGTGATACTTGATATCGATATGATTCAACTTGTCATAGAACACCAAGTTCACAGACAACATCACACAACTCTGGTTGTCATAGAAAATACAAGTAGCACCCAACTGGACATCAAACAAATAAGACAGTAGCTTCCTTATCCATATTGCCTCACAACTAGCCAACAAGCTGCGACATACTCTACTTTGGATGTACTCAGTGCTACGTAGGATTAATTCCTGCTAAAACAAGAGATCACACCTGATCCCATACTGAAGCAGCACCCCGAAGTGATCTTCCTCTCTTCAACACTGCCTACCCAATCTAATTCAACATAACTCTCCAAGTTAAACTTTTTATTTGCATCATACTTGAGCCCATAATCAACTATACCCTTCAGGTACCTCGGAATATGCTTTACAAAAATCAAGTGAACATGTCTAGGATCTGTTAGGAACTGGCTCAAGGTGTTCACGACAAATCAAATATCTGGTCTCGTGTTCGTCAGGTACATCAAGGACCCAATCATCTAACGATACATCGTGGCATCAACCGAATCTAATGAAGCATCACTCAATAGCTTCAGGTTCGATTCCATAGGTGTGGCCATGGCCTTGCATTCCATCATCTTGAACCGCTTCAGTATATCTACTGCATACTTCCCTTGTCCAAAGAAGATTCCATCTGCACTCTGCCACACCTCCATACCTAGAAAGTAATGCATCAATATACCCAAGTCCTTCATCTCGAACTCAGCAGCAAGCTTCCTCTTCGTAACAGCAATCAACCCAATATATTCTGTCAAAAACAAGTCATCTACATACAATAGGAGTATCATTGGATTTCCTTCCTGTAACATCCCAAAAATTCACAAAAAATTAAATTTTTTTCTATGTAGCATTATGTGCTACAATGTTGTGCAGAAGTACAATAAATGTTACTTTGTTTACTTTAGATGATAATCCGATGACGACACTTCTTCAATTTAATTATTGATGGTTTAAACATGTTACAATCAAATACTTGTTATTTACTGTTCGGTGTTTTTTTTACTGTTGTCTTTGTCTTCTCATGAAATGTGGTTACTTCTATAAATGTAAATGTATTGTCACTTAAATTTTAGTACTATTTTAGTTACAAGTACTAACTGTTAGATTTTTTTTGGTGAAGGGGTCATATGGCACCCCGAGGCTTACTTAGTTATTTCTAGCTAACGCTCTTAAACCTCTATCATAGATCGCAGGTAATAACGAGTTCACTAAATGAAGTACTATCAGTGTATGTCGAAAACTATACTTAACTTCAAAATGCCTAGATATAATAGATGTATAAAGACTTGTTCTAATTAAGGGTAAGCTCTTACATTGATTTGCACTTGAATAAAACGTCTATATTTTATATAGTTGAAATGCGTAACTATGCAGTTTGTTATCGTCTTGTATAAATATAATAGAACTTATAATTCGTAACTAAAATCTTGTTTTACAGTCTTTATATTTGATTTGTATCAAGTCATTGTTTAAAGTATCAAACTTCAAAAACAATGTTTATAGGCCTCAAATCTTACATTAGGGTTTTAAACCATGCATCCACTAAACACTTATATCTCAAAACTAAATGCTTATGTACATATGTTAGTAGTTGTGACCATTATACCTACTATACTATCATTGGATAAATTAGCTATAAGGACCAACTTCTAAGTTATATGCATAGTATAGCAAAATCGAATTATCAATAGTTGAAGACTAAACTTTATAAACCATACTATATGTTTGTGTAATATTCGGGCTATTTGGAGTGCTCTACGAAGAAACTATATGTTAGGAGTTTTATTATAAGTCCAACATGCTGTACATGACATAATAGTATGAATTATAACCTATGACTCGATGGAATATATGTTGGAAGGCAATCATAACCAGTAGATAGCAGCATTTAAGGTGCATTAAAAGTGTTTGGGTGGAAAATACATTGGCATCCCTCGTGGCAGGTCTTCACATGATTAAACTTGGGAAGAGTGATAAACCCTAACTGCACTTGAATTACTCACTGAGACTTCGACCGGGTGCATTCATTTTTCATTGGAAGTGGGGAGAGAGGCGAACAGGCTCTCGACTTTTCAGGGTTTGTAACCCTTGCTTGTTATGCCTCCCAGGGGTTCGATACTGTGACCTTGCTGCTAGTAAAACAATGGTCACTGGAGCTTACAGTATGCGTGTTCCTTCAGGGTTTTGACTCTTTCAATTTTTATGTTGAAGCCTTATACTACCACTGCATATGTTAATGGAGACCGAAGCTCAGTCGAACTCAAGTGTTTATAGGTAATGTCATACAGGATCAATTTATATTATGTTGAATGTCTTTCTCTTAACTTTTAATAGGTTTTAACTTGAGTCTGAGCTAGAAAAAGGTTTAACCGTTTATATGTTTATGTTTCTTGGCAGGTGATTCCCAGGGCATTTGTTTTGAGTTGGCTCGATAGGGAAGAAAGCTTGATATGGACTTGGTAAGCCTCGATGACATTCCCAAGTGTATCCATAATACTCTGAATATTTTGTTATGAACTTTGGCACAATGTCAGTATTCGTTTGGCTATCAACTCTCCAGTATTTCTATTACATAGTGAAACATGAATATTTTCAAGTCATACTGTTAGAAAAACAGGATCGCGGAGCAATAACAATAAACAGAAATGCAAATATAATCACACATACACATTACAAGAGAGACACAGATATATCGTGGTTCACCCAACTTGGGCTACGTCCACACTGAATTTGCCAGTCCTTATTATTATTACCGTCCAGCAAGATGAAGGGATACAACCTGCAGCACAACCGCTGCACTTCCTCTTCTCTGTTTCACAGTCTCTCTCCCGATCTCAAAGATCTTTACAATGCATAAAACCTAATACATCAACAACCCTAGCCGTATTACAATGTCTTTCTTTTATAAGGGAAATACAATGGGAAAATACCATGGGATACCCAAAACCATGGGCCCGCAAAACAGCTGGCAAAAATAGCCCCAAAAAATTTTCTTTGGGGGCGTTGCCCCCGGACCCCCCAGCCACGGGGGATGGTCCCCCCTAGAACCCCATGGGGGGACGATGCCCCCCCACACCCCCCCGCTGGGGTGAGTGTACAGTCCACCTACATATCATATAGAACTGGGGTACAAACACGACTGATACAATATCATATATGAGACTAGAAGATCTGGCTTCACAACCAACACATACCACTCTGTTGCATCTGCGTATGCAAGAATGTAGGAGCAATCTCTCTCTAGGTCGATGGATCGTGGATGGCGAGTGCGTGGATGCATGAATGAATGTCCCTTCCCACGAAGGGGTATTCAAACAAGTTATGTACCTTCCTGGCGATTGAGTGTCTCCCCGGATAAGCAATCAGAGCCATGCCTTCCATACAAAATCGCAAGCATGCTCCATACTCCATCGAATTCAGCAATAGGGTTCTCAACGACCCTCTGTAATCGCATTAAATGTCAGCAGGGAGTTCAAACGGGTTCATAGTCAGACATGTGGCAACATGGGAAACCAATTCCATAACCCCGTCACCTCTCCCTAGTGGATACACGTGGCCCTTTCTCATTAGTTCCCTCCTTAGCCATCTTCTTGGTTATTTTATTCATTAATAATAATTACATCATTTACATTTCTTCATGGCTTAGCAGCCCATGAATAATCAAACTATCTAAGCACTTGCCTAAGCAATAAACCTAAACATCCACGACTAGGGCCTTGGCCTTGAGCTCCACACTAGGGAAAATACACATACTGGATATATATACAGTATTTACATTGAATCCAAATAACATCAAGGGAAAAATGGGGTATTACAGCTCCCTGTCCCTTAAAATAACACCGTCCTCGGTGTTCTCAAAATTGAACAAAAATAAGAATGCCTTTTTCATGGCATCCTCCAGCTCCCACGTGGCCTCCTCTTGGCTAAGGTGCCTCAATTGCACCTTTACCTGCCCTATGGCCTAGTTCCGGAGCAAGGTAACCTTCCTGTCGAGGATGCATGTAGGCTCCACATGGAACTCTCCCTATGGTTCCAGATGTATCACATGCCAATCAATGATATGATTAGGATCATGTACATATTTCTTAAGCAAAGATACATGGAAAACATTACAATCTTTCATGTTAGAATTCAATGCAATCCTATATGCAACTATCCCTATACTATCAAGAACTTCAAATGGCCCACAATATCCAGGTTCCAACTTGGAAAAACTTCCCAACTTCATGGAACTCTTCCTTGGTTTCACTCTCAAGTAGACATGATCCCCAATATGAAATTACTTATGCAATCTTTTCATATCTGCATAACTCTTCTTCCTGTCCTGTGTTGCCTTCAAATTCTACCTAATCTTCACAATCTCTTGCTCCATCTCCTCAAGCATTTCTGGTCCAAGCACTACTCTGTTCACTAGGATGTCCCAGCTCACTAGAGTTTTGCATCCTTTGCCATACAACACTTCAAAAAGACTCATCTTTAACGATGCTTGATGTCCATTGTTGTAAGCGAATTATACCAAGTGTAAATAGTCTTCCCACTTGGATGCCTTGTCCATCACATGCATCCTTAACATATCTTCGAGAATTTGATTTACTCTCTCAGTCTAACCATCTTTCTGAGGATGATAGGTTGTACTAAACTTCAATTAGGTTCCCAACTCTTGGAACAATCCTTTCCAAAAATTGGATGTGAACTTTGTGTCACAATCCGAAACCATTTCCTTGGGAAATCCATGCAACCTGAAAATCTCTCTCATAAAGATATATGCAATGTCATTAGTCTTACGGGTGGACTTGACTGGAATGAAATGAGCTAGCTTTGATATCTTGTCCACCACCACCATGATTGAATCATGCTTCTTCACTGTCATTGGAAACCTTGTTATGAAATCCATATAGATCACTTCCCACTTCCATTTTGGAATTGGAAATAACTCCAAAAATCCTGTTGGATGTTGGTGCTATGCCTTGACCTATTGACAATTCTAACATCTAGCAATGTACTCAGCTATGTCTTTCTTCATACGATGACAAAAGTACTACTCCCTTGCTATTGTTATAATCTTCTAATATCCCGGATGTCCTGAGTATGGTCTTTGATGTATCTCATCCATTACCAACTTCTTCAAATATGCATTGTTTGGAATGTACAGTCTGGTGTTTTAATAAATGAGAATGTCACCCTCACCCAGCTGATATCTTGCGTACTTCTCTTCTATAACACTCTACTGCAATTTCTATTTAATATGAAGATAGACCTCATCACTATCTTGAGCCTCTAAATTTTTTTCCTTCAAGTCTGACTCACACTTACTTACTGCTGCAATATGGAATCTCCTGCTGAGTGCATCAACAACCTTATTCTCCTTACCCCTTGACATGCTTAATTTCCAAATAAAACTCACAAATAAAATCCATCCATTTAGTTTTCCTTGCATTCAAATTTGGCTAGTCAAACAAGTATTTCAAACTCATATGACCAGTTCTGAGTTCAAATCTTCTTCCCAAGAGATAATGTCTCCATCTCTTGAGAGCGTGAACTATAGCTACTAGCTCCAAGTCATGGGTGGCATAGTTCCTTTCATGCTCCTTCATCTTCCTCGACTCATAACAAATTACAAACCCTTCTTGCATTAGCACTCCACCAAGTCCTTCAATGTAAGCATTAGTGGATACCAAAAAATCCTTACTTGGATCTGCAATATTCAAAACAGGTGCACTGGTAAGAAACTCTTTTAACTGCTGGAAACTTCTTTCACATTTTTCAAACCATGTGAATTTGATGTCCTTCCTCTGTAATGAATTAATTGGATGCGATATCTTCGAGAATCCTTCAATGAACCTCTTGTAGTAACCAGCAAGGCCCATAAAATATCTAACATCTGTTGCATTCCTTGGAGTAGAGCAATCCATGATGGCCTCAATCTTCTCTGGATACACTGCAATGCCCTCTGCTGATATAATATGACCCAAATACTGCATGTTCTCTTGATAGAAGTTACATTTACTCAGCTTAGCATACAGCTGGTGCTCCCTAAGGACTTGCAATACCATCCTCAAATGCTCATCATGGTCTTCTTCATTCTTTGAATACACAAGGATCTCATCGAAGAACACAATCATAAACTTATCCAAGTACTTGTTGAAGACATTGTTCATGAGATACATGAATGTAGCAGGCGCATTGGTAAGAGCAAATGGCACCACTGTAAATTCATAATGACCATAACTAGTCCCTGTAAAAATCTGCAAGAGATATGTTAGCTGTAGCAACTCACAATCAAACTAACAAATATGTTGCAAGAAGAAGAGAAGAAGACACTCAATGATCACTCATAAACACAGTAGAATAGAACAATATCTCAGTATTATACAATGAATAAGAATGTAAGTGAATGAATACAATAGAAAATTAAGGTGCATAATATATGATTCGAATAGGCCAAGTAGGGCATTCGAATTGCTAACTCGGAGTCAGGCTTGGATAATAGTGGAGTCATCATCCAGTCAATGTATCAGTCATCAATGGTAACAGTCAGTCAAGTGTGGCTAACTAAGTCTAACTGAGTGTGGTGGGTGTAACTGACACATGTAGGAACTAACTAAATGAAGGAGGCTTAGTGGAGGGCGCATGAGGAGCTAACTGGAGTCAAAATGGGCAGTCTAGTCTCACTAGAGGTCCATCGGAGTGATACAATTAGTTAGGAGTCAATCTAGCCTTAAATCAAGGAAAGACAAGCAACTAGCTGAAGTGAACTGAGTGGTAGGTGAGCAAAGGCGCCTAACTGGCTGTGGTAGGTGAGAAGGGTGCACTTGTCATGGAGAAGGGCGCATTTGGTAGGTGGGAGGCCCCCTGGGAGCTGTAGACAAGATGTGAAGAGCTAGAACCAAGCTCTAGGAGCTGGGAGGTCCATCATGATGATGACTAGATCCATGCAGATGACTGGATGCATGCAAAATGCATGCATGCATGAAAAACTGAAAGATGATGGGGAGAATATCCAACACCTCCCCGCAAGCTATAGTATGAGGAAATAACTGAAGAATAGGTCCCTGGTGACTAAGACTAAAGGTTACCCTGTAAAACAGAAAGATAGGGCCCTGGTTACTGAGACCAAAGGTCACCCCGTACAATCAATCTAAAATAACTAAGTGAGGAAAGAGGGAAAACCCAATGCAAAGAAAGCTCTCGCTCAAAATAAACTGAAGCATGCTAGGGAAGCATACAATCTCTCACCCCTAAGGAGGTAAGTGTCCTCCTTTCTCAAAGAGGGATCTATACATCCAAAATGGATAAGGAATTTCACAAGAATGGATCCTTACATGTGAAAATTCTGATCTGGCAGATCGGGAAGCAGTGGTTGCCCATCGAAGAAGAGGATCAGTAAAGAAGGAAGAGTGAAACCTTCCATGCTGAGACTCTGATCTGGATGATCTGAAAGAAGTGAATTCCTGCTAAAGAAGAGTAGGAAAAATAGGTGAGAGATCTTCAGGTTCTTATGGATCTGGATCTCCCATTCGCTCATCTCCTTCATTAGTTGCTAGACCTTGAGGTTCTTGCAGATCTAGATCTAGCATTCCCTCATCTCTATCTGAAATATCATGTGAAGATGTGTCATCACATCCAATCCCTGAATATGACATCTCATGAGGAGAAGTAAGTAAAACTGGCTCATCTTCATCATCACTCGAAGGAGGAACATATCCAAAAACATTGATGCCATGATACTTTTCCAAAACATGTATGAGGTCTTCATCAAGATCAGATGAGTAGTGGAGGTCCATAGGAGATGGACCAATAGGTGTTGTATCTTCAGGTTCTTGTGGATCTGGATCCAGCATTCACATTTCATGAGTAGGAGAGTGAAGGGAAGAATCCTTTGATAGAGGTAAGAAGTGTGTAAACTCATAGGGTTTTGTCTTTTGATTTGCAACTCCTTTTGCAATGACTTCCCCTGAAATCATGTGTTGTACTTCAACCTCATATGGAGTAAAGATCACTCTTTTGGGCTCTCTAGTATGAGTCAGTTGAAATACCGAAAGAACATTTGCTGTAAGATAAGGAACATAGAGCACATCAGAAAAGTGACCATGATCAACATCAATTCTCCCCTAAGAGGTGACAACTAAATTATTGCCCAAACTAATGGTATGACCAGTAGAGCTTTTGAGACTAGAGAAGAGATCTTTTGAGCAATCCATACGTCAGGATGCTCTTGAATCTATGACGAGAGAATAACCAGTTGATGTAACTGTTGTGAGAGCATGACAACTTTCTTTGCCCTTGGATCTAGAAGAATCAGTATCAGGACCCTTCTTCCTTGCACATGCTGGTACAGGAAGGTTGTTTTCTTCAATTAATTTAGCCATCAAATCAATGGCCTTCTGCATGCAAGCACTCTCAGGATGAGCCCCTCTATGGCAGTATGTGCACTCTGCCTTTCCCTTTTGAGAATGTTTGGCCTTCTTAGAGTACGAAGCTCTATCTAACTGGTGTGTAGGCCTTGTATCACCAGGAATCTATAGCTTTCCTATATCATTCGCTCTCTCTGCAACTATAAGAGCTGAATCCAATTTGGGTTTGATCATTCCCATCGAAATCTACTTCTCTTCCTCTTGGGTAAGAGATTGTGTGAAATCATCAAATGAGGGAAACTTCCATCTTGGAATGGACAACCTAGCTGACTGGAAAGTAGAGACAAAAACTGAGAAATTTGCCCCCAACTTTGAGAGAATGGAAAGTATAAGCTTCTTATATTCCTTCACTATCTCATATCTTTTCAACTATGATATCAAGCTTTTGAACTTGGTGAGAAAGGCATTAATAGATTCGAAGCTGCTAGGACTCAAACATATGAGCTCATTCTCCAATTTGTGTGCTTCCATATCATCTTTTGGCCCAAAAAGAGATTCGAGCTTTCCCAACACCTCTTTCGGAGATGTAAGATCGATGACATGAAAGTGTAGATCATCAAAAATTGAGAGAAGGAGGAGACCAATTGCTTCATCCAGCCGATCCAAGTACTTGGACTTTTCGAATACACTGGTTGGTTTTACCATCATTCCGTTGAGTATTCGGGTGAAGATTTTTGATCTCATGAAGAGAGAAATTTTGGCTTTCCACTCAACATAGTTGGAATATGTAAGCTTTAGATCCATCTGAATAGAGAAAGTTGAATAGTTGAAGAAGATTCTGAACGAGCGAATAAACCTGCAAAACAATAAAATATGTGCTGATGGAGAATGCTACACTTCAACTAAACACTACCTTAACGACACTTGGCACATGGACTAAGTCCTTCACACCTAGATAGACCTCACTAGATTTCTCTAATGAATTCAAGTAATAGCACCAGGATTTGCTGTGGAAACTCAGAGGCTTCTGGTGCACAAGTGAAAGACAGCTGCTCAAAGAAATGCTACAACTACTGCTGCTATAACTACTGCAATTCGAATAGTTGCTTCCTGCTCTGATACCATGTAAGAATCTGCAAGAGATCTGGCAGTTGTAGCAACTCAGAATCAAACTAACAAATATGTTGCAAGAAGAAGAGAAGGAGACACTCAATGATCACTCATAAACACAGCAGAATAGAACAATATCTCAGTATTATACAATGAATAAGAATGTAAATGAATGAATACAATAGAACAGTAAGGTGCATAATATAGGATTCAAATAGGCCAAGTAGGGAATTCGAATTCCTAACTCAGATTCTGGCTTGGATAATAGTGGATTCATCATCCAGTCAATGTATCAGTCATCAATGGTAATAGTCAATCAAGTGTGGCTAACTGAGTCTAACTGAGTGTGGTGGGTGTAACTAACACATGTAGGCACTAACTAAATAAAGGAGGCTCAGTGGATGGCGCATGAGGAGCTAAATGGAGTCAGAATGGGCAGTCTAGTCTCACTAGAGGTCCATCGGAGTGATACAATTAGTTAGGAGTCAATCTAGCCTTAAATCAAGGAAAGACAAGCAACTACCTGAAGTGAACTGAGTGGTAGGTGAGCAAAGGTGCCTAACTAGCTGTGGTAGGATAGAAGGGCACACTTTTCATGGAGAAGGGCGCATTTGGTAGGTGGGAGGCCCCCTGGGGGTTGCAGACAGGCTGTGAAGAGCTAGAACCAAGCTCTAGGAGCTGGGAAGTCCACCATGATGATGATTGGACGCATGTAGATGACTGGATGCATGCATGCATGCAAAGCTGAAAGATGATGGGGAGAATATTCCAACAGTCCTGAAGGATTTATTATGAATGTCTTATCCCTTTATCCTCACTTGATGGTACCCATACCTCAAGTCAATCTTTGAAAACACTCTAGCTTCCTTCATTTGATCAAACAAGTAATCAATCCTTGGCAAGGGGTACTTGTTCTTAATTGTCACCTTATTGATATTCTTGTAATCAATACACAACCTCAATGTTCCATCCTTCTTCTTAACAAACAACACTAGTGCACCCCATGGGGATACACTCGGTCTGATATATTTATTTTCCATTAATTCCTGCAGTTGTATCTTCAACAGGATCAGCTCAGGTGTGCTCATTCTATAAGGGTATTTAGAGATGGGTGCTGCTCCTAGAACAAGATTAATGGAAAAGTCAAAATCTCTCTTGGGTGGAAATCCTGGAACTTCATCTGGAAACAGAACTCTTGCAATATCTGGAAGTCTTCTATCCTGGGTCATTTATCTTCTCCTGAATCCGATATATGCACAACATATAACTAACAACCCTTTTTACAAAAATTCCTTAATTGCAGGGATGAAATCTGTGTTAAGTTTATGCTAATTTGACTAGCAAGATCACTGAAAGAAACACAATCACAAGATAGACAAAGATTTTACCCTGGGAAACCCTCATGGGGTAGAAAAACCAGCAAAGCTTTCCTCAATAAGATGATCAACCAAATACAAGATGTAGTCCAAGACTAGAGCTCCTTCTCTACCTCCTATGCATACCTCTCTCTCACTTGTGTGCTACTTTCTGAGTGATGGAAGAGTGAGATAAGTGAGGAACAAGCTCCTCTACTTATACTTGTTTCCCGAATGACTTTTTACCCTATGGGGTGGACCTCTCCTAAGAGAGTCTAATAACCCCTAATAAAGTAACTCAGGGCCGACCCCCACATGGGAGATCTAATAACCCTAGTTACCATAATCCATTGGAGGAATAAACATCTCCGGATACATAATAAAGTCCCATCGAAGGAATGAAACATCTCTAGAATAATACAAATATAATATTCTTAGAAGTTACAATATTTCAACACTCCCCCTTAATGAGAAGGATATGATAACAACATCTGTAGGAGCAAGGAGTCATCGACTACATGATACACGATACATCTATAAATCATTGGAAGCTTTCTTTATGCATCATCATCAGTAACTCAAACAGTTACTGGAACATAATCAATACTGGAATATCAGCATCATTAGTATTGAGTCTTCATCTTCTGCAACACTTGATCAGCTATAGCATCATCATCTGAATCCTCACGATCAACAGCATCATCATCTAGATCATCATAATCATGGCATCATCATCTAGATCATTAGTATCATCATCACACGATCTGCATCATCATCATCATACGATCAACATCATCGTCATCACATGATCAGCATCATTGTCATCGCACGATCAACATCATCGTCATCGCATGATCAGCATCATCGTCATCACATGATCAGCATCATCATCATCAAATGGATCCTCTCAATCAATAGCACAATAGCAACATACCCTACAACACACATGATCTATTTAAGACACCATATCGTGTCTAGGGACGATGCAGTCCACTGATCAACTTAGAAAAAGTCTAAGGACCACTTCTTGGAGACATATGTCTACGATTCAGGGACCAAAGTCCAGGGATGATACAACCCCCTTACTCTTGGAGACATCTGTCTGTGGATCAATTTAGGACTAAGGTCCAGGGATGATACAATCCCCTCACTCTCAGAGACATCTGTCTGCGGCTCACTTTAGGACTGAAGTCCAAGGATGATACAATCCCCTCACTCTTAGAGACATCTGTCTGTGGCTCACTTTAGTACTGAAGTCCAAGGATGATACAATCCCCTCACTCTTGGATACATCTATCTGCGGCTCACTTTAGGACTAAAGTCCACGGATGATACAATCCTCTTACTCTTGGAGACATCTGTCTGTGGCTCACTTTAGGACTGAAGTCCAAGGATGATACAATCCCCTCACTCTCAGAGACATCTGTCTACGGCTCACTTTAGGACTAAAGTCCACAGATGATACAATCCTCTTACTGTCCACTTAGACAAAGTCGAAGGATCATTTCATCGACCTCATCGTCAGAACAGGAAACCTCATCATCAACCTCATTGTTGGAATAGGTAGCCTAAATATCATCAATACAAGTATCGACACCAATACAAGTATCCATATCATCAATACAAGTATCCACACCAATACAAGTATCCATATCAAATACAAGTATCCACACCAATACAAGTATCATCATCAAATACAAGTATCCACACCAATACAAGTATACATCATCAAATACAAGTATCCACACCAATACAAGTATACATCATCAAATACAAGTATCCACACCAATACAAGTATACATCATCAAATACAAGTATCCACACTGTTGGAGCCAAGGCCGCAGCTATGGTAAAAGCTGCGAATTTTGAGGAAAAAGCACAAGTATGGAAGAATGCTAAGTTTTGAATAAGCGCCAATTTTGGGGACAGAAGAAGACGGTGCGCAATACGGTGCCAGATGGAGGAGCTCAGCGCGGATCACGGACCGAAAATCGCGGAGCTCGCGCGCACGTCAGAAGGGAATGAAGGTAGCAGAGTGGAAAGCTCAGCTACCATAATCAATGAAGCAATGGAGTAGAGGGCTCAGCTACCCTCATTTAAAGCTAAGTAAAGAAGTTATGGTTGCTTGGATCAAGGAAGAGCAACAGACCAAAGCATTGAATGCGAAGGACGAGGCATCCATACCCGTAAGCTGCGCCGGAATTCATGGAGCCTGCAGGAAGCGACGACATGACTGCAAGCGGCGCCTACAGTACACCTAGCCATGTGGGTGGTTAGGGTTTTTGGGGATTAATGCTGGGAAAGGCCCATAGTGTTGTAAAGGTGTGACTGCCATGGCCACCTATATATATGAATAATTGTAATGGGTAGATGTTAGTTAGTGAGATAGAGAGTCAGTTGGTGAGACAGATAGCTAACTAGTCAGTAAGCGGGTTAGCAGTGAAGCTAATCCTTGAGGTGCAGACAGTCCGAGGCGACGTCTGAACTATTGTAATCTCTGAGAGGAAGAGAATAGATCGAGAGAAGGGCTCCCAGCTGTGTGCGTGGAGTTTCCTGGAAAGATCTAAGGCTACAGCCGTGTGCGCAGCATATTGTATAAGTCTATCATTTTCTGGTTAATATAAGATACTCCCGTGGACGTGGTTTTCCCCGTGGAGGTGGACTTCATATTTCTCGCTATTATGATGTTGTGATAGAGATGATTACCTGTTTTAGCTTACTAACGGTAAATACAGAAATATTGCATTATCTTTAGGAGTGTATTGAGTAAATTCTTGAAGCTTCCTTGAGGACTATAATCGTTAAGGGTCGAAGGACTCGGTAGATAACGTCGCCGCAGCGATAGGAGAACTTGTTGCTGCGACGGATGCGCTCGCGAGACGATGCATAGAATATCCGCGCAGTGGGTAATGGGTCATAGCGCAGGAGGGAAAGTACCGTGCAGCTAGGATGCTGAGCAGGAGCTTGAGAGCTGTTGCGCTCATAAGTCTGAAGAGGGGTCATATCGTCGCCTTAGAGGAATCGTCAAGGAGGAAAGAGCAATCTCCGTGTCGCCTAGGTTAAGGAAACCTGATTCCTTAGCCCCCCATAGCCACTTCGGGTGAGACCTCGAGCTGCCGCGCAGCTCGTTGCCGAGAGGACCAGTGCGCCAAGGGGTTTTGTTGCTGCGCTTCATTAAAACCCGGGTCTATCAAAAAAGCAGCCAACAAATGGTTCCATTGCCGTGTGAATGAGACTTGTTATTTCAGCGACACGCGAGATTGGGATGAAATCCAGAGAAAGAGGGAGCCAACAAATGGTTCCGTTGCCGCGTGAATGAGACTTGTTATTTCAGCGACACGCGAGATTGAGACGAAATCCAGAGAAAGAGTGTAATGTCCCCATTTTGACCCCCTTTGTATTAAATCGTAAATGATGTAAATATTGTAATTAATCATGGTGAGGAGCTCAAGGCCAAGGCCCCACCGTTGATTTAGCGTTTCATGTATCGGCAATTAAAAATAGATTCCTACGGTTCTTGTGCGAGATGGGCACAATGTATATAAGACATCATGTAATTATGAATTTTTCAATGAAAAACCCACAACCGGCTATGCAATGCAACAAAAGAGATGGGGCATGACTCTACAAGGAAAAGGGAGGGAAATTATTCAAACCCTTGAGCCAATGGTGGTAATCCATGTGTCAATGGGAAAACCCATAAAACCACCAACTACCCATTTTGTCTCATGCACCCAATCATTTAATTCTTCCAAGAAATTGGTTAAGGCAGTTAATGTCTTGGGATGGGAGAGGTATGGCAGTCAGATTTTCATGCATGGGCAAGCTACCAAGCTGAAAATCGTATTTTTGGCTTGCTGGGCAAGAAAACCCCCACGAAATGCTACCCAAGGCCATTCCTCATGCATTACATTCTTCCTCTCACGCATATTGAGGACACAGGAAGTTATCCTCACGTTTTTCACCATAACCCTACGTTTTTCCATGCCCAGGGACTCGTTTTTTGAGTGTGCAACAGCTGGGGAAGGAGGGACGCGAATTGGGACTGAGGGAGAGGGCGTTTTTGCCCTGGGGAATTTTTATGGAATGGGTTTCTCCTCCCCAGTCGAATTTCCAAAGTGCCAATATGTTTTGAGTCTACCCACGTTTTTCTAAACTCCAGGAAACCCCAGCTCATGCATCCCCCTGTTGGAAACGTTTTCTCATGCTCCACAAGTGTAGGTTACTGTTGGTTGCATCCCTGTTTTGTTTGGAACCCATGAGCAAGAAACTGGAATGGTAGTGGACAGAATTGGCTTGATAAACCTAGTGTAGGGAGTATCCTCTCAAGAAGATTAAGAGGGCTGGCTACTTTTCTATGCACACCCTGAGAGCACTAGAAAGGAAGGTATGGCTTGAGGGACTGTGTGGCAGTGAAGAGAATACTTCCTGGTGTTGGGTGTGTAGGCATTGTGAGTGCCAAGCTAAATAGATTTGGGAGAGGTACCCATAGCTCTGTAGTTGAGCTCACTAGCTTAGCAATTCTTCCTTTCCATCTCCTAACAGCTTGATAAACCCAATTGTAGATTGGCTTGGCTCATCTTGGTGTATGCTTGGCTATGTGTGCGTCTGCTGTTCCCTGGTTCCTTGTAGAGATCATGCCCAGCTCGGGGGTGGCAGTGGTGCTGAGAGATTGAGGAGCACGCTGGCCTACGGTTGGGTGGAACGTTGCAGTTGCATAGCCAGTTGCGTGGGACTACTTTTGCATAAGATAAGTATTCTCTTGTGTTAATTTGGCAATTATCATTTGAGGAATAATGGAATGAATGCTGGGTGTGCTATTGAATTAAATTCCGCTCTGTTTTTCTTATGATTATACATTCCATATGTCTTTTATATGCTTTTAAAAGTTTATGCATACCATATGATCTTTTACAATTCTGCCAAGGTCTCTGTTTAATGACTGTCACAGAATGCTGAATGTATGTTAGATATCAGCATGATTTACTTTATCTCTGTTGAGTTCTATAACATGCACATGTACATGTCCTTGTATCAATGAGTTTGATTTTAATGAATATAGGGCTAATTGCCCGAATTGAGCACTATGATCCTCTCTATCACGCTGGTATGATAGAGGGGACATTACATTATGGTATCAGAGCTGCGTTGCAGCACTGGGCCGATATGGGCCAAAACTGATAGTAAAAGAGAAGAAAAGAAGTTAAGTTTTCTTAAGAGTTTGGGAAAAAAAAAATTTTGTTTAAAATCTGTTTTCGAAAATTTTGTTTAAAGACTGTTTCGGAAAGAATTCCCGAATGTCTTCCGCAACTGCGGAAGCATCCGGCGAATCGTTCTGAAATTTCGGAAGCGTTCTGAGAACTTTTTCCGGAAATTTGCGAAGGGAAGTTTTTCGGAAGGAATTCCCTTCCGAAATTGCGGAAGGATTTGTCTTCTGAAATTTGCGGAAGGAATTCTCTTCCGAAATTGTGGAAGGATTCCGCGAACCGCTCCGAAACAACGGAGAAAAAATTCTTTAAAGTAAAAATTTTTCTAAGTGTCGGCGTCGAACGGAAACTTTTTCGAAAGGAATTCTCTTCCGAAATTGCAGAAGGAATTCTCTTCCGAAATTTCGGAAGGATTCCGCGAATCGTTCCGCAACGCGGAAGAGTTCGGCGAGCCGTTCCGAAGTTGCGGAAGACTTCGGCGAATCGTTCCGCAACTGCGGAAGACTTCACCGAATCGTTCCGCAATTGCGGAAGACTTCGGTGAATCATTCCGAAGTTTCGGAAGCAATTCGCAAGATCGTTCCGCAAAAGCATTTCCGAAAAAGTGCCTGAAATCGAGGAAGCATTCCGCAAACGGCTCCGGAATTGCGGAAGCCTTCACCGAATGGCTCCGCAATTGCGGGAGCATTCGCCGAATGACTTCGCAACTGCGGAAGCCTTCGCCGAATGGCTCTGCTCGGCAAATCGCCCCGCTATTGCGGAAGCGTTCGGCGAACTGCTCCGCAATTGCGGAAGCCGTCGCCGAACCACTCCGCAATTGCGGAAGCATTCCGCCAAGCGCCCCGCATTGCGGAAACTCTCAGCCAATTGCCCCTCCTATTGCAGAAGGCCAACCTCCCCGCGGTTGCGACAGCATTCCGTGAATCTCCCGTTGCGGAAAGATTCAACGAACCGCCCATTGAGGCGTGATTCGTAAAAAAAAAAAAAAAAAAAAAAAACAAAAAACAAAAACGAGGGCGCTGCCCTCGACCCGCCCTGCTGTGGCGAAGCCACAAGGGGGCAAGCCCCCTTGACCCCCTTTTTCTTTTCCCTCATATGTCGTGTTTGTGATTTAACGAATTGTCAATGTAATGTTTTCCCATGTGCATGAAGTAATTGTGAATTCTGAGAATATAATGCAGCTAACAATTGTGCTGATGAACACATTTCAAAGAGCCACAGTTACAACAGGGTAACACTCTAGTTAATACAGTTGGAAAATTTTGGATCTTGGTTGGGCCAAGAAAATGAACATCATGAATGATGCACAGGATCCCTATGAGCCTGAAACAGATGCCATGGGGGAAAACATACAGGTTGAGAATGCTGAAACAGAATCTAATGGGAGAAGAAATCAAGAGACCCCTCCAGATGTTGCAGCCACCATGAGAAGCCTAAGGGTGGAGTTGCAAAGCTGTAGGGAAGATAATGAAAGGATGATTAAAGCTCAGGAAGAACAAAATCAGCTGAACGCAGCCATGCTGCAGAGTTTAACAGACATCCAAAGGCAAATAAACTCTGGGCATCAGATATCAAATCCCGAAAGGGGTGGGAGTAGCTCTAGAAGAAATTCCCGAAAGAGAACTAGTAGCCCAAGAAGAGTTTCTACAGACAGAACATATACTCCAGAAATCTCTTCTAATGAATCATCTGACTCTGAAGAATCCATTGAGGGTGCACGCTCTTCATCTCACATGAGTAAGAGGAAGAAACACTACAAGAACAATTCACATGGGGAATTTAAGAAGGCAAAACCTCCTACATTTGATGGAGAAGTGAAGTCTGGTCAAGAAGCTGAAGCTTGGCTTCTTGGGATGAGAAAGTATTTCCAAGTCCAGGACTACTCCGGGAATATGAAGGCAAGGGTAGCCATCTTCAACTTGAATGAAAGAGCATCTATATGGTGGGAACACACCAGGCAAGTGAAGAGGATCAATGAACGGAAGATCCTGTGGAAACAGTTCAAGAAATACTTCAAGCAGAAGTACCTCTCTGATAGGTACTATGATGATAAGATCAAAGAGTTCCATGAGCTGAGATTGGGACAATTGACCATGGAAGAATATGCAAACAAGTTCTTGGAGTTGCTGAGGTATGTCAAGTATATTCGAGATGATAAGGTAAAAATTGAGCGTTTCCTAAGTGGACTACCCCAGTCATATAAAGACAGAATTGAGTTTGATGAACCTCGAACTCTAGAGGAGGCCATAAGAAAGGCCAAGTACTGCTTTGATCAAAACAGGAGCAAACCGGAATTCCATAAGGCATGGAAGGATAAGAAAAACAAAAAGTTTGATCAAAGGAAGAAGGGGTTCAAGCCTCCTCAATTCAGGAATCAGCAAAGGCATCCATCACAGGTTGTGACTAAGCCGACTAGGATGATGGGAGACAAGCCAAGAGACCCAAAGGAGCCAAGAGAACCACTTCAATGTTGGGGTTGTGGAGGAGACCACATGCTTAGGAACTGTCCACATCAAAATGGGAATGCGAATCAAGTTCACAACATCCAAGGAGCTGGAACTGTGGGTCAAGTGGCGAGGACAATCCCTAGAATCTATGCAGCAGTAGAAGACCGCCAAGCAGATCATCAGTCAACTGTGGTTGAAGTTGAAGGTAAGATTGCCAAGCAATCTGTTTCTATTTTGATTGATCCTGGATCTACTCACAGTTATGTCACTCCTAGAATTGTTGAGGTTTGTGCTTTCAAAAAATTAAAGCATAGTAAATCTTGGTTAGTTCAACTAGCCACTGGAACCAAGAGAAAAGTTAGCGAAATAGTAGATAAATGTCCATTAGAGATGGATGGGCTATTCACTTATGCAGATCTGAATATTTTGCGACTTGGTTCCTATGATATTCTCATTGGAATGGATTGGTTAGAAGCACACAGGGTTAAACTTGACTGCTACAATAAGACATTTGAATGCATGGATGAAGAAGGAAACTCGAGGGTTGTAAAAGGCATTCCAAAGGTGACTTTTGTTAGACAGGTTTCAGCCATGCAACTAAAGAAGTTCTGTAGGAAGGGATGTCAACTGTATGCAGCTCACGTTTTAGAGGCAGCTGAGAGTGAAACTCTTAGATTGGAGGACTATCATGTATTACAAGAATTCATAGATGTTTTTCCTGATGAGATTCCGGGACTCCCTCCAAAGAGAGACATTGACTTTACAATTGAACTTGTGCGAGGAGCGGCACCAGTATCTAAGACACCTTACAGGATGAGTACCCCAGAATTGCTAGAATTAAAAATGCAATTACAAGAGTTGCTGGAAAAGAAATATATTAGGCCAAGTGTGTCCCCGTGGGGAGCACCGGTTCTATTTGTGAAAAAGAAAGATGGAACACTCAGGTTATGTATTGACTACAGGCAGTTGAACAAAGTCACAGTGAAGAATAAATACCCATTGCCCCGAATTGATGACCTTTTTGATCAAATGAGAGGAGCAAAGGTATTTTCAAAGATTGACTTGAGGTCTGGTTACCATCAGGTAAGAATCAAAGAAGAAGATATTCATAAGACAGCCTTTAGAATGAGGTATGGACACTATGAATTTGTAGTGGTACCATTCGGTCTCACAAATGCACCAGCTACATTCATGTGTCTCATGAATAATGTTTTTAGCAAGTATTTGGACAAGTTTGTTCTTGTATTCCTAGATGATATTCTCATCTATTCCAAGAATGAAGAAGAGCATGAAGAACATTTGAGAATGACAATGCAATTACTAAGGGAGCATAAGCTGTATGCAAAGTTGAGCAAATGTGACTTCTATAAAGATAGAATTCATTATTTGGGTCACATCATCTCCGACGAAGGAATATCTGTAGACCCTGAGAAGATTGAAGCCATTATGAATTGGCCAACTCCAAGGAATGTGACTGATGTGAGATCTTTTATGGGCCTTGCTGGTTACTACAGGAGGTTTATCGAAGGATTTTCCAAAGTTGCTAACCCGATCACTTCTTTGCAAAAGAAGGGGATAAAGTTTGAATGGTCACCAAGATGTGAGGAAAGTTTTCAACGATTGAAGAATCTTCTTACAAGTGCCCCTATTCTAAAGATTGCAGACCCGGAAAACGATTTTGTGGTGTGTACCGATGCATGCAATCAAGGACTTGGAGGAGTTCTTATGCAAGACAACCACGTGATATGCTATGAGTCAAGAAAGTTGAAGGAGCATGAGAAGAACTATGCTACTCATGATATAGAACTTGCAGCCATAGTACATGCTTTAAAGATGTGGAGGCATTACTTAATGGGAAGGAAATTTGAGTTAAGGACAGACCATTGTGGTCTGAAATACTTGTTTGATCAGCCAACTTTAAATGCTAGGCAAGCTAGATGGTTGGAATTTTTGTGTGAATTTGATTTCGAGATCAAACACATAAAAGGGAAAGAAAACAAGGTGGCTGATGCAATCAGCAGGAAGGTACGTGAAATGCATGTGGCAGCGCTTAGTACTTGCCAACCAGATTTGAGGCAGCAGATTGTTAACCATATGGTTGAGGATAAAGTGTATGAGCAGATAAAGGGCAAATTGCAGCAGCAAAACCTTGAAAAGAGGTATGAGGGCTATCATTTGGAAGAAGGCGGACTTCTTACTTATAAGAATAGAGTCTATATTCCAAATGCAGCAGATTTAAGGAGAATGGTTATGGATGAGATCCATAAAGCCCCATACTCTGGTCACCCAGGATATCAGAAAACAATTGCTACAACAAGAAAATATTATTTCTGGCCAGGCATGAAGAAGGATGTTGCTGAATACATTTCTAAGTGCATGGAATGTCAGCAGGTGAAGAGTGAACACCAACATCCCACAGGTTTGTTGCTTCCGGTACCAATTCCAGAATGGAAATGGGAAGTAATATCCATGGATTTTATTACAGGATTGCCAATGACTAAGAGACAACATGATTCCATCATGGTTGTGGTGGACAAGTTAACAAAGGCGGCACATTTCGTACCGGTTAAGTCCACACATAAAGCCGATGCCATTGCAAATATTTTCATGAAGGAAATTTTCAGATTACATGGGTTGCCTAAGGCAATAATTTCGGACAGGGATACCAAGTTCACTTCCAATTTTTGGAAAGGGCTCTTTGCAGATTTGGGTACACAGCTAAGCTTTAGTACCGCATACCATCCTCAAACAGACGGGAAAACTGAAAGAGTAAATCGGGTGCTTGAATACATGCTCCGCATGTATGTAATGGACAAACCCTCCAAGTGGGAGGATTATCTACACTTGGTAGAATTTGCATATAACAACGAGCAACAAGCATCATTGGGTATGAGTCCTTATGAGGCTCTGTATGGCAGAAGGTGTAGGACACCAGTGACTTGGGACAATCCAGTAAACAGAATTGTACTTGGGCCAGAATTGCTTAAGGAAATGGAACAAGAGGTTGCAAGGATCCGGCAAAATTTAAAAGCAGCCCAGGATAGACAGAAAAGCTATGCAGATAAGCATAGAGTGCATAGGGAATTCAATGTTGGGGATCACGTATATCTTAGAGTGAGATCAAGCAAGAGTTCCTTGAAGCTTGGGAGCTGTGCCAAGCTATCACCTAGATATTGTGGGCCATTTGAAGTGCTCGAAAGAATAGGACCAGTTGCATATAGACTTGCATTGCCTGCTAGCACTAAAGCTCATAATGTTTTTCATGTCTCTTTGCTTAAGAAATATGTACATGATCCTAACCATGTGATTAATTGGGATGTGATCTAGGTGGAACCCGAGGGAGAATTCCAAACCGATCCATTGTGCATCCTAGACAAGAAAGTAACATTGCTCCGGAACCGAGCCATCGGACAGGTAAAGGTGCAATGGAAGCACTACGGTCCCGATGAGGCTACATGGGAGCTGGAGGATGCCATGAGGGTGGCATATCCATTTTTGTTCAATTTTGATGAGCACTGAGGACAGTGCTAATGTAAGGGGAGGGGAATGTAATGTCCCCATTTTGACCCCCATTGTATTAAATCGTAAATGATGTAAATATTGTAATTAATCATGGTGAGGAGCTCAAGGCCAAGGCCTCACCGTTGATTTAGCGTTTCATGTATCGGAAATTAAAAATATATGCCTACGGTTCTTGTGCGAGATGGGCACAATGTATATAAGACATCATGTAATTATGAATTTTTCAATGAAAAACCCACAACCGGCTATGCAATGCAACAAAAGAGATGGGGCATGACTCTACAAGGAAAAGGGAGGGAAATTATTCAAACCCTTGAGCCAATGGTGTTAATCCATGTGTCAATGGGAAAACCCATAAAACCACCAACTACCCATTTTGTCTCATGCACCCAATCATTTAATTCTTCCAAGAAATTGGTTAAGGCAGTTAATGTCTTGGGATGGGAGAGGTATGGCAATCCGATTTTCATGCATGGGCAAGCTACCAAGCTGAAAATCGTATTTTTGGCTTGCTGGGCAAGAAAACCCCCACGAAATGCTACCCAAGGCCATTCCTCATGCATTACATTCTTCCTCTCACGCATATTGAGGACACAGGAAGTTATCCTCACGTTTTTCACCATAACCCTGCGTTTTTCCATGCCCAGGGACTCGTTTTTTGAGTGTGCAATAGCTGGGGAAGGAGGGACGCGAATTGGGACTGAGGGAGAGGGCGTTTTTTCCCTGGGGCATTTTTATGGAATGGGTTTCTCCTCCCCAGTCGAATTTCCAAAGTGCCAATATGTTTTGAGTCTACCCACGTTTTTCTGAACTCCAGGAAACCCCAGCTCATGCATCCCCCTGTTGGAAACGTTTTCTCATGCTCCACAAGTGTAGGTTACTGTTGGTTGCATCCCTGTTTTGTTTGGAACCCATGAGCAAGAAACTGGAATGGTAGTGGACAGAATTGGCTTGATAAACCTAGTGTAGGGAGTATCCTCTCAAGAAGATTAAGAGGGCTGGCTACTTTTCTATGCACACCCTGAGAGTACTAGAAAGGAAGGTATGGCTTGAGGGACTGTGTGGCAGTGAAGAGAATACTTCCTGGTGTTGGGTGTGTAGGCATTGTGAGTGCTAAGCTAAATAGATCTGGGAGAGGTACCCATAGCTCTGTAGTTGAGCTCACTAGCTTAGCAATTCTTCATTTCCATCTCCTAACAGCCTGATAAACCCAATTGTAGATTGGCTTGGCTCATCTTGGTGTATGCTTGTCTATGTGTGAGTCTGCTGTTCCCTGGTTCCTTGTAGAGATCATGCCCAGCTCGAGGGTGGCAGTGGTGCTGAGAGATTGAGGAGCACGCTGGCCTACGGTTGGGTGGAACGTTGCAGTTGCATAGCCAGTTGCGTGTGACTACTTTTGCATAAGATAAGTATTCTCTTGTGTTAATTTGGCAATTATCATTTGAGGAATAATGGAATGAATGTTGGGTGTGCTATTGAATTAAATTCCGCTTTGTTTTTCTTATGATTATACATTCCATATGTCTTTTATATGCTTTTAAAAGTTTATGCATACCATATGATCTTTTACAATTCTGCCAAGGTCTCTGTTTAATGACTGTCACAGAATGCTGAATGTATGTTAGATATCAGCATGATTTACTTTATCTCTGTTGAGTTCTATAACATGCACATGTACATGTCCTTGTATCAATGAGTTTGATTTTAATGAATATAGGGCTAATTGCCCGGATTGAGCACTATGATCCTCTCTATCACGCTGGTATGATAGAGGGGACATTACAAAGAGGGATCCAACAAATGGTTTCGTTGCCGCGTGAATGAGACTTGTTATTTCAGCGACACGCGAGATTGAGACGAAATCCAGAGAAAGAGGGAGCCAACAAATGGTTCCGTTGTCTTATGACTTGTTACTGTGAGACTTGCTATTTTTGCGACGAAGAAGACTGTTGCTGGAGCCAACAAATGGTTCTGTTGCTCAGCTAACAAATGTGCTACTGGAATCCTACAACTACAGAAATTCGGGAGTGGTTCGACTTAAAGGCTAAAGAGTTCGCTGAACAAGAAAATAGAAGCTCTAGACTCCAGCCAAAAGAATGGTTGCAGAAGTATATCTATACTGACCTTCACGAAATTTTCTTTGTCACATTTGCACTTGAGTTACATGCTTGGATAGCCAAGTTAGTAGATACTAGACCCACTGTGCATATTGATCGACCAGTCGCTTGGACCCCTGAGCTAGTCAGCATTCTGAAGCGGGTAGATAATTCTGTGTCCCGCGCAGTAGACTTTTGGTTGAATAGTCTGCTGGAAGGTTTCATCACTGAGTTTGTAGTGGATACAAGAAAGAGTTTCAGTGAAGCTGAGAGGAGTTTCTTTCAAGCACATAGAGGTAAGTTCCTGAATTCTTTGAACTTATCGATTAAAATGCTTCTGTATGAAAAAGCAAAACTATGTATAGCTTCAGATGAATAGCATAGACAAGTAATGTCCGTAGACTCTGATAGTGACCCTGAAGTTATTGGTTGCACTCGTAGTGGAAAACGGTATAAAGTAGGCCTTGACCAACATTCTTTTGAGTCAAGCCCAGAAGACAGTCAAGTTCCTAGAGCAAGCCACATAGAAAGACAAGGGAGTGTTCATATCCCTTACCACCCTTTTACACAGCAAAAGCCAGACAAAGCTCAGTATAATCCCGCAGTAACACCTTCTAGTAGCCCACACGGTACTTCTAGTACCTCTGTACCACCTTTGTTCGCTCAGTCCAGAAGAACTGCTACAGCACCTACACCTCAAACTAGCACAATAAAGATGGGTGATGACATGAAACTACCAACTTTTAGAGGAACAGGGATAGAAGACCCTGAGCAACACTGGTTCCTATGTGAAGCCATTTGGACAATTAAGCAAATTAATGATGATGTTGTTAAACTGGTTCAGTTAGAAACCACACTAAGAGACAGAGCCTTAACTTGGTTCATGAAATACTCAGCAGCACAGAATAGAACGCTTGCTGAGGTAAGAAATGCAATGATTAGAGAATTCAAGAAACCTAAATCAGAATCACAGTGTATAACAAAGCTCAAAGACATCAAGCAGTTACCTACAGAGTCAGTATGGGACTTTGACCAAAAGTTCAAAGCCTTGATAGATCAAGTAAGCTTTGAGTTTGCACCTCAACAGCATAAGGAATGGTTCATTGCTGCACTGCTTCCACACATTAGACTTCCCCTTATGCAACAGAATCTCACTACTCAGGAACAAGCTCTAGAGATGGCTATGAAACTAGAAGCTTCACCAATTGCTGGAACAAGCAACGATGTTGCGCAGTTGCAGAACCAGTTAGCAAACTTAACCCTGCAAGTGCATGATATTAAGAAAGGAAAGGATGTTAAGGAAGACATATGGTGTACAAAATGTAAAGCACAAGGTCATTCAAAGGACCACTGTCCTGTTTTCATAGAGTATATTGCAACTGGAGCACCTAACCCTTTACCACAGCCACAGGGGCCTTGGTGTGAAATCTGTAGAACTAGAGGTCATAGACCTCAAGAATGTCACTTACTTCAGAAATATGTACAAACTCCAAAGAACCTATATTGTAATTTCTGTAAATCAGTAGGCCACGATGAAAACAATTGCAGAGCATATGACCTTATGATGGAAAGGAAACATGATGTTTATAGAGTACAGTCAGAAGCACAAGGACCCGTAGCAGGTCCACAGTATGACCAAACTCGCGACGACCGAACAGGAAATTACAGAGGCCGTGGACGCACAACAAACTTTGGCCGCGGAAGAGGCCAGATCACTTGTTATAATTGTGGAGCGCAAGGTCATTTTGCAAGGGATTGCCAAAACCCTACAACCCTTTGCAGATATTGTAAATCTTATGATCATATCATTGAAGAATGCCCTCAATTGATAACTAAAATGCAAGCAAAGACACCACAGGTCAACCAGAATATTCAATTGATTGGAGCAGAAAAAATGGAACCAGACCGTACAGTTAATATTATGACGCGCAGTGGAACAACCACTGGTGCGCCAGAGTCAGGAACTGGAAAGCAAGTGACGCAATGGGTGCACCGCGCTAATATTAAACCAACCCCACTTAATCTGCAGAAGCAGAAAGAAGCATTCAAGCAAGCCCAAGAGTATTTCTCAGATCCCAGAGCTTCAAGTTCTGTCACAAATCCACATAATGATATTAGATCGCAAGTGCTAAGACAAGACAACCTGGTACAAGAAAAAGCCACTACATCCGGAAGGCCTGATGAAGAAGATGCACTAGGTACTGTCCATAATTTTCTAAGGAACTGCTTAAAGTTGTTACGCAATGAAAAAGCAACTATGGAACTTCAACACCTATTGGATAAATGTAAACAATCTGTTTCGACGAACACGCTGCAACGTGCTTTTCACCAGATTGGGAGTCACATTAGAACTGGAAAATAGATGAGGCTCACAGTGCAGATTGGAGCATTTGAGATGGATGAAGTCATTTTATATTTGGGCTCAGAAGTTAATGTTCTCACCATGCAGACATGGGAACAGATGGGAAGTCCTCAACTTACAAGATCTCCCATCCAGCTAAGACTCGCGAACCAACAACGAGTCTCTCCATTGGGCAGATTACCCAATGTACCTATTGATATCGAGGGAGTAAGAAGTTCTGCAGACTTTGAAGTAATCAAAATCCTGGATGATAGTAGACCTTACCCAGCACTTTTAGGTATAGACTGGGCATTTGATAATTTAGCTGTCATTAACTTGAAGAAAAGACAGATGACCTTCGAGGACGACCAGATTAGGGTCATTGCACCGCTTGATCGTATTCAAGGACCAAGGTATATAGAACCCATTCGGGCAGAAGAAGAAGCGCACCACATGGAAAGTTTGTATCAGATGACTGCTAGTCAGAGTGACTATGTCAATCCCACAGCAGATGGCCATATCAGCTGGCGATGCGATAGTTCGTGCACATCAGACTCAGATGCAGGATTGGAAAACTGGCAGAATCGCTTACATGAGGTTTCTACAAGACGTTGCGCCATGATGACTAAATCCATTCGATGGATTAGCACAGAATTGACTGACACTCCAATTTTTGATGGTCTAACTAACGTAAGTGAATTCATACAGGCATATGAACAACAACTTCCAGAACAACAGCGCATACAGGCATTAGATGTATCACTGCGCGCTACACCAGCAAGATGGTGGGGTGCGCATAAAGCGAATATTCACACATGGCAAGACTGTCGTAGACTGATACTGCGCAGATTCCAGGACACTACAGCAGAAGTGTCGCGCAAATACGAGGGACAGAGTGACCCCAGGTAACACATTGAAGCATGCATTCAGCAATGGTCAGATATTCCGGACGATGAGTGGGTTCACCTATTCATCCACACATTGGACACAGTTTCGAGGAACTGGTACACTGAAACAGAATTGCGCAGAGGCACTCTTACTTGGCCTCTAATGATAGAAAGTTTTCAACTTACATTCAGTTTTGAGTCAGAGCATCCGAGTATTGATCAAGCTTTGAAGTGTATTAAAAAGAAGGTATTTGAACCATGTCTATTACCAGAATATTCCCAACCAGATTGGGCTGTTCAGATAGAACATGCCCTGGAATGCTATAATTTCACCACTGGAGAAGAGGAGGATGATCCTCACAACATCAATATTCCAGAATCCGAAGGGACGCGCAATGTTGAAGGTCCTCAGCTTGATAGCCCTGCCATTACAGAACACATCAAGCTTAAAAAGGTTAACATTGGTACAGAAGCCGAACCCAAGTTTGCTTCTATAGGAGACTATTGGGATGATGAAACTGTTGCGCATATTTCAAATTTATTACGTGACTACCAGGATATCTTTCCTACCAAATTCACAGAAATGAAAGGCATCCTAGGAGACTTAGGAGTGATGCGCATACCTCTGAAACCAGATGCCAAGCCAGTAAAGCAGCGCCCATACAGGTTGAACCCGCGCTATAAAGAAAAAGTCAAAGAAGAAATTGACAAGATGCTCAGAGCAGGTATTATTGAGCCAGTAGAAGAAAGCGATTGGATTAGTCCTATGGTTGTGCAAGAGAAGAAGACAAAAGGTGAAATAAGAATTTGCGTGGACCTGCGCAAACTCAATGACGCATCAGCGCATGATCCATTTCCTACGCCCTTTACAGATGAAGTGCTTGATAATGTTGGAGGACAAGAGGCTTACTCCTTCACTGATGGATTTTCGGGATACCATCAGATCAGAATTCATCCAGACGACCGCCACAAGACTACTTTTGCGACTGAATGGGGCTCATTCCAGTACACGGTAATGCCCTTTGGTCTTAAAAATGCTCCTGCTATCTTCTCTAGAGTCGTTGTTGCTGTTTTTAAAGAATTTATCCATAAGTTCCTAGAAGTCTATTTTGATGACTGGACTGTATTTGGCTTATTAAAGAACCATATAGCGAACCTGCGAATGATGTTAGAAAAATGTAGACAGCACCAGATTTCCCTTAACTTGAAAAAATGTATCTTCTGTGCTCCTTTTGGTATTTTGTTGGGTCATATTGTATGCAGACAAGGACTCCTGATGGATCCTGCGAAGGTTGCCATCATTGCTAATTTACCGGCGCCCAACTCAGTCAAGCAATTGCGCACTACATTGGGACATACTGGATACTACAGAAAATTTATCAAAGGTTATGCAAAGATCACAGCACCTATGGAAAGACTGCTGAAAAAGGATTCAAAATTCCAATGGACAGAAGAATGCCAACAAAGCTTGGACACACTTAAAGACAAGATGATCACTGCACCAATTCTAGTTTTCCCAGACTGGAATAAACCCTTTCATGTTCATGTCGATGCTTCTTCCATAGCATTGGGGATCGTACTTACACAACCAGGAAAAGGAGGTATCGATCACCCCATTGCTTACTCTAGCCGAAAGTTGTCCACAGCCGAGAAAAGCTACACTACTACAGAGAGAGAAGGACTAGCTATGGTGTACGCCCTACAGAAGTTTAGACACTACTTACTGGGCGCACATTTTAAAATGTATACTGACCATTCTGCTTTGAAATACTTGTTCAATAAGCCAGTGTTAGGGGGAAGAATTTGCAGATGGCTACTGCTCTTTCAAGAATATGATTTTCAGGTTATTGTAAAGCCAGGTAGATTGAATGCAGGACCTGACCACTTATCTAGGATAGAGTCAGGAGAAGAACCTACAAATCTGGAGGACAATCTTCCTGACGCGCAGTTGTTCTCTATTCAAGCAGCGGATGAATATTATTCTGATATCCTTGAGTTTCTTACCACCGGACAAGCGCCAGTTGAGTTTACAGTCCAGCAGAAGAAACAACTTGTCGTCAAAGCCGCAGACTTCACTTTGATAGCAGGCCAGCTTTATAAGTTGGGCCCCGATGAAGTCTTGCGCAGATGTATCCTACCGCATGAAAAGAACTCTATCATCGCAGAAGCGCACTCAGGCATCGCAGGAGGCCATTTCGCAGGAAAGCCGACTGCTCAGAAGATCTTAGCTGCAGGTCTTTGGTGGCCGACATTGCATAAGGATACTAAGGAATTCTGCAAATCTTGCGATGTGTGCCAGCGAACAGGAAAACCTTCAAGAAGAGATTAAATGCCGCTAAGACCTCAGATAACACTGCGCGCTTTTGATAAATGGGCCATTGATTTTTTAGGTCCTATCAACCCACCAGGAAAGAGAACCGGCGCAAGATACATCATCACAGCTACTGAATACCTCACCAGATGGGCTGAGGCTAAGCCAGTAAAGAACTGCGACGCTGCTACGGCCGCGCAGTTCATTTTTTAGAATATTATCACTAGATTCGGATGTCCACTGATTCTAATGAGTGATCAGGGTACACATTTCCTCAATGAGACTATAGAAGCCCTTATTGAAGAATTCCAAATTAGTCACCATAAGAGTACACCCTACCATCCTCAAGCTAATGGTACGGTGGAGGCATTCAATAAAATTCTTGAGAATGCCCTGACAAAGATTTGTAACCAACAAAGACATGATTGGGACCTTAGAGTCACAACTGTATTATGGGCTTACAGAACCACCTGCAAGAAACTAACAGGCCACACACATTTCAGTTTGGTGTATGGACAGGAAGCAGTTATGCCTATGGAATACATTATTCCCAGTCTCAGAATTGCGCAAATTACAGAAATGACAGATCCTGATACTATAAGCGCAAGACTCTCACAAATGCTTGCCTTAGAAGAAGATAGACTCTTAGCCGGATTCCATCAACAGGTATAGAAGGCAAGACAAAAAGCTTGGCATGACAGGCATATTAAGAATAAAGTCTTTCAGGAATGAGACTTGGTACTCCTCTATGATAGTAAATTCATCAAGTTTCCAGGCAAGTTTCGTGTACACTGGTTAGGCCCTTTTCAGGTGACGAAGATAACGGAAGGAGGAGCAGTTCAGCTTGCGAAGCTGAATGGAGAATTGCTACCTACCATGATCAACGGGAGTCGGCTTAAGCTTTACCGCAACGGCCACTCCGCACTGTCGACTTAAATAGCTGCTCAAAGAAATGCAGATGTCCAGTGTAGTTGAGAGAGGCATCGCATTATCAGTCTACACGGAAGTTGCGAGACACTCAGTCTCTGGCTTCCCGCGCAGTTCCCTGAAACATCCGCGCATACCGAGTAACAATTTGGGATTGAGCGAGCTCATATTTGCGCTCTTGCGAGGTTTTTCCTGAATCATTGAACTGTCGCTCTTGCGAAGTTCCCGGTGTCAATTTGCCGCTTGAAGAATTCTTGTTGTGGACCCCTATAGGCACAGTTTCCTAAGTTGAAGTGACCCGCCAGAAAAATTTGAATTACAGCAGTTATGTAGCCGCGTCTGAATAAATGAAGGATAAACCCACCATTTAAGTATAGCCGCTCTGACAGATTCGGCTTGATCTCCGTAAGATTTGCATTTAAACCATGTGACGGAAAGTTTTAGCTTCTCCCGGAAGCCTGTCAGAGCCCGTCCATCACAGTAAATGCACCACAGAGGCGAAGGGAATAGAAGGGTTGTCAACTCATGCATAGCCGCCTACAGCTAGTAGCCCCACTTGCCCGTATTTACTCTCACCTTAGCTATAAATACCCAACACTTGTATAATTTCGGGTTACTTTTCTCGAGGTGCATAGTCTTGTGTGAATCTAAGCCATTGTTTTCAGAGCCGAGTCATGCAGAGTGCTTCCTTTGTTGTCAGTGCTCATATCCCACGCTGGTTCGTTGTTTCTATCCTAGTTCTTGTTACCTATACCCGTTCACGACGGAGAACCTGTCGACTGAAGAAGTCGTTCGTCAATTCCTGCGTCGAGGCCTAGATTTCAGCATGACTACCCCCGTGACTGCTTCGACTTATGTACACCCTGGTTATCAGGATCCCAGACAATCTCCGGCCACACGAGCATCTCAGCCACAGCCAGAAGAGCCCGTTCTAGAGCCGTTGGCCACTATGGTGAATTATATTCCACCGTGACCAGACGATGCACCAGAGGTGCATATTCCAAAGAATGCAAAGTATCCGCTTCCGTTACCTCCACTACCGGTTGGCGTGCGAATAGAAGGGTCCTTGCTCGGACACCTTCCACTGGTCAAGTTCTCTGATTTCAACCTGGGAGACTATAAGACATATCCTCAGTTCCAGCTAGACCGATATCTGACAGTAGTGCATAATCCTACCAGACAGGTTGACGAATTCATCCCGAAGGGATTTGCAGCAAATCTGGAGCGCCTTGGACTCCTGAACCTGTTAAAGCTACCGCATTTTGGGCGTAGCAATGAAGTGAACGCAGTTGTTAAAACACTGCTATCCTGCGCTCATGGAGGTTACCTTTGGCTCGGGAGGCCAATCGATTTAAATGTCGATTTAATTCATCGCATTATCGGCCTGTCTAAGGTTGGTAAGGATCCCAATATCCATTTTATGGGAAAGGAGAAGGATAGAAAACTGGCTGCAAAGCTGGTCCAGAAATACAACCTTATAAGAGGAGGTCGGTCTTATGACCTCACAATAGTAGAAGACGAAGCACTCAGATTTACAGGAAGTTTGCTCGCGGGCAGACTTCTCATGAAGTGCAGACCGAAGGAAGTTACTGGAGCTGTTGTGGAACTTGCCATCGCAGCTGCGGAGGGAGAGCAGTACAACTGGTGCCTCTTCCTCCTCAATTCTTTTTTGGAATACTGCCGGAACGTTTAAGATAACCCCGGTCAGTCATTCCATTTTTCTTGGCTTTTAATTTTATGTGCTCTCGTCGGGTGGAAGGAGTCCCCGAACACTCAGTTCCTTCCGCGCCGCGCAGGAGAACCTGCCGGAATCCGCTATGTTAACCTTTGGGAATCCCCTAATCCCGCGAAGCGCAAGATGAACCGCGCTGTATTTTGTGAATACTACTATCTCCTCAGAGATACCATTCAGGAAATACCAAGGCTGAGTGAGGAGACAGCGACGCTATATGAAGGAAAGTTGGCCTTTACTGCCGACTTACATCAACTTTGCCTCCGTCCCTGCGGCATTGAAGAGAAATGGGCCGTAGGCCTTTACAGGATGACCACCGAAGATGTCGAAGAAACTATCAAGTCTTGGCCGGACGAATGGAGAGAAGATGCCGACATCGCATCCGCGATGCCACCCGCCACTGCACAAGAGAAGGATAAGGGCAAGGAATCCCCTGAGCAAAGAAGTGATGAAGGCTCGACAGAGCTGGCGACCAAGAAACAAAAGGTGTCGCATCCCTCTGACGCCATTCCCTCGGGGATCGACTAGTATCTGAAAGAGCAATTTCGCGAGCTGCGGAACACGCACGCTCACATCAGAAGTGCTCTAGATCTGCAGTTTGTGGAAATAAAAGGTCTCGCAGGAAGGATTGCGCAGACTCATGCGCCAGCGTCCACTTCGCAGGTGCCACAAGAAATTCCAAGTACCGAGCGAGTTGAAGAACTCATAGAAAGGCATACTGTCGTGCATATTCCGCCTACGAGCATGACACTTCCAAATATGCAAGCTGCACTACAGGTAAGCACCGTTGGGCCCGTTGAAATAAATTTGTCTCTAATTCCTATAGAGACTCTACAGCTAGTGCACAAGAAAGTTTCTCTTGAGTTGAGGGCTAGAGAGATCTCTACATTCTAGGAAAATAAATGACTACAGTCGTAGGAGATAGAGCTGAAGGAAAGTCATAAGAATATCTCCGAGAAACTCGCACTTTATGAGGCGCAAGACATCGGCATCAGAAACGCAGTGGATGAGATTGCCCAGGAATTGCCGGCTTGCGAGATTCAACCAGACCTCCCTCTGGTTGAGAAAGTTCAAATTATTGGAGGAAGGGTGAAAACCCTGGAACATGAAATAGTTGCTATGGCAGAGGGCCATAGAACCCAAATCGCGGAGCTAGAAGCCCGTGTTGCCGCGCAGTCTACAGATGATGCGCAGGAACAATTTGAAGCTCTGAGCAAAGCTTCCACACAGATGAAAGACAGAATACAGGAAGCCAAGAACCTGATGAGCCAAGCTATGGAAGCTTGGATGGAGCTTGAGAAGCTCCCTTTCAAAGTTGGTCTTTTGGAACAGGTGCAAGCCGCAGAACAGTCCCTAACTATTCTGACTGAAGAAGCTAAGGCCTTAACAGGCTTACCAAAAATGAAGAAAATGAGTGAAGTGCGCAGAATGCAACAGCAACTGCACAAGCTCAGAACTGAAGATGAGAAGCTCACCAACAACATTCAGCCATTTATGGATGAGTATGCTGACATCGTTGGTCAAGTCGAGGCAAAAATCAAAGAGATTGCTGAATCTCAAGAGGTGATTGATGCCATCACTAAAGAAGAAGCCACTGCAGAAACAGTGCAGACTGCTGTGGAATGTGTCAATGAATTGGACCACGCTATTGCGCAGTGGAAGAAATCATTCGCGCAGACCCAAGCAAAAGCAGATGCGCAAGTAAAGCGACCACACGCTAGTGCGAGTGGCTCGAGGGTGAGCCACAAGTAAGTGTTAGGGGCCTGTTGGAGCCAAGGCCGCAGCTATGGTAAAAGCTGCGAATTTTGAGGAAAACGCACAAGTATGGAAGAATGCTAAGTTTTGAATAAGCACCAATTTTGGGGACAGAATAAGACGGTGCGCAGTACGGTGCCAGATGGAGGAGCTCAGTGCGGATCATGGACCGAAAATCGTGGAGCTCGTGCGCACGTCAGAAGGGAATGAAGGTAGCAGAGTGGAAAGCTCAGCTACCATAATCAATGAAGCAATGGAGTAGAGGGCTCAGCTACCCTCATTTAAAGCTAAGTACAGAAGTTATGGTTGCTCGGATCAAGGAAGAGCAACGGACCAAAGCATTGAAGGCGAAGGACGAGGCATCCATACCCGTAAGCTACGCCGGAATTCATGGAGCCTGCAGGAAGCAGCGACATGACTGTAAGCGGCGCCTACAATACACCTAGCCATGTGCGTGGTTAGGGTTTTTGGGGATTACTGCTGGGAAAGGCCCACAGTGTTGTAAAGGTGTGACTGCCATGGCCACCTATATATATGAATAATTGTAATGGGTAGATGTTAGTTAGTGAGATAGAGAGTCAGTTGGTGAGACAAATAGCTAACTAGTCAGTAAGTGGGTTAGTAGTGAAGCTAATCCTTGAGGTGCAGACAGTCCGAGGCGACGTCTGAACTATTGTAATCTTTGAGAGGAAGAGAATAGATCGAGAGAAGGGCTCCCAGCTGTGTGCGTGGAGTTTCCTGGAAAGATCTAAGGCTGCAGCTGTGTGCGCAGCATATTGTATAAGTCTATCATTTTCTGGTTAATATAAGATACTCCCGTGGACGTGGTTTTCCCCGTGGAGGTGGACTTCATATTTCTCGCTATTATGATGTTGTGATAGAGATGATTACCTGTTTTAGCTTACTAACGGTAAATACAGAAATATTGCATTATCTTTAGGAGTGTATTGAGTAAATTCTTGAAGCTTCCTTGAGGACTATAATCGTTAAGGGTCGAAGGACTCGATAGATAACGTCGCCGCAGCGATAGGAGAACTTGTTGCTGCGACGGACGCGCTCGCGAGACGACGCATAGAATATCCGCGCAGCGGGTAATGGGTCATAGCGCAGGAAGGAAAGTACCGCGCAGCTAGGCTGCTGAGCAGGAGCTTGAGAGCTGTTGCGCTCATAAGTCTGAAGAGGGGTCATATCGTCGCCTTAGAGGAATCGTCAAGGAGGAAAGAGCAATCTCCGTGTCGCCTAGGTTAAGGAAACCTGATTCCTTAGCCCCCCATAGCCACTTCGGGTGAGACCTCGAGCTGCCGCGCAGCTCGTTGCCGAGAGGGCCAGTGCGCCAAGGGGTTTTGTTGCTGCGCTTCATTAAAACCCGGGTCTGTCCAAAAAGCAGCCAAAACACACCAATACCAATACAAGTACACACAGGTATCCTTAACATTGACCTTACCATCAATATAGGCAATCTAATCATCGATACAGGTATCCACATCGATACCAATATCCAAATATTATCATCGACCATATCACTCCCCCTTTCGAGGAGGGTCCTTCTGAACTACACCAAGCTTGTATCGGAAATACTCAAACTTTACTCGAGACAGAGGTTTGGTCAATACATCAACAACTTGTTCATCAGTGCCTACATACTCGAGCTTGATAGCTTGTTTCTGTACCATATCCCGTATATAAAAATATCAGATCTCTATGTGCTTTGAATTATCATGGAACACTGGATTCTCTGTCATCTTGATACAACTCTGGTTGTCACATAGAATCATAGTGCGGTCCATCTCTAAGTCAAACAATCCTGATAATAAATTCCAAAGCCATACCACTTCGCAACCAGCATAGGAGGCAGCTATATATTATGCTTCAGCTATGCTAAGAGCCACACTTGACTGCTTTCTGCTAAACCACGAAATCATGGCAGATTCCAGACAATAACATCCACCCGATGTACTCTTCCTGTCTGATACACTTCCTTCCCAATCAGCATCTATGTAGCCATATAATCTGAAGTCATGATCTCCACGATAATAGAGACCAAAATCTATCGTACCTTTTAGGTACCTCATCACATGTTTTGAAGTAATTAGGTGAACTCGTCTAGGTTCCACTAGATACTGACTCAGAGTGTTCACCGCAAAACATATGTCTGGCCTGGTATTCGTCAGATACATTAATGACCCAATAATTTGTTTGTACAGAGTCACATCCACTAACTCTGAAGAGTCATCAACTAATTGCTTTAAGTTGGAATCCATGGGAGTGGCCATGGGTTTGCATTCCAACATATCAAATCTTTTTAGGATTCCCACAACATACTTAGCTTGGCTGAGAAAGATTCCATTTGGTCCTTGCCATAATTCCAGACCTAGGAAGTAGTGCATCAATCCGAGATCTTTCATCTCAAAGTCTGATGAGAGCTTCTTCTTGCACTCGATAATCTGTTTCTCATTTCCAGTCAGAAATAGATCATCCACATATAGCAACAATATGACAGGTTCATCATCCATAACCTTGAGATAAAGATTAGGATCAGCTTTACTTTTGGTAAAGCCCAAGTTTGTCAAGAAACTATTAATTCTTCCATACCAAGCTGTGGGAGCTTGCTTCAACCCATACAAGGCCTTCTTCAGTTTGTATACATGGGTTCTTCCATCTTCCACCTCAAATACTTGTGGTTGTTCTAAGTACACTTCTTCCTCAATCACACCATTCAGGAAGGCTGTCTTTACATCCATCTGGTGTAAATCCCATTTCATCATGGATGCAAGTGCCATGATGATTCTAATGGAAGTGTACCTTGCAACAGGTGCAAATGTTTCTTCATAGTCCATTCCCTCTTTCTGAGAGAATCCTCTGGCCACAAATATTTCTTTATATTTTTCAATGCTACCATCCGCAGTATGCTTTATTTTTTATATCCATTTGGAGGATACCACACTTTTGTCTTTTGGCTTGGGAACTATATCCCAAACATCATTCTTCATTATTGACTGGTATTCCTCTGTCATTGCCTCTACCCATTCTTTCTTATTAACTGCCTCTTCATAACTAGTAGGTTCTTTATCTACAAGATCACACATCAAAGCCATATAGTTGGAGAATGGCTTTGGTTTCTTGCTTACTCTAGTGGAGCCTTCAAGAGCTCCATACTTTTCTGATCCTAGTATAATATCTCTTTCCCATACTGGATTTATTTTCCTTGAAATGTTTGAAAGGGGGGGTTCTTGTGGTTCTATCATATCATGGTCTCCAGGTGTTACATCTTCAGGGATGGGTACAGCCTCTGTAGTTCTGGGAGGTGCATCTTCTTCATATACTTCTTCATACTGACAATTCCTAGATCTCTTGAGAGCTGCTTCTTCATCAAATGCCACATCCCTATTTATTTCCATATGATGAAAACCTGGGATGTAAATTCTGAATGCTTTGGATGCTTCACAATATCCAACAAATATTCCTTTCTTCCCAGAAGGATCTAACTTGGTCCTCTTTTCTTTTGGAATGTGAATGTACACTTGACATCCAAATATCTTGAGGTGACTTACCTCAGGCTTCTTTCTTGTGAACACTTCTTCTGGAGTCTTCGAATCAAGAGCACTGTGGGATAGTCTATTTTGCACATAGACTGTTGTCCTAGCTGCTTCATCCCATAGATACATAGATAGGTCTTGATCATGTATCATTGTCTTTACAGCTTCCATGATGGTTCTATTCTTTCATTCCGCAACACCATTTTATTGGGGATTGTAGGGAGTGGTTAGTTCCCTCTTAACTCCAGCTTCCTTACAGAAATATTCAAAGTCCTTTGAAGTATATTCTCCACCATTATCTGTCCTGAGTATTTTGATTTTCTTTTCTGAATGATTCTCTATCAAGGCTTTGAACTCCTTGAAATTTCCAAAGGCTTCATTCTTTCCTTTTAGAAAGTATATCCAAGTCTTCCTTGAATAGTCATCAATAAATGTGAGATAGTATTCATATCCACTCAAGGATGTGGAGGGCATTGGTCCACATACATCTGAATGAATTAACTCCAAGGTACTCTTAGTCTTTGTTTCACTCTTTGGAAATGGGTTCTTGATATTCTTCCCTTTTGCACATCCTTTGCATGTTCCATCATGATCAATCTTTAAGTCTGGAAGACCTATAAGTACCTTGCTTACATGAGGTAGTGCCTTGTAATTAATATGAACAAGCCTCCTATGCCATAGCTCATTTGGGCTAGTGGCTTCATGTACAAGGGAAGCTTCTGGATGGCCCTTGAGCTTGTACAGACCTCCTTTCTCTTCACCAATGACAATTGCATGCTTAATAGATTTACCTTTGGACCACATTAATACTTGTCCATCAATGAATGCAACCCTATAACATTTCTTATATAATGTTGAGATGGAAAGCAAGTTCTTCTTCAATCCTGGTACATACAATATTTCCTCCATTTTCATGGGGGTTCCAAAATCAAGCTTGTAGTTTGCTTCACCAATTCCCTTGATGGGATATTGATAGTCATCTCCTAATGACACTTTCTGTGGGGAGGTCATCTCTTCCAGTTCTGAAAGAGTTTTATTTTTTCCAGTCATGTGATTTGAAGCACCACTATCAATAAGCCATGTATCTTCTCCAAGTGTTATAGATCTAGAGAGTGCAAAGAATAGAACATACTCTTCTGCATCTTCTTCTTCATTTCTTCTAGATCTTCTTTTGAAGAAGGGCCTTTCTTCCTCTTCTTCTTCTCTTCTAGATATTTTCATGTGAGGCCTTTCTTCCTCTTCTTCCTCTTCTTCACTATCATCTTCTACAAGATGTGCTTGATGTCTTTTAGGGTGAATATCTTTCTTCTTCTTTGAAGGACAATGTCTAGCAATGTGTCCTATTTTGTGACAATTGAAACATTGGAAAGAAGAGTGTTTTCTTCTTCCTTTCTTCTGAAATATTTGTGGAGATTGAGACTCCTTGTGACTGTCCTTCTTGAAGTAGGATTGATTCCTTCTTCTATTAGTGTGTGTAGCCAAGGCTTGGTCATCTTCTTTGAGCAGGGCTTCTCTGTTGGCAACCCTAGCTTCTTCTTGGATGCAATCTTCCCATACCACATCAAATTTCATGATCTCTTTTCTGGCACACATGGTTTGGATAAATGACTCCCATGGTCTAGTGAGACCATTTAGAGCAGTTATCACTAGTTCATCTTCATCAAGGGTATCTCCAATAGCATATAGTTGTTCCTTGAACTGGGAGATCCTTGAGAAATAGTCTTGAACATATTCTCCTTTATTCATCTTTGTGCTCTTCAATTGATCTCTCAGATTCATCTTCCTATTGATGATCTTTCCCTCATACATTCTGGAAAGGGCATCATACATTTCCTTTGGAGTCTTCTTGGATGCCACTTGGGGAATCAAGTGGTCTTTAATAGAATCAACAATGATTCTCTTTGGCCTAATCAAATCCTTCCTATACTTCTCTTTGGCTTCATCTTGTCCAGGTTCTGCAATCTCATCCTTGATATACTGGGCAAGATCATTCTCTTCAAGAATGAGGCCAATTCTGTATTTCCATGCTTGAAAATTTTCTATACCCTCTAGCTTGTCTTCAAGCTTAGTGCTTGGAGCCATCTTCTCCAGGGGTCAAAGAGATTGAAGTTTCTCAAGAGATAGATAACACTTACCAGGAGATGTGCTTGATTGAATTTGAAGTTCTGGTGTGTTCTGCTTCTGGAAACTTCAACTTTTCACCTTCCGGATCTGCAACAGAATTTCTGGTTTTCTGGGCACAGATTCGCATCTTTTCTGGTTCTCTGGTTTTCTGGTTTTCTGCACTTTTGGTCAAACTAGGGTTTGACTTTCCCAGAGTTCTACCCAACCAAAAACCTTGATCTAGGGCTCAAAACTTCGATTTTGAGGAGGGCTATCCATCCATGCAATCAAAATCCCAAAATACCAACTTTTGCAGAAACCCTAATTTTCACCGGAGGAGAGAGAGAGAGAGATTTTCACCTTGTGAAAGATGTCCTCTTCAGGCTAGCTCTGATACCATGTTAAGTTTATACTAATTTGACTAGCAAAATCACTGAAAGAAACACAATCACAAGATAGACAGAAATTTTACCCTGGGAAACCCTCATGGGGTAGAAAACCCAGCAAAGCTTTCCTCAATAAGATGATCAACCAAATACAAGATGTAGTCCAAGACTAGAGCTCCTTCTCTACCTCCTATGCATACCTTGCTCTCACTTGTGCACTACTTTCCGAGTGATGGAAGAGTGAGATAAGTGAGGAACAACGTCCTCTACTTATACTTGTTTCCCAACTGACTTTTTACCCTATGGGGCCAACCTCTCCTAAGAGAGTCTAATAACCCCTAATAAATTAACTCAGGGCCGACCCCCACATGGGAGATCTAATAACCCTAGTTACCATAATCCATCAGAGGAATAAACATCTCCGGATACATAATAAAGTCCCATCAGAGGAATGAAACATCTCCAGAATAATACAAATATAATATTCTTAGAAGTTACAATATTTCAACAATCTGCCTTACTGAAACATGCTTTGGAATTCCCTTTACTATCCTTGGATTTCCTTCATCATCAAGGAATTCAAGTGCTTTCTTACAACATTCTAATTTGGCCCTATTCCTTTCCAACCAATCCATGCCAATTAAGGCATCATAAGACCCCAATGGTAATACATTTAATTCCACATGTGTGAGGAGTCCATTCAATTCTATAGGACACTCCTTTGTACTTTACTTACCTTTCTCTTGGTACCGATGGCTAATTGAACTAGCCAAGCCTTATCATGCTTTACCTTACCAAGAGAACAACTTTAAACTATCTTAGGAGATACATAACTATGAGTAGACCCTGGATCAATCAAAACAGAAATAGGTCGCTCAACAATCTTACCTGCAACCTCCAACACTACTGATTAATGGTCTGCTTGATGGTCATCCAGTGCTGCATAAATCCTAAGCATTTCTCTTTCCATTTCCTCTACTGTAGCTTCTCTTCTAACATTATGAAATCTCCTGGGGTTATTCTTTGCATTTGGGCAATCTCTAATCATGTGGTTTTCCCTGGAACCCTAACATTGAAGTGGCCCCATTGATGTTCTATCTGCTACTACAGCTGGCTTGAATTCTCTTCTGCTCATTGGCCTTATGGAAATCTCCTAGTTTGATTTCTGAATGGCGGTTTGAATTCACCTTTCTTCTAATCAAACCTTGCCTTTGGTTTATTTTTCCACGCTGGATGCACCTCTGATTTACCTGTACCCTGCTCATATCAATGTTCTACCATCCTAATGGCTTCATCCAAGCTTGGTGGATTTATAAACTCTATTATATCTCTGTAGCTCTGTGGTAGGATACCAAGGAAGCATTGGATCTTCACTCTTTCATCATTGATGTAGTCTACGTACCTCAGCAACTCCAGAAACTTGTGGACATGTACATCCACGGTGTTCTTTCCTAGTATGAGTTCATTGAACTCTTTCCATTTTCTATCATAATACCTAGCTAATAGGTACTTCTCCTGGAAGTATCTTTGAAACTTTTCCCAGCTGAATATTCTTTCACTGATTGCCTTCACTTGCATGAGGTGATCCAACCAAATAGAAGCTCTTCCACTAATATTATAAATACCAACCTTAGCCTTTTCATTCTCTGAATACTCATGTTCTGAAGTACTTCTTTATTCCAAGAATCCATGCCTTTGCTTCTTGACCTTCTTTGCATTCACCGTCAAAAGTGGCAGGCCTTGCCTTCCTAAATTCACCTTGTGGAATACCTTTGTGCTTCTTTCTGCCTTTACTCTTGCTTAAAGTGCGTCTTGATCTCCCCTGAGACCCCTTAGAATCATCTGACTTGCTAGAAGAAAAATTAGGAGAGGGTGTCCTGTGTCTTCTGCTCATAGAACCCCTTCTAGGGCTTGGATTTCTTCTCTTAGAACGACTCTCAGAATGACTTTCTGCATTTATTTCCTCTCGTCTTTCATGGCTTGGGTTAGAACTACCGTTAATCCTTTGTTCCAAGTCTGTAAGACTCTGCAAAATGGCCGCATTAAGTTGATTTTTCTCTTCTTGCACTTTTATCATCTGCTTGTTAAACCTTACCATAGTCTTAGCCAAGTTTGGAGGCATCACTTGCTCCTTTCTTCCATCATAATCGGCCTCTGTATGTGCTTCCTGTACATCATCTTCTGGTCCAAAAAGGTCATCCACATCATTTACGGTTACCATTCTTACACCTTTCTGTGCGCTGCCCTGTGATATGATTCATCTTACACCTACTGCTATCTCTATGCATATCAAATACATTCTATTAGATATCACAAGCATGCAAATAACTCTATCATACCCATTCAAACTTGGGACTATTCATTTTAACAAGCAATTAATCAAATAAGTTCATCAAAACCATGCCATGGGAACATCTCTCGGCCACAATTTATGCATGATCCAGACAAAACAGCTCCTAGTGTCGCAACGGAAGCTCTGATACCACTCTCTGACGTCCCCACAGACCTCCATAGGCCACGGGAGACCTGGATACATTTTTTCTTCTCCAAATCTGACTGAATACACACACACACAGTCAAAATAGCTCGGGGCCATAATCCACAACCCGCAATTGTGAACCCACAATCCGCAATTTGCATTCCACAATCCGCAATTGCGGATGCAGAAGTGAAAAACTTCATAACCGTAATGCTTCCCTTTCCGTAATCCGCAATCCGCAATCTGCAAATGCAGATGCGAAAGTGCAAAACTTCATAACTGGAAATCTTACCTTTCCACAATCCGCAATCTGAAATCCACAATCCGCAAATGCGGATGCGGAAGTTCAAATCTCAAATTCTGACAATGGTCACTTCTGAAATCCGCAATCCGCAATTGCAGATGCGGAAGTCGAAACCCCACTTCGACTTCCATGCTTCCACAATACGTAATCCGCATTGCGGATGCGGGCATGCAGAACCATACCTTCTATCATGGTAACCTTCCACACAATCTTCTGAGGGGCATAACTTCAACATCCTTTGTCCAAATGAGACAAGGTCGGTATCGTTGGAAATCTCTTGGAGAGCTCTATCCAATGGTAAAATCCCTACCACATTTGAGCACTCCTACCATGTCAATATTTCCACTAAATTTTTTCCCATAACTCTGACAAAAAGGACTTCAACCTTCTTCCCTTCCACCTGACCCCAGAGGGTTCTGAAACATTCCCAGGTCATTCCCCTTATTCCTGTAATGTCCCCATTCAAATAATTGTATAGCAGACAATCCCCATCAATCCTACCAAGTTCCCTAGGTTGAATGGGTACATTGGGACTTGTAATAAGGGAGCAACAGAATAATTTTTATACATTAGAATAGTCCAAGTATTTAATAAATAAGTTGAATAAATGAATACAAGAGGAATTATAGGTGGCAAATGGTTTTGAGGACATTTGGAGGATGTGGGACCCAAACTAGCTTGGTTTCTCACTACCACATGGCAAATATCACTTCCCATTTCGAATCCATGGGAAGGAAAATATTATTGGGTGATTTGGTAAGGCATACACATTTCATGGAGCATCTTAGGTTGAAATGGGATGTAATGGTAACCTCCATGGAAGAGGAAGAGTCAAATTGGAGGCTAGTGGACACTTGGGCTAGATTCCCTAGTCTTATGACAACAATGATGAAGCATCTATGAAATCTATGACAAAATTCAGATCTGACTTCTGACATCTAACCATTATGACATGTCATCCCCAAAAATAGGCTCAAGGAAGGAGCTCATGCAGTTGGAGAATCCCAAGAGACTCCTAGTCGAATTTGGGAGAAGATGGAAGGTTGGAAGCTAGGAGACAAGTGGCAAATGTGGAATATTTCCTAAGTGGAAATATATAGAAGCTAATGAAAGGATTTCGACCCTTATAAGGCTACTGTTGTTTATAAAATGTAGAAATCAAGTATGAGAATGTCTTTTGATCATATGAGAAAAATTGCATTTGTGAAGAGAAAGCTAGTGGATGACTAGTTTCTTGCCTTAGCCAATTTCGAGGGTGAAAGATTCCCATCCAAGTTGGTGTTTGGAGAGGCCACTCAGGTCTTTCATGGAGCTTTAATGGAGTTTTATTTGTAGGTATCATATACATGGCAGCTCGTGGTTTTGTTTAGTGCAGCACCATCTCTCAACCATTTCCATTTTTGAAGGCATATTCATGCTCCTTGAGGGAGGGCGTTTTTGGTGAGCTCTTGTATTCATTGGGAGAGCTTCATATGATGTATTTCTGATTGTAATAAATTCATATCCTCTATTCTTAATATTCAGAAAGTCTCAAGTCGAAATACCCACTGATTGTATGCAAAAATGTTGATTAATGAGCAAACAATGTCCATTTCCCCACTACATTGATGTATATCATTATAATGTTGATGATTTCGAATGAATGGATGATTCTCTGTTACATTTGTGATTAATAGACTTCCATGTATGTATTTTACAAGTTTCATGTACTTTACTTCAGCATTTGAATTATTTTTACTCAGTTTAATTGCATTGGGAGAAGAAATAGTGTCATTTCCCCAAGTGTTGAATGGGTGATTTTTGCAGCTGAATGGGAGAGGGTTGGAACATATATAATAATAAATTAATGGTGCACATGAGACCTTAATAAAATCATTAATTCATTCCCTACCTCTTTTCATAAATTCGATGGAGTTTGGAAGCATTTGGGAGGCCATTTTCAGTGTTACCCGGGGGGGATTTGATGCACAAATTACTAGTTAAAATCCCATACATTGACCATAATATAAATCAAGTTTGCAGAAGTATTTTGAGGGTTATAAATCATCCCTGAACCTAATATTCAAGTCTAAATATCATTCATATAACCTTACAGAATATTTGGGAGCATTTGGGTTAATTTGGAGGCCAAAACAGCAAAACTAGTAAAAGGTCGAAATTGGGGAAAAATTGGAAAATTGGGCATTTTCATTAAATTTTGAAAAAGGGTCATTACAAGTGGTATTAGATAATGGTCTTGGAACCTAATGGTATTAACATAAATCCAAACAAATAAAGCACCACCCTTTGAGCCCGTAATTGAAGAAGAGGTAGTAGAAGAAAAAGAGTTTTTTTTCTAGAACCATGGGTAGAGAGGAGGATGAAAAATTAAGACATCAGGAGGAACTTATTGCAGCCTTAGAACCATGTTTCTCTAAAATTTACACCAATATAGAAAGAATGGATAACAAATTGATGTAAGGATTGGAATTGTTGATCAGCCAACTTGGAAGCAAAGGGGTGATAGGAGATAACAGTGGTTCACACTCAGGGGAAAAGATAAAAAGGAGTGAGTATATTTTTTCAAGAATAGGACCACATTATAGACCTGATGAATTTCAAAGCACACAAAGGAATACTACACCTAAATTTCTCATATCCAAAGAAGAGCCTGACATTCAGGTGGACAGTATTAAACTAGAAATTGATTGGAATAGGTTGAGTGAAGAGTGTAAAAGAGGTTTATCATTCAGTGACTATATTGATGCTATAAATAAAATGAAAAGGAGGGAAGACAATAGGATTCCATTACAAAACAAAGAATTAAATAGTTCTATTGGAAAAATGTCACTTCCTACTTTTGATGGTTCTTCTCAAAATTCTGCTAACACTTGGGTGCAAAAATTGGATGTGTATTTTCAGCTGAATCCTATGTTGGAAGAGGATGTAAAATTAGTCACAGCAGATCTAATGAACAAGTAAATCAATCACAACAGATGAACATAGAAAATATGGTGCAAAACTGTGCAAAACATGCAGCAGTGCTCTCTATCCCAGAAAGGGTGAATGAATTACAATAGATTACAATGTCTGTCAATGAGCAATTCGAATTGACTAAGTAGGCCATTCGAATCACTAAATGGAGTAGCTTGACTCTATCTAGGAGTCCTCATCAATCATCGGTGGTGCTCATCAATCACAACAACCAGTCATCCAGGTGTCAAACTGAGTCTAACTGAGTGTAATAAATGTAACTGAAGTGTGTAGCACTGATATAGGATCTGGAGGCTCAGTGGGGGCGCATGGGAGGCTAACTGAAGTCAGAACAAGTCACCTAATCAAACTGGAGGTCAAACGGAAGTGATACAGTCAGTCGGGAGTGAAACTAGCCTCAAATCAGGGAGAATCGGAGCTAACTGAATGTAACTGAAGTGGAACTGCAGTGGTAGGTGAACAAGTGCGCCCTTCTCTGGCAGTAGGTGAGAAGTGGGCGCCTTTCAGCTTAGGAGGGCTAAAACTCTGTGGTAGGTGGCTCCCGGGTGCTAGAAGAAGGTGGATAAGGTGCTGGAGGCATCAAACTGGTGACTGGGATGCATGCCTGTGCATGCAGAATCCTGAAATAGATCATATCCTGAAATAGATCATGCAAGATCCTGAAATAGATGATGTATCCCGAAATAGATGATGTGGATATCCGAACACCCCCCCTCAAGCTAGACTATGATGTGCCAACTAAAAATACTGTGGGGCCCTGGTAACTAAGACCAAAGGTCACCCCAATACAATAATAATCCAAACTAATAACAGTCAATAAACCGAGGAAATGGGGAAAACCTCATGGGAAAAATACCCCCCCTCAAAATGAACTGTAACACACCAAAAGATTTAACTGCTCCAAACTCAAATAGATATGTCTGGAGGTATCTTACTCTTGGGAGTAAATGGATCATGCTCCAAAAACATGTGCTTGAATTCTCCATCAGTGGATGCAAGCGAATGTGGAGACTTTAAGAACTTGCTCTTCATACCGAAAATGGTGAGAACAAATCTGAAAATATAAGGATGATCCTGGAACCTGTGATTCGAACCAAGTGAGGTAGGAATAGCTCCAATCGGATAAAATAGATCTTGAAACTTGAACTTCTTATCAATAGAAGTTAAATCAGCTCCAAAAATAGATGAATGGTTTCTTGAGATCTCCTTTGAACCAACAAGGGTGAGATCAAAACCAAAATCAGCAAAAAGTGCATGAGAATTGAACTCAAGCGAATGGTAGTGCTCTTCATCTTCATTAAAACTTTGAGAAACTTTGCAAATGATAGAACATAAGTTTATAGAAGGCATGCAATCAAGGAGGGCGAATGCTTCACCTCCAAAATCAGATTTTACCTCCAAAACATCAAGTAGATCATTATTCCGCATGCCGACAAACTCATGTGAAAGAGAGGATTCAAGAACCTCTTCGGAATCTAGAGTATGAGCTTGTTTATCTTGCTCAGAATTCGAAATAGAAGACTTTGAGAGAATGAGTGTTGAATCTACAGTTTCTTCTTCATCTTGAACAATTGTTGAGGCCAACACATGATCGGAAAGAACACATAAGGAGATCTCACTGGGCTTGTTCTCCAAAAGGCTAGCATGATCCTCTTCTTCCTGCTTTCCAAATTCTCTGTCAAGTTGGACCCATAGATCACTTGGATTTTCAGCAGTATTACTGAGGTAGCGCATACAAGGAGACATAGCAAGACACATTGTTCCAAAATCTCTGTCACAATCATTGAGCCAATCATTCTCCTCTTCATCGGAATCAAAATCTCTTGTATTACCAATGCACATATCAAAAAGACACTGTCTCTTCAAGAATGCAATCATCTTTGGTTTCCATTCATCATAGTTGAATGGAGTAAGAATATTTTGTGAAGAAGAAGTATCCATATTTGCATTAGCGAATGCACATGGAGGAAGTAAGAAACCTGCAAATCACACACAAACAAACACTATGTTTTCAGCCTTGCATGCACATGAGCGAATGCACATGAGATTTTGCATGCCGCTGCTAAAATATATTGGTGAGCAAAGATTGCTCTCTCTTCATGTAGAACACCTGTAGAAAAGAAATATTGTCCCTGCCATGGCTTTGATACCATGTAAAATTATTCACAGCAGATCTAATGAACAAGTAAATCAATCACAACAGATGAACATAGAAAATATGGTGCAAAACTGTGCAAAACATGCAGCAGTGCTCTCTATCCCAGAAAGGGTGAATGAATTACAATAGATTACAATGTCTGTCAATGAGCAATTCGAATTGACTAAGTAGGCCATTCGAATCACTAAATGGAGTAGCTTGACTCTATCTAGGAGTCCTCATCAATCATCGGTGGTGCTCATCAATCACAACAACCAGTCATCCAGGTGTCAAACTGAGTCTAACTGAGTGTAATAAATGTAACTGAAGTGTGTAGCACTGATATAGGATCTGGAGGCTCAGTGGGGGCGCATGGGAGGCTAACTGAAGTCAGAAAAAGTCACCTAATCAAACTGGAGGTCAAACGGAAGTGATACAGTCAGTCGGGAGTGAAACTAGCCTCAAATCAGGGAGAATCGGAGCTAACTGAATGTAACTGAAGTGGAACTGCAGTGGTAGGTGAACAAGTGCGCCCTTCTCTGGCAGTAGGTGAGAAGTGGGCGCCTTTCAACTTAGGAGGGCTAAAACTCTGTGGTAGGTGGCTCCCGGGTGCTAGAAGAAGGTGGATAAGGTGCTGGAGGCATCAAACTGGTGACTGGGATGCATGCCTGTGCATGCAGAATCCTGAAATAGATCATATCCTGAAATAGATCATGCAAGATCCTGAAATAGATGATGTATCCCGAAATAGATGATGTGGATATCCGAACAGAGGATGCATTAAAAACGGCCATTTTGCATTTGGAAGGAGATGCCAATGAATGGTGGTTTCATGGGTATAAAACCTTGGGTCATGATAAGGTTAAAACATATGGAGAATTTGTTGACAGGGTACTAGAAATATTTGAACAAAAAGATCCAGAATTGCCTTTCAAAGAACTAGCTCAATTGAAGCAAACTGGGATCCCTACTGAATATATGTTGGACTTTCAAAAATTATTAGTCAAGGTAGCTGATGTATCTATGGGAAGGTTAATATTTCTTTTCACTGAAGGTTTGGCTGAACCCTTAAAAGTTTTGGTCAAAGCTCACAAGCCAACTACATTAAAAGATGCAATGAGCTTTACTAGGGATCTCCAAAATGTGCTTCCTAGAACGCGATTTCCTCCCAAGCCTAACTTCAAATTTGGAAATAAAACTTGGAAAAGGGATGCATATGATAAGAAACCTTGGAAAAAAGATTCATTTGAAAGGAATAAAAAGGAAGGACTAAACAGGGATGAACTTCGAAAAAAAAAATTGTGCTTCACATGCTTTCAACCATGGACACCGAGGCACACATGTACTAAAGGAAAGGCTCAATACATAGAAGTATTTTCTAATAATGAGGGGTATGATGGGGGCATGGATGAATATGGACATATTTCATATCAAGAGGAGGCATATGAGACAGCAGTAGAAGAGGAAAGACAAGAAAAAAATCAGCCTTCACCAGATAAGGCAAGAATGGAAGTACTTTCAGAAGTACCTCACTATCATACTATCCAATGCAAGGGTGTGGTACTAGGGAAAATAAATTAAGTTTTGGAATATGGAGGATCCACCCATAACTTCATTGATGCATAGATGGTGGAGAAAATAAAAATACCTATTGAACCATTTGATGGTTTCACATTTGTCATTCCCGGTCACAACACAATGCAATGCAAAACATGGGTGCCAAAGCTACAAGTCACCGTAGGTAAATATAGTTTTGTTGATAGTTTTTATGTGGTTGATGTTGTTGATACTAATGTGGTTTTGGGAGTGAAATGGTTGTATTCAATAGGAGAGCATACAGTAAATTATCAAATTACGGAAATGAAATTCCAAGATTCCAAAGGTGTACTAAGAATGGTGAGAGGACAACACACTTATCCTAATCAAATAGTAACTTGCAATAGTATGATATCTATATTGAGGCATGGGGACATAGAATGGGCTGTTGAATGTCATATTACATCTCCCAAGCCAAATATAAATATTGTTGAACACCTAAAGTAGATAGAGAGACTCTTGCAAAAATATGAAAAGAAATTTAGAGACCTTCCACATGGTAGACGACCAGATAGGGGGGTTGAGCACAACATTGTTTTGGAGGCGGGAACTTCACCCATTCAGATACCACCTTATAGAAATATTAAAAAGTTCAGAGATGAGATTGATAAATCTATCCAAGAACTCCTAGAGTTGGGACTCCTTAGACCAAGCTCTAGCCCTTATGCTTCTTCAGTAGTGCTAGTGAAGAAGAAAGATGGAACATTGAGAATGTGCATAGATTTTAGAGCCTTGAACAAAAAGACTATCAAGAATAGGTATCCTTATCCTAGGATTGATGAGCTCATGGATGAGCTACATGGAGCCAAATACTTCTCCAAAATTGACCTTAGATCAGGGTATCATCAAATTCGAATGAAAGATGGAGATGTGCAAAAGACTGCTTTTCGATGTCATTATGGCCACTTTGAATTTCTTGTCATGCCTTTTGGGTTAACTAATGCTCCAGCTAAATTTCAAGCATGCATGAATAGGATATTTTGCAAGCAACTAAGAAGGCTTGTTTTTGTTTTCTTCAATGACATTCTCATTTACAGTAAAACATGGGAAGAGCATTTGCAGCAATTAGAGATTGTCTTGAGAATTTTGCAAGAAAAGTCCTTATTTGCTAAGTTATCAAAATGTGAATTTGGGATGAAAGAACAACTGTATCTTGGGCACATTATTGGGAAAGAAGGGGTGAAGGTGCACATGGAAAAAATCAGGGCTATCTTAGAATGGCCATCACCAAAAAATATTACCTAATTGAGAGGCTTTATTGGCATATGCACCTACTACAGAAAATTTGTGAAAGGATTCTCCAAATTGACTTCTCCACTCACTTATTTGACTAAGAAGGATGCTTTCAAGTGGGATGAAGAGGTTGGAAAGGCCTACCAAAAAATGAAAGAGGTAATGAGTAGTTGTCACATACTTGCACTTCCTGATTTTACTAAACCTTTTGTTGTGGAATGTGATGCTTCAGGTGGAGGAATAGGGGTTGTCCTAAAGCAAGGCCAACACCCATAGCCTTTGAGAGAAGAAAGTTGTAGCCTCATGAAAAAATTTACTCTATCTATGATAAAGAAATGTTGGCCATTATGCATGCATTGGCCAAATTCAGACAATACTTAGTGGGCAGCAAGTTTGTGGTGAAAACTGACCACAATAGTCTAAGACAATTTCTCACCCAAAAAGATCTAAATGAAAGGAAACAAAAGTGGGTAAGCAAGATTCAAAATTATGATTTTGATATTGAATATGTCAAAGGAAAGAATAATATAGTAGCAGATGATTTGTCAAGAAGACCTTCTTTTTCTCTCATCGACATTGCCGAGGATTGGAAAAACATGCTACTAGTTGAATATGCTAAAGACAAATTTGCTTGTGATGTGTTGGATGGAATCAAAAGGGATTATAACTATAGGATTTTGAATGGGCTGATATATTATAAGGGATTAATTTATTTAGTTCAGAACTCAAAGCTCAAGTACCAAATTTTGCAAGAAGCACATGATTCCCCACTAGCGCGCCATCCGGGGATCTTCAAAACTTATAGACAGTTGAGGCAAATAATTTTTTTGGAAGGGGATGAAAAAAGATGTTCATAAATATGTGAATGAATGTAAGGTATGTCAACAAAACAAATCAGAACTTACATGTCTAGATGGCCTATTACAACCCTTGTCCATTCTGAAGCAAAAATGGGACAGTATCTCCATGGATTTTATCATCGGTTTGCCTAAATATTTGGGTAAGGATTGAATCTATGTGGTAGTGGATAGGTTGAAAAAATTTGCTCATTTCTTTGTTGTTACATCATATTTTAATGCTACACAAGTGGCTGATATTTTTTTCAAAGAAATCTTCAGATTGCATGGGCTCCCCAAGAGCATTGTCAGTGATAGAGATAGTGGATTCATCGGTGCTTTTTGGAAAGAAATTTTTAGATTGGTGGGAATTGAATTGACACAAAGTACCAGCTATCATCCACAAATAGAGAGGGTGAATCAATGGTTGGAAGGGTACCTAAAAAACTATGTGGGAGAGCAGCAAAAAGCATGGAAAAAATGGCTAGACTTGGGTGAGTTTTGCTACAACACCACTTATCATATGTCAATAGGGATGTCTCCTTTCAAAGCATTATATGGTTATTATGCACTTACATTTTCTGAAATTATATTTGGTGATAGTAGAACCCCAAAGGGTAAAGATTGGTTTGAAGAGGGCCACGAAATTTTAAAGCTCTTGAAAGACAATTTGCAGGTTGCACAAAATCAACAAAAACAATATGTTGATAGACATAGAGAAGAAAGAACCTTTCAGGTCAATGATTTAGTATATTTAAGGTTGCATCCCTATAAACAAACGTCTCTCAAAAAGAATGGATCAGAAAAATTAAAACCAAGGTACTATGGGCCATACAAGGTAGTGCGGAAGGTTGGAAAAGTAGCATATGAACTAGAACTTCCGGAACAGAGTAAAATCCATATAGTATTTCATATTTCTTGTCTCAAGAAATACCTTGGTAAGAAAATAATCACTTCAGAAATACTTCCTCCTTTGGATGATGAAGGTCAGCTCACACTTGTTCCGTAAAATATTTTGAAGACACGGGAAAGGAGGTTGAGGAGTAGAATTATCAAAGAATATTTAGTGCAATGGAAGGACTTACCAAATGAAGATGCCACATGGGAAGAGGAGAATATTTTGCAGCATCCTAATTTGAAATTGCTTGAGGACAAGCAATATTGGGTGGGGAGGACTGTAATGTCCCCATTCAAATAATTGTATAGTAGAAAATCCCCATGAATCCTACCAAGTTCCGTGGGTTGAATGGGTACATTGAAAATTGTAATAAGGGAGAAAAGGAATAATGTTTATACATTAGAATAGTCCAATTATTTAACAAATAAGTTAAATAAATGAATCCAAGAGGAATTATAGGTGGAAATGGTTTTGAGGACATTTGGAGGATGTGGGACCCACACTAGTTTGGTTTCTAACTACCACATGGAAAATCTCACTTTCCATTTCGAATCCATGGGAAGGAAAACATTATTGGGTGAGTTGGTAAGGCATACACATGGCATGGAGCATCTTAGGTCGAAATGGGATGGAATGGTAACCTCCATGGAAGAGGAAGAGTCAAATTGAAGGCTAGTGGACACTTGGGCTAGATTCCTTAGTCTTATGACAACAATGATGAAGCTTCTATGACATCTATGACAAAATTCAGATATGAATTCCGAAATCTGACCATTATGACATGTCAGCCCCAAAACTAGGCTCAAGGAAGGTGCTCATGGAGTTGGAGAATCCCAAGAGACTCCTAGTCGAATTTGGGAGAAGATGGAAGGTTGGAAACTAGGAGACAAGTGGCAAATGTGGAATATTTCCTAAGTAGAAATATCTAGAAGCTAATGAGAGGATTTCGACCCTTAGAAGACTAATGTTGCTTATAAAATGTATAAATCAAGTATGAGAATGGCTTTTGATCATTTGAGAAAAATTGCATATGTGAAGAGAGAGCTAGTGGATGACTAGTTTCTTGCCTTAGCCAATTTCGAGGGTGAAATATTCCCATCCAAGTTGGTGTTTGGAGAGGCCACTCAGGTCTTTCATGGATATTTAATGGATCTTTATTTGAAGGTATCAGATACAGGGAAGCTCGTGGTTTTGTTTAGTGCAGCACCATCTCTCAACCATTTCCAATTTTGAAGGCATATTCATGCTCCTTGAGGGAGGGCATTTTTTGTGAGCTCTTGTATTCATTGGGAGAGATTCATATGATGTATTTCTGATTGTAATAGATTCATATCCTATTTTATTCATATTTAGAAAGTATCTGGTCGAAATACCCACTAATTTTATGCAAAAATGTTGATTAATGAGCAAACAATGTCCATTTCCCCACTACATTAATGTATATCATTATAATGCTGATGATTTCGAATGAATGGATGATTCTTTGATACATTTGTGATTAAGATACTACCATGGATTTATTTTACAAGTTTCACGTACTTTAGTTGAGCATTTGAAGTATCTTTACTCATTTTAATTGCATTGGGAGAAGAAGTAGTGCCATTTCCCCAAGGGTTGAATGGGTTATTTTTGCAGCTGAATGGGAGAGGGTTGGAACAGATATAATAATCAATTGATGGTCCAAATGAGACCTTAATAACATACTTAATACATTCCCTACCTATGTTCATAAATTCAATGGATTTTGGAAGCATTTGGGAGGCCATTTTCAGTGTTACCCAAGGGGGATTTGATGCACAAATTACTAGTTAAAATCCCATACACTGACCAGAATATAAATCAATTTTGTAGAAGTCTTTTGAGGGCTATAAATCATCCATGAACCTAATATTCAAGTCTAAATATCATTCATATACCCTTACAAAATATTTGGGAGCATTTGGGTGAATTTGGAGGCCAAAACAACAAAACTAGTCAAAGGTCGAAATTGGGGAAAAATTGGAAAATTGGGCATTTTCATAAAATTTTGAAAAAGGGTCATTACACTTCCCAAGGATCATAAGTAAGCATTCAAATCATTCACAGGGTTAATCATACATATTATAACATGTGAAATGCATTAAATTAGATCTAAAAATTACATCTATCATATGGAATACTTATAATGCATTAAACTCATGCAATATAGTGATATACATATAAAAAAGAGCTTAGCCCTTTACTTAGGCCTGCACATGGCTCCTTGTTAACCAAATTCATATAAACATGCATTCCACAATTCCACAATTGAACATAAGCAACCATTTCATAACAATGAAACACCATCATTTAACATAACAAGAATACTTATCTTTCAATTTCCGAAGAAATTGGCTAAGTGAGAGCAATGTTCCACCCAACCTTAGATCTCTATCCAGCCTATACTCTTTCAGCTGAGAGATCGCCCTTGAGATGGGTTGTGTATCCACTAAGGATGGCTATCAAGTTCTCTCACAGTCAAGGTTCCATCCCAATGCTAAGCCAATATGTAGTTGGGTTTATCAAGCATTTCAGGGCACCTACCCATGCTAAGCCAACCTACAGTGGGTTTATCAAGCATTCAGGGACATACTGGTCATGCTAAGCCAACTTCCAGTTTGGTTTATCAAGCATACAAATAGTAGGGTCATGCCAAGCCAGCATAGAGTTGGGTTTATCAAGCATACCGGGATAGATGATCATGCTAATCCAACCTGCAGTGGGTTTATCAAGCATACCAAGAAACACAATCATGCCAAGCCAGCATATTGTTGGGTTTATCAAACATATCAGACAAGATGATCATGTTAAGCCAATCGACAGTGGATTCATCAAGCATACCAAGCAATATAATCATGCCAAGCTAGCATACTATTTGGTTTATCAAGCATATCAGACAAGTTGATCATGTTAAGCCAACCAGCAGTGGGTTTATCAGGGGGACAGGGAAAACAAGGGAGGCATTGCTAAGCCAGTGATCTCAACCACAGAGCTGCAGGCATCTCAACAGTCAGCCGACCTAGCACCCAAATTACCTACCACATCCAACACAAGGAAGACCCTCTTCTCTGTTGCACAGTCCCTCAAGGCCTCTTCCCTTCCAATGTTATTCTAGGATGGGCATAGAAAGGTTCGATCGCTAGTTCTATGAGACTAAAACCTTCACTGTGTTTATCATGCAACCCAACCTTCTTCCATAGTTCAACGGTTGAATCCTTCCAGGATCGTGGATGGGGCTCTGTTCCGTAGTCTATCCTTTGCGATCCAAGCTCACACTCTCATGGTTTCTCTACATTGTTCAGACTTGCAGTTTGCTCATGGGTTCTCACCACTCTGTCACCAGTAGACTAGGTTCGCACACATGGTTTCTATGGCTATAAACTCTCTGGTATTTCTATTACATAGGTAAACACGAATATTTTCAATTCATACCACTATGTTGGCTCTGAGTATGAAGGAATGTTGGATCAAGCTCTCTGTAGGTCAATGTATCATGGATAGTGAGTGCGTGAATGCATGGATGAATGTCCCTTCCCACGAACGGGTAGTCAAACAAGTTTTGTCCCTTCTCGGCAATTGAGTGTCTTCCCGGATAATCAATCAGAGCCATGCCTACCATACAAAATCACAGGCATGCTCCATACTCCATCGTCTTCAGCGATAGGGTTCTCAACCACCCTCTACAATCACATTAAATGTTAGCAAGAAGTTCAAACGGGTTCATAGTCAGACATGTGGCAACATGGGAAACCAATCCCATAACCCCCTCACCTCTCCCTAGCGGATACATGTGGTCCTTTCTCATTAGTTTCCTCCTTAGCCAGCTTCTTGGTTATTTTACTCATTAATAATAATTACATCATTTACATTTCTTCATGGCTTAGCATCCCATGAATAATCAAACTGTCCAAATACTTTCCTAAGCAATAAAATTAAACATCCACTAGTGGGGCCTTGGCATTGAGCTCCACACTAGTGAAAATACACATACTACATATATATACATTCTTTACATTGAATCCAAATAACATCAAGGGAAAAATGGGGTATTATAGGCCCAAGGAGCCACGTATGACATTTTGGCGGTGTATTATGCCTCTTGTTGTTGGAGGGCCCATGGGGGCCTACTACATGCCACTGGTGCTGGACGTCTGGGAGGGCCATATACTCCGACTAGAGAGATATCCTTGGAGGAGGATGGACTTCCGAGGAGATCGAGAGCTTCCTATTCCTACAGGTAGTTTCGACGCGACTGGTATGTTTTTATGGTTTTGTACTTTTCGCATATATATTTGTACATACTTTTTATTTCTACACATTTATGACATATATGTTTATCAAGTACTAATGATGGTTTTCCCATTTCTGATGCATATCTTGGTCCTATAAGTCCACCTCAAATCCCGAGACTGAGGACGGATCATCCAATCATCAAGGATGGGCCTTCCATTAGAGGAGTAGGTGTGGTTGAGGGTGGTCCCACCAGAGTGGAAGGAGCCGGAGTTTGAGGAGAAGCGGCAAGTGTAGTGAATACCAGAGACCATATGGAGGCTATGGTTTTTGACTTGGAGTGAAGGTTTGGTGGATAACTACTTGCGTTGATGAGCGAGGTTGGGCCGACCTCGAGGATGATGAGGTGGACCTAACACTCAACTTACCATCTAAGTGTGGGACAATTTGGAGGCACATTACGTGGAAGGTAGATGTATGATGACATATGGCATGAGAGGTGTAGGGAGGATCATCCCCTCCTCTACGGCAGTGACCAGAGTTGTCGTGAGGGGAAGATGTGTGGACACTGGCCATTTTGGGACCCCGAGATCCACCATCCAAGAGGTTTCCTTGATTCTTTTTGTATAGGGATGATGGGCCTCATTTTTGTATGTATACATTTTTTATGAGACTATGGGAGACAGGTTTTCGATGTATCCCCCATAAGGATGCTATGTATATGCCCCAGGAGGGCCAATTTTTTGTACATGACATAAATTTTTGATGATATATATATATGTATATCCCATTTTTGTGGCACATGATGTATGCGTCTTTGTATGTATGTGATGTATGCCATATTTTTCTTTATGTTTCCTATGTGTTGATGTGATGCATATGTAGTAGTTGATACTAGAATATTTGTTTTGGGCATGTGTGATCAACTGTAGGACTTATGATGATGAGATACATGTATGTGTATTCATAGGTGAAACACATGGACATATTTATGTATGATTGATATGTAGGGTTATGTAGTCGGATGATGTACTAGGTGCCAATTCAATACCTCATTGGCGACATAGTCGGCGAATGCATTGGCATTTCTCGGTATATGTGTGAAAGTTATGGTTTCAAACTATCAAATGAGAAGGCGCATGCGCAAAATTTTTTAGAAGAGGAGCGAGTTGCGGAAACATAATACATTATTCAATATAAATACAACCAGTTGTGAGTTGAGGTGCTCTTGTAGATGGTGTGTTGGGTTGATCCACTTGTTCTTGTACTGACTCGGGTTCTACGTAGTTTAGAGACCCAAAAACACCCCCTTTTCACTGGCCCTTTCGATAATAGTCTGCGAATAGACTGAGGTCTCACACGAGGCAAAGCTATGGGGTGGCTACATAAGCAAGTTTATGTAACCCGGTGATGCATGGCTAGAGAATAGGTCCACTGGCAGAGTTACACTTCCTCTGCATCTACTTTGATAAAACAACACACTTTGGGACTGCACACTATGTTAGAATTTTGATCATTTCATTCAAATATTATCTTTGATCCTCCTAAGAGAATAACATGCACAACAGAACAATCATAGACACAAGAGACACATAGTTTCCTTGAGGAAAACCAAGAAGTTGAAAAACCCTACAGCTTCCTCAAAGATAGATTGAGCACGAATACAAAGATCACAAATATCAAACCCCAAAAGATAGATGTCTTCAGCAGCTACTCCTCCTCCACTTGTGTGCACTCCTCTCTCTCAACTATGTGAGTTGTATGAGTGAGTGAATGAGAAAATAGAGTGGTGCAGCCACTCTATTTATAATTTAAATTAACCTGCCTTCTACCCTAACTGGGACGAATTCCTAAGGGAGTCTAATAACCCTTCCACTTAACTCATACAAGGCCGACCCACTAAGGTGGTCTAATAACCCATCAAATATAAGTTACAACACTTTATATGTAACTTGCGACACTTGTAAATACAAATGATGACACTTCCAATCGGAGGAATAATACATCTTCGTTGGGGATATAATAAAGTACAAATGTAATGCATATAATATACAAGTGAATATCTTCCGAAGTTACAAATACATCGACACTCCCTCTTAACTAGGAAGGTATTCTCTTAACACAAGTCATCAATACATATAGGCGCAAGTCTTCAATACTGGAGTTAGATCATCGTCACTGGATCACGAAGCATCATCGTCACTGCTGATGTACTCGTCATCTCGATCACTGGTGCTATATCTCAATTCTTCTCATCATAGGAAGTTCTACAGAGCCAACCCTTTTTCATGTTGGATGTAAGCTTAGCCTCCATGTAGGTCTTCATCATCTCTGCGAGCATCCCATCCGGTGGAATCTTAGGACTGATTATGTGCATCTTCAAAACCTAAAAAGAGCATCTCAGGACTTCTTATGAGCTTAGTGCTCAACCTATAATATCTCCCAGGACTGATTACCTACAACGAAGCAAAACCTTGAAAGAGCATCCCAGGACTGATTACGAGCTTCCTGCTCAACCTATAGGATCTCCCAAGACTGATTACATTCTACCAAGCAAAACCTCGAAAGAGCTTCCCAGGATTGATTACAAGCTTCCTGCTCAACCTATAGGATCTCCCAGGACTAATTACATGCTACCAAGCAAAACCTTGAAAGAGCATCCCAGGACTGATTACAATCTTCCTGCTCAACCTATAGAATCTCCTAGCATTGATTACATGCTACCAAGAAAAACCTCAAAAGAGCATCCCCGGACTGATTACGAGCTTCCTGCTCAACCTATAGGATCTCCCAGGACTAAATACATGCTATCAGGAAAAACCTCAAAAGAGCATCCCATGAATGATTACGAGCTTCTTGCTCAACCTATAGGATCTCCCAGGACTAATTACATGCCACTGCACAACCTGCAACATATCCACAACCACGGAGTATCATCCCGATACTCATGATCATATTGATCATCCTCGCACTGAGCATCATGCTGATGCTCATGATCATACTGATCATCATCATACATAATATCATATTGATGTTTGGAGCATCATCTGAATTCTCATCACACAACACCTACATCCACAGCCATGGGGAGGATCCTCCTACCACCATGCTTGGATGGGCTCCTACATCTGTGTCCCATCACTTCCTCCTTGAAGTATCTTCGATCTGAAGAACACCAAGCCTCTCTCTGAAGTACTCGAACTTCACCCTGGCTAGTGGCTCGGTCAACAGATCTACTATCTGCTCGTCCATCACAACATATAGGAGCTTCACTGCTCTTCTCTACACCAAATCCCTGATATAGTGATACTTGATCTCGATATGATTTGACTTATCATGGAACACTGGGTTCACAGACAACTTCACAAAACTCTAGTTGTCACAGAAAATACTAGCATCCAACTGGACATCAAACAAATCAGACAATAGCTTCCTTAGCCATATTGCCTCACAACTAGCCGAACAAGTTGCGACATACTCTTATTTAGTTGTACTCAGTGCTATGCAGGATTACTTCCTGCTAAACCAAGAGACCACACCTGATCTCATATTGAAGCAGCACCCCAAAGTGCTCTTCCTATCTACAACACTACCTGCCCAATCTGAATCAACATAAACCTCTAGGTTAAACTTTTGATTCACATCATACTTGAGCCCATACTCAACCGTACCCTCTAGGTACCTCAGAATATGCTTTACAACAATCAAGTGAACATTTGTAGGATCCGTCAGGAACTGGCTCTGTTAAATTTTCAGAATTTACTTCAATCTGATCTAGGATATTAACTGAGAGAACAACATGTACAACAAATCTACAGCATATCAATCATGGACACAATAATGCAAGCACACAAGAGACACAGAGTTTACTTGGGAAAAACCATAAAGGTGAAAAAACCCCAATAACTTCCTCGGAGATAGATAGAGCAATGATACAACCAGAATACAAGAGATAGTCTTCTCCTAGCAGTAGAGCCTCCTCCTCACAAGTGCGCCACTTTCCGAATGAGAGAAGTGTGTGAATGAATGATCAAATAGAGATCTCCAGATCTTTATTTATACTTGTTCTGTCCTACCCAATAAACTAATGGGGCCTACATGTCTAGCTTAACCCATGGTTAACTTAATCCGGGACGACCCCACACTTACTGGTCTAATAACCCTTTGACCCACATGGCCGACCGCCAATAGGGTGGTCTAATAACCCTTCGATCCACATGACTTATATAGGGCCGACCCCAACAAGGTGGTCTAATAACCCATCAAGTATAAGTTACGACACTTACAATATAAATGACGACACTTCCATACAGAGGAATAATAACATCTCTATAGGAATACAAACACTTCCATATAGAGGAATAATGCCATCTCTATAGGAGTATAAAATACATATATGAAATACATTCTGAAGTTACATATACATCAACACTCCCTCTTAACTAGGAAGGTATTTCTCGACACAAGTCTGCTAGCACAAGTCTTCTTCTCTGGATCATCATCAGCGAATCATCATCCTCGAATCATCGTCATCGTCACTGCTGCTGCTATCTCAATCAATCTCTGAATCTGCTCATCATAGGAAGTTCTACAGAGCCAATCCTTTTTCATACTGGATGTAGGCCCACAACCTGCAGGTCTTCGTCATCACTGGCCATACTGTGGAATCCTCAGGACTTATTACGTGCATCACAAAACCTTTAAAGAGTCTCTTGCCTAGCAAGAACCCTAAAGAGCATCTGAGGCCTTTTTCATCCTGTCCATATCTTTAGGACTTATTACATGTGACCCCACCACAAAACCTAGCAAGAGCATCTCAGGATGTTACGGGTACACAACTCCGACCTGAAATCTCCCCAAGGCACAAATTACATGTGGTCATGGAAAAACCTCAAAAGAGCATCTCAGGATGTTACAGGTACACAACTCCGACCTGAAATCTCCCAGGGCACAAATTACATGCCATAGGACAAAACCTCGCAAGAGCATCTCAGGATGTTACGGGTACACAACTCCAACCTGAAATCTCCCAGGGCACAAATTACATGTCCTCCTAGAGCAATGTCTCGAAAGAACATCCCAGGATGTTACGGGTACACAACTTCGACCTATAGGATCTCCCAGACATGCTCATCTACACAACTTGACCCACGACCACAAAGTATCAACCTGATACTCATCATACATCATCCTAATGTACACATGATCATCCTAATCTTCATCACTGCAACATCCTGCTGCATGTCATCTGGAGAAACATTCTGAAGCTCATCATCTATGATCATCTTGATCATACAATGCATCCACCTTATGCATACCAAGTATCTACCTGATACATATCATCATACATGATCCACCTGATCATACAATGTATCCACCTGATACAAACAAATACATGATCCATCTGATCATACCTGATACATATCAACATACATGATCTACCTGATCATACAATGTATCCACCTGATACAAATACAGATACATGGTCCAAGCATCCAACATGATGCATATACAAAATACATACAAATGATCCAACTGATCATATCCAACATCCAACATGATGCATACATACATAAATGATTCAACTGATCATATCCAGCATCCAACATGATGCATATATACATAAATGATCCAACTGATCATAACAAGCATCCAACAAGATGCAATGATCCAACTGATCATCATAGTATCGTCCTCTTCAAATCATCTCATCGTCCACGAAGCACATCCCAGATGCACATCATCCAGCACTTACACCACCGACATGGGAGAACACATCTACCACCATTTGGGGAAGGCTCCAACCCTTACTTTTTCATCATGGGAGAACACATCTACCACCATGTGAAAAATGGCTTAGCAATTACATCACGACCAAGGGAGAACACATCAACCATATCAGAAAAGCTCATGTGCATCTGCATCTTCCGGACTCATCACTTCCCTTTGGAAGGAACCTCGATCTGAAGTGCACCAAGCCTCTCTCTGAAGTACTCAAACTGCACTCTGGCCAATGGCTTGGTCAATACATCTGCAACCTACTCATCCATCACAACATACTCTGCTTCGGCTGTACTCAGTGCTACGTGGGACTGCTTCCTGCTAAACCAAGAGATCACACCTGATGCCATACTGAAGCAGCACCCATAAGTGCTCTTCCTATCTGCAGCACTGCCTGCCCAATATGAATCAACATAACCCTGCAGGTTAAACTTTTGATTCGCATCATACTTGAGCCCATAATCAACCGTACCCCTCAGGTACCTCAGAATACGCTTTATAGCAACTAGGTGAACACCTCTGGGATTCGTCAGGAACTAGCTCAATGTGTTTAAAGCAAATATCTAGTCTAGTGTTCGTCAAGTACATCAAGGACACAATCATCTGACGATACATAGTGACATCAACCGGATCAGATGAAGCATCACACAGAAGCTTCAGGTTTGATGCCATAGGTGTGGCCATGGCCTTGCAGTCCATCATCCCGAACCTCTTCAGGATCTCTACTGCATACTTCCCTTGTCCAAGGAAGATTCCATCTGCACTGTGCCACACCTTCATACCTGGAAAAATAGTGCATCATCCACAAGTTCTTCATCTAGAACTCGGCAGCAAGCTTTCGCTGCGTGTCGGCAGTCAATCTATCTTCACCTATAATAAACAGGTCATCCATATACAAAAGTAGTATCACTAGATTGCCTTCATCAACCTTGTAGTAAAGGTTGGAATCCACTTTACTCTTAGTAAAGCCCAAACTGGATAGAAAGCTATCTATCCTACCATACCAAGTTCTGTACATATATTACTTCCCGTCATATGTCTCAAAACTAAGTGGTTGCTCCACATACACTTCTTATTCAACTACACCATTCAAGAAGGTTGTCTTGAAATCCATCTGGTGTATCTTCCACTTCATCACTGTAGCCGGAGCAAGTACTGATCAAATGGAAGTGTATCTGGCTATAGGAGCAAAAGTCTCTATGCTACCACCTGCAACATGCTTGATCTTGTAGATTCTCTTGGAAGTCACTGCAAACTCCCCTTCAGGTCTTGGGACTATATCCCAAACATTTTCATGATCGACTGGTACTCCTTGATCATGGCATTCTTCCCAGATCCTGGGAACTTCAATATTTTTAATAGATAACTTTGTTGCTGAACAAATGTTGTAGTCCTTCTTTTGTAGGTGATGGTATACGATATTTCCTACACAACAAGTTAAATTGCATGATTAGAAAACATCTTATAGTTTTCAGAATAAACTCTTACACATAAAGAAATATGTCATACAGTCATGCAATTATCTTAGCCAATGCTTCAATACAACATTTATCCATATCCTGTAACTTTCTAGATGCCTTCCAATCTCTACCAGAACATTGTTAAGAGTTTGCACTACTCCCAACATGTCAGCAAAGAGGTTTCATTCTATATAAGTAGCAATGGAATGTTGCATAGTGCCATAGGCCACTTACCCATCACATGCATATTAGTAGTATACTGTTCATTAATGCAATTATTCTAATATGCATAATACACAACCTAAGTCTAGGACCATAAGCATACACATCATTAAACAATCAAATATGTAAGAAATGATAATTCAAATACTTATATTTGTTTGGTTGTTGTGTTGACTCCCTCTCAGTATTTGCTTCTTTTCTGCAACTCCATTCTAATGTGGATTGTGAGAAGTTTTCAACTCCCTCTGAATATCTGCATCCTTGTAGAAACAACTGGAGTGTCCTCCCTCTTGATCTTTGCTTCCTGGATTACGTGTCCTTGAACTTATATTCATCCTAGGTCCCTATGCATACTTATTAGTATCATGATTATGTTATCCTTGTAATCTTAGTACTATCAAAACACAATAATCTTAAGCATGTATAGTCATGATCATTTCAAACAGAAATAATAAGCATTAGTATTCAAGGTTTCAGGGAAGTCTTCTTTTACTCATGCATATTCTTATTTGATCATAGGACTCTTCTGGTTAGTTAAATCATCAATCAAGATAAGAGATATAATATGCATAAAACCCGTGATTACTCAAACCTATACCTTCATGATTCTTCTGGTTAGTCATATCATCAATTATGGTAAGAAACATAATATGCATACAACCATGACTATTCAAACCTATGACTTCATGAATAATCATTATCAACTACACAACAGTATAAGATCCTAACACAAGGTAGGATTCTAGCTTGATATAGGAAAAACATACCTGGATTAGCATGCTAGCTAGTTATGTCTAACATACCCGCATAATGTCTTCTAGTTCTCTTCAGTGACTTGCGCTAGTAACTTGCATGTCTCATAAGTTATCCATTGTAGGACCAAGTTATACATACCTCGTAAGTAGATCTTCTAAGTGATCCATGACAATGGATGAATATTTGTCCTCATGTCATCATGATCATATGTTCTTGAACCAGAACATGATTTGTCTTTCTTGGTGTACCTTTCACGTTAGCAGACAACATAAACCTCATACAACACCATAATGAATTAGTACAATCATAAGTGTCAACACCCTAATCAATGAATATCTTCTATCATGCATTCATAAATTTATTAAGGTGATACGAGAAGTCTAGATTTAATCAAGATTGTACTAACCGTAATAATATGAAGACAAATATACCATAAACTTAATCATGAACAAATCTTGAAACATACCTGGATAAGTCATACCTGTCGAGATTCCTTGTAATCTTCTTATGTAAGGCCTTAGCCTCATCTCCCTCTGAGACAGGAACTTCTTCACTTATGCAGGTGACCAAACCATCTTCTTCTAGGATTAACCCAATCCACTTGATTTGCAAGAACTAGACCTGGAGCTGGATTAGGGTTTGTCAGAGAAACCCCAAAAATTCAAACTTTGAATTTCAAACTTCCGAAAGGATAGAAATATGCGCCTTGATGAGCTGATCAAGCTGGTATATTCAGAATTTGAAAACTGCAAAGTTTCACTCCTCAATTTTGCCTTTGAAACTTTCAGTTTCACTAAACGTGACCCCTAACTAGGGTTTGATGAAGCCCACTCTTCTACCCAATCAAAAGTTTTGATCCAAAGATCTAAGCTTCTATTTTTCTGAGGAGCTTCCAACCATGGTCACAGATTTCAAAAATTCCCATTTTTGCAGAAGCCCTAATTTTCCACTTTTCCAATCAAAGTCCTGAACTAGGGTCTGATCAAGCTTGGTCTTCTGCCCAACCAAAAATTCTGAACTTGGTCTCTAAATTTCTATTTTGATGAGTGTCATTCATCTATAGTCTCCGATTACAAAAATTCCAACTTTCTCCGAAACCCTAAATTCTGGAAGCCATGAATGAAGGTGCTAAAAAATAATTATGTTATGACAGAAATATGTACCTGATTGTTTCTGGTGTTACTCTGAACTTTTTGATCCACATGGTCTGAAAATGTTTCCTGAGATAGAACGACCTGTCATCTTTCCATCCTGATAGGTCTTACCTCAATTGGATTCTCTGAGAGAGAGTTATTCCAAGTGTCGCAATGTGACCTATTTATGGGATAAAACAGGAGAGCGAACTTGTACGGCATGCCACGTGTCACTGGTTCAACTTCGGCCTTTGAAAATTTTTGCTGAGATAGTACAGTCTGTGTAATACCTGTCACTATTTACAAAATTTCATTTGGATCTTCCTAGACCAAGTTATGACCTTTTTTCCAAGGTCACCTGTTTATGACTGAGATCTGGAAGAGGCAGAAACCCTATATTGTACAGATCATAAATCACAAACCACAATGAATTAGAAGTTTTCCTTTGGACACAAGGTACATGGGGATCTGAGCTTCGACCTGTAAACGTTTCAGATCCGAAAACTTCACCAAAATGGATTTATAGCAAAAGTGCTATGATGACTGGTGTTTGCTATATCAATCCCTAGCATCGTAAGTGCAACAAGTGTCATACATGCCATATCATGCCTTCTTTCAGGCTAGCGCTGATACCATGTTAAATTTTCAGAATTTACTTCAATCTGATCTAGGATCTTAACTTAGAGAACAACATGTACAGCAAATCTACAGCATATCAATCATGGACACAATAATGCAAGCACACAAGAGACAAAGAGTTTACTTGGGGAAAACCATAAAGGTGAAAAACCCCAATAACTTCCTCAGAGATAGATAGAGAAATGATACAACCAGAATACAAGAGATAGTCTTCCCCTAGCAACAGAGCCTCCTCCTCACAAGTGCGCCACTTTCCGAATGAGAGAAGTGTGTGAATGAATGATCAAATAGAGATCTCCCGATCTCTATTTATACTTGTTTTGTCCTGCCCAATAAACTAATGGGACCTACATGTCTAGCTTAACCCATGGTTAACTTAATCTGGGTTTACCCCACACTTGGTGGTCTAATAACCCTTTGACCGACATGGCCGACCCCCAATAGGGTGGTCTAATAACCCTTTGACCCACATGACTTATACAGGGCCGACCCCAACAAGATGGTCTAATAACCCATCAAGTATAAGTTACGACACTTACAATATAAATGACGACACTTCCGTATAGAGGAATAATAACATCTCTATAGGAATACAAACACTTCCATATAGAGGAATAATTCCATCTCTATAGGAGTATAAAATACATATATGAAATACATTCCGAAGTTACATATACATCAACAGGCTCAAGGTGTTCACAGCAAAGCATATATCTGGTCTCGTGTTCGTCAGGTACATCAAGGACCCAATCATATGACGATACATCATGGCATCAACCGACTCTGATGAAGCATCACTCAATAGCTTCAGGTTCAATGCCATAGGTGTGGCCATGGCTTTGTATTCCATCATTGCGAACCGCTTCAGGATCTCTACTGCATACTTCCCTTGTCCAAGGCAGATTCCATCTGCACTCTGCCACACCTCCATACCTAGAAATTAATGCATCATACCCAAGTCCTTCATATCAGACTCGGTAGCAAGCTTCCCCTTCGTATCAGCAATCAACCCAATCTCTCTTGTCACAAACAGGTCATCTACATACAATAGGAGTATCACTGGATTTTCTTCCTGTAACATCCCAAAAATTCACAAAAAATTAAAAAACATTCTATGTAGCATTAGGTGCTACAATGTTGTGCGGAAGTACAAGAAATGTTACTTTGTTTACTTTAGATGATAATCCGATGACGACACTTCTTAAATTTAATTATTGATGGTTTAAACATGTTACAATCAAATACTTGTTATTTACTACTGGGTGTTTTTTTTATTGTTGTCTTTGTCTTCTCATGAAATGTGGTTACTTCTATAAATGTAAATGTATTGTCACTTAAATTTTAGTACTATTTTAGTTACAAGTACTAACTGTTTAATTTTCTTTGGTGAAGGGGTCCTATGGCACCCTGAGGCTTACTTAGCTATTTCTAGCTAACGCTCTTAAACCTATGTCACAGATCGCAAGTAATAATGAGTTCATTAAATGAAGTACTATCAGTGTATGTCGACAACTATACTTAACTTCAAAATGCATCGATATAATAGTTGTATAAAGACTTGTTCTGATTAAGGGTGAGATCTTACATTGATTTGATCTTGAATAAGTCGTCTATATTTTATATAGTTGAAATGCTAAACTATGTAGTTTGTGATCGTCTTGTATAAATTTAATAGCACTTATACTTTGTAACCAAAATCTTGTTCTATAGTCTTTATATTTGATTTGTATCAAGTCATTGTTTAAAGTATCAAACATTGAATACAATGTTTATAGGCCTCAAATTTTACATTAGGGTTTTAAGCCATGCATCCACTAAACACTTATATCTCAAAACTAAATGCTTATGTACATATGTTAGTAGTTGTGACCATTATACCTACTATACTATCATTGGATAAATTAGCTATAAGCACCAACTTCTAACTTCTATGCATCATATGGAAAATTCAAATTATCAAAAGTCGAAGACTAAACTTTATAAAACATACTATATGTTTGTGTTATATTCAAGCTATTTGGAGTGCTCTACGAAGAAACTATATGTTAGGAGTTTTATTTTAATTCCAACATGTTGTACATGACACCATAGTATGAATTATAACCTATGACTCGGTGGAATATAGTTGGAAGCCAATCATAACCAGTATCTAGCAGCATTTAGGTGCATTAAAAGTCTTTGGGTGGAAAATACGTTGGTAGCCCTCGTGGAAGGTCTTAATTTGATTCAACTTGGGAAGAGTGATAAACCCTAACTGCACTTGAATTACTCACCGAGACTTTGACCACGTGCATTCATTTTGCATTGGAAGTGGGGAGAGAGGCCGATAGGCTCTCAACTTTTTAGGGTTTGTAACCCTTTCCTGTTATGCCTCCTAGGGGTTCGATACCGTGACCTTGCTGCTAGTAACGCAATGGTCACTAGAGATTATAGTATTCGTGTTCCTTCAGGGTTTTGACTCTTTCGAGTTTTGATTTTGAAGCCTTATACTACCACCGCATACGTTAATGGAGACAGAAGCTTAGTCGAACTCAAGTGTTTACAGGCAATGTCATACGAGATCAATTTATATTCTGTTGAATGTCTTGTTCTTAACTTTTAATAGGTTTTAACTTGAGTCTGAGCTAGAAAAAGGTTTAACCATTTATACGTTTATGTTTCCTGGAAGGTGATTCCTAGGGAATTTGTTTTGAGTTGGCCCGATAGGGAAGAAAGCTTGATATGGCCCTGGTAAGCCCCGATGACATTCCCAAGGGTATCCATAATACTCTGAAGATTTTGTGATGAACTTTGGCACAATGCCAGTCTTTGTTTGGCTACCTGAGATGTTAATTTTATTTAAACTTGGTTTCTTTCCAATGGTTGGGAGTTTTATAAGCTGTATGGAATTTTTGGATACACCAAGGTTTTGAACACTCGACCTTCCTTCATTGGTTTCTCAATGCTTAATGTATAAATTATGTTTGGGATTAATTCTTGTATTTTTATAAGTTTCAATCTTAATTCGAAATACAAAAATGACGAATTTGACTCTCAGTATTTACTGGTTCTGTAAATGAAATTCTTTGTTAACTTTTAATATAGTTAGGGTTTTTAAACCCGGTTATGTTTTAGTGGATAAAAGTCGCAGGGGAGGTTGAACCCTCGACCCTGTCTTACGTTGCTTCCTTTCGTACTGTATGTATATCGATAAGGTTTTCAAGTTTTTGCAAGAAGTTTAAAATGCAACCGTGAGTGAAATGCTCTCGGCAATCTTGAATATTTTAAATGGTTTGTTATTTATGTTACTATTTGTGCAACAATATAAGGTATTAGTGTTCAATACTGATTGCATAAAATAGCCGTAAGGCTGGGTTTAATACCATACCAAAATGTTGACATTGTTTTGAAAGTAGCTTAGGCTGAGGGTTTCGAACCCTGGTATGGTGTAATAAATTATTATTTTGAAAATATCGTTAATATAGTACTAGCAAAGAACAGGATTTTCAACCCTGGAAGGTCATTAGACTATTTTAGTTTATTTGATAATTAAATTGTAAATGTTTTATCTCATAAAACAATGATATAAAAAATACATGATTACTGTTTACTTACTTGCAATAATTACCCTATCCTGAATTATGGAAGGTTTGATATTATTAGGGTTTGAACATCAATATTTACAATGTTTCTCTGTAATGGCATAAGAGATAAGGTGTTACATGTAATGTTATTATTTATATAGTGCGTTGGTATTTAAAATGAATCTCTGTATTTGTATATAAGTTACTTTGATTCTGAATAGATGTATTTGTTATAGTTTACAATTCAAAAAGAAATACTTAGAGGATTTAAACTATTATGAATAAAAATCAGGGGTTTTGTTGCTACACATAAGCATGAAAATACCTATGTTTCCTAGTTAAATTCTGAGATGTATACTGAAAAATAAGACGATATTAAATTACTGAAATAATATAGACTTACTTATGAAACTAAACAATCGAATATATTCACAGTTTATCATCATTCCGATCTATTTTAAATACTCTTCCCTATACTAGAGTACGACACTAAAAATAGTGTGTGGAAAAATGCAAGGAAGCATTTTATTCTATCATTCATCATTTTTATATTCAACTAACCATTTAGCATTTTAACCTGAATGATATATGGATTTTCAAAGTAGATAAATTCGCAGAAGTAAAACAATTACCAGCAGTCCAAGATACTTAGAAATAAATAGAAGACTGATAACATAATACATTCAGATCCTTAATAATACTTTGACAAAAAATAAATAAGATAACAAAATTTGAACCTAGTAACTGTAGAAGAAACAAACAGGCAAAGGAGCCCGTTCCACCCACCCTGCTCCCGAAGACAAGAAAATTACTTGCCTTAGGACCCCCAAGCTTGTTCACTGAACCACCAAGATGAAGATGCTGTGTGGAGTAATGGAATAAATTCATTTGCAAATCAGCAGTAGTACTTCATGCCTTTAGCAATATTGAACTCAACAATGTGGCTACACTAGTTCAGAATGCAGTCTTAGTTCACTCAATCACTTCTAACCTTTGTGTCATTGAATCTCTTGTGCTCAGAAATTATCACAAGGTAAGATTGAACAGCCTCCTATTGAATTCGATGGGTAGATAAATAGCATGCCTAGGTATTTTGGTCAATTTTATTTAGTAAATGAGACACCTGCTCAGTTCCACTTTCTTGGGGAACATGACCATAAAAGTAGAGAAGTTTCCCCCTGCAATAGTTAGAAGTGAGTTGAGGATGCTGCCAAGCATCAGTTTTCTCTCCACCCGAGTCCATTCCTCCTAGTGGGCCAGTGAACACTCATTCAACAGCCTCCTTTGGATATTTGTCTCCACTTTTATTTATTAATAATAAAATAGTCAAAGTAATTAATTACAGTCATCCTTGACCTCACTTGATCAATAGTCAGAAAACTTTACAATAAAAATAAAACATAATGTTTTCTTCATGACATAAAATGTCTAGAACTTGGGTATGTGACAAACACGCCCTTTTAAGTTCAACATCGTCCTCGATGTTACTTTATTCATCATCCTCTTATTCCTCCTGGAACAACATTGGATATGCCACGCACATATTACTTTCCAATTCCCAAGTTGATTCATCTGGACTAAGATGCTTCCATTGCACCTTTACCTGTCCAATGGTATGATTACAAAGGAAAATTTCCATCTTGTTGAGGATACAATCTGGTTCCACCAGAAAATCTCCTTCTGGTTCCACCTATACATCATTCCAATTAATCACATGAGTAGCATCATACACATACTTTTTCAAAAGAGAGATGTGAAATACATTATGTACTTTACGATTCAATGGCAAAGCCAATTGATATGCCACTGGTCCTACCCTGGACAATATTTCAAAAGGTCTGCATTACCTTGTTGCTAATTTAGCACAGCTTCCCAATTTTAGGGAGCTCTTTTTAGGTTTTACCTTGAGGAACACATGTTCACCAACCTGAAACTCTTTCCGAGTTCTTTTGAGATCTGCATGACTTTTCTTTCTATCTTGTGCAATTTTCAAATTTCCTTGAACCTATTTCACAGTTAGTTCCATTTCTTTTAATAAATCAGGTCCTAGCATTAATCTGTCAATTGGATTGCTCCAAGAAATAGGAGTATTACATTTTATGCCATATAAAATTTCAAAGGGACTCAGTTTTGCCGAATCTTGGTAATAATTATTATAAGCAAACTCAGCGAGATGCAAATATTCCTCCCATTTACCTAGTTGATCTCTAATATACATTCTTAACATATCTTCAAGAATCTAATTGACCCTTTCGGTCTTCCCATCCATTTGTGGATGAAGTGCTGTACTGAAATTTAAAGTAGTATCTAAACCTTTAAATAAAGACTTCCAGAAATTTCCTGTAAACTTTGAGTCTCTGTAAGAAATTATAACTTTTGGAATCCCATGCAAACGAAAAATTTGTTTCATCAAAATTTCAACAATGTTAGCATCCTTGTAGGTTGTCTTAACAGGTATGAAGTGGGCTGCTTTACTAAGCTTATCCACAACTACCATTACAGAATCATTTTGTTTATGATTTTTAGGTAAACCAGTAATAATATCAATACTAATTATGTCCCACTTCCAATCTGGAATAGGTAGTGGCTGCAACAATCCAGCTGGGTGTCGATGTTCATCCTTTACTTGCTGACACTCTATACACCTAGCAATATATTCAGCTACTTCACTTTTCATACATGGCAAAAAATAATCTTTTCTCAGCATTGTTATCATCTTTTGATAACCAGGATGTCCTGAGTATGGACTTTTATGCAATTCATTTAAAATCAGCAACTTAATTTTAGCAACATTAGGCACATAAAGTCTATTTTATACAGTAGTAACCCTCTTTCATCCATCCTGAAATTTGTTATTAAATTTTCAGCATTATCTTCAGCAATTTTATTAAGTAAATTCTGATATTTTTCATCCATTCTAATTCCTTCCTTAATCTGATTTTCTAGATCAGTTTTATAAGTGTTGATTGCTGAAATAAAGTTTAGCCTAGCATTTTTTCTTAAGGCATCAGCAACTTTATTCTCTTTACCCTTAATGTGTTGAATCTTGAAATCGTATTCACTAAGGAAAGCTAGCCACCTAGCTTGCCTTGTGTTCAGATTTGGTTGATCTAGCAAATATTTTAATCCTTTACTATCCGTCATTAAAGTAAATTTTCTTCCAATTAAGTGATGGTGTCACATCTTTAATGCATGTATTATGGAAGCCAACTCTAGGTCGTAAGTTGCATAGTTCTTCTCATGAATATTTAGCTTCCTAGACTCATATGCAATCACATGACCCTCTTGTGTTAAGACCCAACCAAGTCTATTATTGCATGTATCAGTGCATACAATGAAATCTTTGTTTGGATCAACAATTTTTAGAATAGGTGTTGTTGTTAATAACTTTTTTAGTTTCTTAAAACTTTCTTCACATTTTTTATCGCACACAAATTTCTTACCCTTCTTTTGTAAAGATGTTATAGGATTCGCTATTCTAGAGAACCCTTCTATAAATTTACGATAGTAACCTATAATTCCCATAAAAGATTGTACACCAGTTACGTCTTTAGGGGCAGGCCAATCATTAATTGCTTTTATCTTGTCCGGGTCTACTACGATGCCATCCTTGGATATCACATGCCCTAGGTACTGTATTTTATCTTTATAGAAATCACATTTGCTGAACTTAGCGTAAAGTTGGTGTTCTCTTAACTCTTGTAAAATTATTTTTAAGTGTTCGTCATGCTCTTCTTTAGTCTTAGAGTAAATTAGAATGTCATCAATAAAAAAATTAAAACTTATCTAAGTACTGATGTAAAACATTATTCATAAGGAAAATGAAAACTGTTGGAGCATTGGTCAGCCTGAAAGGCATAACCACGAACTTGTAGTGCCCGTAGCGGGTTCTAAAAGCAGACTTAAAGATGTCCTCATCTTTAATTCTGACATGATGATACCCCAACCTCAATTCTATCTTAGAAAATATCTTTGCATCATGTAGTTGATCAAACAGATCATCAATACGAGGCAGAGGATATCTATTCTTTATGGTCATTTTATTTAGCTGATGGTAATCTTTGCACAAACGCATAGTTCCGTCTTTCTTTTTAACAAAAATTACAGTTGCTCCCCATGGAGACACACTGGGCCTTATATAATTTTTATCAATCAATTCCTTAATTTGTGATTTAAGTTCATTAAGCTCCAAAATGTTCATTATGTAAGGAGCCTTTGAGTTTGGTACCGCTCTCGGTACTAACTCAATGGTGAAATCAAGTTCCCTTTTCGGAGGTAGTCCTGGAATTTCTTTCGGGAATACATCAGAAAATTCCTGTAGAATGGGTATGTCTTCCAATTTTAGATTATCTTCCTTATTTGTCTGTTCGTTGTTAATTACATTTACAGCAAATAACTTACACCCTTTACGAACAGCCTTTTTAACTTGTAAAGGAGAAATTTGTCTAACAGATGTCTTTCTAGGAATTCCTCTTACTATTAAAGTTTCACATTCATCATTCAAACAAGTAAAAGTCTTTTCAAATAAGTTTAATACTACCCTATGCTTCTCTAACCAATCCATTCCAATCAGAACATCATAAGAACCTAAAGGTAACACATTCAGCTTAACATGAGTCCTAAACTGATTCATCAGTAATTCACACTCTTTTACATAATCAGTCACCTTTCTTTTCATTCCAGTAGCTAATTGAACCAACCCTGATTTATCAAACTTATCTATTTTCAGATTGCAATATTCAACTAAATTTGGTGACACATAGCTAAGACTTGCTTTTGGATCAATTAAAATAGAAATGGGTTTATTTTTCAGCATACCTTCCACTTCAAGCATGGAATTTTGATAATCAGCTTGTCTGTTCTCCAAAGCTGCATTTATCTTGGGCATCTCCCTTGCTAAGTCACCAACAGTAGCCTCCTCCTGTACAGTATATATGTTGTTGATAGTTCTTTTTCTGAGTGGGAAGCTGGATGCATAGTGAGGTCCCTGACAACCCCAACATTTAATAGGTTCTTTCTATTCATTATTTTTAACAAAAAATTTAGGTGGATCACTATTTCTTGCAGCTGTAAATTTTGACTATGTATTACTTGTTTCATTATTTCCTTGAAATTTTATGTTAGAGTAATTACGTGAATTATTATTTCCAAAGTTGCGATTAAAAGAGAACTGCTTCTTCCTTTGCTCAAAGTTGTTAGGCCTTTTTGCTTTCCAGCTTGGTATGCCTTCTCTTTTCTTATTATGTTCGTAACAGATATTCGCTTTTCTCATGGCCTCTTCAAGAGTTCGAGGACCATAATACTCGATCTTATCCTTTATATGAGAGGGAAAACAACTCATAAACCTCTGTACCTTAGGTTATTCTTCAGTGATATAAGGCACATACCTTAATAAATTTAAAAACTTGCTGCATAACTCTCTCATATCGATGGAACCTAGCTTTAACTCATAAAACTCTTTAGCTCGTTCCTCATAATAATGTTCCGGCATAAACTTCCTTTTAAAATATTTCTTAAAATTACTCCAATTTACACTTTTCTCTTTTAAGGCTTTTACTCGTTTCATATCTTTCCACTAGATGTCTTCTTTTTGAGTCAAATTATAAATTGCCATTTTAGTTTTTAGATGACTTGAGTAGTTGTAAATCTGGAAGTACTTATTCATACCGGACAGCCATGCTTCGGCCATCTCACTCTTTTTTGTTTCTCCATTAAATGTTGGTGGTTTGATCTTTTTAAACTCACCAGAAATTTCTTCGTACGGTTTGTACTTCTTTTTCTTAGTGTAGTAGTCACTATCACTATTGTCACTAGAATACTTGTGCTTTTTCTTACGTACTTTTTCATCAAACTCAGAAGATGAGCTGCTGTCATAATTAGTCAATTTCACTCTTTTATCATTACATTGGTAGGACATAGTTCCAGATTCGACATTATTTTCTGTTACTTTATCTTTATCATTATTATGAAAATTATTCAATAGGATTTGATTCAGCTCCTCTTGAGTTTTCAAGATTCTTTCATTTTCTTCCTTAACAATTTTTATCTCTATTTTTAAATCCTTTACTGTTCTTAATAATTCAGATGAATTATCACCCAGTTCAACAAATAAGTTTTCTACATTAATGTTTCCTTGTTCATTACTATTCTATTCATTATTAAGGGACCTGACCTCAGCTGACTCTTCTGGTCCTTCCATACCTGCAGACTAACTTTATATAATGCTGAAACTGAAAACAAAATAAATAAAAATTAGTAATCTGCAATTCTGTCCTAAATTTTTATTTGCGTGAGTGAGCCACTTCAGGCCTAGTATTTGAACCGCGCTCTGATACCACATGTAACATCCCAAAAATTCACAAAAATTTAAAAAAAATCTATGTAGCATTAGGTGCTACAATTTTCTACGGAAGTACAATAAATGTTACTTTGTTTACTTTAGACTAGTGTAGATCCATCTCAAACCCGGATCTATCAAGCACCGAGAGGGATCCAATTTCTTGAGGTGTTATTTTTTTTGTTTTATCTTAATTTTTTTACACATTAAGAAAAAAATTACCCCTCAAGAAATTGGATCCCTCTCTTTTAATTTTTTTTTTTTTTTTTGATAAGTTATGAGCGAACATGAAATTTTTAATTACTTTTTATCTTTTATAAGTTATGAGCCGACATGGAAACGTAACGTGACAAACATGACAAATGTCACAAACGTGATAACATCTCCCCCATTCTGGGTTTTAACGTAACGTGACAAACGTGACAAATGTGATAAACGTTACAACATCTCTCCCATATTGGATTGTAACGTAGCGTGACAAACGTGACAAATGTGACATGTGACATGTGACATCCATTACAGGATCTCCCCCATACTACAAACATGACAAATGTGACATGTGACATGTGACATGTGACATCCGTTACAGAATCTCCCCCATACTATTACTTTTTACATTTTATTACTTTTGAAAATGTTACATGTGACATGTGACATGTGACATCCGTTACAGGATCTCCCCCATAATGGGTTGTAAGCACCTCGTTTACACTCAGTGCAATGATAATCCGATGATGACACTTCTTCAATTTAATTATTGATGGTTTAAACATGTTACAATCAAATACTTGTTATTTACTGCTGGGTGTTTTTTTTAACTATTGTCTTTGTCTTCTCATGAAATGTGGTTACTTCTATAAATGTAAATGTATTGTCTCTTAAATTTTAGTACTATTTTAGTTACAAGTACTAACCGTTTGATTTTCTTTGGTGAAGGGTTCCTATGGCACCCCAAGGCTTACTTAGCTATTTCTAGCTAATGCTCTTAAACCTCTGTCACAGATCGCAGGTAATAACGATTTCACTAAATGAAGTACTATCAGTGTATGTCAAAAACTATACTTAAGTTCAAAATGCCTCGATATAATAGCTGTATAAAGACTTGTACTGATTAAGGGTGAGATCTTACATTGATTTGATATTGAATAAGCCGTCTATATTTTATATAGTTGAAATGCGTAACTATGCAGTTTGTTATCGTCTTGTATAAATTTAATTGCACTTATACTTCGTAACCAAAATCTTGTTTTACAGTCTTTATATTTGATTTGTATCAAGTCATTGTTTAAAGTATCAAACTTTGAATACAATGTTTATAGGCCTCAAATCTTACATTAGAGTTTTAAACCATGCAGCGACTAAACACTTATATCTCAAAACTAAATGCTTATGTACATATGTTAGTAGTTTTGACCATTGTACCTACTATATTATCATTGGATAAATTAGCTATAAGAACCAACTTCTAAGTTATATGCATAGTATAGAAAAATCGAATTATCAAAAGTCGAAGACTAAACTTTATAAACCATACTATATGTGTGTGTAATATTCGGGATATTTGGAGTGCTCTACGAAGAAACTATATGTTAAGAATTTTATTATAAGTCCAACATGCTATACACGACACCATAGTATGAATTACAAACTATGACTCAGTGGAATATATGTTGGAAGGAAATCATAACCAGTAGCTAGCAGCATTTAAGGTGCATTAAAGGTGTTTGGGTCGAAAATACATTGGCAGGTCTTCACATGATTAAAATTGGGAAGAGTGATAAACCCTAACTGCACTTGAATTACTCACCGAGACTTCGAACAAGAGCATTCATCTTGCATTGGAAGTGGGGAGAGAGGTCGACAGGCTCTTGACTTTTCAGGGTTTGTAACCCTTGCCTATTATGCCTCCTAGGGTTTTGATACCATGACCTTGCTTCTAGTAAACCAATGGTCACTAGAGCTTACAGTATTCATGTTCCTTCAGGGTTTTGACTCTTTCGAGTTTTGATGTTGAAGCCTTATACTACCACCACATATGTTAATGGAGACAAAAGCTCAGTCGAACTCAAGTGTTTACAGGTAATGTCATATGGGATCAATTTATATTCTGTTGAATGTCTTGTTCTTAACTTTTAATAGGTTTTAACTTGAGTCTGACCTAGAAAAAGGTTTAACTGTTTATATGTTTATGTTTCATGGCAGGTGATTCCCAACGCATTTGTTTTGAGTTGGCCCGATAGGGAAGAAACCTTGATATGACCCTGGTAATCCTTAGTGACATTACCAAGGGTATCCATAATACTCCGAAGATTCTGTGATGAACTTTGGCACAATGCCAGTCTTCGTTTGGCTAGCCGAGATGTTAATTTTATTTAAACTTGGTTTCTTTCTAGTGGTTGGAAGTTTTATAAGCCGTATGGCATTTTTGGATACAGGAAGGTTTTGAACCCTCGACTTGCATTCATTGGTTTCTCAACGCTTAATGTATAAATTATGTTTGGGATTAATTCTTGTATTTTTATAAGTTTCAATCTTAATTCGAAATACAAAAATGACGAATTTGACTCTCAGTATTTATTCATTCTGTAAATGAAATGCTTTGTTAACTTTTAAGATAGTTAGGGTTTTTAAACCTGGTTATGCTTTAGTGGATAAAAGTCGCAGGGGAGGTTGAACCCTTGACCCTATAATACATTGCTTCCTTTCGTACTGTATGTATATAGATAAGGTTTGCAAGTTTTTGGAAGAAGTTTAAAAGGCAACCATGAGTGAAATACTCTCGGGAATCTTTAATATTTTAAATGGTTTGTTATTTATGTTATTGTTTGTGCAACAATATAAGGTATTAGTGTTCAATAATGATTGCATAAAATAGCCGTAAGGTTGGGTTTAATACCCTCCCAAAATGTTTACAGTGCTTTGAAAGTAGCATAGGATGAGGGTTTCGAACCCTAGTATGGTGTAATAAATTATTATTTTGAAAATATCATTAATATAGTACTAGCAAAGAAAATCATAAACACAGGGTTTTCAACCCTAGAAGGTCGTTAGACTATTTTAGTTTATTTTGATAATTAAATTGTAAATGTTTTATCTCATAAAAAATGATGTAAAAAAATACATGATTACTGTTTACTTACTTGCAATAATTACCCTATCCTGAATTATGGAAGGTTTGATATTATTAGGGTTTGAACATCAATATTTATAATGTTTCTCTGTAATGGCTTAAGAGATAAGGCATTACATGTAATGTTATTATTTATATAGTGCGTTTGTATTTAAAATGAATCTCTGTATTTGTATATAAGTTACTTTGACTCTGTATAGATGTATTTTATATAGTTTACCATTCAAAAATAAATACTTAGAGTAGTTAAACTATTATGAATAAAAATCAGGGGTTTTGTTGCTACACATAAGCATGACAATACCTATGTTTCCTAGTTAAATTATGAGATGTCTACTGAAAATAAGATGGTATTAAATTACTGAAATAATATAGATTTACTTATGAAACTAAACAATCGAATATATTCATAGTTTATCATCATTCTGATCTATTTTAAATACTCTTCCCTGTACTAGAGTACGACACTATAAACAGTGTGTGGAAAAATGTAGGGAAGCATTTTATTCTATCATTCATCATTTTTATATTCAACTAACCATTTAGCATTTTAACCTGAATGATATATGGATTTTCAAAGTAGATAAATTTGTAGAAGTAAAACAATTATCAGCAGTCTAAGATACTTAGAAATAAATAGAAGACGGATAACATAATACATTCAGATCCTTAATAATACTTTGATAGAAAATAAATAAGATAACAAAATTTGAACCTGGTAACTGTAGAAGAAACAAATAGCTAAAGGAACCCGTTCCACCCAACCTGCTCCCAAAGACGTCCAAATTACTTGCCTTAGGACCCCCGAGCATGTTCACTGAACGACCAGGATGAAGATGATGTGTATAGTAATGGAATAAATTCCTTTGCAATGCAGCAGTAGCACTTTACAGTAGTACTTCCTGCCTTTAGCAATATTGAATGCAGCAATGTGGCTGCACTAGTTCAGAATGCAGTCTTAGTTCACTCAATCACTTCTAACCTTCCCCTCATTGAATCTCTTGTGCTCATAAATTATCACAAGGTAAGATTGAGCAACCTCATGTTGAATTCGATGGGTACATAAATAGCATGCCTAGGTCTTTTGGTCAATTTTATTTAGTAAATGAGCCACCTTCTTAGTTCCACTTTCTTGGATAATATGACCATAAAAGTAGGGAAGTTGCCCCTTGCAACAGTTATAAGTGAGTTGAGGATGCTTCTAATTGTCAGTTTTCTCTCCACCCCAGTCCATTCCTTCTAGTGGGTCAGTGAACACTCATTCAACAACATCCTTTGGATATTTGTCTCCACTTTTATTTATTAATAATAAAATATTCAAAGTAATTAATTACAGTCATCCTTGACCTCACTTGGTCAATAGTCATAAAAACTTACAATAAAAATAAAACATAATATTTTCTTCATGACATAAAATGTATAGAACTAGGGTATGTGACACTTCCTCAACCTTGTAGTAAAGGTTTGAATCCACTTTAATCTTGGTAAATCCCAAACTAGTCAGGAAGTTGTCAATCCTACCATGCCATGTCCTGGGTGCTTATTTCAAACCGTACAAGGATTTATTTATCTTGCACACATGTGACTCCCTGTCATGTGTCTCAAATCCGAGTGGTTTCTCCACATACACTTTCTCTTCGACTACACCATTCAAGAAGGTTGTCTTGACATCCATCTGGTGTATCTTCCACTTCATTACTATAGCCAGAGAAAGTACTGTTCTGATGGAAGTGTATCTGGATATAGGTGCAAACGTTTCTTTATAATCTATCCCTTCTTTCTAGGAGAAGCCACGAGCCACAAACCTTGCCTTGTATTTCTCTATGCTACCATTTGCAGCATGCTTGATCTTGTAGATCCACTTGGAAGTCACAACAGACTTCCCTTCTGGTCTTGGGACCACATCCCAAACATCATTCTTCATGATCGACTAGTATTCCTCGATCATAGCCTCCTTATATTCTTTCTTTTCTTTCACTTCTTCATAACTGGAAGGTTATTTGTTCATTATGTCACATAGTAAGGCTACATAGCTAGTGTGTGACCTTGTCCTTTTTCTTTCTTTGTGTTCCTCTTCTGGAAGACAATACCTTTATGCATCTTGGATGAGCTCTCTTGCCCATGTTGGTTTCCTTTTGTTATAGTTCTTCTCACGGGGTGGATCTACAGGTTCTTGTGGATCTTCTAGCTCACGATCCTCTTCTGGAATTGCTTCATTCATGGTGATTGCTTGTGTTTTGGGTACTCTTGGTTCTTCATTGTCTTCAACAGGTGGCTTGCTCGATTTGATGTATGCCGAGTCTTCATCAAAATTCACATCCCTGTAGATGTCAATCTTCTTGAACCCTGGAAAGTAGATTCTATATGCTTTCGAATTTTCACTATAACCCACAAATATACCATTTTTCCCTGAAGGATCTAGATTTCTCCTCTTTTCTTTTGGAACATGTGTGTATACTGGACAGCCAAATATCTTGAGATGGCTAACTTCTGGTTTCTCACCAGAGAAAGATTCTTCTGGTGTCTTGTTGTCAAGTATCATATGTGGTGTTCTATTTTGTACACATACAGTTGTCCTTGTTGCTTCAGCCCATAGATGCATAGGAAGATCTTGTTCATGAATCATTTCCCGAGCTACTTCCATGATAGTTCTATTCTTCCTTTCTGCAACTCCATTTTGTTGTGGATTGTAAGGAGTGGTCAACTCCCTCTTAATCCCTGAATCACTGCATAACTTCTTGAATTATGCTGAAGTGAATTATCCACCATTGTCGGATCTAAAAGTCTTGATCTTCTTTTCAGTTTGGTTTTCTATCAAGGCTTTGAATTCCTTGAATTTGTTGAATACTTCATCTTTTTTCTTCAAGAAATAAATCCAAGTCTTCCTAGAGAAAGCATCAATGAAATAAACATAATATACATACCCACTCAGAGAACTGGATGACATCGGACCGCATACATCGGAGTGGATAATTTCCAAGATTCATTTTGCCTTGATTTCACTACTTGGAAATGCCTTCTTTGTGATATTTCCTTTTGCACATCTTTTGCAAACACCTTCATGCTTTGACTAGATTTCAGGAAGACCTTCTATTTCTTTTCTTGCAATTCATAGTGCTCTATAGTGCACATGTGCAAGTCTTCTGTGCCAAAGTTCACTTGGCTCCATGGATTCATGTACCATGGCTTGTTCAGGTTGTCCCTTCAATTTGTACAATCCTCCCTCTTGCTCTCTAATCACTACTGCATCATCTATGGTCTTACCTTTTGGACACATAAGTACTTGGCCATCCACAAATGCAACTCTCATCCCCTTTGCATCCAAATATGAAATGGAGAGAAGATTCTTCTTGAGTTTGGGTACATATAGAACATCTTTCATCTTCAAAGACTTCCCAAAGTCTAACTTGTAGGAGGCTTCACCACTTCCTTTTATGGGGTATTGATAGTCTAACTTGGGCCTTGCCCAACAGGCCCCTAACACTCACTCGTGGGTCATCCCCAATCCACTTCTGTTGAGAGGATTCGACTGCATGTCTGCTGGGGTACTCAACCTTTCAATGAAGTCCTGAAGAGTTGCACTTAGCTTTGCAACTGTTTCCTTTGTTTCCTGCTCAAAATCCTTGATAGTTTCCAACATCTCCTGTGAGATGGCTTCATGAGCATGGCTCCTTCACTGTATACTCTGTTGTGTGAATTTCTTGTAACTTATATTCAATCTTCTCTAAAAAATTGAGCTCTTCTTCATGCATTGGATATAGCTTTGTTGAAGTGTCAGCATCATTTTCCCTTAATACTTTCAACTCTTTCTGCAGCTCCCTGGTCTCTGCAAATTTCTGAATCTTCTGCCTTGGTGGAAAAGTATTCAAAGTTGTCTGCATAGAATCCAGCTCTTGTTGTCATTGCTGCAGCTCTTCCTGTATCTATTGCATCACAGGATCTTCCTGCAACGTAATGCATAATCTTGTGGCTTCATCAATAAAATCCTGACAACGCGCCACTTTCGTTGCGATGTTCTCTGTTGACATCCTAAACTCTTCGCTTTAGGATTCTTCGACTTCCTAAGGAGTGTCGGCTTGCTGTTGCGATTCTAGAGTAGCAATATTCTCTTTATAAGCACCAATATTGTCAACTGCAGCACCAATATTCAGTATTGTAGCTTCTACCTCAGGTTCCTCTTTGCACTCAGTTATCTTCAAGCAATATGTGGTGAATGTTTCCTTGAGACTATGATGTTTCTCTTGAGCAGTGGCTATATCTCTCCTCTTTCCACAAATTCACCCTTTAGATCCTTATAGTTTTCCTCTACCTGTATATGCTGGTTATAAGAAGTTATGTCTCTGTCCATAATTTCTTCCACAACCTGGAGGTGCAGATTGTGTAAATATTCAAGTGGCAACATGTCGACATTAATATCTATGTGCTCCAACCACTTCGCACCCTCATCTAGTTAATCATTTGGGAAGATGAAATTTATAGGCTCAATTATGAGTAAGCAAGGTCACATCGTCAAGGTAGGCATCTTTCTCTTTCTTTGGCTTGACTTTCCTGTCTTTCGCTTGGAGTCAGATTTGCGCACCAAGTCCTGTTGAACTTGTTCTATCTTCACGACAATACTTTTCAGCTTTGAGAGGTTCTGGATGAGGTTCTCTTGGACCTCTTTGCTTTTACTTTCCTTCAGAGCGAATGTTTCTTCTAGATGCTCACTGACTCATGTTGTGATGATTTAGTATTCATATGCATGCAACTGTGATTCTCCCAGTGGTCTTTTTTCTTCATGTTTCTTTCGGTGCCCTTTTTCCAACACTTCGCTTTCAGGGTCCTTCCTCTTTTCTCCAAACTGCGCCTCAGTAGTGCCTTTCTAAACGACTTCTTGGCATGTTTCTTTGGCTTTCGTGATGGTCGTTTCTTCCCCACTCTGTGGATATCTAGCTTCGCTTTCCTCTAATGTGGTGTTGATCTCTACCGGCGAGTCGACCTTCCATTCCTGCGGCTAGTCCTCCATAATCAGTTCAATCTTCGGTGAATCAAGCTGGTACAACCCTTCAAACCATTCTTGGTTCTGGTTTTCAACCCTTGGTTGAATGTATATGAAATGAAGGTTAGCCTTTGAATATGAGCCTGCAGATATATGTAGTCGTTGCACGGAGTGCATTGAATAACATCGTACAATTGCTCGTAGTAGGTGAACATTTGCTCATTGTTCACCCGTTTTCTATCTGGCTTCGTGTTCGCCCACATATTGGAATATATGGTACCTCCACAATCTCCCATAATAACTGGAACATATTGGTCGTAGAGTGGCTCTTTCCATCCTACAAATGCGATCAATACTAGCATCCAACTATAGTGGAAATGGCTTCCACTTTCCTAAGTCTCTCGGACATCATCCAAGAAATCATTCAACAAATAACTAGACCAATTGTACCCAGTACCATCTTTAGCCTTTGCAGCTAAGGAAACTGCAACGGCCGACACCTCTATCGGTTTGCACTTTCTCAAAAATTTACCTTCCAACAAATGGATTGTGAAGCGTGCATCTTGATTGTTGATCCCAGCTGTGACATACCCACGGCTTCCCTTCTGCAAGTTGAACTCTTCTTTCATGCGCTTCGCGAGCTTCTTATCTTTAGTTTTTCCCACGAACTCCTCTGTGGTATCATCACCTTGCTTATTGAGATACGTGATTCGGTGAATCTGGTCGATATTGATATCGACCTTGCGGTCTAGCCATAAATATCCCTGGTGCATGCACAATAACGAAGTGCACACCACTACTATAATATTGGGACTTCACTCAAAGTGTGGGATGCAGAGATGTTTGGTAACCTTGATGCTACCAATGTCATGAGCCAATCCTGCGCATGAATAGTAGATTGTTTTGTGCACTCATCATTCTTTCGACACATGTATTGGTCGAGATCAAACTTGAAGTGCTTTGGCTATTGTGGGTCCTTCTCCTATAGCAGATCATGATCTGATAATTTTCAATTCGGGAGCTTGCTAATAATATTCTCATGAATGCGCACATGGCCTAAGATTGGCGGTAATGGAATCTCATACTGAGCATTCCTCATGAGCTTAATAGGTGGTGCATCAGTTCTTCAAGGAGGAATCTATTCAGGAATCAGGTATATCGGCCTATCACGGGGTGGTTCTTGCGAAGGTTGGTTATTCGTACCTCTTGCCTTCGGTTTTGCTGGTTCTGTAGTCGGCCCCTTATCTTTTCGCATGGATTCTATTGTGTGGCATGGTGAGCTTCTCGATGAGGCACCTCTTTCTGGAACAGGTTTCTTCGAGGGATTTCTCATTAATCCCTCGATATTGGTCTACTTAAAGTCTCTCACCAGCTCATGTAGAGTCGACTGCTGATACATTCACTTGCAAATTACTCTGCGTGCTCTTGCTGGTAAAATCTCAAAATTTACGGGTAGTAAAAATAAAAAATCACAGTAAAGCTGGTGAGTATGTGCTTATTCCTATTTACAGGTGCAGCTAACATGAGGTGCACCCACAAACGACTATCTAGACATTAAATTCCATATCCGTTGGCCAAATCTCGCTGATATCTTGGTCCTTTCCTACAATGAATGTGCCCGAATGACCAAATTTCCCTTAAATGTGGAACCAACCAGTTCCCGAAAATACTATATAATGGCTATTTTTTTTACCGACATTTTAACAGCTAGTTTTCCTTGACTTCGCTAGCGGTCATGTCAAGTGCGAGGTTCACTACGCATTATTCTTTGTTGACTTTTAACTTTGCAGCGTGAACCCTCTCTTATAGCGGATGTGTGGGTTGCGAGGTTCACTGCGCATTTCCTTTTCTTTGAGGTTAACTCCACAATGCGAACCTTCTTTTACTTCACAACTCAGCTTGCTATGTTTGCTCCGTAGTATAGCTTCCATTTGCATGAAAAAATTCACATTTGACCAAAATTGTGTGTAGACTCTTTATTCTTTGATTCCTAGTGTCCAATTTCAACTACACATGACACTTAGAATCTTCTTGTAGTGCTTGTTAGGAACCCATGTCAACCCTTCTATTTACTTTGTTTGTATATTGTTGTTGGGCGCATATGCTTTGTAAGTCATCCTGTAGTATTTGTTGATCCATAGTTTGTATTATTGTTGTTGGACGCATATACTTTGTAAGTTGTCCCATAGTAATTGTTGATCCATATTTTGTATTGGCCCATGGTTTTTATTGACACATGGTATTGACCCATGGTATTGGCGCCTAGACTTAGGATATAAGTTTGTGTTGAGACCAATGAAGGTACCGTGAAGTTATTTGTATTGAGCTTGCTCAAAGGAGGTTTCCCCCTCGAAGTGTCCTGCGATCAATATAAAAATGATTATGAGTTCTGTTATTTCTGCTATTTTGTGTGTTTTCATTAATTAATTATTGTAGGTTCTTCACATCTGGCATCAGAGCACTTTCTTGGGCTTGTTGGGTGGAATTTCTGCCAATTTTTTTTTTTCGCATCAGTTGCAAGTCCGGATCTGGGAATAATCCCTATCTACTTAACTGTCAGAAGTACTTGGGCATAAGCCCTAAAACTCATTGTGAGGAGTACCACAGGAACCCCAAAGTAGCTGGCCCATTGAGAGGACCTTCCAGCGAAAAGGGAAACGACGCTTACATGATTGATTAGTTCCCACCCACTAGTACAAAATGAGAGATTAGTGACCAAGTGACCAAAATATTTGGTCACCACAGGTTTTTCAAGGGATAAATGACCAAAATTGAGAAATTTTAAGTGAGCTAACTAAAACTGACCAAGATAAATGACCAATATGGTCACTGGACAAGCACTAAACTAAAAATGACCAAGATAAATGACCAATTTGATCATAGGATAAGAACTAAGCTAAAAATGACCACATAACAATTTGTCATTTATTTGGTCATTTTTAGTTGTCTCACTCCGACAATGGAAAATTACAATTTTGACAATGAATTTGTACAATTTACTAAATTTTAACACTACAAACGGATTAAAGGGGTCTCTGAATCCATCTGCAGTGTTAAAATTTGGTAAATTGAAACATTGTAGATCATGGATTCAGAGACATGAGTGATCATCATGTAAATATATGTCTTGGAGATTGATTGTTTCTCATTAAAAGCATCATCATTTCTTGAATTTTATACCATTGTGTTCAACTTATCGCACTTATCGTGCTCATATTTCATTTGGACAAAATCATCATCGTTTGACCCTTTCAGCACTCAATTGAAGCTTCGATAAGTAAGAGCCTATTACATCTCATCAGTTGAAATCCATTTATTTTGTTCCTCTTAGTTAATTTTTCAATATTGTCTATGGATGCCAACTCATCATGCCTATGTATAGAATGTTATAACCACCTTGGTGTTCCTATAGAGAAAAAAAGGCCTATATCCTCCATTTAAAAAACCTACAATATTTTTGAGAAACCTATGGTTCCTTATTCAAAACCCATGAAATAGATTGTATGAAAAAACAATTTGTCCAATAGCTAGTCTAAGATTAATCTCCTATGCCTTTAATTAGTTTGTTCCAAAATCTATTTAAATGACCTACTATGCCTTTATTTAGTGAGCTGAATCATTCTCTCCATACGTGACTTTATGTTGTTGGATTAGCATCAAATTTTATAACCCGACTCTCTTTCTCTCATTCCTCACATATTTACATTGCTTGGATCTACGAACGTTTCAAACCTCCCATGGACTAGAAGTTTCCTCGACAAGTCTTCCTCTTCTTTAGTTTGGATTCTCTTGTTGGATTGATTGTTTTCTCTAAGGTGTCTTTGGCTCCATCCCATCTACACATCTTGGTCTTCCAACATCACCACCTCAAGAGATAGTCTCAACAATTTTGGGTGATAGAGGTTTGAGGGCACCAAGCAATATCTTAGAATGACACTTCATAAATAGATCTTTCATGATTGTGGTTGCTCATGTTCCATTTTATTACATATATTTGGAGATAGTTGTTAAACATTATGTTGCAAGAGGTCATCAACATTCTTCGAGTACATTAAGGTAAGTTCTTACCCCTACTTGTTCCTTGATGTTTGTTGTTTGTCCTTAATCCAAGAAGGTATCCCATTTCATCATTCTCACGTGTCCTTCCTTTAAAAACCTAGTTAAGATCTTCGATTCACCTAGGGTATTAAGTTATTTCTCATTTAGAAGAAATAGAGTGATGGCATGTATAATAAGGCATGGTTGGTAAAATATTTTCCTTTGAAAAAGTACCACTCTAAGTTTATATAGAAATATGTTTTATTTTATTTAATTAACTTACTATTTTATATATAAATTACTATTACAAATATTGTTTTTATATTATAATATATCTATATATATGATATAAAATAAATTAAAAAAACATTAAAACAAAATAACACAAATAAATCACATAATACCCACCCACTTAAAACCCTAAAAACCCGCATATGGTCGTACCATGAACAAGTTTTTGATCCCACCTTCGAACCAGTGCATATGAAACAGAAACATCCATTTCATGATCGAACTAGGGTAGGGATCACCGCATCCAATATCCTTGTGGGAGGCACTGCAATCAGGGTTTCAAGCATCTCAACTGCAATTTCTATGGCCACCGAGGTAAGTAATGATCTCCATAACTCTGTTTCATGTAATCACTAGAAAATAGAGACTGAAAAAATGCAAATTCCCACAATGAACAATCTGATGGATGGGGAGGAATGGCATGATTTCAGGTGGATGATGTTGTGAAATCAAGGAGGGTGAAAAATGTAGATTGGTACAAAATGTAGAGGATGCAGAAGAAATATGCCCAGGATCAACAACATTTGGAAAAGTAGGGAAAAGTAGGCATAATGTTTGAGGACGTTAGGTTGGATTTCATTTTCTTACTTGAAGATGACAAAGAAAATGAAGGAAAGGGGTTTTCTTTATTAGAATCCACTGGTTCAAGGCGATCTTCAAGCTATCCTCGCATTAGCCACACTTTAAAGAATGTGGGATATTTTTTCAGTCCTTCATCAAGAAGAGACCTCTCCTCTGCAATGTTTCCTAGCTCTCTTTCAACAATTGTTGACTTCATCCAAAATATCTATGTACCACCTCTCTCACGGGCCTTGGCAAGAAGCATTCTCTCTCTTTCAGGCTCGTGATTTTCAAAATCCAGTTTGAAGGAAGCTAGCCAAATCTCCTTTGAGTTGGGTATTGCAACATAAGCCTCCTGCAAAATTGCTTGAGCAGATTAAACATCCCCTGCAAGCCACGTTTCCTTAGCACCCATCAGCCATAGCACCTCTGCTTGTGGACAGTACATCACTTCCCTTCTCAGTAAAGCATCCAAGGATTCTCTAGTTCCATGGCTCTTCTCTAGCTAGGCATCCTTGAGCCAAATACTTTTCTTGGAAACAAACACAGTTATGGCATGTGCATAGATAACACATGCAGTTTCAATTGATCCCCTCTTCTTGCATTCATATGCATCTGCAACCCATTTTCTCTTCGGATCTTCCTCTTCAACTCCAATAGAAATTGTGTTGTGAATTATTTCTTGGCAAGTCACACAAGACCCTGCTTGCTGCAGTCTTTGCCTCCTTCATCCAAGCCTCTCTGTCAATCACTACCACTTCCCTCTATAGGGACCTGATTCCTCTCTCAATAATCTTTCCCACCATGGTTGTGTTTCCATTGGCCTCCTCAAGTTTCGCGGTTGTGATCTAGATCGAAGGCTCCTTGGAAAGCTTCTCCCTAGCCTTGTTGAGAACCTTCTTTGCCCGATCATATGTCTCAAGCCTTGCCAATGCAATCCACAACTCAACATGCAATGGGAAGCACTCCACTGCCCTGTGAAGAAAAATCCTGCCATCATCCTCATTAGCCAACTCCACCACAACCTTCCAAAGCCTCACAAGGTCAGGAATATGCTCCAGCCCCTTCCTCAGCACTTGGCTCTTGTTCGCATCATCCTATTCAAGATTTGAAGCTTGTATCCACAGCTTCACTGAATTGGGGATCACCTTCACATTGCGTGCAATGACAACTTTGGCCTCATCCAGACTGGCCAATCCGCAAGCCTCCAACCATACATCTTCATTCTTCGGACACTCTTAAATGTATCCATTTATCAAACTTTACAAGGTTAATTCATTAATTATATATTTTTTTACTGTAGCATCATTGTATGTTTTGTCTCTTGCAAATGTCATTTGTGCTAACCCACATTATTTGATGGTTACCAATGCTTGTTACTGCATTGGATGGTCTCTATTGTGCAGTCTTGTTGCATGCATTCACATCTCTACAAACACTAATATTCTTCCATGGGTTTATTTTACTACCTGCCATTCATTTTTTCTGATTTGTTGGGCATCTTCAAAGTTGTTTGCGCTTTAACATTCACATGAATGTCATTTGTCCACAATTCTCATGCTTGCTTTGATGCGCTGTATGATGTATCTTTATTTTCCTTCACATTACAATCACAATTACAATCTCATTCAATTGGAATTTCAAAAACTTAAATGTCTCTTTTTATCAAACTTTACAAGATTAGTTCAATAATGAATCTTCTTCTACCATATTTTCATTGTATGTTTTGTCTCTTGCAGATGTCAATTATGCTAACTCGCATTATTGGGAGGTTACCAATGCTTGTTTCTGCATTTAGCAACCCCTGTTGTGCACTCTTGTTGCACTTCTCACGTCTATAAAAGTACTAATATTCCTACATGGGTCTATTTTACCACCTGCCATTCATTTTTTTCTTGTTTGTTGGGAATCTTCAAAGTTGTTTGTGCATTACATTCACATGAATACCATTTTTCCACAATTTCCATGCCTACTTCAATGAGTTGTTTGGAATCTACCTGCAAAAATCCTTCACAATAAGTTTTTGTTGGGTGTACAATGCAAGCTTGATTTTACTTTTACAAATGTTGAACTGCAACATCTGCCAAAAAATGATGCCCTGACAAAGTTTGCAAAAATTCCTTCTGAAAAACATCTATTTGTTCTGTATTGTAGGCTTGTAGCTTCTCCAACATAGGAATCATATGTCAATCCTCCTATCTACAGTGACAACCTTCAATTTTCAACGTCAATGGCACCTCCCAGACACCTCTCATGGTGGACATCATGCTTTCCCTCCTCACATAGTGTTCATGATTCTCAATATATCATGGACTTCAAACATGTTTTATCCATGAACTTCCAAATAGTTTAACCTTCTAAACTTTCTTTGTTATAAACTTTCAAATAAATTCTCTTTTAATATTTAATTAAAATGATTTGCCTTCTTTCAAATAAATCTTTTAATATTTAATTAATATTTCAAACAAACAAGTTTTCCCAATGGGCTATTTATTTTGGTTTCCTTCCATAAGCAGCAAGAAGCTGTTGAAGAAAATCATTGAAAAGGGCACTAACAAAGGTATTTCAAGTGTTTAAATATTTTAATTTAAATTTTCTTCCCAACCTAAAAGAAAGATTCTTTATTATTTTAAAAACTAAAATATGGAAAGATATTTTGTTTGGATATATTGCAGGTGCTCAGGAAGGAGTGAGGAAATTATTAATATGAAATGATACCCAGAATGACCTTGACACCGAGTATGGATTTTTGACCAAAACATCAAACAGGATTGTTTAGCTAGGTAAATGTATCATTAATCTTGTCTATAGAATTATTGCAATGTAAGGCAAATGCAAATTTTACTATAAAGCACAGTATATGAATCTTTAGTTTAGAGTTCATCCTTTACCAAAATAATTGGATGGAAGCATGAACTGAACCAGAGAGAAAACCATATCCCCTGCCTCCATTCTTTTATGCTTGACATATCCTCTCTATCCTTGGGTGAGCACTGAGCACATAGCTCTTACTTCTCTCTCTTTATGTCCCTTTTTCCTTAATTGAAGATTATTCATTGCCAATAATATGGGAACTTAACGAGAGCCCTGGAGCACCTTCTTAAGAGTTTACAGTGGAAAAGGGATCACTCACTTTTCATTACCTCAGTTCCATCTTCTCTATGTCATTCATGTGAGCATCCTATGCTCTTGGTATTTTATTTCTTTGAAATTTGTTGCTTGTATTGTATGGAAAGAGACAATATGGAACAATATAATTTGACCACACCAAATCTCTGCTATTAAATAGTATGCAACTTTTTCTTCCTTTTCATTTGTTGTTCCAGAGAAAAATTCTTATGAACCACAGGTTTTTGGGGTCATTCTCAGATTTTTTACACTAGATTTATTCCCAAATTATTTAATGTTCAATACTCTGAGTTTGAGTTAGGAAATGATTTGCATGAAACAACATGGCTGTCAGAGAATTGATTCTAACAAACTATAACTTTTCGTAATGATTGGATCAATTCTTTCAAGAATCCTAGGGCAGGGTCAATATATTTGATTCAGGTGATGCTATATAATTAGTTAATGATAGTGTAAATTTCTCTAGGTAAAATGTCATCAATTTAGAAACATGTTTCCTTCTCTAAATACATCATGGGGTTCAAGGATATAATCAATCTTTATTTCTTAACAGGGTACAAATTCATCCTTTGTGGATTTAGATATTATGTTCTTATCAATAGAGTCCAAATTCAGTAGGATATTTGGTTTACAGTGCCCAACATATTCAGTGCTAAGAGGTCCCACAAGTCAAAACTGGAAAAATCTGCTTTCTTATTTTCCTTATGTAAATTATATGTGAATTTATCAATCCCTGAAAACATTCCTAGAGTTTGTGATTTGCTGGTTGAAAAGAGAAGAGAAATAGCCAAATATTCAACTTGCACTTTGTTGCATGTTAATGAGCATAAATGAATTTGATGGTAGAGCTTCTGGATTCTTCTTCAATCAGTTGTGAGAAAAGGACATTTTGGTGGTTCTATATACATAAAAGGATAGTATTAGGTATTTTTATAAAATATACTATGTTCATTCAAGAATGTTCAATAAATTGTTTATCTTGTAAAGGTTTGTTCCTCCTACATTTCATAAAATCCCTTAGAAAGGCCTTCAAAATTCCATAGATACCTTCCCATATACACTCCTCTGTCGCAAAAAAACATTACAACTTGGAGTTTAACAGAGGAAACCCTGAAGGAAAATACTTTTCAATCCCCAAGACATGGCAGAAAACCACCAGAGTAGGTTTTCACAATTAGAATAAGGTCAAAAATGGGTAGGTCAGTGATTTTGGGGGGATATTAGAGTTTTCAATATTAATAAGTTGATCAAAGGAATAGAATCACGTAATCCTACAATCAAACCCTGACCTGTATAATGTTGAGACAAGGGATTGCCTCAGATAAAATTGGGGGACAAAAGGAGGAAATAAAAATAAATTATAGCATTTGTCATCATTCCTAGATCAGGAACAACTTCTCCATTTAGGATTGAGTTTATGCTGAAGACTATATATGGAGAAAAACATCTAGAAGATTATATAATAAATATTTGGATTCTTACAATGTATATCAACCTTTTCAATTTGTAAATAAATTTGAGTAAGGAAGGAATGCTGTCAATGGGAAAGACATCATAATGGATGAAAACCTGATAGCCACAAATGTACAAGTCCCAAACATATGTTGTGAACGGTATGAGACTCAAAAGGGACTAAACATGAGTTATCTGATCTATATCAACAGTTCTTTATCTAGATGTAACCAAAGGGAATCTAAGCACAAAGGCCTACCGATCAGACTTTTTGAAGCAAGCATTGTCTTAGAATAGATATTGGGAAAGAAACATCGTTTGGTATTATACATTTGATACCTGACATTGCTTGTGATGTGGGAGAAAAAGAAAGTGGTTAATTTGGTCAAATGGTTCAGGGATTGTATATGACATCATTCAGATAGTTAGTATGTAAAGGAGATTAAGCATCTAAATTTGATTCAGTTAATTATCAACTACTTTCTGAATCCTAATGATTCATGTACCCCTTCCTCACTTGAGAGTTGAGGCTGCCAAGTACAAAGTTACAAATGAGATTAAGCATCTAAATTTGATTCAGTTAATTATCAACTACTTTTTGAATCCCAATGATTCATGTACCCCTTCTTCACTTGAGAGTTGAGGCTGCCAAGTACAAAGTTACAAACAAAGGAATCTAATATTAGACACGAATTATGAAATGATGTGAAGCTAAGGATGAGATAGAAATTTGATGAAAAAATTTCAGTGGAGACAATGTGGAGTGTTGTGCATATTGAAGCAGAACAGAGCCAGAAGTTGCAGGATACACAAGATGACTTAGATGACCTAGAAATAAAATCAGAAAACCTACTTATGTTTGAATATAAGGTCAAAAACTCAGACAAATAATTAGAAATCCTAAAAGGCTAGATAAATAGTCGAATTTGAAGGATTGTTGTTTTGCTATGGGCACTTGATAAATAATAGTGATATGATGCTAAACACTGCCATCAATTACAGGTTTTAGGCATTCCCTGGGATGTGGATACTGAAGGCTTGGGACAATACATGTTCCAATTTGGTGACTTGGAGGGTGTAATTGTAATGAAGGTTAGCCAAATTTGAATTTTCTTTTACCATAATTAGTAATAAATTGGTATGCAATCTTCCATCATCTTTTGTGTACGCATGATTAGCTTGAGACAAAATTTGAATGAGGTTGAGTTATATGGATCAATTAGAATAAGGCACACCCAAAAATGTATTATTCCCTACCTTTCTAAGGCTTTTAGCAATGGCTGCAAAGAAATGGATTTGATCGAGCGGTCAGTGGATGATGGCATTTTTTCCTTGAAGAAACAAAACATTCTTTACACCCAATACAATAAAATTCTCTTGAGAATGGTCTTAAGGCTGAATTCATCAGCTTAATTCCTTTTCTTCCTGAATCCTGGAGAATCCTTTTTGTTCAGTACGGGTTGTTGTCACTATGAAAGTATATTCACCTCGACGAGCTCACAGGGCTTCATTTTTTATTTCCTTCCTCTTTTCCCCTATGCTAATTTTTTGGGATAGGCATGTGAATCTATGCCTAAAGGGTACTTATCTTCATCAATGTTATATAACCCTCCTCCTCTTCAGAATTTGGTTAGTCTTCATGTTTCCATGAAGGTTCTGCTTTGTCTCCTACTCAACTCATTGGATTTCTATTTAAGTTGGATTGTTTTGGCCGTTTTTGGGTTTATAGATCTATCTATGCTTGGTTACTTGCTAAACTTAGTTCTTCTCGCTATTATCTAGTACCCTCTTGGACTTGTGTAAGAACCCTAAAGAAGATATCCTTCTTCACTTTGCATTGATTATTTTAACATTTTCCCCTTGTTTACTTCCCCTCTCCTATTTCTCCATCTGTAATCCAACCAGGATTTGTTTGGGATGTTGTAAGATTAGACTAGCTAAAGGATTTAGTGTGCAAGGTGTGAATTCCACGAAAAATGTTGTGGACCATTATCTGGAGACAGATAATTACATTGATTTTCTTTCAATTCTTCAACTTGATGGCTCAATTTTAACTTTTGTATAAATTGCAACATCTTATTTCTATTGAAAATATTAATCATGAAGCTGAAAAGGAGGTTTAACATGAACTGCCATGTAAATATGGGAAACGGGTTTAGAGCAAAGATATTTTTGTGAAAACATGGAAACAAAAATGTGATTTAAGCAATGTCCAATGTCGCAAGCAAATCTAGAGCATTTTCCTATTAGGGCAGTTGGTTTTTTACTGTTTCAACTTAACTTTGTATTGATTCATGTTTGCAAAAGAACTAAGACTTGACTGGTGATTTTCTGTCTAATATTCAGTATTTGTTTGGGATGTTGTATGAGTGGACTAGCTAAAGTATTTAGTGTGGAATGTATAAAAGCCACAGAAAATGTTAGGGACCATTATATGGAGACAAATCATTTACATCAATGTTCTTTCAATTCTTCAACTTGATGGCCAAGTTTTAAATTTTGGATAAACTGCAACACCTTATTTCTATTGAATATATAAATCATGAACCTAAAAGGTAGGTTTTAACATGCACTGCCATCTAAATTTGGTTGCGCCAAGAGGTGCATTTTATAGCCCAATAGAGGGATGGGTAACCCCTTCCATGCTCATCTTGGAGCACATGTCCTTTATAAAAAATAATAAAATTATATAAAACCAGCAGCAACCTAGTCTTTTTCATCAATTCAGGGTGGAAAATCAGAGTTCTCGGTGCATTTTTTTCAAACCTGGGAATGAACAGACCCATTTGACAATAAAAAAGGGCAGCCTGAATAGATTTCAACCTCCTAACAGCAGTAAAACACAATTCTAGGCACATCCTAGGGCTGTCCATTTCAATTCTGGGTGTTTTGGATCAATTCTCAGCTCTATTTTGACCATAAATCAGCAGTAGTAGGCATCAATTCCAGGAAGAGGAAGGACTCCCACAAAATGTTCTTAAAAAAAAAGAAGAAAAAAAACAAAGAGACTTCTATTAAATATTTATGAGATTGATGTCTTATGTTTTCTAATCTAGCAAAGGCATTTTATTGGACAAATAGCTTCCGCCAATCTTTAGAAAGGGAACAATATTTAGTTTAGCACCCTCCTTTCACTAGAAAATAATATATAAATTGTATGGCATTCTGATTGTGGTCAATATCACTACTTAGTTTCAGTCTTATACTAGCCACAATCATAGTGGAGCAATAATTTGGGCTTTGAGCTTTTGACATAGCCATTTCAAACGGTTTCAACCAATCTTTCAAAATTGAACAATAGTTTAGTCTAGGACCCTACTTTCACTGTAAACACCATATGCAATGTATGCCATTCTCATTGTGATCAATATCACTAGTTAGTTTCATCCTAGCTTATCCACAATCATCAAGGGCAATAATTTGGAATAATTTGACGTAGACATTTATTTTGATGTTGATAACCATGGATCATTTTAACTTATAAAACAGACATTGACCTTTCTTTAAATAACCACAATGCTCAACAATTTTTGTGCAGTTATGCTATCATTAATCACTAATTATAGCATTATACTACTGGCAAGTACATATAAAATTTTGACATTTTTAATTTTAAATGGAGAAGATTAAATAAATGAATAAGAGATACCGGTGTAGCAGAATCATCTATGCTCTCACTAAAGACCCTGATACGATCATCGGATGCTCCACTAGCAATAAGACCACCCCTGGCAGAAAAAAGTATAAACAATAAATAAGTTGTTGACTCAACAGAACCACTGTAGGTGAATTATCTTCCTATCATTTACTACAATAAAAAGAAACATGAGACATCAACAATCTGTAAAAGACAAGTTTCACCTCTATTAAGGTTTTAGTGTAATGCAAAAGTGTGTGCATAGGGTTGGTTATGTATCTTGGTTATGTGTCATCTACAATCAATCCATTTCCATATCATGCGTTGAAAATATGGTATAGCATTCCACTGGATTGATCATAGATAAGTGAATTACATTGTGTCCAAGAGATATATAATATTACCTTGACGAGTCAAATGAGAATATTGTTCGATCATATCCAGAAATAGTGCAAAGATTTTTCCTACAAAGTTGCAAACATTAGCAAAATGGTTATTGAATATTGGATATAGACAAAATATAATCAAAATAATTCTCAAGAGATATCATCCATAATAGAATATCCATAGAATATATTCATTTAAGAGCTCCCTTGCCTACCTAGGGAAGTGCATCCTCTATCTTAGTGCATGCCAAACTAAATAAAGAAAAAACTTAGAAATAGAATTGACTACTAATTTAGAAAAGGAATTAAAACTGAAAACAAACTGAAGGTGGCACCCCTATCTCTTCATCTTCTCCATAAGTGCTAGTGATTGCTTTATATATGGCCTGCTCTGTTGAAGGAAAGAGTGCTATCATTGGAGCATTATTTGAGCTACACAAGTAAAATAACACTCCCTTTTAGCAAGAAAAGTGTTTTCCACCACGCCAAGTTGTTCTTTGAACATTTCAAACTTCCCCTGTGATAGGGGATTAGTAAAAATGTCAACAACCTATTGATCTCTAGGAATGTACTGAAGAAACAATGCACCCTTTTAAACCACGTCTTTGATGAAGTGGTACCTAATCTCATGATTCTTGGACATATCATGATACACTAGATTCTCATAGAGTTCGATACAACTTTCATTGTCACAGTAAATCATGATAGTGTCCAAAGTTTGATCTATCAATTTTGCTAATAACTTTGTGAAGCCAGATGGCTTCACAACTAGCAAAGCTAGCATCCATATACTCTACCTCTACTAAATTGAATTCACTGAAGTCTGCTTCCTGCTGAACCGGGTAACCATAACTAAACCCAAACTAAAACAACACCCTAAAGTGCTCATGCTGTCGCTGTCACTACCTACCCAATTGGAATTTGTAAGGCCATGTAGAACGAACTCTCCATCACCAAAACACCTTAGATCAAAATGTGCTATGCTCTTCAAGTACCAAAGCATATGTTTGGCAACAACCCAATGAACCTTCCTAGGCTCCACCATGTATTGAATCAAGGCGATGGCCGCAAAACAAATGTTAGAGCTATTACCACCTAAGGTGTACTTAGGTGGACTCCTAAACCTCAGAAGACTTGAACAACTTACATTGTTCATTGCCAAAGTTCAAAAGTCCACCTAGACATGATTGATTTTCTGTTCTTATTGCATGTGAATATGATATTGAATGGTTTTTTAGCTATTTTTCAAGTGTTTGGTGGGGATCAACATGAAAACATCTGTTTCTAATTTTTGGCTAAGTTTGAAAGGCACCATCTTAATGTAGTGTATATTTATGTCCCCTTTTCTGCAATGCTTCTTCATAATGATTAATTTGAAGTTGTTCTGCTATGAGTTGGCTTCATCAATTTGACGCAATGCTTATTTATTGTTCAAGAAATAAGGCTGAATATTCTTATGTGCTGATTGTGGGCTTCAAAACCTGTAGCATTCTTTATATTGGTGGAAAATATTCCAAGCTAATTTAAAGCCAAAGCTTTCTTAGGGTTGTTTTTCTGAGTCTAAAAAATTCTCAGGAAATTAATGTAGAATACTTTCTGCTGAAAAATATGACTAGGTATTTTAAGATCTGCCAAGCGCAGTAATAGTTGATCACAAATATCTAAACGCAATAGATTTCTTTAATTGAATACTGTGCAAAGACAAAAAAAATAGTTTAATTTATGGTGACACCTAATATGAACATTTTCATCAGGTTATGCTCAGTGGTATGAAGTTGTTAATGCTACTGGAAATTTTATTAGACCCTTTTGAAAAATGAGCACTACTAACCATAGAAAGGAAAATAGTTGAATTTCTCAAGCAATTCGAATGGTGCAAAGTTCCTTGCAAAATAATACTAATGATAAGAATTTGATGATAGATTCTATGGAACTGAAAGATGATTTAAGGACACATCAAATTTATATTGCAAATGGGTGAAGGGTAAGAGCTTGTCTTAATTGGTTCAAGTAGGGAGACAGAGATTCAATATACTTGTGGCATATGCTTAAGGTAAGCACCAAAAGGAATTTTATCAAATCCAGGGAGTTATCAAATCCTTTAAGCTGAGGAATCATTCTTTAATTGTCAAGATAAAATAGTAGATGAAATCACATAAATTTTTAGAGATTTATTTACTTTGTAGCCTTTGTCAGCTGAAAATATCTGGCCATTCAAGCTTGTAGAAATTCACTTGCAAATATGCTTTTCATTTTAAGACCATGTTTGACTCTCTTCTTTCCCTAGAAGAAGGAGCAGGTTAGCAGGGAAATCTTTGTTTTAAACAAATATAGGTCTCCTAGTCTTGATGGTATTATAAGTCTCTTGGTATTTGATGGTATCCCTATAGGGTTTAAAAAAAGCTAATTTGGATCTAATTATAATTGGTCTGCTAAAATTTTATGAAGATGTTATATTTGGTGGGACCTTGAGTAGGGTCTTATTAAATTTATTCCTAAGACAGGTGATAAAATTTCAGCTTAGGCTTTCCAGGCTTGGCTATTTCTCCCTTCCAAACGTTCTTTTTTCTTGGGAGATTAATATTTTAGGAAATCTGATTTCTAGATTGGAGGGAATCCTATTGGGCTAAGGGTAAAATGTTGCTTTGGCATTGATGAGATTTGAAGAAGATTTTCATAGGATTGAATAATATTTCATTGAACTAATGTTAAGACACGGAAGACTAAGATTTGGAAAAACATTTATAAGAATGATTAGTGTTCAAAGATGCTTCTACTTATTTGGAAATTGTTGAACCTCATTATGTTTGTCTTGAAAGGTTGATTAGACAAAGATGTCCTCTTGTTTCAACGCTATTTGTTTAATTTATTGAAGCTCAACCTTATCATTATGTCTTGAGGGATATTTGTTTAGGGTCCCTCCTAATGAGCAGGACCATTGATTAAGTATAGAGAATGGATTCCCTCTGTATTTATACCATCGTTATGATGGTGTCATTAAAAGAGATGTGAAGTCGTTTATCTAAGAAAATCGTTATAAAAAACACTAAATATAATTCTAGAATTTTGTTTGTGGTACAAAGATTTCAAGTGTGTTAAAAAGTTCTTTTATCCTCGTATATTTATTTTGTGCTTTTTGTTGGTTTTAACAATGCTTGCTTTGGTCATCAAGCTCGCCCTTTTCTCTAACATTATGAAAACATATGCTCTTGGATCCCTGTAAAGTTGGAAAGCTAACTCAAAGAGGGAATTTCACTACTTAGGCCAAATGCAAAAGTGTTGTGTAATGGCCACTTTTGAGATGAGTTCTTCTTCATAGAAAAAAAACACTAAGACTTTCAAAGATACATTGAAATACCTAAAAAAAATTCATACAACATTGAGCCCCATCATTAAATGTGCAAAACTATGTGATGTAGTGAATGTATCAAAGAGTTTCTAGATTAACTAGAGATTGTAGGTTGGTTGTGGATTTTGGACATATCTTTAAATTTTTGGGCACCGCCTTTGCTTTCTAGGCCTTAACAAACGAGATATCGTTGTTAGCATGAGACCTTCTCTTGCATGTACCAAGTAGTACTAACCCCATAATACAAGTTTACATGGTTTATTTTGTATGGAGTATCCTAATTTCTTCTTATATAACTTTGGAAATATTCATCTTTCTTCTTGATTTTGTTGTCTAGCTCAACCTTTTCTCGAGCACTAGTTCATTCCTTCAGTGGCTTGTTGGGATTGTGTATATGTTACAAATAAACATCTTTGTCAGGCTTCTTCAAGAGGTTTGTTCTTTATTTCAAAGGAAATTGTGCCCATGATGTGTGTAATTTCTGTAGTACATGTTTAAGTTCTTTACTTTATGTAGATGACTTTTCAATATGGAAAAAGACTTTATGTGATTAACTGACCCTTTTCCAGAATTTGGCAAGATGGTGTTAATTGTTGGATATTTTATTCTCATATCAATCCATAAGGAATTCTATTTAAGGGTGCTAGCTCAATGGTAGAGCACCTGCTTTATAGGCAGGAGGTTGGTGGTTGATTCCTCCGTGCCCTATTTATATTCTGAAACCACTAAAAAGAGATAAATGACTAAAAAAATGACCAAAATTTGAATATAAATGACCACCAGTACAACATGAGAGATAAGTGACAAAAAAATGACCAAAATATGCATATAAATGACCACTTTTGAGTTGGCGATCGCTGGTAGAAAATTAGCAGTCATTTATCATGTGACAAAAAATGTGGTCATAAATTTGGTCATTAATTGTGATAATTAATGACCAAATATATGACCACAAGATAAGCTATAAATGACCAAGCTAAATATGACCACATTTTTGGTCACGTGATATATGGCCACTAATTTGCTACCAGTGTTCACCAACTCAAAAGTGGTCATTTATATGCGGATTTTGGTCTTTTTTTGGTCACTTATCTCTCATTTTGTACTAGTGACCCGTGAGGTAAACCAAGAGCTGGCATTTGTGGCAAAGAGGTTATCAGTTTTACCTGAGTCGTGGAGTGAGGGGTACTTCCCCAATACACAAGCCGTCAGACAACATTGGTGGCCGAGTGAAAACCGTGAACTGTTAGGAAGCCGAACATACCTGGGGTCCATATCTATTTTTAGTTGAACTGTTGCCGATCACTTCCATGTCGTTTCAGATCCATTCCAAGTCGTTCCAGATCCAGTCGTTTCAGATCTATTTTGAAAAGCCGTTTTAGATCCAGTCGTTTCAGATCCAGCCATTTTCGATCCCTTCCGCGTCATTTCAGATCCAATTATTCTGATCCCTTGAACCTTTCCGAACACCCCTGCAATCCCATTCTGCATATTTCATTCCAGAGGACCCTATCCCAAATTCTACTTCCCAAATCCAGAAATCTCACATTTGTCTATTTTTATGGTTTTCCATAACTTCTTCAATTTTCACCCACTCGCCTCCAAATTTTTCCACCATGTTCATTCCATGTTTCTGCTTATTTGTCCCTCTTTGACAAATTTTCTCATTCTTTCACCCTGCTTCTGAAATCCCCATTTTTTGCTTCCCTGTCCATCAGAAAGTGTCCAGAACCTAGTCAACCCCCAATTACCCATTCAATTTTTTCCCAAATCCAAATTTCCCTTTACTAAATAGGCTTTTGTTTGTATTTTTCTATCCATACCCATGAAAAAAAAAAAAAAACTCATGGTTATTGTTGTCACCCGTGGAGGAGCAAAAACCATGGAGGTGTGTTGGAGAAAACTTTCTATGGCTTGGGATGGACCAAAACAGACAACTAACTACCAAAAATTAACTCAATTCCCAATGCTATACTATATAAATGACAATGCTAAGATAATGAAGAAGACAACCAACCTTGATCCAAACGTTTGATGTAGATCCCCATTGGAGCTTTTAATCCTTGCGCTTGAACCTGCAAATTAGTCTTGACAGCCAATATACAACAAGCGCATATAATGTATAAATTACATTAACATCATCAATAGCAATGGTCCATCATATTATAAGTAAATGCAACCCAATGTAATATAAACACATTCACAACATTAATGGACGCGAATATGAGTATTTCTATTAACGAATAACATGAAGTACAATGTGATACGACCTCTTGTCAACAACCAATCTGAACCAAGATCCAGGTCAATCCACTTGTGCCTCCACCACTTCAATCCTCCATGGAATGGCAAACTCAAACTATGAAAGGAGTTTGGAAGGTGAACATAAAGGGTTCACAACTACAAGGATCAATGAGTGTCGACTCAAGATATGGGCAGAAATCCACTAGAGTTCTCTTGCTCTCCTCTTTCCTCCCATCCATAAGCCATATGTGCTCAATATATAGTCCTCTCAAAGGTAGATGAAAGGACACATTGAGGCATTTCTAGGGCACATGGAGGGCCAAAGATCACCCAATGACCGCTTTTTGGGAGTAAAAAGTAATTTACTAGTGATTTCTACCATTTTACATGCTACCCACGGGATATAGTGATGCAACTCGCGGGTATGCCCACTGTAATGATGCACCTAGAGTACAGAGGAAAAAATAGGGAAAAACAGTGTCTCTGGAAAATAAAACGTGGATCTGAGTCAGTAAAATGGATCCTCTAGGCCAAAGAGTGCTGATGCTCACCAGGTGGAAGATTACGTTGTAACAGATGCCCCCTAATGTGTGAGGTCAGAGACTGATGCTACGATGGTTGAAATACATTATAAATATTAGAAGTGGAGTGATGGAGACACAAGTGGAAGGAGCAGCTCACTCGTCATAATACAATAGTGTCCATGAGAAAATGTCGGTAGTACAACAATCTGATACAATGGCCATGAATAGGAAGTACATATGTCATAAGTGATCATAGCCATGATCCCTCTATAGTAAGATATGGTCTCCTACGTAAAAGGAAACAACTGGTACAAACTGGAGGTACAAACTGCTGATATCTGAGAGGTGATATCTCATATGTAAATTCATAGTCATAAGTAGCATACTGAATGCCATTATTTCCTGAGGTCTTCTACACAAGTATTCGACGGTGCAAGTCCCATCAAGTGAATAAAGGAGTTGAGGTCGTACCTGATGTGACATAGTCTGATTACCAGTCAATGATGTATACCGTTAACATACGCGAGATAACCCACCAATAATGAAAATGGGCATCAAGGCACAGAGCACAGTCATCAAAGTGTGAATAGATGTGTTGAGGTTGAACACTAGGATGAATCCATCAATCAGGGGACATTGATGTATTCCCAAAACTGTCAATGGTGAGAGAACCTGCCACTAAAGACTGCAAGCCTCAAGTTCCGGAATAAATGGGTTGAAGTTGACGGAATGAGACTCGTAGGAAGGAGGGAATTAAGGGATCCCCCATCAACCAGCACGAGGTACCATCTATGCTGAAAGATTTGGAAGAACTCAGGTGAAACAGACTAACTTAATAAGGATGGCCGACATGCAAGAGTCGAGAGATCTGAGGAGTGGCCAACACTAGTTTCAGGACTTCCTTTGAACAAGATCATGAGCAGATGGATAGAATTAAGCAGCATAGACTCAATATAAACTGTGCGATGCAGGAGGCATCACAAAGGGCTCCATAATGACTGGAAGCTTAACCAATCGGTGGAGTAAACTGAGAAACAAGTACAGATCCTAAGGTCCAACTATAGTCCCGACTCATAATATATAGAGTGGAATGAATGCTCTGTTCAAAGGCGACACAACAGCTGCCAACTAGAAGTAGTAACCATAATCCCATCTGGCTTTTTGGAATATTTGATTTTTTGGTCTTTTTTATATTTGGGAAAGCTTGAAAAAGAATAAAATTGCATATAGTACAACAAGTGAGGGAACGAGTGTCAAATAGCGAGCAGACTAGTTCCAAGCAGTGGAACATACCTATGATCAATGCAAGGAAGCGTGTGCAGGATGTGGACACTCGGGGGAAATGTTCCCTCAGGGTAAAAAGGTCATCAAATTGTGGAGGGAAAATGTAATCTCTACAGGGCTCGACAGGGAAAGTGCTCAGGCACCAAGCTAATAACGGAGTAAGCGGGAGCCAACACAAGGCTTAAGAAGTAGGAAGGATGATGCAATGCAGTATCGACTTGATATAAATGGGGGAGTCCTTATGGGAGATGGCTAGCATAAGACAAAGTAGAGTATGAGTCTTTATCGCAACGTCATGGCGTAACTACAAAGGACTCCAAATCCTAAGGACAAACAACGATCTGGGCACCGAAATGAAAAAAGGGGTTCTAACTAGTGTACCCATATTTGGAAAGGCCCTACTGCCACATAATGACACTTCTATAACAGTGTGGAGGTTCTGTGTCAGTTAATAAGCGGGGTCGCACCTAGGGTTTATGAAAGTGGTCAACAGGTCAAATGCGTAATGCATGTGAAAATGGAATCTAACCTATATGCCAGGTGTGAAATGTACTTGCCGTAGGTGTGAAACGTTCGGAAACAACTTTCGCCGAAGGATCCTGGTCAAAAATGCTACTCCATGACATCGTATTAGTCGAAAACAACATTAAATGACGAAAACTATAGACAAGTGGGTTTTGAGAATTATAAATAGTAACAAAAATTTACAAATTACAATTCATTTTTACTATTCACCCATTTGGAGTTTTGTGGTTAGTTTTCACCTCAAAGTTCAGCTGCTGATTCTGGGAGCTACAGGCATCCGATCATCGAACCGCCAAGAGCAGGTTGGTAATTACATCCTCATCTTCCATTTAAGTGTTTTTATTTCAGTTTTTATTGGTTAAAATTTTTGTTTGGCCATGCCCTACATGGTCATGGTGCTACCCGTGGGCTATAACTATGTGGGTCGTCGGTAGGGCCGGGTACGTGAAGTCAACGCATGCGTTGACCGCGGGTACCCACGCCTATGAGCATAACTTCCTGCGGGTACAACCGTGAAGAAAGTTTTTTAAGCAAAAATGACTAAATTGTTGGGTTTTTCTCTTTTTACGATGGTTCTAGAGTGGAGAGAGAGAGAACATGACCTAGTAGATGAGGCCGTTTGGAACGATGTGCATGCACAACAAGCACTACAAGCATGTGTTTTATACAAATTTTGTAGCATAGGGGGTTTGAGGGCCCAAAACCTATTGCTCCACCGCTTGATAGACTATTGGGATGTTGATGCATAGAACTTCAACCTAGACGGGAAAATACTATCGCTGGAAGTGGAAGATATCTACTTCATTACAGGTTTGTCCCGCCGAGGTGAGGTGGAAATCCTTCGGTCTCGCACTATGGGTGGTGGGATCACCATCCTTGACTATATAGAGAGGTATTGTGTTCCAAATACTCGGTCAGTGGGGAGTCAGGTGCCCGTCCGAGCCATGGCCAACTTGAGCATGAAATTTTTCATGGAAACTTTAGTGCGGATTACTGGTTCAAAAGCTCTTCACCAGGCATCTAGGCCGGTCATGTTCTCTGCAACATAGTGTATGCAGCCTATGATATTTGACTGGTGTACTACTCTACTGGGGTCCATGAAGACCCAGCTGATAGAGTGCAAGTAGGGGGATGCGAAAAAATTCGAATATGGCAGTATTTTGTGCAGCTTCCTCTTCGAGCAGGTTCCAGGGCTCTGTCCGGGGGTTGAGGTCCCTCCTCATAGTCTTCGCGACCCAGCCATGACCCAATGGGCTGAGGTCTTGACATGATAGGGTGGTGGCCGTCAGGCATCACCATATATAGAGGATTTCTTTCATTGGTGGGACTGACAGGTCATAGCGATAGATGACTATCCATATGCAGGGATAGACTTCCGGCAGGACCGAGACATGGCGCTCCCACTAGATGCAACATTCTGAGACATTGGTGAGTACTCTTTTTAGGTTTTCGGTATATTAAATTTTTATGGATTTTTTATTATAGGTGTAAACACAAAAATATTTTTGGAGATAGTATCATGTATTAATGTTTGACTGTTTTCTCCCAGATAAGGGCCCAGTGAGACCCGATGGTTGTCCGAGACATCGTCATTGAGGCAGGGGTGATGAGATGGTAGGTGTTGCAGCAGAGCGGACACTACAAACTCTGTGGTCCAACATATCCCGAATTACTACCAGGGTACCATAGGTAGAGGTGGCGCAACTCCCAGAGGATATGCAGCGCCAGGTAGTGGGGGTGTCGAGCAACTGGGTGCGACTACTGCAACGTGTCGCAAATGCAGTGCATTATTTCTATCAGACACATCCTGTCAAGGTGGTAGCTAGGCCTCCTAGTAGGGATTAGATATATCGTATTCTCATTTTGTATCGATATGTATATTTTGAGAGCTACGGGTTCCAGTTTTGTATCATGATATTACCATTTTGGACATATTATTTATAAAAACTTTGGTTCACCGGTTCTATTATATGTGTATTTACAAATGTATGAATGTATCATTTATTTGTGTGCTTCATTGTGAATGTGACAAATGCAAATCTAATACATAGTTAGTGTATGCATCAAATATATGATTAAAACTTCTCAGAACATGAATGTATGTAATTGAAACAAAATGTCTTTCCAAGAGTCCTACCTTTGGGAATTTCCGTAGTAACGTAGGATCCCTAACACAGTACTAACCATTCAACTGAGACACAACTAGTTTTGAATCCAGGCGGACTTCTAAAGACTGGATACCATGTGAAATAGGATCCCGAAGTAGCTTAATGACAACACTATACTTAGCCACATTGTTAGATGTAGGACCAAGACAAGCACCTCCTGAGGACACAACTAGGTGGTCAGGTGAGAAAATAACCTAGGCAGCAGAAGCAAGCTGCTGCGTATGATGGCTAGTGCCATCCGCGAATCCTAAGAATGTAGTAAACTACGCTAACATCTTCCAATCAAACAAAAGCTAGTCAGCAGACCCGAAAACCAAAAGAAAGCTAAACTATGTACAAAAGTAACTATACAGTAGTGTACAAAAGTATTAGCCTGAACCAGAGGTTCAAGCGTAATACCGCTTGAGGTAGAGCCCATCTCTAGGCTCCTTCAAGAAAGTTCCCTCATAGTCTTCTAACTCATAGGATCCTTTTTCCAGGACACGCCTCACGATGTAAGGACCATGCCACATGGGGTTGAACTTGCCTTCCCCCAGGGGTTATTTAGCTTGGTCATATAAGAGAACCAAGTCACCTTCATCATATTGGGGTTTCAGGGGTTCTTTAGCTTAAATAGACCTATCATACTGAACCTTAACATGACGTTTGTTGGCATTTATACCCACGACGACATCTCGACGCTGCTCGTCAAGCTGCTCAAGGTGGATTAGACATTGCTCAAGACCCGTCGTATAAGGGAGGAGCTCTATGGCCAATTTAAGCGAAGGGATTTCACATTCAATCGATAAAAGTGACTCCACACCATGTATTAGCTAAAACGGTGAGAACCCAGTGGCAGTCTTGACTGCGGTTAGATATGCCCACAAAGCAGGGTATAACATAATGTGCCAGTTGGTCTTGCTTTGCTGGATGGTACGTTGGAGAATGGTCTTTAAAGACTTATTGACTGCTTCAACTTGACCATTCACTTAGGGATAGTAAGAGGATGAGTGCTCTTGACGAAACCCAATTTTGAGAGACAAATATTCCATCATTTTGTTCTGAAAGTGGCTTCCATGGTCAGTGACAATCTCTTTCGGAATACCGAACCGAGTAATAATCTGATTGAACACAAAATGGGCTGCTATAGCACCGTCATCTTTTACGGTAGGCATGGCCTCAGCCCATTTGGAAAAGTAGTCCATGGCCACTATAATATGGTGATTCCCCCCAGCTGAAGCTGGTTTGCAATCCATGAAATCCACCCCCCACTTGGTGAAGGGACCGACAGTGAAGATCGGATGAAGGGGCACTAGATGCGAGTGTATATTCTGAGAAAACACATGGCAAGGGTGACATCTCTTCACAACGTTAATAAAATCTTTAAAGATCGAAGGCCAAAAGTAACCAGCTCACACAATACGTTGGATTGTAGCAAGCCTGGGTAAGTGACCTCCACATGCCCCTGCATGGCAATCATTAAGCACCCTCTTTGCTTCTTCTTGATTCAAGCAAGGACGAAGAATAGAATCCTTTCCTCGACGATACAAAGTGTCACCGATTATAGTGTAATCTTTAGCTTGATCTTTCACACGTCGTCGCTCATCCCGAGAATAGTGCGAAGGAAACTTCAAAGTTTGGAGATATATAATGACATTCCCATACCAAGGGTCTTTGGACGAGATAAGAAATAAGTGTTCATCCACAAAGGAATCTTCATGAATGACATCCTCATCAAGTCTCGGAAGGTTCGACATAAGCTCAGCGAACACCAATGATTTCACCAACTTCGTCGAAGCAAAATCGAGATCGAACTCCTGAAGGATCACAATCCATTTATTGTATTCCCCCCTATAAGGCATCGTGATAGCACGAACTGAAACAGATTGATATGCGCTACAATTGTGGTCGTTCTAAGCAAAATATAATGTCATAACCATTGGAATGCATGCATAGTCGCAAGTGCCAACTTTTCTACATGAGTATATCTTAGTTCAGCGTCTACTAGATTTCAACTGAGGTAATAGATGACATGCTTGATGAGTGCATCATCAGCATGAACCAAGACCATGCCAATCGTCTCTTGAGATGCAGCCACATAAAGTATGAAATCTCATGTGAAGTCTGGTGGACTAAGCACAGGGGCTGATACCAAAGCTTTCTTAAGGACATTGAAAGACTGCTAGGCTCGCTCATCCAAGATAAACGGTGTGTCTTTCTTTAACAAGCGCGTGAAACCTTTGGTAATATTAGCAAATTGAATACAAAACGCCGTAAAAAAAGTAGCTCTCCCTTGGAGGCTCTGAAGTTGAAACAAGTTGCGCGGAGGAGGCAACCGAAGTATTGCCTCAACTTTGAGAGGATCGACTCTAATACCCTCTTTCGAAACTATAAATCCTAGAAGGTGACCAGACCTTACTGCAAAGATGCATTTATTGGGATTCAATCAGATCTTGTAGTGTATACATCGTTCAAGAATCCAATGAAGGTGCTTGCGGTGGTCCATTCTCTTTCGAGAATGGCCGGAAAGATCATCCAAGAAAACCTCCATTGTACTTTTCAGGTCATGAAAGGCATAGGTCATGGCATGATGAAATATAGCTCCGGTGTTTTTAAGACCGAAGGGCATTTTCCGATATGCAAACGTACCCCAAGGACAAAAGAACGCAGTCTTATGTTGGTCCTCGGGATTGATCTAAATTTGATTATACCCTGAAAAGCCATCCATGAATGAAAAAATCTCACTTCCCGCACATGCATCCAATATCTGATCAATGAACGGCGTGGGAAAGTTGTCTTTCAAACATGCACGGTTTGGGTCTCTAAAATCAGTGCATACACGGATCATTCCCTGCTTCTTATCCACAGAAACAGGGCTTGACACCCATTCGGTAAGGGGAAGGGGGTAGATGAAACAACCAGGTGGACCACAACAGATAGCTGACTACCAGAAATTAACTCAATTCCCAATGCTATGCTATATAAATGACAATGCTAAGATAATGAAGAAGACAACCAACCTCGATCCAAACGTTTGATGTAGATCCCTGTTGGATTTTTCAATCCGTGCGCTTGAACCTACAAATTAGTCTTGACAACCAATATACAACAAGCGCATATAATGTATAAATGACATTAACATCATCATTAGCAATGGTCCATGATATTATAAGTAAATGCAACCCAATGTAATATAAACACATTCACAACATTAATTGATGTGAATATGAGTATTTCTATTAATGAATGACAAGAAGTACAATGTGATACAACCTCTTATCGGCAACCAATCTGAACCAACATCCGGGTCAATCCACTTGTGCCTCCACCACTTCAATCCTCCATGGAATGGCAAACTCAAACTATGATAGGAGTTTGGAAGGTGAACATAAAGGGTTCACAACTACAAGGATCAATGAGTGTCGACTCAATATATGGGCAGAAATCCACTAGAGTTCTCTCGCTCTCCTCTTTCCTCCAGTCCATAAGCCATATGTGCTCAATATATAGTCCTCTCAAAGGTAGATGAAAGGACACATCAAGGTGTTTCTGGGGCACATAGAGGGCCAAAGGTCACCCAATGACCGCGTTTTGGGAGTAAAAAGTAATTAACTAGTGATTTCTACCATTTTACATGCTACTTGTGGGCTATAGTGATGCAACTCGTGGGTACGCCCACTGGAATGATGCGGCTAGCGTACAGAGGAAAAAATAGGGAAAAATAGTGTCTCTGGAGGATAAAAAGTGGATCTGAGTCAGTAAAATGGATCCTCTAGGCCAAAGAGTGTTGATGTTCACCAGGTAGAATATTACGTTGTAACAGATGCCCCCTAATGTGTGAGGTCAGAGACTGATGCTACGATGGCCGAAATACATTATAAATCTTAGAAGTGGAGTGATGGAGACACAAGTGGAAGGAGCGGCTCACTCGTCATAATACAATAGTGTCCCTGAGTACATGTCGGTAGTACAACAATATAATACAATGTCCATGAATAGGCAGTACATATGTCATAAGTGATCATAGCCATGATCCCTCTACAGTAAGATATGGTCTCCTGCGGAAAAGGAAACAACTAGTACAAACTGTTGATATCGGAGAGGTGATATCTTAGATGTAAATTCATAGTCATAAGTAGCATACTGAATGCCACTATCACCCGAGGTCTTCTACACAAGTATTCGACGGTGCAAGTCCCATCAAGTGAATAAAGGAGTTGAGGTTGAACCTGATGTGACATCGTCTGATTGCCGGTCAATGATGTATACCCTTAACATACATGAGATAACCCACCAATAATGAAAATGGGCATCAAGGCATAGAGCACAGTCATCTATCGGTAGTGTCGAACTTGATATCGTTGGGATTTCCCCCATCCTAAGCTCCTAACGTAGCCAAAAGGGCATTCCTTTGAGAAGGACACGCCTGTAAAACTTCAAGAGCCGACATGGCACACGAAGTTTTTCCCAAATATTCTACAATGGAGTAGTTCTGGGTGGCTCGGGCATTGGGATTATGCGTAGAGCACTTAAGCACACCTTTCAGTATCCGTGGCATAGTAGAGGGCTTCTCGATATGCAAGGAATTATCAAGAGGAGGGGGAGCTCACTCCCCATATTAGGTTGTGGTGCACCATAATCGCGTTGACGAGTAGAAACACTAACCTCCGATTGCACCATGTTCACGCATCCATAACCACTAGTATTGGAAGAAGACGTAGAAGTCTCATTAGGTCCATAACCAGCGCTGGGAGCATGCGAAGCCATATTTTGATGATGATGAGGTAGGGGATCCTTCAACACAGTGGGGATTTGTGCCAAATGCTTCGATGCTTCTTCAATTCGAGGACACAAGTGAGTAAGATGATCTTCCCCACAAATCTTACAAGGAAATTTCACCTTATGTCTAGGTTTACGGTCCTCGCCAGCATTTCCTCCTTCCTGAGGAGGGTTGGCATTCTCTTTTTGAGGGGTATTGCGATTTATATTGTTGTTCCCATTGTTTCCACCCTTACGGTTATTTCTCCCCTTTTTTTTACTACCAGGCTGCTGGATACCAGATGGTTTAGTCATTTGCACAGTGTGTACATCGAACGATGGGGTGGAAGTGGACAAGGTGTGAACCTGTCTGGGAGTAGACTAGTTTAGCGACAAATTTTGCATTTGATTAGCCACCAAATCTACAGGGCGAGTACTTACGTATCCCACAATTCCATTGGCATGCGGTCCAAGAACTGTCTTGGGCTCATGTCTTGTTCGCGGTGCATCAGGGATGATGTCATACAATATGCTAGACTAAGAGTATAGTAAATCCAACTACTGGACTTTTAAGATGGCTTGTTCCTCAATCATAATACCGGATATTGAAACGTCTTTAGAAATATATGGGAGAAGAGACTTGAGGAACCATTCCAACAGAAACTCTGGAGGAATGTTGGCTTTCACTAGTCACTTCCGTCGATGCCACTCTTGAACGTGGTCAGAAATATGTGTGGCCTTATTTTGACAGAAGGTAGGAAAAAGTTCAGTACCAGTATCGTAACGAACTGACAACTGGAAATGATCCAAGAAAACCAAACCGATCTCATTGAATCCCCTATAGGTGTTTCCAAGCAACTCAACATACCACTTCGTAGCTGCCCCCATGAGGATGCGTTGAAATAGTCATAATCTAATGGTATCGTGGTTCAATGAGTTGGAAGAGCACCAAAGGTGAAACGTCGTGACATGATCACCCGGATCATCACCACCTTTCCCCTCGAACTTAGGAATGTTCGAAGGAATCTTGGTAGGAACTAGAGGCCAACTAGGGTAGGGACACATGGGATCATTCGTGAGCTTCGAAAGGTCCGGAAGATTCACTCGTGCAAGGAACGGGAGCTATGGCTGGAAAGCTTGATTATAAGCCCCAATGAAAGGTTGGTTATAAGAACCTGAAGGATAATAAGGACCAAATGATTGACCATGAGAATTAAACTGGTGATTATGTGGTCCTGACGGACTATAAGCATGACCATGGCCGTAAGGTTGATAACCTCCTCCGACCTGTCCCATGTGAGGGTAAGAAGGTATATATGTGTTTTGCGCACCATATTGAGGTGGGTTGTACTGATGGCCAGCACCGACTGTATTGTAGTAAGCGTTGCTGCCATAAGTATGGGGCATATACGTACTATTCATAGCGGGAACTGTGTTGTAATAACTAGGATTATAGGGTATGTTCCCACCTCCAGCGTAAGTATTAGGATTAGCATGAGCAGTCGTGTGGTGACCATAAGCATGAGATGTATTCCCATCCCCAACATTGGTGTTACTAGTAGCAGGAATGATGGCGTTATCACCATGCGGATAAGGTATATTCCCACCTCCCACATTAGTATTACTAGTCGCGGCAGCGAATGTAAAAGAGTGCGGTATATGTCCACTACCATGATTGGGAGGAGCGTTAATGTTTGCAAAAGTGGTCGTAGGTTGACGAGTAGCGATATGTGTATTAGGTGGTAGATGGCGAGTCGGGTTGCACACACTGTTCCTATTAGGTTGGGTAGTCTTAGGAGGCGTTCGTCTTCCAATGTTAGCATTATTAGGAGGAATGTGACCGGTCCATATACTATGAGTGTGAGTGGACAACGTGGTGCCCCCGGCGAGGGTATTACCCCCAATGGGTGTAGTGTGTCTAACACTATAACTAGTGCTAGCGTGACTACCAAAAGTAGTGGAAAAATCAACTGTGTTGTAATTAGGCATACCAAAAGAGAATGCGGTAGGGTTAACCATAGGACCAGTGTCATCATGTAACTCTGGCATCCCGTATATATAATTATGCAGAAACGAAGGATTGAACGGGTCGTTCTCGAGCGGATTTGGACCAAACAAACCAGGTTGAGTCTCGGGTAGATCCGGACCAAACAAACTAGGATGGGTCTCAGGTGGATCACCCCCCCACGCCTCATGAGGAGTAGGGGTGTCTGAAGTGTGTTCGAATCTACCTGATGGAGTCGTATGTATTTCTTCAGTATCAGAATGTGCAGCAGTCATGACGTCTAGGACGTATGTCTTGTAAGAATACAAATACTCAGAGGGAGCCCGGCGGCGTCCCCTAGCAACACAACGTGAACGCTCTACCAGTTGTAAACCAGCCAACTGAGGGGATCGGTGGAGAGTAGGGCTCTGCGCCATGATACCTTTGGAGAGAATATAAAATCACAGCATCCCCTAATGGCCAAACTATCGATCAAAAACAGTAATTCAAAAGCACAGACCTAGAGAAACTACAGCCAAGAGCAGACAAACAGAGTGGCTAAATGAGCTCCCGACACTAGAGCCGGTATGTCTCGCCTAGGAGAGGCTTGAGAATCCCAAACTATAGCCGGAGGTAACAAAATTAGTTATAGAGACAGTTAGGATTCACTGCATGCAAAGGACCATAACCCTCGGTAACAAACAACTGTGTTGTCCAATCCCTATCTGACTCAAGATACAAACAACATAACCACTGCAAGCACCCTATGCGATACCTAGGTAAGGAAAATATGGTTACCACAATATAACCAATGCTCAGGGGGATAGTCGTAGGTGGGATACATCGTATGGGAAGGGTAGTTGAGCCCGAAACTCAATGAGGGTCAAATCCCCCAAGAGTCCCCAGATACGAACAAATCCTGGAAATATCTCCCACGTTCAGCCGGTATTGGAGGGATATCTCTGTTAAATTTTCAGAATTTAATTCAATCTGATCTAGGATCTTAAATGAGAGAACAACATGTACAGCAAATCTACAGCATATCAATCATGGACACAATAATGCAAGCACACAAGAGACAAAGAGTTTACTTGGGGAAAACCATAAAGGTGAAAAACCCCAATAACTTCCTCAGTGATAGATAGAGCAATGATACAACCAGAATACAAGAAATAGTCTTCTCCTAGCAACTGAGCCTCCTCCTCCATAAGTGTGCCACTCTCCCAAGTGTTAGTGAGAGAACAGAATGTGTAAAATGAGAGAGACGCACTCTCTATTTATACACTAACTTGACTTGACCTTTACTCAATTAGGTCGGCCTCAACTTAACCACTTAACATAATGCTGATTGGGTTGACCCCCACTAGGGTGGTCTAATAACCCTTTGACCCACATGGCCGACCCCCAATAGGGTGTTCTAATAACTCTTTGACCGACATGACTTATACAAGGCTGACCCCAACAAGGTGGTCTAATAACCCATCAAGTATAAGTTACGACACTTACAATATAAATGACGACACTTTCGTATAGAGGAATAATAACATCTCTATAGGAATACAACCACTTCCATATAGAGGAATAATAACATCTCTATAGGAATACAATATACATATATGTGAAATACATTCTGAAGTTACATATACATCAACACTCCCTCTTAACTAGGAAGGCATTTCTCGACACAAGTCTTCTAGCACAAGTCATCTTCTATGGATCATCGTCACTGGATAATCGTCATTGAGTCATCATCATCATCACTGTTGCTGCTATCTCAATCAATCTCTTAATCTACTCACCATAGGAAGTTCTATAGAGCCAGTCCTTTTTCATACTGGATTTAGGCCCACAACCTGCAGGTTTTCATCATCTGTGCAAACGGTCTGATAGAGGTGGTCTCTCGGGACTAATTTTATGTGCGGATGCAATACTAGAAAGAGTATCCCAGGAACATTTATGTGCCTAAGCACGACCGACAAGATCTCCCAGGAGTGATTACATGCATCTCCTCCACAATACCTTTAAAGAGCATCCCAGGAACATTTATGTGCCGCAGCACAACCGGCAAGATCTCTAAAGAGCATCCCAAGACTTATTACGAGCACACAGCTCAACCTCTCGTATCTCCGGGACTGATTACATGTGGATGGACAAAACCTTTAAAGAGCATCCCAGGAACATTTATGTGCCGCAGCATGACCAGCAAGATCTCTAAAGAGCATCCCAGGACTAATTACGAGCACACAGCTCAACCTCTCGGATCTCCAAGACTGATTACATGTCTCTGTAGTAATACCTCATCCCAGGACTGATAACGAGCACACAGCTCAACCTATCGAATATATGAGGACTGATTACATACTACATAGCAATACCAGAAAGAGTATCCCAGGAACATTTATGTGCCACAACACGACCGGCAAGATCTCCCAGGACTGATTACATGCTATTTGCACAACCTGCCACATATCATCTCTGACCTCCAAGTATCAACCTGATACTCATGATCCAACGGATCATCATCGCACAAAGCATCATCCTGATGCTCATGATCACACTTATCATCATCACTATACCATCCTGATACATATCATCTGGAGCAACATCCTGAAGCTCATCATCATGATCATCCTGATCATACAATGCATCCACCTAATGCATACCAAGTATCTACCTGATACATATCATCATACATGATCCACCTGATCATACAGTGTATCCACCTGATACAAATACAAATACACGATCCATCTGATCATACCTGATACATATCAACATACATGATCTACCTGATCATACAATGTATCCACCTGATACATATACAGATACATGGTCCAAGCATCCAACATGATGCATATACAATATACATACAAATGATCCAACTGATCATATCCAGCATCAAACATGATGTGTACATATACATATACATATAAATGATCCAACTGATCATATCCAACATCCAACATGATGCGTACATATACATATAGAGCAGTAATTGGAGCATCGTCCTGATGCTCATCATCCATGATCCTCCTGATCATCATAGCATCGTCTTCTTCAGATCATCTCATTGCCCATGAAGCACAGCCCAGATGCACATCATCCAATACTTACACAACTGACATGGGAGAACACATCTACCACCATTCGGGGAAGGCTCTAGCCCTTACTTTTTCACCATGGGAGAACACATCTACCACCATGTGAAAAATGGATTTAGCCCTTACATCTACACCATGGGAGAACACATCTACCACCATGTGAGAATGGCTCCAACCCTTACATCTACACCATGGGAGAACACATCTACCACCATGTGAGAATGGCTCAACAATTACATCACGACCATGGGAGAACACATCAACCATGTCAGAAAAGCTCATGTGCATCTACATCTTCCAGACTCATCACTTCCCTTTGGAATGAACCTCGATCTGAAGTGCACCAATCCTATCTCTAAAGTACTCAAACTTCACTCTAGCCAATGGCTTGGTCAATACATCTGCAACCTGCTCATCCATCGCAACATATTCTTCTTTGGTTGTCCTCACTACTACGCAGGACTGCTTCCTGCTAAACCAAGAGATCACACCTGATCCCATACTGAGGTAGCACCTAGAAGTGGTCTTCCTATCTGCAGCACTGCCTGCCCAATCTGAATCAACATAACCCTATAGGTTAAACTTTTGATTCGCATCATATTTGAGCCCATAATCAACTGTACCCTTCAGGTACCTCAGAATATGCTTTACAACAACCAGGTGAACACTCCTCGGATCTGTCAGGAACTGGCTCAATGCGTTCACCGCAAAGCAAATATCTGGTCTCATGTTCGTCAGGTACATCAAGGACCTAATCATCTGACGATACATAGTGACATCAACCGGTTCAGATTAAGCATCACACAGAAGCTTCAGGTTCGATGCCATAGCCTCGCAGTCCATCATCCCGAACCTCTTCAGGATCTCTACTACATACTTCCCTTGTCCAAGGAAGATTCCATCTACACTCTGCCACATCTCCATACCAAGAAAGTAGTGCATCATACCCAAGTTCTTCATCTCTAACTCAGCAGCAAGCTTCCGCTGTGTGTCGGCAATCAATCTGTCATCTCCTGTTACAAACAGGTCATCCACATATAGGAGTAGAATCACAAGATTCCCTTCCTCAACCTTGTAGTAAAGGTTGGAATCCGCTTCACTCTTGGTAAAGCCCAAACTGGATAGAAAGATGTCTATCCTACCAAGTTCTACACACATATAAGAAGGCTGTCTTGAAATCCATCTGGTGTATCTTCTATTTCATCACTTTTATATTTCTCTATGCTTCCATCTACAGCATGCTTGATCTGATAGTTCCATTTTGAAGTCACAATAGACTTTCCTTCAGCTCTTGGGACCGCATCCCAAACATCGTTCTTCATGATCGACGGATCATGGCATTCTTCCCGTATCTTGGGAACTTCAATATCTTCAATATTTTCAATAGATAACTTTGTTGCTAAACAAATGTTGTATTCCTTCTTTTGTAGGTGATGGTATACGATCTTTCCTACACAACAAGTTAAATTGCATGATTAGAAAACATCTCATAGTTTTCAGAACAAATTCTTACACATAAATAAATATGTCATACAGTCATGCAATTATCTTAGCCAATGCTTCAATACAACATTTATCCATATCCCGTAACTTTCTAGATGCCTTCCAATCTCTACCAGAACATTGTTAAGATTGTGCACAACTCCTAACATGTCAGCCAAGAGGTTTCATTCTAGATAAGTAGCAATGGAATGTTGTACAATGCCATAGGCCACTTACCCATGTATATTAGTAGTATATTGTTCATCAATGCAACTATTCTAATATGCATAATACACAACCTAATTCTATGAACATAAGCATATACATCATTGAATAACATTATGTAACAAATGACAATTCAAATACTTATCTTTGTTTGGTTGCTGGGTGGACTCCCTCTGAATCTTTGCAACTCCATTCTGATGTGGATTGTGAGAAGTGGTCAACTCCCTCTGAATATCTGCATCCTTGCAGAAACTGCTGAAGTGTGCTCCTTTGCTTTCTTGCAGGAACAACTAGAGTGTGCTCCCTCTTGATCTTTGCTTCCTGGATTACTTGTCCTTGAACTTACATCCATTTTTAATCACTATGCATGCTTATTAGTATCATCATTGTGTTATCCTTGAGGTCTCATACATAATCACACATTTATTAGTATAATCTTAATACTATCAAAACACAATAATCTTAAACATGTATATTCATGATCATTCACAAATAATAAACATTAGTATTCAAGGTTTCAGGGAAGTCTTATTTTACTCATGCATATTCTTATTTGATCATAGGACACTTCTGATTAGTTAAATCATCAATGCATAAACCTGTGATTACTCAACCCTATACCTTCATGATTATTCTGGTTAGTCATATCATCAATTATGGTAAGAAACATAATATGCATACAGCCATGACTATTCAAACCTATGACTTCATGAATAATCATTATCAACAACACAACAGTATAAGATCCTAACACAAGGTAGGATTCTAGCTTGATATAGGAAAAGCATACCTGGATTAGCATGCTAGCTAGTTATGTCTAACATACTCGCATAATGTCTTCTGGTTCTCTTCAGTGACTTGTGCTAGTAACCTGCATGTCTCATAAGTTAACCATTGTAGAACCAAGTTATACATACCTCGAAAGTAGATCTTCTATGTGATCCATGACAATGGATGAATATTTGTCTTCATGTCACCATGAGCATATGTTCTTGAAGTAGAACATGATTTGACTTTCTTGGTGTACCTTTTGTGATAGCAGACAACATAAACCTCATACAACACCATAATGCATTAGTACAATCATAAGTGTCAACACCATAATCAATGAATATCTTTTATCGTGCATTCATAATTTTATTAAGGTGATACGACAAGTCTATATTTAATCAAGATTGTACTAACCGTAATAATATGAAGACAAATATACCATAAACTTAATCATGAACAAATCTCGAAACATACCTAGATAAGTCATACCTGACGATATTGCTTGTAATATTCTTATGTAAGGCCTTAGCCTCATCTCCCTCTGAAACAAGAACTTCTTCACTTATGTAGGTGACCAATCCATCTTCTTCTAGGATTAACCCAATCCACTTGATTTGCAAGAACTGGATCTGGAGCTGGATTAGGGTTTGTCATAGAAACCCCAAAAATTCAAACTTTGAATTTCAAACTTCCGAAAGGATAGAAATATGCGCCTTGATGAGCTGATCAAGCTGGTATGTTCAGAATTTGAAAACTACAAAGTTTCACTCCTCAATTTTGCCTTTGAAACTTCCGAATTCACTAGAAGTGACCCCGAACTGGGGTTTGATGAAGCCCACTCTTCTGCCCCATCAAAAGGTTTGATCCAAATCTCTAAGCTTCTATTTTTATGAGGAGCTTCCAGTCATGGTCACATATTTCAAAAATTCCCATTTTTGCAGAAGCCCTAATTTTCCACTTTTCTAATCAAAGTCCCGAACTAGGGTCTGATCAAGCCCGGCCTTTTTCCCAACCAAAAATTCTGATCTTGGTCTCTAAATCTCGATTTTTATGAGTATCATTCAGCCGTGGTCTCTGATTACAAAAATTCCAACTTTATCCAAAACCCTAAATTCCGGAAGCCATGAATGAAGGTACTCAAAAATAATTTTGTTTTGACAAAAATATGTACCTGATTGTTTCTAGTGTAACTTTGAACTTTTCGATCCACAGGGTCTGAAAACATTTCTTGAGATAGCCCAACTTGTTATCTTTCCATCCCGATAGGTCTGACCTCAATTGGATTCTTTGAGAGAGATTTATTCCAAGTGTCGCAACGTGACCTGTTTATGGGATAATACAGGAGATGAAACTTGTACGGTGTGCCACGTGTCACTGGTTCAACTTCGGCCTCTGAAAATTTTTATTGAGATAGTACAGTGTGTGTACTACATGTCACATTTTACTAAATTTCATTTGGAGATTCCTATCCCAAGTTATGACCTTTTTCCCAAGGTCACCTGATTTTGACTCATATCTCAAAGAGGCAGAAACCCTATATTGTACAGATCATAAATCACAAAGTACAACGAATTAGAGGTTTTCCTTTGGACACAAGGTACATGGGGATTGGATATTCTACTTGTAAAAGTTTCAGATCCAAAAACTTCGCCAAAACGGATTTATAGCGAAAGTGATACGATGACTGGTTTTTGCTATTTCAAGCCCTAGCATCGTAAGTGTAACAAGTGTCATACATGCCATATCATGCCTTCTTTCAGGCTAGCTCTGATACCATGTTAAATTTTCAAAATTTACTTCAATCTGATCTAGGATCTTAACTGAGAGAACAACATGTACAGCAAATCTACAACATATCAATCATGAACACAATAATGCAAGCACACAAGAGACACAGAGTTTACTTGGGGAAAACCATAAAGGTGAAAAACCCCAATAACTTCCTCAGAGATAGATAGAGCAATGATACAACCAGAATACAAGAGATAGTCTTCTCCTAGCAGTAGATCCTCCTCCTCCATAAGTGCACCACTCTCCCAAGTGTGAGTGAGAGAATAGAATGTGTAAAATGAGAGAGACACACTCTCTATTTATACACTAACGTGACTTGACCTTTACTCAATTAGGTCGGCCTCAACTTAACCACTTAACATAATGCTGACTGGGTCGACCCCCACTATGGTGGTCTAATAACCCTTTGACCCACATGTCTGACCCCCAATAGGGTGGTCTAATAACCCTTTGACCCACATGACTTATACAAGGCCGACCCCAACAAGGTGGTTTAATAACCCATTAAGTATTAGTTACGCCACTTACAATATAAATGACGACACTTCCGTATAGAGGAATAATAACATCTCTATAGGAATACAACCACTTCCGTATAGAGGAATAATAACATCTCTATAGGAATACAATATACATATATGTGAAATACATTCTGAAGTTACATATACATCAACAATCTCCGCAACCAACCTCTTGTGACCTCGTGCTTAACTCTATTCTAAGTAGAGCTTCCTGAGAAAAATGATGTATACCATGGATTCCTCCACTTCCTGGTCAGACACCTAATGTTTTGTTTAGTAGTCTTGGATTGTTTACTCACAATGATCTATTCCAAGACTCTAAACCTATGTTAGTTGGTGTACCCTATAAATAAAACCGGTCTAATCAATTTTAGATTAAGCGTTAATTTTAATGGTTGTGGTTACTCAAAGGATATGGTTGTGAAACTAGTGATGTATAAGACTCAATAGTATGCAAAATCATCAAACTCTAGACTCATCTATCCAATAAAAACAATGCCACTAACATGCAAAATCAATCCAACGGTTTTGAAATAAAAATGCAACTCTTTTATATTTTTTCAATGCACAAGCAGAACCTAAATGAAAGCAACAAGTACTCCATGCAAAATGCAGTGCATGAAAGTAATTTTTTTTGTATTTTCACTTATAAATGAAAGGAAAATGCAAAACTATGTTTTTGTATTTTTCAGTATAATAGAATGAACAATGCAAGCAAAATCCTACTATCCAGTTACAGAAATGCAAGGGAGATCAATCAAACAACCTAGCAGATCCTAAACAGTAAGATTCAGCCACTGGAATGAGCTCACAAATTAAAAAAGGGTGAAAACCAATGAGACTCAAACCAAGAGAAAAAAGGAGTTCTAGTCACGAACAAGGCTTGGAACAGTCAGGAACAAGACCAAATAAGACTCAGGAACACTCAGAATCAACCCAACAACAACCAAAGTTCATGAAATAACCAAAGATGGAGTTGTACACTACTGTCGAAGGAAAACCTACCGATACCCGCGGGCTATAGTTCAGACAGAAGCGGGTGTACGCGGGAAGAGCTAAGTTCACCCGCGGGTAGGGAAAAGAAAATGAGCAACCAAAGAGTCCAATGGATCAGAAAAAGGGTGTTTTCTATAGAGTATCCTAACGCCCAAATAATGACATAGAGCTCCGACAAACAACTCTAAATAAGGACTAATGCTCAAAAATCCCCAAAAAATGAATGTTCTCCCCAGCGGAGTCGTCATTTATTTGTTGGAGAAAACTTCCTATGGCTTGGGGTGGACCACAATAGACAACTGACTACCAGAAATTAACTCAATTCCCAATGCTATGCTATATAAATGACAATGCTAAGATAATGAAGAAGACAACCAACCTAGATCCAAACGTTTGATGTAGATCCCCATTGGAGCTTTCAATCTGTGCGCTTGAACATGCAAATTAGTCTTCACATCAAATATACAACAAACACATATAATGTATAAATGACATTAACATCATCAATAGCAATTGTCCATGATATTATAAGTAAATGCAACCCAATGTAATATAAACACATTCACAACATTAATGGATGATAATATGCGTATTTCTATTAATGAATAACAGGAAGTACAATGTGATATGACCTCTTGGCGGCAACCAATCTGAACCAAGGTCTGGTTCAATCCACATGTGCCTTCACCACTTCAATCCTCCATGGAATGACAAACTCAAACTATGATAGGAGTTTGGAAGGTGAACATAAAGGGTTCACAACTACAAGGATCAATAAGTGTCGACTCAAGATATGGGCAGAAATCCACTAGACTTCTCTTGCTCTCCTCTTTCCTCCCATCCATAAGCCATATGTGCTCAATATATAGTCCTCTCAAAGGTAGATGAAAGGACACATCGAGTCATTTCTGGGGCAGATGGAGGGCGAAAGGTCACCCAATGACCGCTTTTGGGGAGTAAAAAGTAATTAACTAGTGATTTCTACCATTTTACATGCTACCCACGGGCTATAGTGATGCAACTCGTGGGTACGCCCACTGTAATGATGCAGCTAGTGTACATAGGAAAAAATAGGGAAAAAATAGTGTCTCTGGAGGATAAAAAGTGGATCTGAGTCAGTAAAATGGATCCTCTAGGACAAAGAGTGTTGATGCTCACCAGGTGGAAGATTACGTTGTAACAGGAGGAAGCACTTGCAGCCATCCAAACCAAACTCCAAGATTTGGATGAAAAATTTCTCAGCCTCCATCTTCAACATTCAGCCATGAACAATAACCGACAACAAGAATCAAAATCTGTAACCACTGGGTTCTCTTCTTTCAGCAATTTCCGTGGTCCGAAGCTTGAATTTCCTTGCTTCAATGGTACTGATCCGACTGGATGGATCTATCGTGCAGAACAGTGTTTTAGTTTGCATAATACTTTTGATGTCCAAAAAGTTCCACTTGCATCCTTTCATTTGGAACAAGAAGCCCTTCAATGGTACCATTGGTACATCAAGGCTCATGACAATCCAAAATGGACAGATTTTTCCCAACTCCTTTTGCATTGATTTTGTCCTAGTGCTTTTGATGACTTCACCGAAGCACTCACTAAACTTCATCAAATTGGCACAGTGAGAGAGTATCAGATAGAATTTGTGAAACTAACCAATCACACAGAAGGATTGTCTAATGAATTCTACAGGAGTTGCTTTATCAGTGGTCTTAAGGATGAAATCCAGTCAAAGGTTAAAATGTTTTGTCCCAACACAATGATGGAAGTCCTAGGGTTGTCTAAGTTGGCAGAAGACAAGATTGCAGCCCAATAGCGTTCCAAACCCACTTTTGTCCCCTTTCGAAATATGGGTTCTCAACGACCTCCCATCCTGCCAGCTTCTCAACCAACTTTTATCAAGCATTTGTCTGAAACAGAGATGCAGGCATAAAGAGAAAAAGGGCCTTGTTATAATTGTGATGAGAAATCCACTTGGGGACATAGATGTGTTCAACAAAATCTCTATCTCTTGGATATGGATTCTCCGCCTGCCTCTAAAATTGGTGAAGAAGCTCCAGATACAATGGATGATCAGGTCGACATTCAGGAGTCACCTATTGACCCCCCATCTCAAGATGAACAACCAGAGATATCTCTCCATGCTTTATCCAGCATCACCACCCCCCAAACAATGCGGGTCAGGGGTTACTTCAAGAAGCTTCCTCTTACAATACTGATTGATTCTGGTAGCACTCATAACTTCATGGACCCTCGAATCACTAAACAGGCTAATTGTTTTTTCCATCCTTGCTCTAACTTTGAAGTCATGGTTGCCAATGGGGGCACCTTACCTTGCAAGGGGAAGTGTCACAATGTGTGTATCTCTCTGGAAGATTATATCTGCACTTTGACATGTTTTCCTTGTCCCTAGGCGGATGTGATGTGGTTTTGGGTATTCAATGGTTATGCACGCTTGGCTCCATCTTATGGGATTTTGCTAAACTTTGGATGCAATTTTCATTCAATGGGAAACAACACAAATTTAAGGGCTTACAACAAGGGTCTCTCTACATCATTAGTTCACATCGCCTAGAAAATATCTTTAAGAAGAATTCACATGGTGTCATCACTCAACTCCATTCCATTCAGATGCACCCATCAATGGTCTCCCCTACTTCCTTGGATAGATATGCAGGTGTCTTTGCTGAACCAGTGGGCTTGTCGCGTTAAAGAGACCTTTCTGGTAAGAATTTAGCCGCATCGACATCTCAGGAGGACATGATGGCTATTTTGCATGCAGTACAGAAGTGGCAGCCATCCCTACTAGGAAATTATTTATGCATCAAGACCGATCTCCAGAGTCTAGAACATTTTCTAGAACAACGGGTCTCCTCACCAGCACACCGGAGATGGGCTATCCAACTCATGGGTTATGACTATGCGATCACTTACAAGAAGGGTAAGGATAATATGGTGGCAGATGCTCCTTCTCGCCAATTTGATGACCTAGTTTCTCTTACAACTATTACTCTGCTTGTTGCAAATTGGTTGCAATCTATTCAACAAGGCTATCTCTTCTATGAAATCCATGCTTCTTCATCGGCAGAGCACTCTGGGTTCCTCAAAACCTATGACCGGGAACAATGTAACTTCTTTTGGTAGGGACTGAAAATGAAAATTCACCAGATGGTGGTTGAGTGTGATACTTGCTAGGTCAACAAGGGTGAAATGACACTCCTTTTGGGATTTCTCAAACCCTTTCCTATCCCTACACAAATGTGGACAACTATTTCTATGGATTTCCTAGAAGCGCTCCAATGGTACAATACCACATCTAAAAGGACACTATATGAAGCAGTTTATGGACAAGCACCTCCATTTCTTCTTCCATACACGCTCAACAGCCCCCTGTTACACAGAAATCTTCCACCCTGTGAGCATCAGCATTCTTTGGCCTGTAGGATCCATTTCAGTGACTCAGATCCATTTTCATCCTTCAGTGATACCAATCTATCCTATTTTTGTTCCTACCCGCATGTTGCATCACTATAGCATGCGTACCTGCAAGTTGCATCCCTATAGCCCGCGGGTATCAAGTAAAATGGTAAAAACCACTATTTTATTACTTTTTACTCCCAAAAAGCGGTCATTGGGTGACCTTTGGCTCTCCATCTTCCCAAGTAACGTCTCGATGAGTCCTTTCACCTACCTTTGAGAGGACTATATATTGAGCACATATGGCTTATGGATGGGAGGAAGAAGAGAATAGTAAAGGCACTCTAGTGGATTTTTGCCCTATCTTGAGTCTGCACTCATTGATCCTTGTAGTTGTGAACCAGTTATGTTCACCTTCCAAACTCCTTTCTAGTTTGAATTTTCCATTCATGGAGGATTGAAGTGGTGGAGGCACAAGTGGATTGATCTAGATCTTGGTTCAGATTGGTTTCCGGCAAGAGGTCGTATCACTTTGTACTTCTTCTTGTTCATTAATAGAAACTCATATTCTCGTCCATTCATGGTGTGAATGTCATTTGATATACATTGGGTTGCATTTGCTTATGATATTATGGACCATTGTTATTGATGATGTTAATGTTATTTATATATCACATATACTTGTTAGATATTTGTTGTCAAGACAAATTTGCAGATTACAAGTGCTTGGATGTGCACGGATTGAAAGCTCCAACGGGGATTTACATCAAACGTTGGATCGAGATTGGTTACATTTCTCCATTATTTTAACATTGTCGTTTATAATAGCATTGTTTTGAAAATTGAGTAGATTTCTGGTAGTCATCTATCTGTTGTGGTATTCCCAAGCCATAGTGAGTTTTCTCCATTACAGAAATGGCGACTCCGCTGGGGAAAACATCCATGTTTGGGAAATTTTTTGAGCATTAGTCCATATTTAGAGTTGTTGTTTATCGAAGCTCTGTGTCACTAATTGGCCGTTAAGATACACTATATAAAACTTGCTTTTTCTAAGACTCTGGACTCTTTGTTTGACCATTTGTTGTTCCTCACCCGCGGGTTGGCTGAGTTCTGCCCACGTCTACCCGCCTCTGTTTACTCTACTGCTCGCGGGTACCCGTAGGTATTCCTTCGACAGTAGCGTGTAACTCTGACTTTTGTTGGTTTATGGCTATTGGTTGTTTCTCGGTGAGTTTTGTTGATTCCTGAGTCTTTGTTGGCCTCTTTCTTGACTGTTTCATGCCTTGGTTGTGACCAGATCTCTTCGTTTCTCTTGGTTGAGCCTTCTTGGTTTTTTAGCAATCTTTGGTTTTAACCTCTTGGTTTCTTCCTTTTGGCTGAATCTTGCTGTTTAGGATCTGTTGGGTTGTCTTAGTGATCTTTTTGACACTTCAGTGACTGAATAGTAGGAATTGCCTTGCACTTTTTCATTCCATATATATTGAAAAAATACAAAAATATTCATTCAGTTTTTGCATTTTCTTTCTGTTTATAAGAGAAAATACAAAAATATTTTATTTCCATGTACTGCATTTTTCATTGAGTGCTTGTTGCCTTCATTTTAGGTTCTGCTTGTGCGTTGAAAAGATAAAAGATTGCATATTTATTTCGGAATTGTTGGTTGATTTTGCATATTAGTGACATTGTGTTATTGGATAGTTGAGTCTAGGATTGGACGATGGTGCATATTATTGAGTCTACACATCCCTAGTTTCACGACCATATCCCTTGAGTAATCACAGCCACTAAAATTAGCGCTTAATCATAAAATTGATTAGACTGATTTTATTTATAGGGTACACCAACTAGCATAGGTTTAGAGTCTTGGAATAGATCATTGTGAGTTAGCAATCCAAGACTACTGAACGAAACATTATGTCTCTGACCAGGGAGTGGAGGAATCCATGGTATAGATCAGTGTTCTCAGGAAAGCTCTACTCAAACCAGAGTTAAGCACGAGGTCACAGGAGGTTGGTTGAGGAGATATCCCTCTGATACCGGCTGAACGTGGGAGATATATCCAGGATTTGTTCGTATCTAGGGGTACCATAGGTTCGTCCTCTTGTGCTTCGGGCTTAGCTACCCTGCCCATATGATGGGTCCCACCTGCGACTGTTCCCCTGAGCATTGGTTATATTGTGGTAGACATAGTTGCCTTACCTAGGTACCGCATAGGGTACTTGCAGTGGTTATGCTGTTTGTGTCCTGAGTCAAATAGGGATTGGACAGCACAGTTGTGTTCGTGCAGTGGACTTGACCCTGTCGACACAGTGAAGCCTAGGTGTCTCTATAACTGATTCTGTTACCTCCAACTATAGTTTGGGAGTCTCAAGCCTCTCCTAGGCAAGATGTACTGGCTCTAGTGTCGGGAGCTCATTTAGCCACTCTGTTTGTCTACTCTTGGCTATAGATTCTCTAGGTGTGTGCTTTTGATTTACTGTTTTTTGATCGATAGTTGGACTTTAGGAGACACTGTGTCTCTCTCTGGAGAGAAAGTGGCACGGAGCCCTACACTCCGTCGGTCCCATCGTTTGGCTGGTTTAAAGCCAGCTTTGGTTACACAACGCATTACTAGAGGACGCTGAAGGGCTCCCTCTGAGTCTTCAGATTCTTACACAACTTACATTGAGGATTACATGGCTACACATCCCGATATCGGGCAAGACCTTTCTACTCCTTCGGGTAGATTTGAACACATTTCCGATCCCCAGACTCCTCGTGAGGATTGGGGAGGTGATCCACCTGCGACTCAACCTGGTTCTATTTGGCCTAATCCACTTGACCGGGATCCATTTGATCCTTCAAATTTGGATAATTATCTTTACGGGATGCCCGACTTACCCGAGGAGGAAGAACAGGACAAGCCTTTCATTCCTTCGTTTCCACGCGATTCTAGATATAGGAGGCCTGAGACTCATGCTGATTTCGACCCTATGGTCAACCCCACTGCACTCTCTTTTGGTATGCCTAGTCACAATATTGTTGAACCTTCCACTATGGTTGGTACTCATGCTGGCACTAGTCAAAGTGTTAGCCATACTATACCCACCAGGGGCACTACGTTATCCACCCACTCACATAGTATACCCACTAGGGGCACTATGTTATCCACCTAGTCACATAGTATGGGGACTGGGGAGGTGATCCACCTGCGACTCAACTTGGTTCTATTTGGACTAATCCACTTGACCGGGATCCGTTTGATCCTTCAAATCCGGATAATTATATTTACGGGATGCCCGACTTACCCGAGGAGGAAGAACAGGACGAGCCTTTCATTCCTTCGTTTCCACGCAATTCTAGATATAGGAGGCCTGAGACTCGTGATGATTTCGACCCTATGGTCAACCCAACTGCACTCTCTTTTGGTATGCCTAGTCATAATACTGTCGAACCTTCCACTATGGTTGGTACTCATGCTGGCACTAGTCAAAGTGTTAGCCATACTATACCCAATAGGGGCACTACGTTATCCACCCACTCACATAGTATGGGGACTGGTCCGATTCCTAACCATCCTAATGTTGGAACACGACCACCTCCTAGGAATACTCAACCTAGTCGGAATGTTGTCTGAAACATGACTCGCCATCCACCACCTAGTACACATGTCACTACTCGTCAACCTAGGACCACTTTTGCACATGATACCATTCCTCCCAACCACGGGGGTGGACACTTACCGCATACTTTTGCGTCCACTACCACCGCTAGTAATAGTAATGTAGGGGGTGGGAATATTTCCTATCCACATGGACATCACACCTCCAACCCTACTATTGGTCACACCCATATTGGACCTGGGAATACTTCTCATGCTTATGGTCATCACACGACTGCTCAAGCTAATCCTAATATTGGCGGTGGGAACATACCATACCATTACGGTCAATACAACACGGTTCCCACTATGAATAGTACATACATGCCCCATACCCATGGTGGCAACCCTTACTACAACACAGTCGGTGCTGGCCACCAGTATCACCCACAACCCCAATATGGTGCTCAAAATGCACATATACTTGCTTACTCTCAAATGGGTCAGGCAGGGGGAGGTTATCCATCTTATGGCCATGGGAAATATTACAGGCCATCAAGTCCTCATTATCAACAGTTTAACCCTCATGGTCAAGCTTTTGGTCCATCTTACAACACAGTTATGTTTCATCAACCTTTTATGGGAGCTTATAATCAAGCTTTCCAGCCGCAGCTCCCGTTCCTTGCACGCTTGAATCTCCCGGATCTTTCGAAGCTCACGAATGATCTGGTGTGTCACGAACCTACTTGGTCCCCGGTCCCTACCAAGCTCCTTTCAGACATTCCAAAGTTTGAGGGGAAAGGTGGTGAGGACCCGGGAGATCATGTCACGACATTTCACCTTTAGTGCTCCTCCAACTCTTTGAATCATGATTCCATTCGATTACGCCTATTTCAACGCACCCTCACGGGGGCAGCCGTGAAATGGTATGTGGAGTTGCCCGGAAACACCTATAGGGGTTTCAACGAGATTGCTTTGGTTTTCTTAGACCATTTCCAGTTTTCGGTTCGTTATGATACTGGTACTGAGTTGTTGTCCACCTTCTGTCAGAATAAGGCCACACATATTTCTGACCATGTTCAAGAGTGGCGTCAGTGGAAGAGATTAGTGAAAGCCAACATTCCTCCAGAGTTATTGGAATGGTTCCTCAAGTCTTTACTTCCATATATTGCTAAGGATGTTTCGATGTCTGGCATTATGACTGAGGAGCAAGCTATCTTGAAATTCCATCAGTTAGATCTTATTTATTCTCAGTCTGGCATTTTGTATGACATTATTCCTGACGCACCGAGAACAAGACATGAGACCACGTCAGTTCCTGGACCACATGCTGATGGCATCATGGGGTCCACATGCACTCTCCCTGTAGACTTGGTAGCTAATCAAATGTAAAATTTGTCGCTAAACCAGTCTGCACCCGGACAGGTTCACACCTTGTCCACTTCCACTCCGTCGTCTAATGTACACAATGTGCAATCAACGAAACCAACGGGTAACCAGCAACCTGGTGGTAAGAAAAAGGGGAGAAATAATCGTAGGGGTGGAAGAAATGGAAGTAACAATAATAGAAATCATAATACTCCTCGTAAAGAGAATGCCAACCCTCCTCGGGAAGGCAGTAATGCTGGCGAGGATCGTAAACCTAGGCGTAAGGTGAAATTCCCTTGCAAGCTTTGTGGGGAGGATCATCTTACTCACTTATGTCTTCGTATTTAAGAAGCATCGAAGCATTTGGCACAGAGCCCAGCTGTGCTGAAGGATCCCCTACCTCATCACCAAAACATGGCTTCGCATGCTCCCACCATTGGTTATGGTACTAATGAAACGACAACGTCTTCTTCCAATACCAGTGGTTATGGATGCGTGAATATGGTTCAGTCGGAGGTTTGTGTTGCTACTCGTCAACGTGATTATGGTGCACCACAACCGAATTTGGGGAATGAGCCTCCCCCTCCTCCTGATAATTCCTTGCATATCGATAAGCCTTCTATTATGCCGTGGATACCGAAAGGTGTTCTCAAGCGCTCTACACATAATCCTAATGCTCGAGCCGCCCAGAACTACTCCATTGTAGAAGATTTGGGCCAAACTCCATGTGCCATGTCGGCTCTTGAAGTTTTGCAAGCCTATCCTTCTCAGAAGCATGCCCTTTTGAGTGTGTTAGGAGTTCAGGATGGGGGAAGTCCTAGCGTTATAAAGTTCGATACTACTGATGTCCAACCTCGCTTGCCTTACCATGTGGCTTTTCAAATCCAGGTGGTTTTCCTTAATAGCTTCGTCAAACTTACTATGGTTGATGAAGGTGCTTCCGCGTCAGTAATGTCGTTGAGTTGTTGGAAAGCTCTTGGCTCTCCTCCCCTACTTGCATCTAGAACTACACTCACTGCATTCGACGGTAGATCTTTTACGCTGCATGGAATTATCCCTTCCCTTGTTGTCTTCTTGGGAGGTAAGTCCGTGCCTATTGAAGTCGAAGTGGTTGATGCGCCCATCGACTACACCCTTTTACTGGGTCATAACTGGATGTATGCTATGAAGGTTGTCGTGTCTACTGTATTTTGAGTTATTTTCTTTCCCCATGAAGGCAAGATTGTGACGATCGATCAACTAGATTATGTTGTCACTCCTTCCACAGCATCCACGGGATCAGTAGTCCCGCAAGTTTCTGATTCTCAGTCGGCAACTGGGAACATAGGTGTTGGAATGTACCCCTCATTGATGGGAACTTTCAACCATTCTACACCTATGAATTTTATTGGAACCATTTCCAGCAGTGCGCCTCCTCCTTCGAAAAGTATGCCATTCCGGACTTCCTATTGTGGTGATCCATGGATTTTGCCATCCGCGGATTCTATGTCTGGAGACATTGCACACGTCGGGATGTCTATGCCTTTATCTGTAGTGGAGCTCACTTATGATCACATCCAACAAACCACTGTAGATCCGGATCTCTCTTCTTCCCAGACAGTCGAAGAAGATCCCGTTACGCTGCCAGTTTGGGCAGCCAACTTGTCTTGTTCTCATGATTTCCTCAATGGTATCCTACCTTCAGATGGAGTTCTTTTTTAGGCCATGGGTGGTGATGACAAGCCGTGGGGGGATCTTTATAATAGATCTCATTCCCCTCCTCCCCTTGATCTTATTGAACAAGATGGGCCTTTAATACAACCTGCCATCCATTTGAATTTGGGTCCATTCACCGTCTCGTCCAGCCCTGATTTGATGTTTGAATCTGATGAGTCTTTGAGCTCTCCTATAGATCTGCAAATCGGTGATCCTGATGAGTTTGATTCTACTTCTAGAATTTCCAACTCCTGTGATGATGAATTTGCCACTACAGATTCCTTCACATCCTTCATCTTTGCTCTTCATTTTGAAGATGATCATTTTGATCCCTCGGGTATTGGTACTATGGCACCTTCAGTGGTTAGCTCTACCTGCGTTATGTCTGAGGCTAACAATAGTGAAGTTGAAAATGTTTCTACCGCAGTGACTTGTATCAGATTTTTCTTTACATACGTTGTAGAGATGATCTTGGTACTTATGTTTCTTGGAGACAGGATTCTTAGCTGGACTTATACTTGTTTACTAGTCCTTTTTGACATTTGCTTCAGCCATGGCAGGAATATTTGGAACCTTGCATATAGGTTTAGGCCTCCCCATTATTATGATGCATTTGAACCTTGTGCCATCCGAATTCCCAGACACCCCCTGAATGTCCTTATCTTGCTCATGTTCCTCGCATTATGCATAGCTTTGTTCCATGCGCTTGGAAATAGTCTCGCATGTCCCTGACACTCGTCTACCCCCATTATGAGCATTCTTCCATATCTCCTTTGAGCTCGTTAAAAACAGTAAGGAGGTCACGAGTTTACTTTTTCAAGCTCGTTAAACCTTTATGGAAAAGATTTTTATAAAGTCTTTTTTAAGCCCTTGTTAGACTTTTTCAAATCAAACAAGATTGTCGAGTATGCTTGTCATTTCAGACTCATTAAAGGATTTGAAGCGACATTCACTTAGGTATAAGTTTACCCCTTTTCCAGACCTTTGTGAATTAATTACGAAAAAGGTATACTCTAGTCATACGTGACTAGAAGAGTTCTTCTCTCATTGTTTTACACTTTTTTGGGTGAGGAGACTAACTTTACGAAAAAGGACTTCTCAGTTATATCATGTTGTGATTGCATTGCATCATCCTGCTTGCCGCTTGAGCCTTGTGCCGGGTCCTGCTTACTCAGTTGATAGCCTTGTGCCTGAGCACTTTTCCCTGTCGAGCCCTACAGAGATTATATATTTGCCCTTCACAATTTGATGACCCTTTGACCGTGAGGGAACACACCCCCGAGTGTCCACATCCTGCACGCACTTCCTTGCATTGAGCATAGGTATGTTCCACTGCTTGGGACTAGTCTGCTAGCTATTGGACACTCGTTCCCTCACTTGTTGTACTATAAGCAATTTTATTCTTTTTCAAGCTTTTCCCAAATATGAAAAAGACAAAAAAATCAAATATTCCAAAAAGCCGGACGGGATTAGGGTCATTATTTCTTGTTAGCAGCTATTGTGTCTCCTTTGAACAGAGCATTCATTCCACTCCGTACATTATGAGTCGGGACTATAGTTGGGCCTTAGGAGCTGTACTTGTTTCTCAGTTTTCTCCACCAATTGGTTAATCTTCCAGTCATTATGGAGCCCTCTGTAATGCCTCCTGCATTGCACAGTTTATGTCGAGTCTATGCTGCCTGAGTCTATCCATCTGCTCATGCTCTTGTTCAAAGGAAGTCCTGAAACCAGTGTCGGCCACTCCTCAAATATCTTGACTATTGCATGTCGGCCATCCTTATTGAGTCAGTCTGTTTCACTTGATATCTTCCAAATCTTTCAGCATTGCTGGTACCTTGTGCTGGTTGATGGGGGATGCCTTAATTCCCTCCTTCCAGCAAGTCTCGTTCCGTCGACCTCAACTCATTTATTCCGGGACTTGAGGCTTAGAGTTCGGTTGAGTACCTTGAGGCTTGCAGTCATTAGTGGCAGGTTCTCTCGCCATCGACAATTTTGGAATACATCAATGTCCCCTGATCGATGGATTCATCCTAGTGTTCGACTTCAACCCATTTATTCACACTCTAATGATTGTGCTATGTGCCTTGATGCCCATTTTCATTATTGGTGGGTCATCTCGCGTCTGTTAACGGTATACATCAATGACTGGTAATCAGATGATGTCTCATCAGGTTCAACCCCAACTCCTTATTCACTTGATGGGACATGCACCATCAAAGACTTGTGTAGAAGACCCCAGGCGATTGTGGCACTCAGTATGCTACATATGACTTTGACTTTACATCTGAGATATCACCTCTCAGATTTCAACAGTTTGTACCTCCAGTTTGCACCAGTTGTCTTCTTTTGAGCATAAGACCATATCTTACTGTAGAATGATCATGGCTATGATCACTTATGACATGTATCTACTTATGTATTGCCTATTCATGGCCATTGTATTAGATTGTTGTACTATACCGACATGTATTCAGAGATACTATGGTATTATGACGAGTGATCCGTTCTTTCCACTTATGTCTCCATCACTCCACTTCTAAGTTTTCTAATGTATTTCGGCCATTGTACCACTTTCAGTCTTTGACTTCACACATTAGGGGGCATCTGTTACACAGAAATCTTCCACCCTGTGAGTATCAACATTCTTTGGCCTATAGGATCCATTTCAGTGACTCGGATCCATTTTCATCCTTCAGTGATACCAGTATATCCTATTTTTGTTCCTACCCACATGTTGCATCACTATAGCATGTGTACCCGCGAGTTGCATCCCTATAGCCCGCGGTTATCAAGTAAAATGCTAAAAACCACTATTTTATTACGTTTTACTCCCAAAAAGCGGTCATTGGGTGACCTTTGGCTCTCCATCTTCCCAAGTAACGTCTCGATGAGTCCTTTCACCTACCTTTGAGAGGACTATATATTGAGCACATATGGCTTATGGACGGGAGGAAGAAAAGTATAGTAAAGGCACTCTAGTGGATTTTTTCCCTATCTTGAGTCTGCACTCATTGATCCTTGTAGTTGTGAACCAGTTATGTTCACCTTCCAAACTCCTTTCTAGTTTGAGTTTGCCATTCATGGAGGATTGAAGTGGTGGAGGCACAAGTGGATTGATCTAGATCTTGGTTTAGATTGGTTTCCGGCAAGAGGTCGTATCACTTTGTACTTCTTCTTGTTCATTAATAGAAATACTCATATTCTCGTCCATTCATGGTGTGAATGTCATTTATTATACATTGGGTTGCATTTGCTTATGATATTATGGACCATTGTTATTGATGATGTTAATGTTATTTATATATCACATGTACTTGTTAGATATTTGTTGTCAAGACTAATTTGCAGATTACAAGTGCTTGGACGTGAGCAGATTGAAAGCTCCAACTGGGATCTACATCAAACGTTGGATCGAGGTTGGTTACATTTCTCCATTGTTTTAACATTGTCGTTTATAATAGCATTGTTTTGAGAATTGAGTAGATTTCTGGTAGTCATCTGTCTGTTGTGGTATTCCCAAGCCATAGTGAGTTTTCTTCAATACACCCCCCAGTTCAGGAAATTGACTCGGTTCTTCAAAACCGCGATCAGATTCTTCTCATTCTGCAGGACAATCTTCACATGGCAAGAGTTTGACTAAAACAACAAGCCGATCAACACCGTTTTGAGCGTACTTTTCACGCAGCTGATATGGTCCTTCTTCGTCTACAGCATTCCAAGCAATCCTCCCTGAAACTCAAAAGGCGTCAGTGGGCCGAAATGCAACCCAAGGATGCTACCTGGGAACCACTCCTTGAGATTCTGCATCAATTTTCACATCTAAAGCTTTGAGGACAAAGCTTTTTCTAAGGGAGAGGGGATGTTAGAAACCCATGTCAACCCTTCTATTTACTTTGTTGGTATATTGTTGTTGGATGCATATGCTTTGTAATTCATCCCGTAGTATTTGTTGATCCATAGTTTGTATTATTGTTGTTGGACGCATATGCTTTGTAAGTCATCCCCTAGTAATTGTTGATCCATATTTTGTATTGGCCCATGGTTTGTATTGACACATGGTATTGACCCATGGTATTGGTGCCTAGACTTAGTATATAAGTTTGTGTTGAGTCCAATGAAGGTACCGTGAAGTTATTTATATTGAGCTTGCTCAAAGGAGGTTTCCCCCTCGAAGTGGCCTACGATCAATATAAAAGTGATTATGAGTTATGTTATTTCTGCTATTTTGTGTGTTTTCATTAATTAATTATTGCAGGTTCTTCACAATGCTCAACTGATATCTGGAGGGGTAGGACTATCCCTGTAAGGCTTTAGTCTACTCCCATTCACAAGTCCTTTCAAATTTTCTCCAAGTAGCATGGCTAAATGAACTGTGTTATCGCTAGTGACATGCTTAACAATATATGGTCGTAGCCATTGCATTTTAAATTTTCTAGGAAATTTCATGAACTTCCTATAATAGATGAGGATGACGTCTCCTACTTGGAAGAATTTGTACTTGATGTGCCTATCATGCCATGTTTTTTCTCTATCTTTTTGCACTTGTTGGTGAAAACCTGCAATGAAGAGATCTTCTTCCATCCCAACTAAGTGTACTAGCCTCTTGAGAAGAACCTACAACAATTAATTAATCACAATACACGATATAGCAGCAATAATAGAACTCAGAATCACTTTTATATTGATCACATACCACTTCTAGGGGGGAACCTCCTTTGAGAAAGATCAATACAAATAACTTCACCATGCCTTCATCGGCCTCAACACACACTTATATACTAACTCTAGGCGCCAATACTATGAGTCAAAACCATGGGCCAATAAAAACTATGGATCAACAAAACTACGGGCGACTTACAAAGCATATGTCGCAACAACAATAACACAAACTATGGATCAACAAATACTACAGGACGACTTACAAAGTATATGCGTCCAAAAAAAATATACTAACAAAGTAAAGACATGGGTTCCTAACATCCCCTCCCCCTTAGAAAAAGCTTTGTCCTCAAAGCTTTAGATCTGAAAATTGATGCAGAATCTAAAGGAGTGGTTCCCCTGTAGCATCCTTGGGTTGCATTCCAGCCCATTGACGCCTTTTGAGTTTCCTGGAGGATTGCTTGGAAGGTTGTAGATGAAGAAGGACCATATCAGCTGCGTGAAAAGTGCACTCAAAACGGTGTTGATCAGCTTGTTATTTCAGTCGAATTCTTGCCATGTGAAGATTGTCTTGTAAAATGAGAAGAATCTGATCGCGCTGTCGAAGAACCGAGTCAATTTCCTGAACTGGGGAGCTGCTAAGTGTGTATGGAAGAAGAACTGGTGGTTCATGTCCATAAAATGCTTCATATGGTGTCCTTTTAGATGTGGTATTGTACCACTGTAGTGCTTCTAGGAAATCCATATAAATAGCTGTCCAAATCTATGTAGGGATGGGAAAGGGTTCGAGCAGTCCCGAAAGGAGTGTCGTTTCACCCTTGTTGACTTGGAAAGTATCACACTCAACCACCATCTGGTGAATTTTCATTTTCAGTCCCTGCCAAAAGAAGTTACATTGTTCCCAGACATAGGTTTGGAGGAACCCATAGTTCCCTACCGATGAAGAAGCATGGAGTTCATAGAAGAGATAGCCCTGTTGAACAGATTGCAACCAATTTGGAACAAGCAGAGAAATAGATGTAAGATAAACTAGGTCATCAAATTTGCGAGAATGAGAATTTCCCACCATATTATCCTTACCCTTCTTGTCAGTGATCGCATAGTCATAACCCATGAGTTGGGTAAACCATTTTCAGTGTGTTGGGGAGGAGACCCGTTGTTCCAGAAAATGTTCCAGACTCTGGAGATCAGTCTTGATGCATAAATAAGTCCCTAATAGGGATGGTTGCCACATCTGTATTGCATGCAAAATAGCCATCATTTCCTGTTGAGATGCGGCTAAATGATGACCGGAAAGGTCTCGTGAAGGAGACAAGCCCACTAGTGCAACAAAGACACCTATAGATCGATCCAAGGAAGTAGTGGAGACCATTGGGGGGTGCATCTGAATGGAATGGAGCTGAGCGATGAAACCATGTGAATTCTTCTTAAGGATCTTTTCCAGGTGATGTGAACTGATGATGTGGAGATACCCTGGTTGTAATCCCATAAATTTTTGTTGTGTCCCATTGACTGAAAACTACATCCAAAGTTTAGCAAAATCCCATAAGATGGGGCCAAGTGTGCGTAACCATTGAATGCCCAAAACCACATCACGTCCGCCTAAGGACAAGGAAAACATGTCAGAGGGAAGGTTATAATATTCCATAGAGATATGCACATTGTGACACTTCCCCTTGCAAGGTAAGGTGCCCCCATTGGCAACCATGACTTCAAAGTGGGAGCAAGGATGGACAAAACAATCATCCTGTTTGGCAATCCGAGGGTCAATGAAGTTATGAGTGCTACCAGAATCAATGAGTATGGTAAGAGGGAAATTCTTGAAGTATCCCCTGACCCACATTGTTTGTGGGGTGGTGACACCAGTTACAACATGGAGAGAGATCTCGGGTGGGTTGTCCTGAGATGGGGTGTCAATAGGCGGGTGTTGAATGTCGACCTGATCATCTACTGTATCTGGAGCTTCTTCACCAAGTTTAGAGGCAGGCGGATAATCCACATCCAAGAGATAGAGATTTTGTTGAACACATCTATGTACCCAAATGAATGTCTCATCACAATTATAACAAATCCCTTTTTCTCGGTTTGCTTGCATCTCAGTTTCAGACAAATGCTTGATAGGAGTTGGTCGAGGAGCTGGTGGGATGGGAGGTCGTTGAGAACCCATATTTCGGAAGGGAACAAAAGTGGGTTTGGAGCGCTGTTGGGATGCAATCTTGTCTTCTACGAACTTAGGCAAACCTAGTACTTCCATTATTGTGTTGGGACAGAACATTTTAACCTCTGACCGGATTTCATCCTTAAGACCACTGATAAAACAACTCCGGTAGAATTCATCAGACAATCCTTCTATGTGATTGGCTAGTTTCTCAAATTTTGTCTGATACTCTCTCGCTGTGCCAATTTGGTGAAGTGTAGTGAGTGCTCCTGTGAAGTCATCAAAATCACTAGGACCAAATCATGGCAAAAGGAGTTTGCAAAAATCTGTCCAGTTTGGCTCGGGATGAGCTTCGATGTACCAACAGAACCATTGAAGGGCTTCCTGTTCCAAATGAAAGGATGCAAGTGGAACTTTCTGGACATCAAAAGTATTATGCATATTGAAATATTGTTCTGCTCAGTATATCTATCCAGTCGGATCAGTACCATTGAAGCAAGGAAAATCAAGCTTCGGCCCACGAAAATTGCTGGAAGAAGAGAACTCGGTGGCTGCAAAAGATTCTGGTTGTCAGTTATTGTTCATGGCTGAATGCTGAAGATGGAGGCTGAGAAATTTTTCATCTACATCTTGGAGTTTGGTTTGGATGGCTGCAAGTGCTTCCTCCATGGTTTTTTCTCCTGGGCGGGTGACAACCATAACCAGGAGTGTTTTTTTTTGGGGGGGGGTGGGGGGAATGGATAAAAAAACACAAACAAAATCTTATTTAGTAAAGGGAAATTTGGATTTGGGAAAAACTTGGATGGGTAATTGGGGTTTGACTAGGTTTTGGACACTTTCTGATGGACAGGGAAGCAAAAAACGGGGATTTCAGAAGTGGGGTGAAAAAATGAGAAAATTTGGTAGAGAGGGACAAAGAAGCAGATTTAGGAAAGGAACACGGTGGCAAAATTTGAATGCGTTTGGGTGAAAATTGAAGGAGTTATGGCAAACCCTAAAAATAGAAAAATGTGGGATTTCTTGTCTTGGGAAGTGGAATTTGGGATAGGGTCGTTAGGAATGAAATATGCAAAATGGGATTGCAGGGGTGTCAGTGAAGTTTCAGGGAAAACAGAGTTGAAACAAGGGAGATATGGCCGAAAAACACAATTTTTTTTTTTTCAAGAATGGATCTGCAACGGCGCGAAAGGGATCAGAAATAGATAGATCTGAAATGATGCCGAATGGATAAAAATTGGCTGGATTTGAAATGGCTGGAGCTGGAACGACTGTAAGAATGGATCTGAAACGGTTGGATCTTAAACGGCTCGGAATGGATCTGAAACGGCTAGATCCGAAATGACTCGGAATGGATCTGAAATGGCATGGAAGTGATCAGCAATAGTTCAACTGAAAAATAGATATGGACCCCAGGTATGTGCAGCTTCCTATCGGTTTAGGGGATTCACTCGGTCACCAATGCTGTCTGACGGCTTGCGTATTGGGGAAGTACCCCTCACTCCACGGCTCGGGTAAAACTGATAACCGCTTTGCCACAAACGACAGCTCTTGGTTTACCTCATGGGTGGGAACTAGTCAATCAGGTAGGGGTCGTTGCCCTTTTCACTGGCAGGTCCTCTCAATGGGCCAGCTACTTTGGGGTTCCTATGGTACTCCTCACAATGAGTTTTAGGGCTTATGCCCAAGTACTTCCCACAGTTAAGCGGATAGGGATTATTCCCAGATCCAAAGCTGCGACATATGCAAAAAAAAAATTGATAGAAATTTCACCCAGCGAGCCCAAGAAAGTGCTCTGATACCAGATGAGAAGAACCTGCAACAATTAATTAATCACAATACACGATATAGAAGCAATAATAGAACTCGGAATCACTTTTATATTGATTGCAAGCCACTTCGAGGGGGAAACCTCCTTTGATCAAGCTCAATACAAATAAATTCACCGTGCCTTCATAGGCCTCAACACACACTTATATACTAAGTCTAGGCGCCAATACTATGAGTCAAAACCATGGGCCAATACAAACTATGGATCAACAAAACTACGGGCGACTTACAAAGCATATGTGCCAACAACAATAACACAAACTATGGATCAAAAAATACTACGGGACGACTTACAAAGCATATGCGTCCAACAACAATATACTAACAAAGTAAAGACATGGGTTCCTAACACCTCTCTTCCATCGTCTCTGCATCAGCCATGTATGTGAATGCTGCAATTATCAAGCTTGGTAGTATGTATTCCATGGGCATGATAGCTTCCTTTCCATATGCTAATATGAAAGGTGTGTAACCTGTCAACTTCTTACAAGTTGTTCTATATTCCCACAACACTATTGGTATTCGCAGATCCCAATCATTCCTATTTGTATTGCATACCTTGGTCAACGCATTTTCCAGTACTTTGTTAAATGCTTCAACTGTACCATTAGCTTGTGGATGATATGGTGTGCTCTTCTAATGGTAGATCTAAAATTCTTTGGTAAAAGCTTCAATAGTTTTGTTCAAGAAGTGCGTTCCTTGATCGCTCATTAGGATTCTTGGGCATCCAAACCTTGTCACTATGTTCTCAAAGATGAACTGCGTGGCTGTAACTGCGCTACAGTCCTTCACTGGTTTTGTTTCTGCCCATCTGGTGAGATACTTTATAGCCGGTGATAATATATCTCGAACCAGTTCTATTTCTTGGTGAGTTAATAGGTCCCACAAAATCAATAGCCCATTTATCAAATGATTGCAAGGTCAGTTGTGGCATCAATGGAATCTCATCTCTACGAGATGGCTTTCCTGTCCTTTGGAAAACATCTCAACTTTGGCAATGTTCCTTTGAATCCTTGTGTAATGTAGGCCACCATATTCCTTCTTTTCAAATTTTCTGCGTAGTATCTCTTCATGCATAGTGTCCTCCAGATACCCCTGAGTGTTCTTAAGCAAGTATCATAGGTTTCTCATGTTCCATCACACATATGCGCAGTACTCCGTCTGGTCCTAGCTTGTATAATTGGCTTCAATTATGGTAAAATCAACTACTCTTTCCACCAATTGCTTCTTCTGCTGTGTAGTAAACTCCATAGGTGCTAGACCTATAGTCAAGAAGTCTACAATGTATTTATAGTAGTAATCTTCTATGTGAATAGAAAAAAACTATGCATCTAGTAAATTGTCTTCTAAGTTATTAGGTTCTTCACCTAACTCGATTCTGGAGAGATGGCCAGGTCCTTAATTCAATCTTCCTGGCTTAACAATGATTTCAAAATCATACTCCTGAAAGAGTAATAGCCATCTGCATATTCTCCCTCCTAACACTGGTTTGTTGACCAGGTACCTCAAAGCTGAATGGTCAATAAACATGCAGAAATACGAACCTAGTAGATAGTGTCTAAACTTCTGCAATGCATATACCATAGCTAGGCCTTCTCTTTCTGTGCTTGAAAATGCGATGGGGTGATCGATTCCTCCCTCTCATGTTTGAGATAGTACAATGCCTAGTGCTATAGATGAAGCATCTACATGCACATGGAATGGCTTACTCCAATCCGAAAAGACTAGAATAGGTGCAGTAATCATTCTCTCTTTTAATGTATCCAATCCTTTCTGACAGTCTTTGGTCCAAATATACTGTGCTTCTTTCTTCAGTAATTTCTCCATAGGCACAGTGATCAATGCATATCCCTTGATGAACTTCCTACGATATCTTGTATGTCCCAGTGTGGTGTGTAGTTGTTTCACTGAGTTAGAAGCTGGTAGGTTCACAATAATTTCCATCTTGGTTGGATCAACCATCAATCCTTTATTACATATAATGTGTCCCAGTAGGATTCCATAAGGAACACAAAATTATTTTCTTTAGATTCAAGGAATTCTGATTATGTCTACACTTCGCTAACATCATTCTTAAGTTCACATAATGGTTCTTCAGTGAGCCAAATACTGTCCAATCATCAAAATACACTTCTAAAAATTTATGGATGAAATATTTAAATGCAGCAACAACTACTTTGGAAAATATGTCAGGTGCATTTTTCAAACCAAAGGGCATAACTGTGTACTGATATGATCCCCATTCAGTAGCAAATGTTGTATTATGCCTGTCTTCTGTAGCAATTCTAATCTGGTGATATCCACATAATCCATTAGTGAATGAGTATGCTTCGTTTCCTCCAACGTTATCTAGCACTTCATCTATAAATGGAGTAGGAAATGGGTCGTGCAGCGAAGCACCATTTAACTTTTTGAGATCTACGCATATCCTAATTTCTCCTTTAGCTTTCTTATCCTGGGTAACCATGGGACTTATCCATTATGATACTTCTACTATCTCAATAATTCATGTGTCAAGCATCTTATCAAGCTTCGCTTTTACTCTTTCTTTGTATATGGGATTTAGTCTTTAGGTTCTTTGCTTGACAAGCTTCGCATATGGCTTGGGAGGTATTTTCATAACCCCCAAGTCACCTAAAATTCCTTTCATTTCAGAGAAATTGGTAGGAAATAGGTCTTGATATTCACATAGTAGGTTTGCTATCTGTCCTACTGTTTCTTCGTCCCAGTAATCTCCTATAGAAGCGAACTTCGGTTTCTTCTCAGTACCAATATTGATCTTTCTAGTCTTCACAGGACTACTCAATTTTGTAATCTCTAAGTGAGGTCCCTCAACTTCGCGTTCTCCTTCAGACTCTGGTATGTTTACATCGCACAGATCTTCATCTTCGTCTCCATCTAATGCGACATTATAACATTCCAGGGCATGTTCTGACTGTTTTTCCCATTCTGGTTGTTAATATATTGGCAACAGGGTTTCATTGAATACCTTATTTTTAATGATCTGCAGAGCCTCACTGATACTCGGACAATCATCCTCAAAACTAAAAGTGGATTGAAATTCAGTTATCAGTATGTGCCAATCTATTGTACATCTTCCAAATTCAAATTTTCGTACCAATTCTTTGGAATTTGCTCTAATGTGTGTATAAACTTATGCACCCATTCTTGCTTAGGTGTATGTATCCAAGCTTTCAAACAAATATCTATGTGGTCTCTAGGGTCAGTTTGTTCATTATATTTTACTTGTACAATCTTAGTTTGTTATGCAAATATGATTTCCATCATGTGCTTACATTCATCCCATGTATTCAAGTTCTATTTATGCGTATCCCACCATCTAGCAGGTGCATCGCAGTGCTATCTTTAGAGCAGCTAACTTATGTTTTGTGGGAACTGAAACTAAATATTCATGAAGGAATGCATGTACATTTCCAAGACCATCATAAGTAGGAATTGGGATTACCTTTGTTCCAATCCAACACAGTGACTTTGTGATCTTCGCACATCGTCTTGTTGAGACTTCATGCATTATGCTCTGTCAATTCTCCATTCCTGCATCTGAGTCTGATATGCAAGAACTATCACATTTCCAGCTCAATGTTCGATCATCAGTAAGACTAATGTAGTCTTCCTGATACACTGGCATCTTGTAGATCTGATCAAGATCTTGATCTCTGCATTCTTCTCTTACTAGTTCAGTATATCTAGGTCCTTATGCAGGGTCTAAAGGTGCGATGACTCTGATATCTGATCCTTCAAATATCATCTGTTTTTTCTTGAGATTGATGATCATGAGGTTATAAATTTCCCATTCAATCCCTAACCATGTAGGTTAAGGATTTTTGTCATCTATAATCTCAATAACTTTGAAGTCTTCTTTACTTCGCGCTCCATGAATGTCAACAAGGACATCTGATAGTCTCCCAAAGGTATAACCTTTTGCTGATTGGCTAATCTCAACTGTATCGGTGACCATGATAACTTCGGTTTTCCCATTTGTTCCCATGTCTTCTTTGTCAAGAAATTCACTTCTGAGCCTAAGTCAAGAATGATCTAGTCCATTTTAAAGTCTCCAATATGTGCATTGAATCTCATCTCTCTTCCGGTCCTTCTATGATTTTTGATATGGTGAACTGCGCTATGTGATTCGCTTCTGCCATTACGTTGCTCGTAATGACTGAATTGGATTTGTATCTCTACTAAGGCATTTCCATGCTTTAACAACTTCATGCAGCTTTGTAAGAACTACGCAACAGGACTTATGGGTTATGTTGCAGTCTGTGATCCATCATATGAAATTGGAATATACACAACAGGCATTGATTTACTTCGCAACTAGACTCTTAGGGTCACAGGTTCTGATCTCTGTAAGACTTTTCTGGTCTCCATGAAGGATTCTTTTTCTTTGTTAAGGTTGAAGGCAGGCATTTTTCCAGTTGATTTTCTTATCCAAGCCCCTTCAGTAGGCTTATGTTTTGTGGTGTGGTCCTCAGAAGTCGAAGCTTCAGTTCACTTATCTCCACTTATCATAGCTCCGCTTCATGTCACAACATGGATGTTGCGATCCTTATTTTGTTCTTCAGATGCGATCATTTGTACGTTCTGATTCTGCACTTATGGTCTTCTCTCTTTCATTTTTTCTTGCAAAACAGACATGCCTCAATGATATGGTCAAATGACTTACAGTATTTACAGGTAGTACAAGGGATCTGACAATCTCTTGCTAGATGTCCTGGTTGAGCGCGGTTATAGCATACAATCCGACCTCTTCATCTTCCCTGTTGGCCAGTGTTGCGTCCTCTTCCTCTGAATCCACCACGTCCTCTGTATGTGCCTTGATCATACTGCGCATTTTAATTATTATTCTTTGTTTCTTCTTGAACTCTATAAACATCATGTTTCCTTTCTATCATGATCTCATACGCTCTACAGTTTCTCTCATTATGGCCAACTCACTTACAGAATGTACAGTACCGGCTCTTAGGTGTCTGTACATATTTCTGAAGTAGACAATAGTCTTCTGGGCAATGTCCTCTACATCGGAAAATTTCACACCATGGAACTTGTTGTTGATTCAATGGGTTTGGTGCTCCACTATCAATGTAATCTCGCTATATAGGACAATGTTCCTTGGAATGTCCTTCTCCATTACACTTTGTACACCAAACCTCTTCTCTGGTTTCTTTTCCTTTTTTGATGTCTTGCAATTGCAACGTCAAGTTTGCTAGCTCGGTCTGTATTTGTACCATCCATGTGCTATTTTATCCTATGGGTGAATCCTCTATATTCATCGCAATTTCTAATGCCTTTGTTTGCGATGCTACTTTCTGTTGCATGAGTGGTAATCTGATATGGGGAAATAGCACAACTATGAACCATTCTTGTTGTTTTTGTGGTGCTATTTTGAAACTTACTTGATCTAACAGTGCTTTCAATTTCTGATCGAACTCCCATACAGTCTCATCAAGATTTTGTTTGATTTCTTTTAGCTCTGTAATGAAATGAGATTATGACTTTGGTTTCTTGAGATCTCTTAGCAGTGTAGTTCTGATATCTACTAGTGTTATGTTCTATCTAACAGAATACTTCGTGAACCATGTTAGAGTTGTGTCTCTAAATTTAGTAACTAACTGAATTTGTCTTAGAGCTTCGTCTTGGACTTGCTTAACACTCCACACTGCTTCACAAAGAAACCAATGTTACTTTGGGTCTTATAGACCAGTTCCTTTGAAAATAAGTAGATTACTTTTCTATGCCATTCTTCTTCTAGGATGTGTAGTGTTTTGTGTTGAAGAAGGTATACCACTACTTGATTGATTCTGATTATTAACTCTCGTGCTATTAATACTACTGGTGTTCTACAAACTAGTAGTATTCCTTCCGTCAAATGGAGGTTTCTACGGAGTGATACGCTGATAGGTAGTTGTTCTACGATCTGTTTCACTATCAGACTCACCCTGATACGATAGTTTGTCACCTTCTAACTCAGTTTCTAGGGGTATGCGAGGTTCGGCTTCCCAGGACCTCTTTCTAGTGCTAGGATTATATCTTTTTCCACTTCTTAATGTATAAGTATTTTCCTCAGTGTCACTATCTGTGTTATTGAACATTACAAAATCAAATATCTAAGAGTTCTATTGCATTCTCAAAACACCTTTTTCTACTAAAAGTATTTTAATGTATAAACTAAGGTTTTTCAGGTACTTACCTCTGAATCCTTTGAAGAAATCCCTTTCTGCTACGCTGTAAGACTTCAACGTGACCACAACAAACTCTGTAACATAGACTTCTAGTATGTTATCCACCCAAAAGTCTACTGCTCTTGAAATTAAGATATCAACCTCTTTAAGCCTTTGAATCAGTTTTGGAGTCCACTCTGTAGGTTCTCCACCCTGAAAACATTTTTTGCATTCTGCAAGTATTTATATCCACTCATGTAGCTCCTTACCAAAAAATGAGAAGAGGATTTCGTGTATGCCATAAAATATGTATTTCGGCAACTAGTATTCTGTAGATAAGCACGGATGTCTGTTTTCGTTCTTTGCAAAATCCTTTTCTATATTAGTCACCCAGTTTGATATCGTTGTCTTCTCATGTATTCTAGTTAAACGAACACATCACCAGTTCAAGCGTGGAAACGGAACCATTTGTTGGGTTGATCCAATTGTTCTTGTACTGACCTGGGTTCTACATAGTTCAGAGACCCAATAATACCCCCTTTTCACCGTCCCTTTCGGCAACATTCTTCGAATAGATTAAGGTATCACCTGAGGAGAATCTATGGGGTGGATACAAAAGAAATGTTTTGTAACTCGCTGATGTGTGACTAGAGAACAAGTCCACTGGGCAGAGTTACACTTCCTATACATCCACTTCTAATACCACGGTGCACTTCGGGACTACGTACTAGCGGTAGTTACCCACACTACACTAGAACAACACGCTCTGGACTGTGCTTCTGGATAGTCACACTCACTACAGGCTGCATTGAATAGTGTTACTTCTCATTTACTTAAGGCTACGTAGTTTAACACATTATAACAGTGCAACTAAGTGACTGTGTACTTCGCTATTCTAACAATACAGACTCCGTTGAATTACTGTTAGTTCTTCAACTGCGCAACTATTATTCTAACCAGACGACTACGCATTTAGCATATCCAACACAACTATAAAATGTTCATGTATGTTCTTACACTTAACATATTCAGTTACATAGGTCCAACACTTAATATATTATTCTCATCATCCATACAAGTGAAAATACATATAAAATAATGAACATACGTAACATGAAATAATCATACAGATGCAATCACACAACTCAGGTATTTACGTGGTTCACCCCCTCGGATGGGAGCTACATCCACGAGAACTATTGTTTCTATTAATGGGAAGGGTTAACAGGGTTAACAGTTCCAGTCTACACACACAGCTGTAGACTCTTCTCTACAATAGGTCTCTGCACACTCAGCTGCAGAGCCTTTTATCTCTCAAATATTTCTTAGCAAAGATCTTACAATAATACTCTATCAATCCATCAAAATATAACCCTTCCCTTTGCAAAATTTCCCCTTTTATAGACTATACCCAAAGGTCACATCTTTACAATAACTATATTTCGAAACCCAATAGTACCCTTAACACCCCAAAACGGTGTGGTTACCCCACTAACCATGCTTTTCCATAACTTCTCAGCTACTTCGCTTGTCTGTGGTCTTCCTCTACGCCATTTCCTGGCTCTGACATACTTCTGACAGTCGCGTGCTCTGACTGTGCAGTGCTGACTTGTTGATGCCTTGGGTGTGCAGGGTAAGTGCAAAGTGCTGGAATGGGTTTCAAGGCACACAACAGGGGTGAAAACCCAGCCAAAGGCTTCAGTTAACCCTACGCAAGAGTTACCCTATCCTCAAGCTGTTTGGTGTGGTAATCACCCACGGATATTTGGCCTCCGCTGGCACTCTAAGAGTAAAAGGTTTGATCTTCCAACGATCAGTTTTCTTGTTTAACGAAAACAGAGTGTGATAACTGGTTAACAAACCTAACCTAACCTACCTAAGGAAAGAATCTATCCTAAGTCATATCTAACCTAAATAGAGAAAGTTGATATTGTGCATATCAGGTTTAAAATGTGATTAATAAGTATTAGATACCTTAAACAGAAATGTCTTCGGGTTCTTCCACTTGTAGCTTGAAGGATCATCAATAAATAAAAATTAAGAGACAACTCTTCTACATGCTTTGAGCTTATTCAAACAACTGATCTGTAATCATTGTGTTAATTGAAAAATTAACAATTGATTCTACATATTTAATTGCATCGAATCATTTGCAGAAATATAAATATGAGAACTGTTCAATTTAACAAATTTAATGGGACAATTCAGAACATGGGTCAAAACATACAGAAAAATCAATATGAAAGACCATGTACATCAATAAGTGACCTGCAATAGTTTAAACGCATAACTGATGACAATTTGAAACATTTAACTCAGCGATTCTCAAAGAAATTTGAAGAACTCGAGAAGGTGGAGAAAAGATAACTTTACTGCATATAAAAGTCTTGTACAAAAATTACAATGGCTCGAATAGACAGAGCATCTTCAGTCCATACTCCTATTGAATCAAAATTCCAAAATTCCTAACCCCTTTCCTAAGGGAAACATTCCTCCTTAAATACTAAATTTACATCAGAGTTCTAAAAGGAGGGATTCTACAAAATAGGGATTACAATATCAGATCTAATTTAAAGATCCAGAAAATCCTGCCATTTTTCATAAATACCCAACAGCTCATCTATATTTGGAAAAACAACTGATTCGAGGGACAACTGAGCATTGCATGCATTGTTCTCCATATCATGCTTTTCTAACTTATGCCAAATGTGCAGGTACATAAGAATCCTTCCTTCCATGATGACCGGTTCTTTAATCAAACGATTCACATCTTGGATGCTGATTTGTTCCAAGTCCCGAATCTTCTGTGCGAATTCTTCACATCTGTTGTCAAGTTCTTCAAGTTTGCACTTCGGTGGGAGAGCCTCCATAATAGGATTCATGAGTGGCAAACCTAATTCATTCAAGATATTATCAGTGGCATACCATCATCTAGTGCAGGTGTCCTGTGAATTAGTAATGATTTCCTCAGCTGATTCATTCAAATCAAGCCACGAGTTCAGGGATGCCTTAACTTTCTTCATCTGGAAAGCATTAAGGATTGGGATGTCCTCTGGAACATTCTTGATATACAATTACCATTGACCAATTTCAACTTCATCTTTACAAGCTTGGAGCCTTTTTTCCTTATGTTCCTGAAGAGTAGAAGACATCTTAGAAAAATTAATGAAATTTTCCCTGATCTCGTCTAAGGCAATATATAACTTCTTCAGTAATTCATGCCAACTCTGATTCACTTCAAGAGCTAGGTTTTTGAGGTCCAAGGGTGTGAACTTGAGAACATTGGAGGAAGCTGCACTTGCAATTTCATCTTCTATCTGCTTTTCTAAAGATGTTATCTTTACAAGACCAACAAAATGTTGAGACTGCAAAAGGTTAAATTCAATAAGGAGAGTAGCATTCTTCTATTCCAGATCCTGTACTTTGTCTTCCCAAGTTTTCTTGAGGCCATCCACATCAATGGAATGTTGTTCCCTTATTTTAACTAATTCTTCTTTCAGGTTTCTAATTTCTTCCTCCTTGATGTCAACTTCTTTATCCAAGACCTGGACTGAATCCGAGTTAGTAGTGGCAAAATCCCCTAAGGCTGCTGTTGTTTCAACTGCTTCAATTCTTGGATTATTAGTTCTGGGAGCCCATATCACCTGATCTGGCTCAAGTGCTTCTAAGCCACCTTGGCCTTGACCCCTTTTCCTGCTTCTTTTAACCACTGCCTTTTCATCTTGATGATAGAAATAATTTCCAAGAGGAACCACATTTGTATCTGTATACTTAGTAATGGATAATGTAGGAATAGAAGTGACACCAACCATGGAAATCAGAGAAGGAGTCTGTGTGACAGCAGAAGAAGGGATAGGTAAAGTAACTTGAGTGGAGGCTAGAGATGTAATACTAATTTCAAGAGCTGACACAACTTTGTCTAGGGAGGATAATGAGACAGGTATTTCAGAAAGAAGAACCTGAACATGACTACCAACTTCTGGGAATAGAAGTGGACTCTGTGCTTTGCTAGGTGAAGGTGGAGGAGAAGGCTTGGAAGATGCATCGATGGAGTTTATTGGTGAATCAAATGTAGATGACTGCAGAGGGATAGCCAAAGGCTGGACTTCTGCAATAACAGAGGGTGAAGTGGATAAAGGAACTGAGTACTCTGGCGATGTAGTAGTGATGATGTTGAGGGTATCATACAAATGGGATAATGAAAATGGAAGTGTTCCTCCTAGAGGCATAGTAGAATTTGGCTTAACAGATGGAAACACAATTGTTGATGATGTGATACCAGGGGCAGCATTAAATTCCAACACTGATTGTTTAGGGAAAGATTGGTCCATATCAATATTGTCCAACAATTAAGTGTCAGTTTTAGCATCTCCAGTAACCTCTTCCACTACTGGTACTGGAGAAGGTGAAGTTATTTCTTCATCACAATCAATTACATCCATAGTAGAAACTTGTGATGAGGAAGGCATGACATTTTGTCTCTTAGATGGATTATCCTTGGTTATGATCAATTCATCATCTTCCGGAGTATCTGGAGTAGGAAGGTGATCATCCAGTGTACCCAGTGGCTGAATTTTGTCTCCAGGCCTTGGAGGTTCTAGCAACTGAGTCTATAACATTGATGACAGCTGTGCCATTTGCTGTTTGGATTGATGAGCTGTCTGCAGCATGATTTTAGCTTCTTCATTAGTTTTCTTTTTAGATAGTTCCCCTTGAATAGCTTTACCTTTGTCTTCATCATGACTGGTGACCAAAGGAGGATTGGTAGCCTTCTGAGCTTCTTTCTCTTCCCTGTCCTTTCTTGATTTTTCAACAAGATTCATCTGCATGGCCCTGTAGCTTAAGATACTGTCCTTCAGTTGCTTTTGATACTATAGAATATCATGTTGTCCTTGAGGGTGCTTTACTTTGGCCAAGACTTGAGAAAAAGTGTCTACCCCTTGGTATATGGAATCATCGGGGATTGTTTCATGTGTGTAGTCCATCTTCTTGTGAACTTGCTTTAGGTGTGCATCCAAAAATTTCTTGGGGTCATGTTTCCTTTTTTGGGGCAACACCTAATCTTAGAGCAGCTATCTGATCACCCAGAACTGTAGCCCAAGTTGAGGTTGGGATGACCAATTGAACCAGATTCAGTGCAAACTTAGGCCAATTCTTCTTCTTAGGTCCCATGAGTTTCTAATACATACCATCAATGATAGTCTAAAACGAAACCTCCTGTATTATTATCCTGTCTGGGACTATCCTGGGCAGGAAATGAACTATTTCACTTCCCCAGATTCTGATGTATGTGAAGTACTCGCCTACACACCAATCACCCATTGTGTTGATAAAAACTTTGGCATCTTCTGAGAATGTAGGTGGATGTTGCTGGAAGATCTTGAAATAAATGGTACCCACAAAACAATCACAAATTTCATATATCAAAGGTGCAAAATTTCCCTCCCAAATTGCCGAATGGTAAATATGTGCAGGTGGGTCTGAAGGAGTCCAATGCCAACCCAAATTGGGATACTAGAATTATTAACAGAAAATGTCCAAAACGTATGCTGATAGGAAGAAGGGTGGTTTCTTATGAGCTGGTGCTTTATGATAATCTTGAATGGCGTTTTTCAGTTCCGATGATAGAATAGAGGCCCACGGGAAATATTCACCTGTAAGTAACACATGATGTGCTATGGGTGCCCACTCTGCTTTAAAATGAGAACAATTGGGTTGACCAAAAAGCTGGCAAAGCATGGCTGCAAGTAGAGAATAGGGTTCTTTAAACCAGATAATAGGATAAAGGTTATCCGACTTAGGTACAAAGGCATTGATTTTGAGCATCCAAGACTTAATCATCTACTCAAAATTATACTGGGTTTTGGACGACTAAATGAAATCAGCAGAGAGTGTCTGTACATGGGGTTTCAGAGCAAATGCTCGAACAAAAACCTCCGGGAGAAAACGCGTCTAATTTTCAACCTCCACTGTCATTAAACGAACGGTCCTTAACATCAGCATTCTCAATTATCCACTTAACTACATCTGTGTAGGGTAAGACAGCAGGGCGTGCAGCGATGGCGTGGATTTGGGAATCCCCAATTCTCTTGTAGATTAGTCTATCATCCTCGATATGGGAAAAGTCGTCATTATAAAAAATGGCATATATCTTGGACCAGTCCATTTGGTACGTCTCTGTAACTCCTCCACTGGTTTCAGAAAGAAAACCAAAATTTGGGTCTTTGTTTAGGGGGTCTTTGAGTGACGTTTTAGACCGTGTATTCTTCGACATAGTGGAGGGATTTTGAAATATCTGATCAATGCAGAAAATTAAATAAAATTCAGCCCAAAAATAGCAAAAATGCAGGCTAGTAGCGTAAGGATAATAGTGGACTTACCTGAAATAATGAACAGACTGAACAACAGCACCTGAAATGCAAAGCTCAATAAAACGAAAATGCAACAACGTATTTTCTTCAGCAGTAAAAATGTAAAACTAAAAAGTAAAAACCTATTAAATACATTCAGTGAAATAAAACCAACCGTGAGATCATGACAGATGGACGACGTGGAATCGGGTTCAAGTACGCTCATGAAACTCTTTATTCGAAACCTCGCAAACCGAAACCCGAAAGTATGGATTTGTGGTTTGCGGGTTGTTAAAAAAATGATGAATAATGAAAAGGACTCCCGAAAGCCGACAACCGACCAGGGGTGGCGGATTTCGGGAAGCATAAATGCCAAAGCGAAAATAAAAAATGCTCCGAAAGCTGCATTCCGCAATGCAGATTGCAGGTTGCGGGAGCGCACGCAAAAATAACCATAAAGACATGGTCCCGGAAGCTTCATCTCGCAATTACGGGTTGCGGAGGCAAACATGAAGTGGACAAGAAAAGACAATCCCGAAAGCCGAATGCCGCCATTGCAGGATACGGCTTTCGCGATAACTATTTTCCAATCTCATTATAGAGTGATTCTGTAGTCCGCAACCGTCGGGTTGTGGGTTTCGGAACCATCAAAACCCAAAACTTAAAAACAACAGTCCCACAAGCCACAATTGCCGGATTACGGATTGCAGGTTCTTCAAACGTCAGGTTTCGGGATGACTTTATCAGTGAACGAAATACTCAAAAACAAATTTGGCCTTTTGAAACCGAAACACTTTGGAAGAAATAATCAAACAGTTGAAAACAAGGGAGTCAAAGGCATGGGTGAAGAATTCTTTGAAAGTAGAATCAGAATTTTAATATTTATAGTATAACTCACCTCAAATACCTTTGCGTTTATTTATAAATGGGGTTCCCTTGCTTAAGCGGAGCATGGGATCTGTTGTGCCCACAACATGACTATACCCTGGTGCATCCTTTGCACTTCTCATCTCATCAATGTTGTTCCTATAGCTGTGAGGTCGCCGCTTCTTCCTTAAATGCTCCAACTACCCTTTTCATCATTTGTCCTTCTACCTTTACTAAGGAGGCAGGCCCCTTTCTTCCATCTTCACGTTGCTCCATACCTTGTTCCCGGGAATTGCAGAGTCTCTTCTCCCCAAAAATAAGCCAGTACTAGGCCTCGTCGAGTTCGTACTTCTACCTCAAAACTGCTACCCTTCAACAAAAGTACACCAATATTGAACTTCGATTTACCGAACTGCGCTTACTTTGAACTTCGCTTTACCAAAACTGCTCCAACTTGTGACTTGCCCAACATGGTGAATGCCTAGGTGTAGGGAACCGCTTAATAGACCTATTATGGCATCGTACTCTGCTTAGTTATTTGTTAGCTCCCCCATGCATACTCCACTAGTGTGGTGGAGAGATCTTGCAGCTAAAAAAAACTACATACCCAAAGGGTTGGTTCCATTGGAAAAAAAAATTGATGAAAATGATGTGGCCAAAAATCCTAAAGTGGCTCCAAACCATAGTGAAGTGGAAGAATGTAATATTGAGGATGATGACGAACCAAAAATTGTCAAGATGTCCAAATCTCTAACCCCAGGAACCAAAGATGATTATGTTGGTTTAATGAGGAAATTTTTTGATGTTTTTGCATGGTGCTATGAAGACTTGAAAGAGTATGATGCATCTATCATACAACACAAAATACCAGTGAAGATGGGTGAAAATCCATTCAAGTAGAAGCCAAGAAGGATGAACCCTATGTTGCTCCCTTTGATAGAAAAAGAAGTGAAGATAATTTATGAATCCAAATCATAGTCTCTCTAATATTTTCAAAGTGGGTGTCCAATATAGTCCCAGTAAGGAAGAAAACTGGGAAATTAGAATGCGCATTGATTTCAAAAATATGAACAAAGTTTACCTGAAAGACAATTATCCTCTACCCAAAATGGACCACATTTTATAGAAAGTTGTAGGGGAAGCAAGAATCCCCATGCTGGATGGATTTTCAGAGTACAATTAGGTTAAGGTACAGCCAGAACATCAAGACCAGACAAAATTTACCACACCTTGGGGAACCTTCATGTATGCAAATATGCCTTTTGGTATGTTGAATGCAGGAGCTACATTTCAAAGAGATATGGACATATCCTTTGCAAAAGAGAAAGATAAGTTTGTGGTTATCTACATGGATGACATTACTATGTATTCCAAATATGATGCTGAGCATTTAAAACATTTACATCAAGTATTTGCAAAATGCAAAAAAATTGGAATTTATTTGAACCCCAAGAAGTCAAACTTTGCCATGCAAGAAGGAAAGTTGTTGGTTCACATAATATCTAAATATGGAATTAAAATTGACCCAGACAGAGTTGACACTATACAGAAAATTGAACTCCCCAGGAGTAAAAAAGAATTCCAATATTTTTTAGGCACAATAAACTTTCTAAGAATATTTATCCCCAATTTTGCAGAGATCATGAGATCAATTACAAACATGCTTAAGAATAATAATTAGATCAAATGGACTGTTGAATCCAAGCAAGCATTTAGAGACATAAAAAGGGAAATTGTTGAAGCACCTATACTAATTAGTCCTGATTTTGACAAGGAATTTCTTATGTTTTCTTTTGCCTCTGAACATTATATAGCTGGAGTACTTTTACAAAAAAATAAGGAAGGGGATGAGCAGCCCATAGCTTTCTTCAACAGAGCTATTAGAGATGTTGATATAAAATACAACATTAGGGAAAAGCAAGTATATGCCATGATCAAAACTCTGAAAGTTTTCAGAGTTTATGTTTTGCATTCCCATGTTTTTTCTTATGTTCCTAATGTTGTTGTGAAAGATATATTGGCACACCCTAATCCAGAGGGTAGAAGGGATAAGTGGATAGACGTGCTCTTGGAGTATGACTTGGAGATCAAAACTACAAAGCTTATCAAAGGACAGGGACTGGCCAGGCTCATGAATGAATCAAATTGGGATTCTCTTAGTGTGAATTTGGTCTCACACATGCTGGAATTAACCATTCAAGATCCATTGTTACATGTATCAGAAAAGTTCTTATCATATCCTTGGTACTCTAATATTGTTCATGTTTTGCAGAACTTACAAGCACCCCCTGAGATGAATAAAAGAAAATCTAGGTCAACAAAGATGAAGGCAACAAATTTTTGCATGTTGAATGGAAACCTTTATTGGAAAGACCCTGGAGGTGTCTTACTGAACTTTATTATGGAATATGAAGCCAAAGCGACCCTAAAATAATTTCACAAAGGTGTTTGTGGGGGGCATCATTACTGGAAGGCCACTGTGAACAAAATTCTCATGGCAGTATTTTATTTTCCCACCATGTTTAATGATGCATACAAATAAGTAGCCACTTTCCATGAATGCTAGATCTTTGAAGGAAGGAGGAAGCTCTTTCCCTTTCTTTTAAATCCAATCTCTGTAGAAGCCCCTTTCCAGCAATGGGGGATAGACTTCATTGGTGAAATTATTCCCAACTCCTGTGGACAACACAGGTGGATACTGACTACCACTGACTACTTCACCAAGTGGATTAAATCCATACCAACCAGAAAATCCAAAGACACGTTTATTATCAAATTTATGGACGAAAATATCATGTCAAGATTTGGTTTCCCTATTAAAATAATCACTGACAATGCCCAAGATTTCAAGTCCAAGAAAATGGTCAAATTTTGCAATGATTTTCACATCAAATTGGTCCATTCTACTTCTTACTACCCCCAAGGAAATGGATTGGTTGATTCTTCTAACAAAATCATGGTTAGGATTATTAAGAAGTTGCTGCAAGAAAACAAAAGAGATTGGAATACCCGGTTGACCTTTGATCTGTGGGATGATAGGATCACCTCCAAAAGCTCCATTGGAACTTCACCTTTCAATTTGGTATATGGAACATAGGTAATATTTCCTGATTCTCTCACAGGGCCTGTAATGAGGCTGCTATAGGAGCAAGAAGAAGAGCCAAACCCTGAGCTAAGGAGAACTAACCAACTGATTGAGATACAGGAAATCAGAGACAAAGTACATGATGAATTTGTGTTATCTCAAGAGAGGGTTAATAAGAATTTTGACAGAAAGACCAAGGCCGATGATTTCAAAGTGGGAGATATGGTATTGAAATGGGATGCCAGAAGAGGAGACCAAGCCAAAAATTTTGACAACCTCTGGCAAGGGCCTCATATAGTCATTGCTTTCCATGGAAACAACGCTTTCTTCTTACAATACCGTAGGATGGTGAACCGGTGGGGAAGAGACCTGTCAATGGGCGGTTCTTGAATCACTATATCCAGTGAAAGACAATTATGTTGACCCACCATCATTGTAAATTACTAGTTTTGAGTTTCGGTTAACTGTTTTTCAGTTCTATTTTACAAAAAAGAAAAAAGAAAAAAGCAGGCGACTAGTCTATTGTTCTTGCTACCTCACAGCGAGGATAGAATCCCTAGTTGGAGCAGATTTTATCACCTCTAGAAAATCTCTTGTCGGGGAAGGAAAGGGAACCCCCCTACTGAAACACTAAGCATGCACATTGACTGGTTACACCAAAGGAAGAAGAAAAGAACCCAAAAAATGGCTAAGTGTCAAGCAAATCCAAGACAAACGATCAAGTCACAATGAAAAAGATGGAGAAATGGAGGTTTTTTGCACTTAGGCAAGAGTGAACGGTCCAGATCAAGATAAGTAGATCGACAACGAAGGAAGGATTTCGCTGGGCGAACTTGCACGCTAGATAGAGCCTTGAATTCCAAAGTGGGGTTTCCACGTGTGATCAAATCTCAATGGACGAGGCGGGCCACAAAATAATCAATGGTCCACATAAGATTTCACTGGGGAACGAGCTCGAAAGTTAACGACCAAAACAGACGTGAAATTTTCATTTATTTTACCCTAAGACGATTTAAACCCACCATGGATTTGTTCTGATGCTTCCAAGTGGTCCAAAATTTTGTATCCGATGACCCAAAACAACTGCGGAAGGCGCATTTGCTCGAATGATATTCTGCTTTCAAAGAGAAGATGAATGGTTGGTATTGAAAGGACAAGGTCATATCAATGGCTGGGAAGCAATCCAAAACTCATCCACTAGGAATATTTTCGGCGTTCTGACTTTCCATCTTTCTGAACCCCCGTTGCGGATTGCGGAAGTCAGAACGGTATTTGTTCTCAAACAAGAGGAGTTGGGTTTCTGAATTCCGCAACCCGCATTGTGGACTGCGGATCACAGAGGAAAAATGGTCGGGTTCCATTCGATGGTTCTAGTTCCCGATTCCCGCAGTGCGGACTACGGATCGTGGAAGCGAAATTTGGCCCCATCCATTTGACGGTTCCAATTCCTGAGTTTCGGAGTGCGGACTGCGGATCACGGAAGTGAAATTTCTCCACGTCCACTCGACAGGTCCAGTCCCCAAATCCTGAACTGTAGAATGCAGGTTTCGGTGTCCCGATTTCTCCAAAGGCATGGATGTGAGGTCCTTATTTCCAAAACCCTCATTAAGGATTACGTAAATCATAACGGTATCTGTCCATCGAAGAATGCAGAATAGGGAAGATTCCGACTGCGAAAAAATGCAGAATTTCACAAGGAAAAGGAAAGATTGGGAGTCGATCTAGAAGCAGAAGAGAGGTACATCCTGGTTATACATCCAAATTAGCATAAAATGGCTCAAATGGAAGAATAAATGAGTGGTTTTCCAAGGCCCAAATGCACATTGATAGCACACGAAATTTTCCCCACCTGCGCATCTAACGGATCAAGAATCTGTTACGATTTACCAATTTAATAGATGACCATACTTGGCTGAAGTGTTCTAGAAGATTAGATCTATTGTAAGCCTATAAAGGCAGGGTCCGAATGAGGCCCAAGGTTTAGAAATCAGGATTCAGAGAGACAAAATCTATGCTCATGTAATAGATTCGGCCTTTAAATTGATATAAAGACCTAATTTATGGAGCAGAGATTCATGTCCTGAGCGTTTTGATGTCTATTGTTCCTATGTATGTGTTCTTCATTGGTATTTTCTATTGATTATTTTATTCTATAGTATCTAGATCAAGATTACATAGTCTTAGATTCATATTTTATGCTTTAGATGCATATGATTAGGTACTCCACCCTTTCTTCTTGAAGTTGCAGGTTAGAATTCATTTACAAATGCTCTAACTCTGTGATGGAATTTGTTTCCCTTTTTGCTACCATCTGTTGATTATAGTTGTCTTGAAAAATCATCATCTACCTTGCCTCTTCCCTTAGAATTGTAGACCAAATAAGTCATCTGTGACAGAAATCTCATTAAAGTTTGACTCCATGCCCAATGAATCTCCTATCCTTAAGCCCAACCAGCTGAAAAATCCCTAAAAATCCTTATCTGAAGGTATAACCACCACTTTGTACCCATAACCATCCCATTCAAGTAATATTTTGTGTGCTGAAAGAATTAAAGAGAGATCCATCTATGTGGTTGGAAAGGCTAGTTTTCACCCACCAAATCTTGGTTTGAAATAATGTCCTCAGGATCCCTTCTGCTACAACCCAGAATAATCTCGAGTGATAAAAGAGTGTATGGGAGGGGGAATATATAAACCAGGCAGTGGATTCTAGATGTTTGGACCATCGACTAGCACAATCCACATATCCTATGTAGATGTATATCGGGGAGGCCATATGCATTTGAAGAAGAAAGGTAGTTTACTTTCCTAATTTGAGATAGTGTGAAACAAAAGTAAATTTTTTGACACAAAATTAGAATATCAATGGTTGGTGTCATATTTCTTGTTATGATGGGGGGTACACACACCTGTTTTGGTTGTTAATTTTTTGGGAATCCTTGAGGGTGGTCCACGTCTTCGTCGGAAGACAAGGAATCAATGCAAGTGAGGACACCGGCTAAACGATATTCAACATCGATGGTGTCTGGGAAGGTTGGTACTATCTCCTTGGTTGGTGATGTTTGTGGGGTTACAGAGGGTCTTTGTAATCGATCTTGCATTCTCATCAGTTTAGACTATTTTTTCGTTCAACGTGCAAAATGGGGCACTGAAAGGGGTAATGGGTGGTATCTACAAAATATCGGCAAGGTCATGGTACATGGGGATGGAACCGTTCTTGGTCTTCTTGTGTGTTGATTTTACCCACTATGCATGTGATAGAGCTAGGAGGGATCATATGGGTGGAGTTACCACATGACAAGAATTCACTGTGTGATGGCATCATCATAAGTTTAGAAGGGTCTTGCGACATTACAGGCTCTACCACATTTTCTGAAGTTGGCACAACTTCTGTGGGAGGGGTGACTGATGGTGTAGCCGATGTGGTGATCACATTAATGGATGATACTTCTTGGTGTAAGAAGGGGGTTCCTCAATTGTTACTTGAGTGAGATGAAATGTTTCTAACACCTCTCAGTATTAAGGGATTTTAGGGAAATGGTGCATATAGTGCCCATGTTGAGCACATATGGAACATGCATGATTTGTATGAAATGTTTTGGACTTAGTTGTGGGAGAAGGAGGTGTTCACCCTTTCACCACCGGTGGAGTGTGGGTGATGCTAATGGGGGTGTTAAGAAAATTCCTTAGATTTGGTAGAGTAGGACATAAGTTTGTTTTGTATCCTTGCTTCCCGCAAAGAGAAAAAAATAGTGTGACCCTTTGATTGGGAGTATTGATAATTATTGGGGCTTTCAACTCCTGATGGTTGATGCCCCCTTCTTTAGGATTAATGGTTTCTACCGAATTAGATGTTGGGGTTTGTAATAAGGGACCTTTCAACTTGGGTTGTTTGGTTCCCCCATTGATGGTCTTAATGACTACTGATTGTGGTGTAGTTGTGGATGTTATTGGTTGGGTTGTTGTAACTGAATGTGTTACAGGCCTTGCGGCCATACTAGCCGAAACAAGGACAAACGTATAATGTGAAATTGGTTTGGAAGCCATTTCTTGTTAAATTTTGAGCATTAATTCACAACTCTTGGATCTTTACTGAGAGAATAACATATACAGTATATCAATGCATAACAATCACAATAAGCATCACAAGAATCAAAAGCATGAGAGATAAGAGACACAGTGTTTCCGTGGGGAAAACCCTAAGGTGAAAAACCCCGCAACTTCCTCAGAGATAGAGAGAGAAATGGCTCAACCAAAGTACAACCAAAATACACTTGAGATAGTCTCCTAGAGTAGATGATCCTCCTCCTCACTAGTGCGCCACTTTTTGAGTGAGAGAAGTGTGACTTTCCGAATGATCCAAATAGAGATCCCCCGATCTCTATTTATACTTAACCTGTTTTCCCAGTTACACTATGGGGCCGACTTGTCTATCTAGATACATCCACAATATAATATATATTTCAGGACCGACCCCACACATGGTGGTCTAATAACCCATCGACAAGTACACACACTTGCGACACTTGTCAATCCACATGAAGACACTTCCTTATAGAGGAATAACACATCTCTAATAAGGGTACAATAAATATATATGAAATACATTCCGAAGTTACATATACATCAACACTCCCTCTTAATTAGGAAGGTATTTCTCGACACAGATATGCTAGACAAGTCTTCTTCTTAGGATCATCGTCATCATCATCGTCACTGCTGCTGCAATCTCGACCAATCTCTGACTCTACTCGTCATAGGAAGTTCTACAGAGCCAGTCCTTTTTCATACTGGATGTAGGCCCACCACTTGCAGGTCTTTGTCATCACTGGCCATACTGTGGAATCCTCAAGACTTATTACGTGTGTCACAAAACCTCGAAAGAGCATCCTAGGTTGTTACGAGCACACGGCTCTACCTATAGGATCTCCCAGGGCCATATTATATGTGACCTCACCACAAAACCTCGCAAGAGCATCCTAGGCTGTTACGAGCACACAGCTCTACCTATAGGATCTCCCATGAACAGATTAGATGTAGTCACCACAAAACCTCGCAAGAGCATCCCAGGTTGTTACGAGCACACAGCTCTACCTATAGGATCTCCCAGGGACACACTATATGTGGTCATGGCAAAACCTCGCAAGAGCATCCCAGGACTTATTACGGGCACACAGCCCAACCTATCGGATCTCCCAGGGACATATTATATGCCATAGGACAAAACCTCGAAAGAGCATCTGCCAAATATCCCAGGGCCAGATTATATGCCATAGGAAAAACCTCGAAAGACTATCTGCAGATCTCCCAAGGCCAAATTATATGTCCTCCCAGAGAAAAACCTCGAAAGAGCATTTTCCAGATATCTCGGGGCCAAATTATATGCCATAGGCAAAACCTCGAAAGACTATCTGCAAATCTCCCAGGGCCAAATTATATGCTCATCTGCACAACCTGATCCACAGCCATAGAGTATCAACCTGATACTCACCATACATCATCCTGATGTACACATGATCATCCTGCTCATCATCACTGCAACATCTTGCTGCATGTCATCTGGACCAACATCCCGAAGCTCGTCATCCATGATCATTCTGATCATACAATGCATCTACCTGATGCATACCAAGTATCTACCTGATACATATCATCATACATGATCCACCTGATCATACAATGTATCCACCTGATACAAATACAAATACATGATACATATCACCATACATGATCCACCTGATGCATATACAAAATACATACAAATGATCCTACTGATCATATCCAGCATCCAACATGATGCATATACAAAATACATACAAATGATCCTACTGATCATATCCAGCATCCAACATGATGCGTACATACATATAAATGATCCAACTGATCATATCCAGCATCCAACATGATGCATACATACATATACATGATCCATCTGATCATTTCCAAAGCAGAAACTAGAACATCATCCTGATGCTCATCATCTAGCGCTTACATCCACAGCCATGTGAAGGATCCTCCTTCCAACATGCTTGGAATGGCTTCAGCAAATGTATCCATCACTTATTCCTCGAAGTGTCATCATTCTAAAGAACACCAAGCCTCTCCCTAAAGTACTCGAACTTCACCCTGGCTAGTGGCTTCGCCAGCACATCTACAATCTGCTCGTCCGTCGCAACATATAGGAGCTTCACAGTTCCTCTCTGCACCATATCCCTGATATAGTGATATTTGATCTCTATGTGTTTCGACCTGTCATGAAACACTGGGTTCTCGGACAGCTTCACACAACTCTGGTTATCACTGAAGATACCAGTAGCATCCAACGAGAGATCAAATAACTCAAACAGTAGCTTCCGTAGCCATACTGCCTCACAACTAGCCGAATAGGCTGCAACATACTTTGCCTCAGTTGTACTCAGTGCTACGCATGACTTCTTCCTGCTAAACCAAGAGATCACACCTGATCCCATACTAAAGCAACATCCAGATGTGCTCTTCCTATCTGCAGTACTGCCAACCCAATCTGAATCACCATAACCCTACAGGTTAAACTTTTGATTCGCTTCATACTTAAGCCCATAATCCATTGTACCCTTTAGGTACCTCAGAACATGCTTTACAGCAACCAGGTGAACACTCCTCGGATCTGTCAGGAACTGGCTCAATGTGTTCACCGCAAAGCAAATATCTGGTCTCATGTTCGTCAGGTACATCAAGGACCCAATCATCTGACGATACATAGAGACATCAACCGGCTCAGATGAAGCATCATAAAGAAGCTTTAGATTCGATGCCATAGGTGTGGCCATGGCCTGCAATCCATCATCCCGAACCTCTTCAGGATCTCTACTGCATACTTCCCTTGTTAAAGGAAGATTCCATCTGCACTCTACCACACCTCCATGCCAAAAACAAATAGTGCATCATCCCCAATTTCTTCATCTCGAACTCAGCAGCAAGCTTCCGCTTAGTATCTACAATCAATCTATCACCTCCTGTTACAAATAGGTCATCCACATATAAAAGTAGAACCACGGGATTCCCTTCCTCAACCTTGTAGTAAAGATTGGAATCCACTTTACTCTTATTAAAGCCCAAGCTAGATAGGAAACTGTCCATCCTACCGTACCAAGTTCCGGGAGCTTGCTTTAAGCCATACAAGGCTTTCTTCAATCTGCACACATATGACTCCCTGTCATGTGTTTCGAAACCAAGTGGCTGCTCCACATATACTTCCTCTTCAACTACACCATTCAAGAAAGTTGTCTTGAAATCCATCTGGGGTATCTTCTATTTCATCACTTTTATATTTCTCTATGCTGCCATCTGCAGCATGCTTGATCTGATAGATCCATTTGGAAGTCACAACAGACTTCCCTTCAGGTCTTGGGACCGCATTCCAAACATCGATCTTCATGATCGACGGATCATGGCATTCTTCCTGTATCCTGGGAACTTCAATATCTTCAATAGATAATTTTGTTGCTTTAAACAAATGTTGTAGTCCTTCTTTTGTAGGTGAAGGTATACGGTGTTTCCTACAAAACAAGTTAAATTGCATCATTAGAAACATCTCATAATTTTCAGAACAAATTCTTTCACATAAAGAAATATGTCATATAGTCATGCAATTGTTTAAGCCAATGCTTCAATACAACATTCATCCATATCCTGTAACTTTCTAGATGCCTTCCAATCTCTACCAGAACATTGTTAAGAGTTTGCACTACTCCCAACATGTCAGCAAAGAGGTTTCATTCTAGATAAGTAGCAATGGAATGTTGTAAAGTGCCATAGGCCACTTACCCATCACATGCATATTAGTAGTATACTGTTCATTAATACAATCATTCTAATATGCACAATACATATCCTAAGTCTAGGAACATAAGCATATACATCACTGAGCAATTTTATTTAAACAAACAAATATGTAAGAATTGGTAATTAAAATACTTATCTTTGTTTGTTTGTTGGGTGGACTCCCTCTAAGTCTTTGTTTCCTTGCAGGAGCTGCTGAAGTAGCTTCTTCTACACCTTTCTATTGTGGAATGTAGAAAGATGGTCAACTCCCTCCGAATATCTACATCCTTGCAAAAACTACTGGAGTGTGCTTCTTCTTGATCTTTGCTTCCTGGATTACCTGTCCTTGAACTCATATTCATCCTTGGTCCCTTCATATTTGACTTTTTGTCCTCTCGGGTTCACTAGGGAGAGCCCTGAATTAGGGTTTGAGTTTCCCGGAGATCTACCCAGCCAAAATTCTCGATCCAAAGCTCTAAACTTCGATATTTGCAAGGCGATTCCAGCCATGTCTTCATATTTCAGAAATTCCTATTTTTGTGGAAACCCTAATTTTTAGGGACAAATCTGAAAAAACTCAGAATTGAATTCTGATTGGACAGATAGATTCTCCTTGATGAGTAGAGTCAATCTACTATACTGCTTTTCCAAAATCTGTGGAGAGAAACCCAATAAACAAGAAACTCATGTTTCTGTCACTACAAAATGTCTTCTTCTCAGGTTAGCTCTGATACCATGCTAAATTTTGAGCATTAATTAACAATACTCTTGGATATTTACTGAGAGAATAACATATACAGTATATCAATGCATAACAATCACAATAAGCATGACAAACATCACAAGAATCAAAAGCATAAGAGACAAGAGACATAGAGTTTCCGTGGGGAAAACCCTAAGGTGAAAAACCCCACAACTTCCTCAGAGATAGAGAGAGCAATGGCTCAACCAAAGTACAACCAAAATACACTTGAGATAGTCTCCTAGAGCATATGATCCTCCTCCTCACTAGTGCGCCACTTTTTGAGTAAGAGAAGTGTGACTTTCCGAATGATCCAAATAGAGATCCCCCGATCTCTATTTATACTTAACCTGTTTTCCCAGTTACACTATGGGGCCGACTTGTCTATCTAGATACATACACAATATAATATATATTTCAGTGCCGACCCCACACATGGTGGTCTAATATCCCATTGGCAAGTACACACACTTGTGACACTTTTCAATCAACATGACGACACTTCCTTATAGAGGAATAACACATCTCTAATAAGGGTACAATAAATATATATGAAATACATGGATGAAATACATTCCGAAGTTACATATACATCAACATTTCTGGGTAGGGTGGTGTGAGGTACCATACTGGTATCCCCAAGTTTATCCCAGGTAGAGTTAGCTGAGCCATAACTAGAATCCCTTATACACCCATGGGAGGATACAAGAATGGGGTTTGAAAAATTGGTGGTATCGATGGACCCAACGTTTTTTCAATGCCATGACTCAATGGTGGTGTTGATGATGGTGTTGAGGTGGAGGTGACTCCATTTTCATTGGTGAAAATTTTGCACATTAGGCCATCGATAGATGTCGGGATATTCGGTGGTGGTCCCAAATATGCTCCTAAGAAATTGGATTCCTTGTACATACCGAGGGCAATGTCAACATACGGTTGATCATCGCCCAATATAGTTGTTAGGACATTGTCGGGATTGCTTGTGGTATTAGGTTCATAATAGTTAAGTTGGTTGAGGGTAACTATCTTTCGATTTAAGGGAAACATCATGATACGGAAGACTAAGGAGGCTACCGCCTTCATGGCATACATGTAACCACACCGCAAGAGTATGTCATAGTCGATCTCATCATCGATTACTTCAATATCGATCATAACCATCTTGCCCCCTAGCTCTATGGGGACATTTTGGTACAATCCTCTTGGTTGGGATGGTCTGCCATCATATGCACGAAGAGCGATAAACGAGGGGACTATCTTAGGAGATCCTAATCATTTCCATAATTTTATGGACATAACCCAAGTGGATGCACCTTCATCGATGGTAAAACAATGGATCATGACGTTTTTAACCGTGAGTGGAACTTGAAATGCGACTAATGATTGTAGTCGTGGATCACATTTGTCGACATCAAAGGTCATGAGGTGCAAGTTGGAAGGTTGAAAACATCGAGTGAATTAAGTAATTCCTTTCTCTGTGTTGGGTAATAATGTAACACCTCTAATGTGGACATAGTCATAGAGGATTGAGCCAATTCATCCACAAGACTGTAATTGTGGGTAGGTTTCATGTGAGGGTTGCTAGGGGTACGTCGAAGTGGAACGTTGAGAATATGTGGGATTTTTTCGGTATTCAGGCATGGTATATGTAGAGCCCCCCTGAGGGGATAGGAATGTCCTCCTCTTGGGGGATGAGAGGCCCGTCATAACCTTTGGCTCACGTTTGAAGCTTTATTTCTAGTGTATAAATATTCTGAAAAGAGCCATCACCTGGTGAGTGAGGATCTTGTTATTTTGTCACTACCCCTTGATTGGAAAAGGGTTGTTGTAACATGACAATTTGTGGTTGGGGAGGATTCTCTTCCTAGGGGGGGTTCTCCATCGTCTTGGTTTTGGATTCCACTAACTGTTGGAAGTATGGGATAAGAGGACAATGATGTGTGTAATGACCATAATTTCCGTAAATGGAGCAGCAATAGTTGGTTCTCTGGGGAGGATTCTTCCCTTGTTTGGGGGAATTGTTAGTACCTTCATTTGGATCACCCATATTCTGGTTTTGCTAGGGAAGGGGATTGTCACCTTGCCCTGGATGTTGATCTTGTTTGTTCTTACCTTTCTTATTCCCATGTTCTGTGGATTCTGGGGGTTTGCAGCATTCAACTACTCGAATTGTTAAGCTTGTTCAACATAAGTAGGTTGAACTAGGTTAACCCCCATGTGCGGGAAGGTTAATGACTAGTTGGGAATGGGAAATGTTAATATGGATTATATCCCAGCGATGGGATAAATATTGTTTGCACTCCATAACAGGTGGATGTAGGAGTGACTTGCTCCATTAGCAGTGGAAACGTCATTAATCTACCTAATTTTTGGGTATGTAGGACTGTATGGTCCATAATGTAATTGTCAAACTGATGGTGTTGGTACCATTGTAGGGGGGTACCGACGCAAGTGGCATGGTTGGGTAGTACAAGACCATGTTGAATGGAGCCAACGTGGTAGGAGGAAACTTTCCTAAATGGGAAATGGACCCAATAATCCCATCCATTGTATGTGACAAGTCCAAAGGTGTAGGATCCAATGACTGATGCCAAGGGGAATCAGGGAGGATTGTGTAAATATAGCTGGATTGTGCATAATGAGATCAAAATGTTGTGCTTTCAAAATATCCTCTTCCTCTCTTTGCGGTATGGAAATGGAAACATATTTGGCTATGGCGGGTTGGAGAGATTTGATAAACCAATCCAATAGAAAGGGAGGTTGTATTTCGATCTTACATAGTGTGTTGCGTCTACACCACTCATGGATGTGGTTCGTGATGTGTATAGAAGTATTTTGATGAAACTCAATGAGAATTTTGAGACGTAAATCATGTTGGATTGGTATTTGAAAGTACATAAGAAATGCAGTGGCCAATGTCGCAAATGTGAAATGGGTTCCACTTTCTAGGTTTACGTACCATTTTACTTCCATTCTATTGGAAGAGGTGAATCCTCATAGGGTCATCCACTATGCTATTAGATGAACACCATAAGTGGAAAGGCATAATGTGGTTGGCGAGATCGTATCCATTTTTTCCTTCGAATTTGGAAATATAGGAAGGAAGCTTGTCTGGCATAGTCAGCCATGTCACATCATGAGGAATGGGGTCATTTGTCACTTTGTCCAAATCAAGTATATTTAAACTAGCCATAAATGGTAAGGTAGGGATGATGGGTCTTTTAATTCTATTTGGGATGTGATTTACATGAGGGGGAGTCCCGGGTGGTGTTGTAAACAATGGTTGAGCTCCTTTGAGAGAGGATGGGTCAAAAGGATCCAAGGGATCTCCTTAGGGAGAAATCAGTTGTGTACTACTTCCAATGGGTGAAGAAATGGTGCAATTAATAGTTTATCCAATGGGAGAAAATGTACCTAGCGAGGCTTGGCCTTGACCAGATGATCCTATCAATGCGTACTGGGAACGACCCCAACTTGAATTCCCTCCATGTGTAATACGGGGGGAAGGTGTAAAAACACCCCTCGAGAGAGGGGATAGGCCTTGTAGTCTATGAGACTATATTAGGATGGTATTTTGTTCCTCAATGGTTAAGGCTTAGTGTCGGATGAGAGTGATAGTGGAATTTAAACACAATTGAGCAAATGAAAAATTACGCCAACCACAACAGATGCAAAATGGTGTGATAAGTGAGTGATATGTGCAATGTCCATTTTAGTGCATGAGTTCCCACATGTAGGTTATTTTTATTATGATTTTAGTGAACTTGTAGTTAAAAAGAAAAATAAATGTAAATTCCCTAGAAGACCTAACATCCTTCCTCTGAATTGTAATTGGGCATCCCAAAAGCACAATTGATGGTGATAATGGTCTCCACTCACCAATCGACTAATGGAGGTAACAAAGAGCTAGTTCTACTAGAGATGGGGCCAATGATCCAATCAAGAAGACTTGGAAACACCTCCCAACGGGAATATCTAAATTCAGGAGTCAATTTCACTCACAATTATTGCTTGGTGATATCCTAAGTTGAGCCACTAAGATACCTTGCGTCAAGTGTGGATCAATGTTTTGACCGACACAGTATAATGTCATCTCCCTACAACAAGCTAAGTGGATTGTAGGGGAGAGAAGGGAATTTATACCTCGTTGTTCACCTCCTTGGTCACGGTGCACTTCTGATCTGGGTTTTCTTTTAACACTTGCTTATAAAAGGATTTGATAAGTACCCTAAAAGACAACAATGCTATGTTTCAAAATATTGCTAATGAAACTAGACTGGTGGGAATTAATGGATTCCTATCCCAATCAATCTTACCTAACTAAAATATTGTTTTGTGACCTCCTGTGGAGGATTTTAGTTGGTTGAGACAATTACAATGTTGATTTTAAGGGGTTTTTGAGTTGCTCACTTATGGAGTGTAACTAAGGTATTTCATAATCCCTACCTTTATGATTCACCAAGATAACATGAAGTGCGAGGTGAAGAGCATGCTTGGATCAGAAGAGTCTTTAGGTCTCTTAGTGTGTGCTAGTGTTGCAAACACATGTGATGAAAGCAAAAAATGATTTTATTGGAAAATTAACTAAAAGAGTATATCAAGCAATGTGTACTTTTAACTCTAAGAGATGCTCATGGTGCTTTGCAAAATCAAAATATTCTAACTAATAGACAAGTATGCAATGGAGGTATTTCACACTTCTCACTCTTTTTCTGATTCACCAAGCTCACATGAAGTGCGAGGTGAAAAGCATACATCGGGTGACAAGTCTCTTTAGGTCCTTACTTGTGTTCAAAAAGTGTTCTCTACACTATCAATACTACTAAAAACAACATGTTGATTGATGCATAAACAAAAAATGGTCTTGAATACTAGTGACAATAATGGGGCCTATTGAAAGCCTCAAAGTTGGTTACCTAGGTAAGTTTCAAGAGAGATGTACTCTTTACTTCCTAATATTGGTCTAGGTGCACTAATTACTAAACAATTAAGTAATTTGGTGAATTAGCCTTAATTTAAGTTCACTAGTAAGAAGCAATTGGGATGTCAAACTAAGCTATGTAGATAAAAAGAAAATAAATAATAGTAGCACCACTAAACCAGACTCTGTCAGGTGAACCGTGAGGGTTAATACAAAATTGACGCATTGTAGCATGGGTAATACACTAACCTTTTGCGCGGGTGCGATGAACAATGTAGCGCGAGAATTAGACTGGTAACCTATGCTATGCGTGCGATTGTCTAAGTCAATTCCATGCTATAAGTGTGGCAGATATGTTAGGAACCACGCAGCTGCGAAAAAATAAATGGGGTCATGATGGGGACAAATTCTAAAAGCAAGAGGTGGAATACTTGATCTCCAGCAAGTGACAAATACCCAGAATTAGCTACCTACCACAAAACAACCTATTTTAATAAGCAATGAACAAAAATAAGTATGGTCTCCATTAGAACTATTGTGGACAAAATTTCACAAGTGCACTCTTCCACTTGGTAAGGGGTTAATCCTTGTAGGTTGCTACAAGGCCTCAATCCTTGGAGCCCCTTTTGATGGTGCTTCGGTATTCCTCCAAGTAATCCTGCAAGAGATTATTAGCGTAGTTCACATCCAAACATGAAAATATTGATAAAAACAAAATGAAAGATAAGGGGGTAGAATGAAAACTTCAACAACAACCAAAGATGTTCTAAACCACTCTTATATTTCCCAATGGAATAGATTTACTACACCTAGGAGGTGAAGGCTTCAATGGAATCCAACAATATCCCCTAGGGATACCTTTCTTTTCCAAACTAAATGCTAAGTAGATGGAAGACAAATGGAGAGAAACACTTGCCCCTTGATGGTAGGTGGCAAGCAGGCTTGGGAATGCTCACAATGGTAGGAAATGGTGGGATACGAGGAAGCTCCAACTCAAATCCAGCAGCATAACCTTGATATAATTCATCTCTACAAAATGCATGCCAGTGGCTTCTTTTTATAGGCCAAGAGGTGGCCAACAAACAACTAGATCCAATGTGAATTCTCCTCCTTCATGAACTAGTTCCAAGGTACACAAGGTGGGATGATTAATGCCACCATGCGTGTGTGTAATACCCCCAATTCGACCCTTAGGATATATTAGCCTTTAAATAATGTATACATGTGACGTATGTCTCCCTAGCGTGGAGCTCAAGGCCAAGGCCCCGCTAGTGAAAGCCCGAATTTTATTTAAAGGGCAAGTATTTGATGTTTTGACACCATGTGCTCTTAAGCCATGGAAATTGTAATAGGATGTAATTAAACATCAGGCAATATAAAATTTCAAGACTGGCTATGGAGGCAACGAATGAGAAGGGGCCACGTGTATCCACTAGGGAGTGGTGAGGGGGCTATGGGAGTGAACCATAGGTTTCCATATGTCTTTATGAGAACCCATTTGACCTTTCTAGATGACATTTATTCCTGTTGTAAGAGAATGGTTGAAGAATTAAGTCAATGACTTTGATGGAGTATGGGAAGCCCTGAAATTCGTATGGGAAGGTATGGGCTCTTTTGACTTGTCCCACAAGTCACTCTACATCTTGGGGGTTGCTCCATCCTTATCCCCATTCCATTGTGGAAGTATGGGACATCTTTCTCCACCCAAAAACGAGCTCCCAACAGTGAGAAAATCGGAAATCGCGACTGTGAGAGAACCCACGTTTTGGGAAGCCAAAAACGTCCCGATTTGGTATTGGACAGAGAAATCCAATGGGGGATCCATTGGTAGGAACCTTGGGGTGAATTTGGGAGCAATAGCTACCCCAAAAGCCATGGGAAAACCTAGTTTTTACAGCTCAGAAAATCAGTGACGGATTTGGGGTTATTTGTTGAACAAAGCTGTGAGAAATCCAAGTGTGGATGTTCGAATGGAGGCTGGGATCATTTGAGTCTAGCTTGATGTGTACCTAGCTCTGGGATTGAGCTTAGTGGGCTAGCATCCCTCTCCATTTCCCATTGCATGCTTGAAAAACCCAACTGTGTGTTGGCTTAGCATGTTTGTCTGAGTGAAATCCTGACTGTGAGGGAGCCATCTAGTTCCTCCTTAGTGGATACACAGCCCAGCTCGGGGGTGATCTCTTAGCTGAAAGAATACAGGCTGGACAGAGATCTATGGTTGGGTGGAACGTTGCTCTCACGTAGCCAGTCGTTGGATATCGCGTTGCAAGATAAGTGCTCTCCGTGACTTTAATTTGGATATATATATCTGGGTTCTGCAATGTGTTATTTGAACGATTATTCTTCATGTTAATGAAATTGAAATGAAGTCTGTGCATGGCATACGAATGAGAATGGATCTCTTTATGTTGAATCATTCTCTGCTGTGGTAAATATGTTATGCAATTACGGTCTGTTTGTGTGCTTGCTAGTATGTTCATCCGCTGTGTTTATATTGAAACGAATCTGCATATAGAAGTTTTAAAATGTTAGTTATTTATGTGCAAAAATATTGGGGCTAAGTTTACCAAAAGCCCGGTATGTTGTTAATGTTTCCTTCCCTGTTGTTCTATGGAGAAGGGGACATTACAGAGTGGTATCAGAGCTCTAGGTTCAACCCTACGGCTGTTGGGCCCTTCATAGAAATACAAATCATTGTGTGTTCATGCATTTTGTATTTGGAACTAAAATGCATTAAAGAAACCTCAAGATCGCATGACTGTTTGAGGATTTTTGCAAGCTACTTGCATTAGTTGCATTGATGGCATTCTATGAAACAGAGAAAGGAGCATGGGCAACCTCTGCCATCTTAAGCTGTTTTGTTGTTTTGTTGTTGTTGATTATTGTTGTGCATAGGAGATGATGCATCATGTGCTTGAGACCTTGATTAATGATGAATCCATGTTCCTTGAATGACCATGATGCTTGAATGCATGAACTTGAATGTTGAGCATGGCTGGAAATGATTTTTGTTTGTAAAATTTTCTAAGTGTTTTTGAAAATCCATTTAAGTCTGTTTCGGAAAGAATTCCCGAATGACTTCCGCAGTTGCGGAAGCATTCGGCGAATTGCTTCAAAACTGCGGAAGCATTCCGCGAGTTTTTCCGCAACGCGGAAGAGTTCGGGAAGGAATTCCCTTCCGAAATTGCGGAAGGAATTCTCTTCCGAAATTTGCGGAAGGATTCCGCTAGTTGTCCCGCAACGGGGAAAAATTCGGCGAAATGCTCTGAAAAGCTAAAAAAAAAAAATTCTAAGTGTCGGCATCGAAAGGAAGTTTCGGAAGGAATTCTCTTCCGAAATTGCGGAAGGAATTCTCTTCCGAAATTTCGGAAGGATTCCGCAAGTCGTTCCGCAACTGCGGAAGACTTCGCCGAGTCGTTTCGCAACTGCGGAAGACTTCGGCGAATGGTTCCGCAATTGCGGAAGGATTCCGCGAACAGCTCCAAAATTGCGGGAGGATTCGGGAAAGTCTTCCGAAACGTCGGAAGCCTTCACCGAATGGCTCCACAATTGCGGGAGCATTCGCCGAATGGCTCCACAACGGAAGCCTTTGCCGAATGGCTCCGCAATTGCGGGAGCATTCGCCGAATGGCTCCGCAGTTGCGGGAGAATTCAGCGAATCGCTCCGCCATTGCGGAAGCGTTCACCGAACTGCTCCGCAATTGCGGAAGCGTTCGCCGAACTGCTCCGCAATTGCGGAAGCGTTCGCCGAACTGCTCCGCAATTGCGGAAGCGTTCGCCGAACTGCTCCGCATTGCGGAAGCGTTCGGAGAACCGACCCGCGCGCCCGAAAAAAAAAAAAAAAGAAAAAAGAAAAAAAAACGAGTAAAGTGGCTAAAACTTGATTTTTGGATAGCAGGAGCATCCGAACTTAGAATGGAATGATTCCTGTGGGGCTCGGAGGCCATTGACGAAGGCCATGAAAGGACCAGTGAAGACCCCTAGCCCATTACACTCCGATTTGACAGAAAATGGATAATAGTGACTTTTGGAGGACAGAGTCTCGAGGATTGACGGAAGGTTGGTTTAAGCTAAAATTGATCAGGCGCGGCCATGAAGCAGGCACGATGTTAAGTTCAGAATCTTGGAGCCAAACTCCAAAGGGTGTGGAGTCGGGGTGAGCAAGAAGGCCAAAAAGCACTGTTCCGGGCCACTTTTTCGGGATTTTTAAAAGCTTGTGGGCAGTAAAAGTGACCCTAGATGTGGGAATCAGAAATTTTACTGAACTAGAAATTTCATATTCTCATTAAGACAGATAGTTTCCGTTAGACGAAGATTTTCCAAAAATGCACCGTTTGGGAGATAGCCGTTTTTGGCCCAAAATTTGGAATTTTGGGAAAATGTGAAAAGTGAGAAGTAGTAAAATCCAGAAATTCATAGAAGATGAATGGTGCATCGGAATTGAAATCCGTGAATTGCTGAGTGTTCCTTGTTATATGGACTAACTTCGCCTGATAGATAAGTTTTTGTGATTCCTCGTAGATTTTCTTCCATAGGTGGCTGAAGTTGGCATTCGGGACCAAAATGCATCTGCGTAAAATGTGCAAAACTGAAGTGAAAGTTGTCATTTTTGAAGGGATGCAGTTTCCGCACCTGATGTCGGAATGGAGCATGAAGATAGGCATTGGAAAGCTTGTCCAGCAGGGAACAATGATGCATGGCCAGAGTTTGAATGAGGTCTACATATATCATAGTTATTTAGTGCAGAAGAGTGCCAGCGGCTGTTTTGACAAACAAAATTTGTTGTCAATATGGGCAATTTCTACAATCGCATGATATGGAAGAGGAATTCCATGATACAAGGAGGGATCGAAAATGGAAGAATTCTTTAAACCCCTGTTTGTTATCATACTTATAATTATGAAATTGTCATATGACATAAAAATGTTAAAAATGTAAGGGATTACATAGATGTATATGCACTAAATGGCACCTTAACAAACATTGCATAATACATGTGGGAATGCTTGTGCATAAATGGGATGTTGCATATTGGTAAAATAATGAAGTCTGCAAATGCAATGAATCACTAATGGAGAATATTGTGATTGATAATCACTTTTGACGTTGGTATTGGTTGTAGGACCAAAGATAATAAAGAGCATGGCTAAACGTGTTGGGGATGTTGTTGCATGAAGCCAACAACCTTATGCAGAAAGGATGGTGCAACAAATCTATGATCATAAAGTTGGCAAAAGGACCGAGCAGCCTTGGTAAGAGGCCAATTGATCAAGTAACAGCAGGAAATGTTAATGGTAACCATGCAGGTAATGATTATTGGTGCCAAATTGCATGAATGTTGAAAGAGGATTTGGTAAGATCTCTTCAACTATGTTTGAGTTATGTTGAGTTAGTTGGCATGTGATATTGAATATCGATTGGGACTGTTAACCTACCAAGCTTGGTAAGGTGTGGGTAAGTGAAGGAAATGCTCCTTACACCCTATGACTGTTTAGAAATCTCAATGCATTCATATGAATTTATATCATGCCATGTGTATGATGGGTATGTGCTTAATAACCAAAGCAAGTGAGGAATGGTGGTCCTGATTATGGTAATACAAGTTATATGAGATAGTCATGTTTCGATCATAATATGCTGGAATGCATAGTACTCATGAAACAATGCAAGATAGCATTGAGTTGATGTGCATTAAGAGATTTTATAAATCTTGTGATGCATTGTATGAATGCATAGGGATGATGCATATGTTATTGCAAAATAAATAATGAATGAAATGATGAATTTATGATAATTCTAGGATCATTTCATGAGTTGTTGTGAATGCAAAATAGTAAGTGCATGAAGAGCCCAATCATGATCGAGGGGCTGCTAGAATGCTCTGTGGAAGGACAGAGTTGTATGAATGATATGACTGTGGAATAATGAGTATTTACGATTTATTTAAGTTGCATGGATATGGTGACTATGTCTTGAAATTATATTGTGATAAGGATGCATATATAGAAGTGTAAATATTTCATTGCATTTCAAATGTAACAGCTGAAGGTGTTTGAATTATTGAGCATTATAATTCTGAGATCACCTCAGTAACTGTTGTGGCAATGAAATGATAATATGCATAGATACTCACGACATGTTTGGCTGATTGAAGTTTTAATTTCAGGTAGAAAAGTCTTAGATATGGCAATGAGGATAAGTCCATAGTAGAGACCGGAATCTACCCCATGTAGAATCCAAAGGTTATGAGAAGGTTCTCATGGTTGAGAGCTCTAAGTTATGTTAGTAAGAACAGTTGTAAATACCAGATTTGTAAATGTTTCGGATTTGAAATTTTACTAATAATTGCTAATGACTGTTTGGCTTATATGAAAATGTGTCAGGAGGACATGCTCTAAGTGGATGCTCATGTATGGCAGCAGGTATAAGACCATAACGGGCAAAGTGGTGTCACTTACAGGAGCCAAAGAATATGAGGATAGCCTCATGGATAAGAAAACCAATTTCTGTAGTAGACAGAGTTGCAAATGCATACTGAATTTAATTATTAGAGCCATGGATTGGTTATGGAACAATCGGATTTGAATTGTATTGATTAAATATTGCTAACTGTTTGGCTGTTCAATAAGTGTGCCAGGAAAGACACATTGCAGTAAGACCATGAGAGTGGACCTGCAGAAGCCAAACTTCATGGGAAGAGATTCCATGATTTGAAAATGGGTTCCAGGTGGAATGCCATAAGACATTATTAATGTCTCATCTGCACTACATGAATGGTAAACAATATGAGTGGGATGGTGAAGATTATGTCAGTAAGACATATGAAGTTTATGTAATATCAAAAGGAATTGGGATGGCAAACCGAGGGACTGTCAACTCAGAGAAGGAGCCTCCATTCCTCATTAAAGAAGAGAAATAACATCTGGAAAATGGATAAGTGTTCCATAAACCCTGAATGATATATATACATACATACATGTCTAATTATTAGAGTTAATATGCAGAACATGTTTTGATTTTATTTCCATTATAGCAGACTGCTTGAAGTATGATTAGGACCTGCATGGTTCACATCAGTAAGGAGTGCACGCCTTTTTGGTGCTGAGTTATGTTAGGGATTCCAATATTGACTACGCCTTAAGGGAATGGACGCATTCCTGGTGTTTCAAGGTTGGATAGTGGGTGTTATGAAATATGTTTACAGTTCTAGAGCAGCAATACTAATGAACATGCTATCCATTTTGTGTTGACAAATTATACATATGAAATTAAGTGTTGCACCTTAAAAGAGAAAAGTGAAGAAAATAGTACTCAAGAAGACTGTATGAGCAGTGGTAACCCTTGCACAGGGTGAGTGGGTATCATGAGGACATGATAGCCTGCAGTTAAGAAAGTCACCTAAAGAATTCCTTAATGGAACCGTCGGCTTACATAAGAGAAGAAGTGCCACCCTGGTGTGGGTGAAGAATTGTTATGCGCATTGAGGGATTGTGATACCGTGAAAGGCTGATGCAAGCCTAAGGCAGAGTAGTGGAGCCTTGACCTGTAATGGTCGGTGGCGCAGTTACCTTCCATTGGTCGATGACCCAGACGTATGTGCTGGCTCGGCAATGGAGAGGGCCAACCAGGTATGGGACTGGTTGGGCACCACCAAATGCTTGGTAAACCCAGTCGGCGTGAAGGTGTACTGGTAGGGCATTAGTTATTTGATGATTTGGAACAGCCTGCATGCTGGCCAAACATCTTAGTCCGCAGGAGGATCCCAAGGCTTATAAAGTAAAAGCAGGACCCTGTGGACCAGAGAGGAAATGCACAGTACAGATAAGTATTCATTTTCATTCATTTCTTATTTGAAATAATGAAGGTTTCAAGCATAAAGCTTGTAACAGTGAGCTGATGCATTATTGTTTCTTTGTTGGAAACCTTGGTCAATACAGGAAGCAAGGACCCTGAAAGAACTAAAAGTTGCTTGGTAAATCCAGAAAGTGGCTGGTTGAGCGAGATTATTGATGATTTGGAGCAGCCCGCGTGCTGGCCAAACATGCGAGATTGTTGGTGATTTGGAGCAGCCTGCGTGCTGGCCAAACATGCGAGATTATTAATGATTTGGAGCAGCCTGCATGCTGGCCAAACATGCGAGATGGTTGATGATTTGGAGCAGCCTGCGTGCTAGCCAAACATACAAGGTTATTTGATGTTGTGGAGCAGCCTGCATGCTGGACAAACATACAAGACTATTAGAAGTTGAGGGGTAGCTTGCGCGCTGGCCAAACACCCAAATCCATAGGCGATTCCAAGGCTTGTAAAGCAAAGAAGGACCCTATGGAATAAAGTGAAGACATCTAGTGTAGATAAGTATTTGGTTATCTTGTAATTTCTTGCTTAGGAATATACATGTGTATATGATTTGGTTATGATTTCCTATGAAAATAAACTAAACATGCGAATTAATTCAATGTTTGAGTGTAGGTATTGTTGGAAGCAATGACTATGGAAGCATATTAAGGATGCATGTGGACATGTAACCACCCTAAAGAGCTCAGCATGAGCAGTAATGAAAGATGGGGCTAGTGGAATTGTGTTAGTCCTAGCAGCTAGGAGTTAGACCAACCAAGTGGAGGAACTCCATGGTTGAGAGATATGGAATAGACCATAGACACTACGTGTCTTAGCCAAGAAGGGCAAGTCGAGCATTCACATGAAGTGAAAGAGGACAGGAGCATGAAAACCACAGTGGTGGTGTGGGTTCCAGGACGGAACAAAACTAAGAGGAGAAACTCTTACTGCTCTCTCTCTCTCTTTCCCTTTTATTGATACATTTATAGAATTAGAAAATTGTTGAATGCATGTATGACTGAAATTAAAAGTGTGTTTATTTGATTAAAGTGAATTGTGAATGCTAATTAATGAATTTCCTATGAATGGATGAACATGAAGGAATTCATGTGTATGTTGGGCAAGCATGAAAAGTGTGGAAGTCTCATGAGTAAAGCATGGACTATCCATGACAACTGGGGAAAAACCATTGACTGATTTTTAAATGTTTGGGTTATGCTTGGCCTAACGAGAATTGTAATGATAAATTTCACACGTGGAAATTGAATCGATTGGTTGCAGCCGGTGCAGGAAAGTGTTGCTAGTGAGCAAAGTGCGGTCAGTTGTTTCCATTGACCATGGAAGCAGACCAAGGGCTATTAGAATTGGCTGGAGGTCTTCTTCAAACAATTGCCAAGACCCAAGAAAATCTTGGAGAGATGCTCAAGATGCAAAAGCAGCAGAACGAGATGAACCACAAGGTCTTGCAGGACACTCTTCGCCTACAGAAAGAGGTAAAAAGCATTATGAAAGCAATCAGCAAGGGAAAGAAAAGTGGATCAATGAAGAAGCATTCATCCAATCGTCCGATTAAGAGACGCTCCAGGTGAGAAGACTCAAAGGAAATCGAGTAGGTAAAGATGAAGCAACCAGTGAAGTGTTGGAAATGTGGAGGGGATCATTGCCTCCGCAATTGCCCAACAAGAGAACCCCAAGAAGGTAGCAGCCATAAAGTTTTTAGAATTACGGATGAGCTAGAAGATCCGAATCAACGGGAGCAGCTTGTGAAGATCAAAGGACTTGGTCCTGAAAGTTCAAAGTAAAGGATAGAATGCAGGGCAGATCTGCAAAGTTTTTGAAGTTTTGGACATGTGAAATTGTATATGTATGTCTAAGTCTTGGAACACCGAGGACGGTGTTGTTCTAAGGGGAAGGGGAATGTAATACCCCCAATTCGACCCTTAGGATATATTAGCCTTTAAATAATGTATACATGTGACGTATGTCTCCCTAGCATGGAGCTCAAGGCCAAGGCCCCGCTAGTGAAAGCCCGAATTTTATTTAAAGGGCAAGTATTTGATGTTTTGACACCATGTGCTCTTAAGCCATGGAAATTGTAATAGGATGTAATTAAACATCAGGCAATATAAAATTCCAAGACTGGCTATGGAGGCAACGAATGAGAAGGGGCCACGTGTATCCACTAGGGAGTGGTGAGGGGGCTATGGGAGTGAACCATAGGTTTCCATATGTCTTTATGAGAACCCATTTGACCTTTCTAGATGACATTTATTCCTGTTGTAAGAGAATGGTTGAAGAATTAAGTCAATGACTTTGATGGAGTATGGGAAGCCCTGAAATTCGTATGGGAAGGTATGGGTTCTTTTGACTTGTCCCACAAGTCACTCTACATCTTGGGGGTTGCTCCATCCTTATCCCCATTCCATTGTGGAAGTATGGGACATCTTTCTCCACCCAAAAACGAGCTCCCAACAGTGAGAAAATCGGAAATCGCGACTGTGAGAGAACCCACGTTTTGGGAAGCCAAAAACGTCCCGATTTGGTATTGGACAGAGAAATCCAATGGGGGATCCATTGGTAGGAATCTTGGGGCGGATTTGGGAGCAATAGCTACCCCAAAAGCCATGGGAAAACCTAGTTTTTACAGCTCAGAAAATCAGTGACGGATTTGGGGTTATTTGCTGAACAAAGCTGTGAGAAATCCAAGTGTGGATGTTCGAATGGAGGCTGGGATCATTTGAATCTAGCTTGATGTGTACCTAGCTCTGGGATTGAGCTTAGTGGGCTAGCATCCCTCTCCATTTCCCATTGCATGCTTGAAAAACCCAACTGTGTGTTGGCTTAGCATGGTTGTCTGAGTGAAATCCTGACTGTGAGGGAGCCATCTAGTTCCTCCTTAGTGGATACACAGCCCAGCTCGGGGGTGATCTCTCAGTTGAAAGAATACAGGTTGGACAGAGATCTATGGTTGGGTGGAACGTTGCTCTCACGTAGCCAGTCGTTGGATATCGCGTTGCAAGATAAGTGCTCTCCGTGACATTAATTTGGATATATATATCTGGGTTCTACAATGTGTTATTTGAACGATTATTCTTCATGTTAATGAAATTGAAATGAAGTCTGTGCATGGCATACGAATGAGAATGGGTCTCTTTATGTTGAATCATTCTCTGCTGTGGTAAATATGTTATGCAATTACGGTCTGTTTGTGTGCTTGCTAGTATGTTCATCCGCTGTGTTTATATTGAAACGAATATGCATATAGAAGTTTTAAAATGTTAGTTATTTTTGTGCAAAAATATTGGGGCTAAGTTTACCAAAAGCCCGGTATGTTGTTAATGTTTCCTTCCCTGTTGTTCTATGGAGAAGGGGACATTACAATGTGAGGAGATGAATTCTTATCCTTGGGGAGGATTGAGGCTTTAATGCACTATTGGGATAAAGTGGTATCATCGTTTTGATAGTAGCATGGCTATTGAAGGAAAATTCGCATGATTGTAGAACGGGCATTGTTCAGATAACCTGCACTATAGGGCAAGTCACCTGTGTAATACCTACACCACCCTTTGTTTTGATTTTTTATGTGCACTTATGGATTCATGTTGTGTTTTGGATCTGTTGAGGACGCTTTACTGAATGAATCACTGAAATGTCGCATGTGTGTGATTTTTAGGCGTTAACAATCACCTCAAATATGTGCCATAATCATCCCTATATCAACCCTAAAAATTGTCATGTGATCACCTGAAAATTATGTCATAATCATCCCTATATCATCCCTGAAAATTGTCATGTGATCACCTCACAATATATGCCATAATTATCCTTGCAAAAACCCTATATATTGTCACATAATCACCTTTAAATCTGCTCCAAGATCGACTTCAAATCTGGTCCATAATCTACTTCAAATATGCTATAAGGTCACCTTCAAATCAACTCCATAATTTGCTTCAAATATGCTCCATAATCAACTCTAATCCTTCCTCTCCACAAGGTGCGCCTCCTCCTTTAGAAAACCTTATAAAAATTTCAAGGAAACATCTTCAAAAAACTTAGAAAACCTTCAAGATAACATCTTCAAATACCCTTACAAGTGCTCCTTTTCAAATTAGAAAAGACTCGCTTATTCTTAGAAGTGTGCACCACTAAGAGATATCCATGAGATGGATGAATAAATGAACAAATGAGGAGTTCCTCCTTCTATTTATACGATTTTTAAGTCACTTTTTCTAGGTCGGCTTAATATAGTTCAATATATGTTGGGCATGGCCCAAGTGGGCACAATTTTGATGAAGTACAAGTTTTGGGAACTGTGCAGTTCGGACTGCGAGGTCAGTTGGCACAGTTTTTCGGGATGCGCAACTCGGATTGCGTAGTCAGTTTTGCGCAGTTAAGATGGTGCACGGTGCCAGCACAATAGCCATTTTTGGTAAAGAGTATAAGGGAAGGTCGAGCTGAGGAAGCGACCTATTTTGGGTAAGGAGCAGAGTGGAGAAAGAGGAAAGTGATCTGTCAACGAGAGTGGCAGAAAATAGTCAGAAGCTGAGATACAAGATCGACAGCAACGAGAAGGATAAAGGGGCGGAAAGCGACAGGCCATGATGCAGTTATAACCGTTTTGGTGATGACTGTGACTATCAGAAGAACGTGTGAGCCACAAGTGGCCCAACAAGCTAGCCTGAAGTGAGTAGAGTAAGTTGTCAACGGTAACAGGCAAGGTAGAGGGTAACCGCACCAGTTTTGGGGAACCTTAGGGTTTTTTGAGCCTATGCATTGTAAAGACATGACCTATGGGCACGATTTATAAAAGGGCACATTTTGTAAGGGAAAGGGTTAATATCTAGTAGTTGAATAATCTTCATTGTAAAATCTTCTAAGTGTTAAGAAGTGAATGCTATTGTAGAAGGCTCTGCAAGCTGCATGCGCAAAGACCTATAGAGAGAGAAAGAGAGTCTGCAGCTGAGTGCACAGACTGGAACTGTTGTACCTTTTCCCAAGATAATATAACAATAGTTCCTGTGGATGTAGCTCCCATCCTGGGGGTGAACCATGTTAAATTTTGTGTTATGTGATTGAATGTATGCATTTAGATCTGTGTATTTGCTGATATGAATGGTTAAGATTCTGCTTTTGAATGTATGTGTCTCGCTTTTATATGTATTTTCCATAAGGATAAGATGGGAATAATATGTTAAGTATCGGCATGCATGAACGAATGTTGAATGCACAAGTAATTTGCAGTAAGATGAATGCATGAACTAGTCGGATAACACTTAGAGCAGCAACAGAACTGTGCAGTGATATTATTGTTGTTGTTATTGGAGTGTATAAGGTTGCAAGGTTTAGTCTATCATGCTTGTTGAATGCATCTTGTTACACTAAGAAAAATCTATTAAGATGCATAAGTGTTAGTAGGAAGTGAAATCATCAGTTGCATTTCCTATGGTTGAAAAGTCATCCTGCATCGCGCAGTCCTTGGATGCGCGATAGTCTAAGTGTTAGTCATGAAGAAGTAGACTTTGCGCAGTCCGAAGCCCACAGCGTGAGTCCTATAGCGCGCTGCTCACTAGCTTTATCGAAGCGCTCATCACCTGGTTGTGGAAACCTGATTCCTCACCCCTCCATCTACTTCACCTCGGGTGAGACCTTAGTCTATTCGTAGATTGTTGCCGAAAGGGCCGGTGAAAATGGGTTTTGTTGGTTCCTCAAACCGCACAGAACTTGGGTCTTTATAGAAAACCTCAAGACTAGTTAGACAACCAACAAATGGTTCCATTGACGTGCTAAGAACCGGTGATGAGTACAAAACCTTGGAATCCTGAGAAAAAAGAAATCCAGTACTGTAATGTCCCCTCCTATCATACCAACATGATAGAGAGGATCATTGATGCTAAAATCGGGCATCTAGCCCATGAACTTATTAAGTAAGCATTCAGCTAACATATGGAAATGTATAAGTATTAGAAAAACACAGCGGAAGTAATATTAATTACACAATCATCATACATGCCAGATTTTCATGTCATTAATCAATTAAGCAATATCAAATTATCAAATGAGAATACTTATCTTAAACCAAGTAGTCCCTGAGAAACCAACTATGCTTCTGCAACGTTCCACCCAACCATAGGCCAGTGTGCTCCTCAATCCCTCAGCATCACTGCCACCCCCCGAGATGGGCATGATCTCCACAAGGAAAAGGGGAAAGCAGGCTCTCACATAGCCAAAGGTATACCAGAATCAGCCAAGCCAATCAGCAATTGGGTTTCTCAGGCTGTTAAGAGATGGATGCATATAACATCAAAATCATAAGTGTTGGGCATGAGAAAAACGCTTATACAGTGAAGTTCCCAACAGTGGGTTTCTACCAATTCCAGAAAAACGTGGGAAACCAAAACGAAAAGGAGGAAATGGAAAATCAACCCCAGGAGAGCAGAATCGTTTTCAGAAAAAATGCTCATGGGCATAAACGGCCTCCATAACCCCCAAAAATCGTGGCTCTCTTCTCTCAGCCACTGAGCTAACCAAAAATGAGTTTGCAGACATGGAATAATGCAGGAAATGGTGAAAAACGTGAAGGATAAAACCCCAACAAGCTCAGACTGCGTGAGAGGATGAATGCCATGGGTGAAGAATGGCTTTGGGCACAATTTCGTGGGGGTTTTCTTGCCCAGCAAACCAAAACTTGATTCCCTAGGTTGTTGTCTTTCCCATACCCGAAAATTTACAGCCATACCTCTCCCATCCCAAGGCATTATTTGTCTCAACCAATTCTTGGAAGAATTAAATGATTGGGTGCATGAGACCAAATGGGTAGTTGAGAGTTTATGGGTTTCCTCAATGAAATGGCTTAACACCATGGCTCAAGGGTTTGGTTATTTTCCCTCCCTATTCCTTGTAAAGATCATGCCCCCATCTCTTTGTTGCATTGCATAGCTGGTTGTGGGTTTTTCATTAAAATTGCATATTTACATGATGTCTGATTTTACATTGTGCACAGCTAGCACAAGAACTCTATGCATTTATTCTAATTGCCGATACATAGAATGATAAATCAATGGCGGGGCCTTGGCCTTGAGATCCTCACCATGACTAAATAACAATATTTACATCATTCACAATATTAATGCAATAGGGTCAAGGTGGGGATATTACAGGTACTGCGTAGACAAGACAGAGAGAGATTTTGCAAGGAAGGAGAATAGACATCCATCTCTATCTGACATAGATTGGCTAAACAGGTACCTATGGAAGGATATTCACGAAATTTTCTGGAAAATTTTGGAAACGAGTTGTACGAGCGGATATCAAGACTCGTAGAGCGAAAGGACTGTTTCCAAGAAGGATCACCGACCGAGTGGAATCCAGAACTTAGTCAGAGGCTTAAAGAAGTAAATAGTCCACTCTCGCGTGCAAACGACTTTTGGGTTGACAGTATACTAGAAGGCTTCGTGATAGAGTTCGTTGTGGACACCCTGAAGTCCTATAGTGTAGCCGAGGTAGATTGTTTCAAAGGGTTCAGAGTAAGTACCTGAACAATCTGAGTTTATACATTAAAATTCTTTTAGCTGAGAAAGGCGTTTTAAGAATGTAGTAAAATTCCTAGAAGTTTTTGAATCTGTAATGGTCAATACCATATATAGTGATTGTGATGAAGATACACACAATTTGAGAAGTGGGAAAAGATATAAGTATAATACCGAGAAAAGTGGACTCTACGTAGATACTAAGTTAGAACCTGAGATTGATATCCAAACCACACCTCCATCAACCACACATCAACCTATTACTCCGCAGAATCCACTGGTTGTGAACACCGCGCCTCCTATTACACAAAAACCACAAGTTCAAAACCCTCCAATTGTTAATATTCCTAATCCGCAAAGCGTCAATACCAGTAACAACGCGGTAGTGAGTACTCAAACCATTTTGACTCAGAATATCTCGATTCAGAACATTCCACGCAGTACCATCCCTAACACCACTCATACCACTGCGCAGAACCATGTACCACCAAGAAGAAGGATGACTGATGATATTAAGTTGTCGATATTTAATGGAACGGGTCTAGAAGATGCTGAGCAACATTGGTTTCTATGTGAATCCGTATGGAGTGTCATGAAATTTCAGGATGATGCTGTGAAGTGAGCGCAGCTCATCACCACATTCAGAGATAGAGCCTTGAACTAGTTCATGAAGTATTCGCAGGGACATAATAGAACCTTAGTGGATATTAAGGCTGCACTACTAAGCGAGTTCAAGAAACCAAAGTCAGAATCCCAATGTATAACAGAATTAAAGGAAATTAAGCACAAACCTAATGAGACAGTCTGGGAATTTGACTAGAAGTTTAAGACATTGTTAGACCAAGTAATTTTTTTCATAGCACCGCAACAGCACCAAGAGTGGTTCATGGCCGCGTTGTTGCCCCATATCAGACTGTCGTTGATGCAGCAGAAAGTGGCTTCACAGGCAGAATCCTTGGATATCACGATGAAGTTAGAAGCCTCACCAATTGGAGAGACGAGCACCGGAATGTCTCATATCTAGACCCAGCTAGATACCTTGACGTTACAGTTGCAGGACATGAAGAAGGGGAAAGAACAAAGACAAGAAATTTGGTGTATAGGATGCAAGGGAGAAGGACACACCAGGGAGAACTGTCTGTTGTTTCAAGAATACCTTAACAGTGGAGCACCAAATCCACTGAACCAGAATCAAGGACCATGGTGTGAGATCTATAAAACTAGAGGACACTGACCATAAGACTGTTACGTAATTCAGAAATATGTGCAAACACCCAAGAATTTATATTGCACATTCTGTAAATTTGTTGGACATGAGAATTCCAACTGTAGGGCATATGAGATCATGATGGAAATAAAGCAAGATCTAGAGAATATGCATGCTGGTGGAGTGTACATAGTTCAAGAAGAAACTCCGTAGAACAAGGATAATGCACAGTATGATCAAGGCACATACAGAGGCCATGGAGGATACCGCAGAAGAGGAAGAAATACTAGCCCAAAACAAGGAAGAGGAAGAGGCCAGATGATCTATTTTAACTGTGGCCAGCCATGTCACTTATCTAGAGATTGCACCAATGCATGTACTACCTGTAATTATTGTAAATATTTTGATCATGTCATTGAGGCATGCCCAGTGTTAGCAGCAGAAATACATAAAAGAAAGAAAGAAGTTCCTAACCCGAATATCCACTTGATTGCAACAAAGAAAAGGACTGCAGATCCAAGTATTAATGTTGTGAGATGAAGTGGCGCTGGAACAAGAAGAGATAGACAAGTAGAAGCTTCGACTTCTGGATAGTTTGAAACTAGGCAAACCCCTGTTGAAGCGGTTTGGATCAGAAAAGATACTGGAAAAACACCTGTTTTCAATCTGGATAAAAACAAAGAAGTTTTTGTAGAAGCACGGGACATATTCAAAGAGCCAACACCAATGTCACCAAGAATCCCGTTGCGAAGTGAAACAACACATATGGAATATATTCCAGCAGCGTATGATCAAACCAATACCGCAGCAGAGACAGGCACTTATGTTGCGCAGTTCCTATGGAGCTGCATGAAATTATTGAAGAGCGTTGATGCTGTAGTGGAATTGGAAAAATTATTAAACCAATATGAACCACGCAGTGAGAAGGATATTTCCTAGAGCGCAGTTCACCACATCAAGAGCCACAAAAGAACAGGTAGAGAAATGAGGCTCAGTGCGCAGATAGGATATTATGAGATGGATGAGATCATCCTTGACTTAGGATCAGAGGTAAATGTATTGACTAAGCAGACATGGAAGCAGATGGGGAGACCAAAGTTGTCATGGTCACCCATTCAGTTGAGATTGGCCAGCCAGCAAAAACTCATACCTTTTGGGAGATTAGCCAATATTATTGTTGACATTGATGGATTGCGAAGTCATGCAGACTTCAAGGTTATTGAAATTGTGGATGATAGTCAGCCTTATCTAGCACTATTGGGTATAGATTGGGCAATGGATAGCCTCGCCATCATAAACTTGAAGACCAAGAAGATGATCTTTGAAGGGCAGGATATCAGGGTCATAGCATTATTGGACCCTTCACAACAAGAAAGATACAATGAGACGATTCAGGAAGAATCCAGAGCACAGGATCTTGATCTCATTTAAAAGATGACTGCAAATCAAGATGACTACATTAATCCTACTGTGGATGGAGCACTTAGTTGCCGATCTGACAGTTCTTGCATCTCATACTCCGACGCAGGACTGGAGAACTGGCAAAACCGTATGCATGAAGTATCTGCAAGAAGATGCACGCAAATCACAAAGTCACTGTACTGGATTGGAACCGAGGTAAGTCCAATCCCCACATATGATGATTCAACTAACGTTTATTCATTTATTAAATAATATACTGTATCAATTGCAACTGAACATCGCATACCAGCATTAGATATAGCGTTGCGCGCTACACCTTCCAGATGGTGGGCCGTGCATATGCAGACTTTGACTACATGGGATCAGTGCAGACACATTATGCAAATCAGATTCGCAGAGAAAGTTGCACTGACATTTGGAAAGTATAATGGATAGTGTTATACCTCAATGTTTCACAGTGTCGCATCCCCATCACAAAACAAGTCGACGACACTTTCCCTACTGTTTTAAAACCATCCAGGAGAGACAGATGATGAGTCAACCTTGAAGGTGAATCCACCCTGGCAAGTTTTGACCCACCTTGGACTTTATTTTTACACACTACCGCGCCTTGTCATCTTCCCAAAACGCAGTACTAGGCACTACCGCGTGCTGCTTTTTCCTCAAAGCGCGGCAGTGCCGCGTTCTGCAGACTTTGCAAAACGCGGTACCCTTTTAATAGCTTTTTGCCCTTGGCTTGTGGGATTTTGGATTTTCGAATATAATGGAAGATTGGGTTCCTTGATTCGATCTCAACTCATCTCCTTCGATTAGAAACCCTGATCCACTTATCCCTCCTTAGATCCACCCATCTCTCTTGTTGGTTAACCTCACCATTCATTATAAAAGAGAGGCATGCCATTGGAAAGGGGGAGGACTCTTGAGAGCATCAAACTTATGGTCTTGCAGCATTGTGGAGATAGCTAGAGGAGAAGACACTTGGAGTTGGAGGATTGGCTTGGACATCAAACACCCTTTGTAAGTAATCTTCAAGTTGTAATGGAATAACTTGTCTTGTTTTCCCAAATCATTTGTGTTAATCTTGTTTTGATCATATGATTTGTATCTTTCATAGATTTAGATCTTAACTCATGTTTCAGGTTGCTAGAGAATAGTGCATACTTGTGTTTTGGTTCCATTTTAACAGGTTTACTTGTGAGGACTTGGAGCTTGGAGCAAATACCAAAAACAAGCATTTTGATATAAGGTCAGTTAAACTCCTTCTATTCTCTTCAGCATTTTAATCCTAAGATATTTGTTAGATCTAGGGATTCAAGGTAGCATTTGTTTTGTCTGTTCTTAGCCTAGAGTTAGTTAGAGTCTACTTTAGCCTAAGGGAATTTTGACTTATCCGTAGGGCAGAATTCCACATAACAAGAATGGCGACTCCGCTGGTTTTGATTACTGCTTGATTGATTCAATTCACAGTCATTTATCTTTGAATTGTGAGTTTTTGTTGCACTTCAAACCAGTTCGAATCTTGGTCCTTTTTGACCATCATTCATCCCTCCTCGCAGGATTTATCTCCCTGTTTAATTACTGAGTCCCCTGGGTTAGCAACAACCCTGAAAACTTTATTTTTTCTTTTCCAGTTGCGCTTTTTTCATCTCTTGCCACAGTGCCGCGCCCTCATAACCACTTCCAGCACGGTAGTACCGCGCCCTAAGCATTAATACCAGAGCGGCAGTTACACAGTGCCGCGCTTCAGTCAGGCTATAGCCCGCGGTAGTGTCTGCAAGTGTGTAAATTTTTTTAATTTTTGCTTGGTTTCCTGAGTTTCTCCCTGCCTCAGATAGTCTTTACTGTTGCCTGTTAACATCCTGGTTAATTTCCAGTCTGTATGGTCTGCTTATCACCTAGTTTGTGAGTTTGATTGATTGATTGAATTAAGTGGCACTTTTGACTTATTGGTCATTTTTCAATTTGATTGCATTTGACTTGACTTTTTCCCCACAACCAACTCAACACCACTGTCTTCTGTTACTGAACACTGTAGTTTTACAGTCATATTGTCATTATCATTTTCAGTAAATTTAAAAGATCATTGGTTGAGAGCAAATTTTGTTGTTTAAATTGAAAAAGTCTAGTGGTATTTTGCATAGAGAAATGAACCATTAGTTTTGCCATAGAAATTCTCATTATAGAAGCATTGTAGAATCAGTGCATTGAAAAGAGTATTTACTTCAGTTTGGCTTTGTTTATAAATCGAAAAGAAAAGAAAAATCTTTTACTTTGCTTGCTTGTGAAAATTGTTATGCATATTTGATCGAAGAACCTCTATCCTTACCTTAGCTAGATTTCATCGAAGACAAAGGCTTGTTTGTGATTCATTCTCATTTTGCATGGTTTGAGTCGTCATAACACCATCAAGTTTCACGTCCACTACCCGATTGAGTAAAGACAGCCACTAAAATTAATCACCCTAATTAAACCAACTTTAACCTCACTTGAGGAAATCAAAAGAATTTGGTAGTTAGGTAGGACACCGGGGATAGGCATCAAAATAATTCCCCCTTGTCATTTTTCATCTGAGACATAGTCGTTGTCTTTAGGGAACTAAAATCCTCTAGTACTTATTGACACGGTCACAGCTAGTTTGTGGAGGGGCCTCCTGACTGTTTCCAACTGTTCAGGGGTTAAACGGCCGCAAGATTGAGAACCGGACGGACTCTGTGGAATACCGCACTCCACTTAGCCATAAGGCAACATCGATCGCTGTCTTCTTCGGAAGGCTGAAGTGCCCAAAACCTTTTCTGACGTGTCATGAACGAGGTGGCTTAGTATCTATTCTACTAGGGCTCTTTTACCCAGGATCCCTTTCGGTAGAGGGATATCCTTCTTATATCGGTCTCTCATGTTGTATTGTTCGACTTGGATTTCATCACCTTGCGAAGGATACAGCCTGTTGAGGTTTCCAGCTCTTAGTTAGGAGTTTGCTTGGCGTCTCATCTTTGTAGAGGGTCATTTTTTCTTTGTAGGGACTGCTTGTTGGCATTCTGGCCATTTTTATTGATTAGCTCGCTTATTGAGACACCGGTCTCAGTATAGATTTTAGAGCTTGCTTTTTTGGCCTGTGAGCCTTGCTTTTTCTAGCTCCTCTTTTGCACACTCGGCTGCATTAGAGTTTTTGAGTTCTTTGTTTACAGTACTGCCCCCGATTTTCATTCTCCTGTCATCATGTCAGATCAACCACGAAGATCACGAAGACAACAGGGCCTAAGCCCTCCACCACCACCACCGCCGCGGACTTCTGGTCCGCCCCCATCACGCATTCCTGCTCCTCCTGGCCGCGGTGCTGGTCGAGGCAACATCCCACCGCCGATACGTACAACATCTTCAGTTACGCCCGTAACTGCCACACATAGCACAGTCTCAGAATCTATTACAGCTTCTATAACCACTAGCATGTCTGAGACTTCCACTGTCACCTCACCCACTGTCATTCCAGATTTATCTGTAACAGTGGACACAGTTACAGCAGCTGAACCTAGCACGACCCAGAGTACTAGACCAGAGGTCATCCTTCTACCAGATGCCAACACTTCTCGTCCATCAGACACTTACCACGATGATATAGACGGATCTATTGGCACCACAGAAGGGTCCGACCAGGACATACCTGGCTTAATTTCAGTCCCAGGCGGATACATTGAGATCATTGAAGATACTCGTCTACCTGACACACCTTTTGAACCTGATTATGGCTTCATTACTTCCCAGACGGATCTTCCGCCTGTTATTACTACGTCACCCAGTGTTCATCCTCAGGAGACAAGTTCTTCTAGCAACGTACCTCGCACTTTACATCTACCCAACATCCCACCGGGACACGAAATCATTGCTTCCATCCAGTCTAGTATGGTTAGCCTAGCGAACTCTCCGTTAGCATCGGCACAATTTAGACGCAACACAGAGCAAATGCTTTTGACAGCGTCTAGATACCCCCTTGTTTCTCGTCCTTCTGACTATAGGGATCCCAACATCCCGTTTAGCACAGAATTTCATCACTCTTTTGCAGACGGCTCAGGACCTTCGGACTTTACTACACCTAGGTTCCTGCCGGATCCCCAAAATATTTTTCAAGATATGAACTCGGACCCAGTTCTCGTTGGTCCTCCTATCATTGAACACGTGATGGATGACGCTGATACCCCTGGGCTAAATTCCCCACATTTGCTCTCATCACCTATGTTTGGTGCGCATTCTATGAGGAATAACCCAGTTTTTTCTCCGTCCTCACCTGTCCAATATGGACGACCTCCTCCGCAAATCGGTACTTTTGGCGCCGTTGGCCAATCCATGCTATCATATTTGGCTAGCGGCGGAAGCACACCTAGTCATACTGCTGGATATTTCGCTTCAACCGGAGGATCACCTTCAGCCACCATTTATACTATTTCAGGAGGTGGACAACCGACTGCAATGGTCCCTAACTCCAACATACAAACCCTCCCTGGTGGGCCATCAACCCAACCAGCTGGGGGGCAACCTTTTGTTGGGAACCCCATTGTTAGTCAACAACCTCCAACTGGTGGGCCATCAACCCAACCAGTTGGAGGACAACCTTTTGCTGGGAACCCAATTCCCAGTCTACAACCTCCTCATATAGGGCCATCCAACCCAACTGCTGGCGGACAACCCATTGGTTCGATCCAACAAACTTCCCAACCAGCAGCTTCTGCTCAGTACGGTATGTACAGCACACCTGGCAGTGGGCAACCTTATGCCGGTATTCCAACCGGACTTTCTTCTCAATCTCCCCCGTCAGGCATGCTTCCTTCTTGGGATCATCAAATCCCACAGAGTGGGGGGTACTCACTTTTTGGAAACTGGAACCAAGCTGGGGGGCAATCTCAGATTCCCCCCAACTTGAATTCTGGTTTCCCTTACCCTTCGGCTGCTACAACTCCATGGAACCCGTCACTTCAATTTCCACTCGTTCCTCAAGCAGGAACGAGTCTTCCATGGACACCACCGTCGCAGCCACCCCCCAACCCTGCTATGGGAAATCCTCCACTTACACAGTATGGTGGCAACATCCCTGGAACACAGCAATTCCAAGGAACTTTTCCCCAACAAGGAATAGCAACCATTCCTGGGTTTCAACAGCCTCAGGGTACTATACCCACTCAGCAGAACACTTACCAACCAGTTGCTCACAATCAACCGGTTAACCAGATGCCTTACTATCCGCAGAACTTCCAGCAGTATCCCGCGGGAAATACATATGGGTATAACACACAGCAGCATGCTATGCAGGGCCCTCCAGGGTTCTCTGCACCGCATGGTTATTACTCATACCCGCAGACCAACCGTCAACTTCCCTTCTTGGCCACACTTGATCTACCTGATTTGTCGAGGCTTATTAACGATCCTATATGGCACGAACCTCACTGGCCACCTATACCAGCCAAACTACCATCGGACATTCCCAAGTTCGATGCTAAGCCCGGGGAAGACCCCAAGAACCACGTGATGACCTTCCATCTTTGGTGTTCATCCAACTCCTTGATGGATGATTCCATCCGACTTCGGCTCTTCCAACGTACGCTTACCGGAACGGCAGCAAAATGGTACATCGAGCTGCCACAGCACTCTTTTCGTGATTTCAACACTTTGGCTATGCAGTTTCTGACACATTTCCAGCTTCCCATCCGGTATGAGACTGGAACAGAACTGCTAACTTCACTGCGTCAAACCACTTCCACACACATCTCGGATCACATCCACGAGTGGCGAAGACGCCGTAGGCTAATAAAGGCACCTATTCCAGATCATCTACTTGCTGATTGGTTTACAAAATCCTTTTTGCCTCCCATAGCCAGAGATATTGCTATGCGCGGACCGGTTACGGAAGAACAAGCCATCTCGGCAGCACAATACATGGATTTAGTATATACTCAATCCGGTACTTTACATGAACTTCTTCCACATGCCTCCCGCGTTCACACTGATCCTACAAAGCCTACCACTGAACCACCCATTGATGGTATTGTTGGTTTAGTCAAAGCTCAGCCTGCTACCAACTCGACGGGGCAACAAGCTTCTGCTTCCCCCGCTTTTACCCAGGCCGCTTCAAAAGCTTCCACCTCTCCTGCTGTCTCCTCCGAAGTGAATGCAGTCCAATCTACATCACAACCATCCGGAGGAAAGAAGAAAAACAATCGTGGTAAACCCAAGAAGAACCAGCAGGAGAACCCCAAACCACAACCTACCTAGAATGACCAAAAACCACGTCGGAAAGCTAAGTTTCCCTGCTTGATTTGTCAAGATGATCATTATACGCGTGACTGTCCCTACAAGGACGAGGTCCATAAGTTCGTTAAAGGATCCTCTCGACCGGCAGTGCTAACTGACCCTTTCCCCCAACAGCAACAGCAAATGGTTGCCCAAGAATCCCCACAAGGGGGCAACCCGACCAATCCTTCCCGTGGAGAGACGTCCACAAACCGCGAAATCCTAATGACAAGTAATGAGGAGATTAATATCACCACTCGTTCAAAGACGTATGACAATCCTCCAGGTTCAAACAAACAATCGGAGACAGCCAAAGGCAAGTCTCCTGTTGAAGATCCGATTCCTATTCCCCCCCCTAATGGTCATCTCCATATCGAGAGACCACTTACGGATACAGTGCTACGCCCACCCAAGGGCACCATACGAAAGGCGACATTCAATCCGAATGCGCGAGCTGCCCAAAACTACAACATTGTTGAAGATTTGGCTCAAGCACCTTGCGCTATGTCAACTCTCGAGGTTCTCCAACACTGCCCCACACAGCGTAGAACCCTACTTTCAGCACTGGGGGCATTGGACCCAGATACTTCAAACTCCATCATGTTTAACTTGGAGCACGCTAAACCTAGGCTTTCTCACCAGTTAGCCTTCCAGGTGCATACGAAAATCCGTGGAAATGTTATCTACCGCACAGTGTTAGATGAGGGTGCTTCCACGTCGATTATGTCTTTGAACTGCTGGAGAGCCCTCGGCTCACCTGAGGTCACAACCTCTCCCACTACCCTTAGAGCGTTTGATGGACATGGTTTTCAACCATATGGACTCATCCCCTCAATCAGTGTTGAACTGGGGGGCAAAACAGTATCCGTACACATCGAAGTCGTAGATGCACCTTTGGATTACAACCTCCTACTTGGTCGGAACTGGTTCTATGCCATGACTGCCATAGCATCTACAGTCTTCCGGATTGTACAATTTCCTCACGAAGGGAAAATTGTCACTATCGATCAATTGGATTACTGTATCCCAGACTCCCATCCGAACTCCGCCAATACCGTTCCGTTATTGGATCAACCACGGTACCGGTTCCAAGACATAGGTGTTGGTCTCATGAAGGATTCATCCCTCATTGGAGTTTTTCCAGAGCTGGGAACCCATCTTCAACCAGTCAACATGATTTCATCGCATGTCACCACATCCGATGATTCATGGGTGATCCCGAGTCCTACTTAGATCCAAGGCTATGGCAATTCCATGCCTTTGAACAGAAACCTTGCAGCATATGACGCGATCCAATCAGCCACAGATTGGGTCGACTGTTCTACTGATCACACAGTGCCACAGCTCTCGACTGAAACTCATACACACCCACCATTGTTTGATCCTCTCAACTTGATTTTTCCCACCGACGAATCAATCATAGAGGTTATGTGCGGTAATGAGCCACCATGGGGAGATTTTCATCATCGATCTTCATTCCCCACCATTCAGTCACTTGAGCCTGACACCAAATCCAGTGCTTCACTTGGGATGGTTCAAACCAAGTTCCCCACTTCACTCGACGAAGTATTTTCTGAAGGCAACTTGGCCAATCTTATGGCAACCACTCCCATCGACATTTCAGTAAAGCTAGGTATCGTGGAAAATGTACACATTGGCAAAACATGTACTCCTCTTGAAACGGAGTTCTATAATGCCTACTTTAAAACTTTCCGCGATGTTTTCGCTTGGAGTTATGAAGAGATGCCAGGAATCGACCCGTCGATTGTAGTCCACGAAATTCCCACTTTCCCTGGCGCCCGACCTGTTCGGCAAAAACTTCGACCCGTTCATCCTCGTAAGGCAGCCGCCATTAAAGCAGAAGTTGAAAAACTTTTGCGTGCTGGTTTTATCTATCCTGTCCCATTGACAGAATGGGTATCCAACATCGTCCCCGTAGCCAAGAAACAGGGAACGATCAGAGTCTGTGTTGATTACCGTGATTTGAACAAAGCTTGTCCCAAGGACAACTACCCAACTCCGTTTATTGACCAGATCATCGATAACTGTGCCGGAAGTGTTATCTTTTCATTTATGGATGGCTTCTCTGGCTATAATCAGATCGATATCCTCCCAGCCGACCAGCACAAAACGGCCTTTATCTGCCCTTGGGGGATCTTTGCATATCGGAAGTTACCTTTTGGCCTCAAAAATGCCGGGGCAACTTTCCAACGGGCGATGTCCTACGCATTTCATGACATCAAACATATCGTAGAGCCATATCTCGATGATCTTCCCGCTCATTCTCGAACTCGGGAAGAACATCCAGATCACTTGAGTGCCATTTTCGAAAGGTGCCGGCGCTACAATATACGTTTGAACCCGCATAAGTGCGTCTTCTGTGTAGAAGCCGGAAAACTGTTGGGCTTCATAGTCTCCAAAGACGGGATACGTCTAGATCCCGCAAAGGTAGCAGCTATCATAGCCCTGCCTTCACCTACGAATATTCCAGAACTTCAATGTTTGCAAGGGCATGCAAACTTTCTACGCCGTTTTATCTGCAATCTGTCCGAGATAACAAAAGGCTACATGCGGCTTCTCAAGAAGAATGTCCCCTTCATATGGGATGATGAAGCCCAACGCTCCTTTGACAATTTAAAAGCAGCCTTAACCAAAGATCCTGTGATTCAACCCCCCAATTACACACAGGACTACATCCTTTATCTTGCAGCCTCGATTTCCACCATTGGTATGGTGTTAGTCCAGGAAGACCACAACGGCATAGAACATGTGGTGTACTATCTCAGCAAGAGTCTTCTCGACTCTGAAACTCGCTACTCACATGTTGAAAAGCTGGCTCTGGCAACAGTATTTGCTTTCTAGAGGTTCCGTCATTACATCTTACTCCGTCGGACCACCGTCATCGCCGATTTCAATCCGATGTACTATATCCTCACACGACAAGTGCTCGGGGGCAAGTACTCCCGTTGGATTGTCATCCTTCAAGAGTTTGACTTGGAATTTGTCAAAGCCAAGTCTAAGAAATCTCTGGTCTTCGCTGAGTTAATTTGTCACTTGCCCCGTGCTACCGAGCAATCCGAGCCCATTGATTCTCTTCCCGACGAATCATTGTTCCTCATTAGCACGTCTGATCCGTGGTATGGGGATATTCTCTTATATCTCCAAACCCAGCGCTTCCGTCCCGATCTCACCCGCGATGAACGACGACGTATCAGACACCACGCAAAATATTACCTTATAGTGAATGATACTTTGTATCGATGTGGTGTCGACACTGTCCTTCGACGCTGTTTGACCTTAGATGAGGCGGAACGCGTTCTCAATGACTGCCACGCAGGAGCATGTGGTGGTCATCTTTCTGGGATGGCTACGGCCCAGAAAATACTGCGAGCGGGATACTTCTGGCCCTCGATTTTCAAAGACTGCATTGAAACAGTCAAGAAGTGTCCGCCATGTCAATTCTTTCATAGCAAAGCACGCTCGCACCCTGCTCCACTCCATCCTGTCATTGCCGTTAGCCCCTTCTCCAAATGGGGCATCGATTTTATGCACTGTAAGCCCACTTCAGCCGGGGGGCATAGCTATGTCATAGTAGCTGTGGACTATTTTACAAAATGGGCTGAAGCGATGCCTACATATGCTGAAGACGGCAAAACAGCAGCGCAGTTCATATTCAATCATATCATAGCTAGATTCGGTGTCCCACAGTCTATTGTGACCGATCATGGTTCCCATTTTAGGAATCATATGATCGAAGAACTAAGTGCCAAACTGGGTTTTCGCCATGAAAACTCAACCCCGTATTACCCACAAGCTAATGGCCAAGTTGAAGCCATCAATAAGGTCCTGAAACGAATGATTCAGCGCATTGTGGGTACCCAAAAATCCAATTGGCACTCAGCTCTGTTCTCAGCACTGTGGGCATACCGAACCTCAGTGAAAAGTGCTACTGGGTTTACACCATTTCAATTGGTGTACGGCCTGGAAGCCATTCTCCCGATTGAATGTGAAATTCCATCACTCAAGATAGCCATAGAGCTACTTCCACACACTACTTCCGAAGAAGAACGGTTTCTATACCTAGCCAAGCTAGATGAAACCCGCCGCGATGCCGCTTTGGCTAATGAAGCTCACAAAAAACGCGTCAAAGCTCAATACGACAAATCCGTTCAACCTCGGATCTTCAATGAGGGTGACCTCGTACTTACATATGATCAGATGCATGATAAGCTTGGTAAAGGTAAACTTGAATCTATGTGGTACGGCCCCTTCATTGTAAAACGTGTCTTAGAAAAAGGAGCCTATGAACTAGTCGATTGTGATGGTACGCCATTAGCACGGCCCCGCAACGGGCTATACCTCAAGCGTTTCTACGCGTGAGGTTACCCCACGCGGGTTACTTCTTGTACATAATGTACTTAGTTTGCTTTTTGCTTTATTTTCAGTGTGCGCGTGGATCTCATGTATCTACTCTTACTTTGACTCGTGCCTTTATGCGCAGATGTCTACCTACTTTGGATTCGCCGACGGTGCAAGCCGACATACCCGGAATCTCGCTTCCGCAGCATGGGTGATCTATTCCCCCACTGGCGAGTTGATTTCTTCAGGAGCCATTTGTTTAGGTCCCGCAACCAACAATATTGCAGAGTACCATGCAGTCATTGGTCTCTTGACAGAGGTTGCCTCACTCGGGATTGACTCCTTGTCGGTCTTTTTAGACTCCCAACTCGTGGTTTCTCATCTAAACCGTGTTTACACAGTTCGCGATCCTACATTACTTCGGTTATTTCGAAGAGTACGCCTCTTGGAACGGTCATTTGATTTTATCACATATCATCACATACCGAGAGAATTCAATTGTATTGCCGATTCATTGACTAATTACATTTTGGATTGGCATCTTGCCCATACATAAACACATCATAAAAATTAAAATGCACAAGTCATTGTAAATATTTAGATCATAAATAGGTCCATATCACTGTATATAAAAGTGTTTTTTCCAAAAATACATAAAGTTTGTGTCAAAGACAAAATTGGGGATTAAATCCCATATACAAAAAATTGGCCCTCAAAGCCTACATATCGTGTACATGCCGCAAATAGATCTAAAGACCATCTATGGAGATCTAGGAGACCTATCATGTCCCTCATCGGACTCCTCCCGCTGATGGTGGTAACACATCACAGCTCGAACCACCTTGCGAAGAAGTCGACTAATACGTCCAGGTACACCCACAGTATGCCTCTGGAGGTGGTAGGGGACATCATCCATCCGCATAGCAGGGATACCATGGGTCAATCCCTGCAGGTTCCTCTCAATGTCCCGGACACCTCCTGCCTCGTCTTCATCTTCTTCTTCGACAGGATCAGCTTGACGATCTACACCGCCACGACGTAGTGGAGAGTATCCAGCTGGCCTCTGTGGCCCACGATCTGCAACATGCACGCGAGTATACATTAGAAGTCTTTTTCACATTCTAAAAAAGCATTAAAAATTAAATATTCAAAAAAGAAAAATATATGTCCATGAAGGTCATACCAGAGTTGTCCCAGTCATCATCTTCTGGCAAAGCCAAGTCAATATCCTCACGGAAATCTACCCCTGAATAGGGATAGTCGTCGATCATGACTATCTGCTCCTCTAGCCAAGAGAAAAAGTCCTCTCCAAAGGCTAGCCGCTGAGGTCCTCCAAGGCGCCCAGCGTAGTCGCTCCATCGAGCCATCCATGGCTCAGTAGGTGGGCGAGGACGCATAGATATCTGTGGACGCAGTAATGGCACTCTTGCCAGAAAGAAAGTAACCAGGATGCTCCCATACCCAAACTGGGTATTTTTCCCAGTTCTACATTTGTGCACCTGTTCCTTCATGTTGGACAACACTGCATCACACCAGTTGAAAACTGTTCCTCCCATGCACTCTGCTGCGAGATTTACCTGCGTGCGGGTTTCCTGATGTGGACTCACGCTTCCTGCTGCACGTGTAATAGTGAATAGCAAAGTTTTGAAAGGAAGATTTGTGACCTCTTTTATGTCCACTTTCCCACTTTTCTTACTCGAACCTGCCTGACAGTATCGAGCAATCAAATCATCCGTGCTTGATTCTGAAGCACTGTACCCGGTCAAATTCGGTCGGGCCCCTCTTTTCGAGAGGCCCGTGAGGAAGTAGATGTCTTCGAGTTGGATTTCAAGCACATGCTCTCCCACTCGGAAAGCTTCGATGTCGGGGTCCCAAAGCTTCGATGTCGGGGTCCCACAATTGGACAAGGTGAGTAAGAAGCTTAGGTTGTTGGCGGATCCCTTTGGTCTTGAAAAACTTTAGCAAACCACATTCTCGCAATGCGGTCACGGTTGGTAGGTCATTTTCGGCTGCAAAATCATCCGCTTCATGCTCCCTCTCTTTCCAACTCACCATTTTGCTCCAAATAAGTTGCAAATCCCTGCAAAAGGGCAAACAAAGTAATTAGTAACTATTTAACAACTTACTTCCAGCAAAAAATTGAGGAAAATTTGATTTTTTGAACTCAAATTTCGCATGTGCCGTGCCTGGAGGGCACCCTGCCGCGCGGCAGTCCACAGTGCCGCGCCTCATTTTGAGGTTACAGCGCGGCACTGTTCAACAGTGCCGCGTTTTTCGATAGGGGACCCGCGCGGCAGTACGGCAGGCGATTTTTGCCCAAAAGGGCTTCCCAAAAAATTAATTTTCCCCTGGTGAAAGTAAAAATTTCTTGCATGAATTGAAAGAGGGGCTCAAGCACTCTTACTTGGCGCAGACGGCGGTCGAAATGGTGTCCCAGAACTCTCGGTATCGATCCTTGAAATTTTGCTCCAAAATGGGTAAAAATACCTCCTTTGGGTAAAAAACACAAATGAATAGTAATTTCTATTTTTACCATGCCTTATATAGCATTTTTTCCACATTTTTTAATTAATTAATTACTATTTCAAATAAACAAACCCTTGTTCACATTGCTAATACCCGGTTATTGAGCATTTATTGACAGGATCTGCGGTAGAAATGGGATGCATTTACACTGGTGGCTATTCGTAATTTGACCTTCATTTTGAGCCCACTTTATCTTTTTCGTGCTCTGGATTTAAAACTTGAAAAAGATTCCAAGCGCTTTCACACCTGTGTCGTGCTTGTCAAACGCAAGTAAACGGTGTCGAGTACGGTCAACTTTACTCATGCTCGTTAAACGATGAGGAAAGTTTCATCCTGGTTGTATTTTATTCTTTTTTCGGACCAGAATGATTTAAAATTTACGAAAAAGACCATAGGAGTCCATAGTTAAGCTATTTTCAGACTCCTTAAAATTGAAAAGATTGCCAAGTGATCTTGACTCTTTCACACTTGTAAAAGTATTTGAAAGGTCGTCTATTCGGTGATAGGTTACCCCTTTTTCGGCCCGTCTAGACTATTTACGAGAAAGGTATACCTCAGTCAGTCTCGGCTGGGAGAGTTCTCTCAGGAATTGTTTTACACTTTTTCGGGATCGAGGGACTAAATTTTACGAAAAAGTACATTATGGAGCTTCCTTTAAGTTTTTTAGGCTCTCTAAATATGAAAAACTACCGAGTTTTCCTTCCTTGGGCTCGTTAAAATATTAACATCGAAGGACCCACTTTGGGACGAACCCCTCCTTTCTCAGGTTCGTAAAACATGTGAGATTGGACTCATCCACAAGATGAGCTATACCGAGCATCTGTTATCCTCTTCAAGCTCGTAAAACAAGAAAGAGGTACTCGTCCATCATGTCGGGGAAATATGGGGAAACAAGTCAAGTTTATCTATGGCAGCTTGTCAGTCATTACCTTTGAACATGGCATGTGTCCATCTCTTGTCTATATTTGGGTATCCGTCTTTCATTGAGTCATAGTCATCATCATGGGTCATCTCCCTGGCCACGAGTCCACTCATCCGGTGTCTATCCTCTATTTATCAATAATCCCTGCTGCCAAGTCTTGTTACATGCCGTTATATGTTCAAAGGGTTGCATTGTATCGAGTCGTTCATTGTGTCAGGCCTCCGCTGTGTCAGTACATACTCCATTGCTTCATCATCCTATCATATGTGCCGATTTCGTGTCGATGATGTGGGAATCATCATGGCCCACCTTCGACGAGTCTATTCCTGTCGACACCAAATCACTATCCGGGAATTAGACTTAGAGATCAACCATTAGTACCTTGGTACCTGCATGCCTCAATGGCAGGTTTCCTCGCGTTTGACAGTAGGTTCACATCAATGACCTCTGATCAAGCGATCTCTCGGATGCTCGACATCAACTCATTCATTCGCATTTCGTTGAGATGTACTATTGATACCTTGGGAATCATTGTCATTATTGATGATCTCCCTCGCATTTGTTAACGGTCCACATCATTGACCGGTAATCAAATGGTTTCTACCATGTTCGACTTCAACACCTTGTAATCACATGGTTAGATTCGTATCTGTATGCGATCGGGTAGAAGACCCTGGGCACATCACTGTATCTTGACTGCGTCCAGGCTGCGATGGAGATGTCTCTTGTATTGTCACACAGATCCACTTATTGTATTGGTCGTGGCTGTGTCATTATTGTCTCATGGATCTACGATTGTTCATAGTAGCCATGATCTGTCCACAGTTTACATTATCTCAGTACTCATGGATCTGCAATGTATTGGTCGGCAGCCATGCTTTGAGTCATTTGTTTCCGAGCATGGGAATGCCCGCCTCGGTGGTATATCTAACACTTTGTTTCCATTTCAGCTCCGTGTCGCTCTCCTCTATGCTATCTCTGCACATTATATTCGTAAAGTCTTTCGGCCATCAGTCCCTTCTGACCTCACACTTTAGGGGGCATCTGTTATACCTCAATGTTTCACAGTGTCGCATCCCCATCACAAAACAAGTCGACGACACTTTCCCTACTGTTTTAAAACCATCCAGGAGAGACAGATGATGAGTCAACCTTGAAGGTGAATCCACCCTGGCAAGTTTTGACCCACCTTGGACTTTATTTTTACACACTACCGCGCCTTGTCATCTTCCCAAAACGCGGGTACTAGGCACTACCGCGTGCTGCTTTTTCCTCAAAGCGCGGCAGTGCCGCGTTCTGCAGACTTTGCAAAACGCGGTACCCTTTTAATAGCTTTTTGCCCTTGGCTTGTGGGATTTTGGATTTTCGAAGATAATGGAAGATTGGGTTCCTTGATTCGATCTCAACTCATCTCCTTCGATTAAAAACCCTGATCCACTTATCCCTCCTTAGATCCACCCATCTCTCTTGTTGGTTAACCTCACCATTCATTATAAAAGAGAGGCATGCCATTGGAAAGGGGGAGGACTCTTGAGAGCATCAAACTTATGGTCTTGCAGCATTGTGGAGATAGCTAGAGGAGAAGACACTTGGAGTTGGAGGATTGGCTTGGACATCAAACACCCTTTGTAAGTAATCTTCAATTTGTAATGGAATAACTTGTCTTGTTTTCCCAAATCATTTGTGTTAATCTTGTTTTGATCATATGATTTGTATCTTTCATAGATTTAGATCTTAACTCATGTTTCAGGTTGCTAGAGAATAGTGCATACTTGTGTTTTGGTTCCATTTTAACAGGTTTACTTGTGAGGACTTGGAGCTTGGAGCAAATACCAAAAACAAGCGTTTGGATATAAGGTCAGTTAAACTCCTTCTATTCTCTTTAGCATTTTAATCCTAAGATATTTGTTAGATCTAGGGATTCAAGGTAGCATTTGTTTTGTCTGTTCTTAGCCTAGAGTTAGTTAGAGTCTACTTTAGCCTAAGGGAATTTTGACTTATCCGTAGGGCAGAATTCCACATAACAGATAGACAGATCCAAGGGATCACATGGAAATTTGTTCACAAGCATGGGAAAAGAGACCACAGACAGAATGGGTTCATCTTTTTGTGCACACACTAGAGCAGATTCCAGAAGATTGGTATACAGACACGGAGCTTTGCAGAGGAACTGCAGATTGGTCTCTCTTAACTGCGAACTTCCAGAGAACTTTAAGCTTTGAAGATGAAAGTCCAAGCATAAACGAAGCTCTGCATGTTATCAAAGAAAGAATATTCAAAGAGGAATTCCCAAGTATAAACGAGGCATTAGAAGAAATCAAAGAAAATATATTTGAAGATGTAAAGGTACTTGTGAACCTACAACCAGAATGGGCAATAATGATAGAACATGCTCTCGAGTGTTATAATCTCGCTGAAGATGAAGAAGAACATGAAGAGAGTGATGAGGAGGATCCGCGCAACATCAATATAACTGAGTCTGGAGGAGCGCGCGATGTAGAGGGACATCCATTGGAAAATCCGGATATGAGTGGACCTGTTAAGACAAGAAAAGTGAGCATTGGCACAATCGAAGAGCCGAAGTTCGCATCCATTGGAGACTACTGGGATGATACGACGGTCACACAGATAGCCAAACTTCTACATGAATATCAAGATCTATTTCCAACAAATTTTTTCGAAATCAAAGGCATTTTGGGCGACTTGGGAGTTTATGAAAATACCTCTCAAGCCAGGCGCGAAGTTCATTAATCAAAGGCCTTATAGACTTAATCCCATATATAAAGAAAGAGTTAAGGCAGAAATTGATAAAATGCTTGATGAGGGGATCATTGAGCCAGTTGAATATTCAGAGTGGATAATCTCGATGGTTATCTGTTGGAGCCAAGGCCGCAGCTATGGTAAAAGCTGCGAATTTTGAGGAAAACGCACAAGTATGGAAGAATGCTAAGTTTTGAATAAGCACCAATTTTGGGGACAGAAGAAGACGGTGCGCAGTACGGTGCCAGATGGAGGAGCTCAGCGCGGATCACGGACCTGAAATCGCGGAGCTCGCACGCACGTCAGAAGGGAATGAAGGTAGCAGAGTAGAAAGCTCAGCTACCATAATCAATGAAGTAATGGAGTAGAGGGCTCAGCTACCCTCATTTAAAGCTAAGTACAGAAGTTATGGTTGCTCGGATCAAGGAAGAGCAACGGACCAAAGCATTGAAGGCGAAGGACGAGGCATCCATACCCGTAAGCTGCGCTGGAATTCATGGAGCCTGCAGGAAGCGACGACATGACTGCAAGCGGCGCCTACAGTACACCTAGCCATGTGCGTGGTTAGGGTTTTTGGGGATTACTACTGGGAAAGGCCCACAGTTTTGTAAAGGTGCGACCGCCATGGCCACCTATATATATGAATAATTGTAATGGGTAGATGTTAGAGAGTTAGAGTTAGTTAGTTAGAGAGAGAGAGAGAGAGAGAGATAGAGAGTCAGTTGGTTAGACAGATAGCTAACTAGTCAGTAAGCAGGTTAGCAATGAAGCTAATCCTTGAGTTGCAGACAGTCCGAGGCGACGTCTGAACTATTGTAATCTCTGGAGAGGAAGAGAATAGATCGAGAGAAGGGCTCCCAGCTGTGTGCGTGGAGTTTCCTGGAAAGATCTAAGGCTGCAGCTGTGTGCGCAGCATATTGTATAAATCTATCATTTTTCTGGTTAATATAAGATATTCCCGTGGACGTGGTTTTCCCCGTGGAGGTGGACTTTATATTTCTCGCTATTGTGATGTTGTGATAGAGATGATTACCTGTTTTAGCTTACTAACGGTAAATACAGAAATATTGCATTATCTTTAGGAGTGTATTGAGTAAATTCTTGAAGCTTCCTTGAGGACTATAATCGTTAAGGGTCGAAGGACTCGGTAGATAACGATGCCGCAGCGATAGGAGAACTTGTTGCTGTGACGGGCGCGCTAGCGAGACGATGCATAGAATATCCGCGCAGAGGGTAATTGGCCCTAGCGCAGGAGGGAAAGTACCGCGCAGCTAGGCTGCTGAGCAGGAGCTTGAGAGCTGTTGCGCTCCTAAGTCTGAAGAGAGGTCAGACCGTCACCTTAGAGGAATCGTCAAGGAGGAAAGAGCAATCTCCGCGTCGCCTAGGTTAAGGAAACCTGATTCCTTAGCCCCCCATAGCCACTTCGGGTGAGACCTCGAGCTGCCGCGCAGCTCGTTGCCGAGAGGGCCAGTGCGCCAAGGGGTTTTGTTGTTGCGCTTCATTAAAACCCGGGTCTGTCCAAAAAGCAGCCAACAAATGGTTCTGTTGCCGCGTGAATGAGACTTGTTATTTCAGTGACACACAAGATTGAGGCGAAATCCAGAGAAAGAAGGGAGCCAACAAATGGTTCCGTTGTCTTGTGACTTGTTACTGTGAGACTTGTTATTTTTGCGACGAAGAAGACTGTTGCTGGAGCCAACAAATGGTTCTGTTGCCTTGAGACTTGCTCAGCTAACAAATGTGTTACTGGAATCCTACAACTACAGAAATTCAGGAGTGGTTCGATTTAAAGGCTAAAGAGTTCGCTGAACAAGAAAATAAAAGCTCTAGACTCCAGCCAGAAGAATGGTTGCAGAAGTATATCTATACTGACCTTCATGAAATTTTCTTTGTCACATTTGCACTTGAGTTACATGCTTGGATAGCCAAGTTAGCAGATACTAGACCCACTGTGTATATTGATCGACCAGTTGCTTGGACGCCTGAGCTAGTCAGTATTCTGAAGCGGGTAGATAATTCTGTGTCCCGCGTAGTAGAATTTTGGTTGAATAGTCTGCTGGAAGGTTTCATCACTGAGTTTGCAGTGGATACAAGAAAGAGTTTCAGTGAAGCTGAGAGGAGTTTCTTTCAAGCACATAGAGGTAAGTTCATGAATTCTTTGAACTTATCGATTAAAATGCTTCTGTATGAAAAAGCAAAACTATGTATAGCTTCAGATGAATAGCATAGACAAGTAATGTCCATAGACTCTGATAGTGACCCTGAAGTTATTGGTTGCACTCGTAGTGGAAAACGGTATAAAGTAGGCCTTGACCAACATTCTTTTGAGTCAAGCCCAGAAGACAGTCAAGTTCCTAGAGCAAGCCACATAGAAAGACAAGGGAGTGTTCATATCCCTTACCACCATTTTACACCGCAAAAGCCAGACAAAGCTCAGTATAATCCCGCAGTAACACCTTCTAGTAGCCCACACGGTACTTCTAGTACCTCTGTACCACCTTTGTTCGACCAGTCCAAAAGAACTGCTACAGCACCTACACCTCAACCTAGCACAAGAAAGATGGGTGATGACATGAAACTACCAACTTTTAGAGGAACAGGGATAGAAGACCCTGAGCAACACTGGTTCCTATGTGAAGCCATTTGGACAATTAAGCAAATTAATGATGATGCTGTTAAACTGGTTCAGTTAGCAACCACACTAAGAGACAGAGCCTTAACTTGGTTCATGAAATACTCAGCAGCACAGAATAGAACGCTTGCTGAGGTAAGAAATGCAATGATTAGAGAATTCAAGAAACCTAAATCAGAATCATAGTGTATAACAGAGCTCAAAGACATCAAGCAGTTACCCACAGAGTCAGTATGGGACTTTGACCAAAAGTTCAAAGCCTTGATAGATCAAGTAAGCTTTGAGTTTGCACCACAACAGCATAAGGAATGGTTCATTGCTGCGCTGCTTCCACACATTAGACTTCCCCTTATGCAACAGAATCTCACTACTCAGGAACAAGCTCTAGAGATGGCTATGAAACTAGAAGCTTCACCAATTGCTGGAACAAGCAACGATGTTGCGCAGTTGCAGAACCATCTAGCAAACTTAACCCTGCAAGTGCATGATATTAAGAAAGGCAAGGATGTTAAGGAAGAAATATGGTGTACAAAATGTAAAGCACAAGTTCATTCAAAGGACCATTGCCCTGTTTTCATAGAGTATATTGCAACTGGAGCACCTAATCCTTTACCACAGCCACAAGGGTCTTGGTGTGAAATCTGTAGAACTAGAGGTCATAGACCGCAAGAATGTCACTTACTTCAGAAATATGTACAAACTCCAAAGAATCTATATTGTAATTTCTGTAAATCAGTAGGCCACGATGAAAACAATTGCAGAGCATATGACCTTATGATGGAAAGGAAACATGATGTTTATAGAGTACAGTCAGAAGCACAAGGACCCGTAGTAGGTCCACAGTATGACCAAACTCGCGACCGCCGAACAGGAAATTACAGAGGCCGTGGACGCACAACAAACTTTGGCCGCGGAAGAGGCCAGATCACTTGTTATAATTGTGGAGCGCAAGGTCATTTTGCAAGAGATTGCCAAAACCCTACAACCCTTTGCAGTTATTGTAAATCTTATGATCATATCATTGAAGAATGCCCCCAATTGATGACAAAAATGCAAGCAAAGACGCCACAGGTCAACCAGAATATTCAATTGATTGGAGCAGAAAAAATGGAACCAGACCGTATAGTTAATATTGTGACGCGCAGTGGAACAACCACTGGTGCACCAGAGTTGAGAACTGGAAAGCAAGCGACACAATGGGTGCGCCGCGCTAATATTAAACCAGCCCCACTTAATCTGCAGAAGCAAAAAGAAGCATTCAAGCAAGCCCAAGAGTATTTCTCAGATCCCAGAGCTTCAAGTTCTGTCACAAATCCGCATAATGATATTAGATCACAAGTGCTAAGACAAGACAACCTGGTACAAGAACAAGCCACTACATCCGGAAGGCCCGATGAAGAAGATGCACTAGGTACTGTCCATAATTTTCTAAGGAACTGCTTAAAGTTGTTGCGCAATGAAAAAGCAACTATGGAACTTCAACACCTATTGGATAAATGTCAACAATCTGCTTCGACAAACACGCCGCAGCGTTCTGTTCACCAGATTGGGAGTCACATTAGAACTGGAAAAGAGATGAGGCTCATAGCGCAGATTGGAGCATTTGAGATGGATGAAGTCATTTTAGATTTGGGCTCAGAAGTTAATGTTCTCACCATGCAGACATGGGAACAGATGGGAAGTCCTCAACTTACAAGATCTCCCATCCAGCTAAGACTCGCGAATCAGCAACGAGTCTATCCATCGGGCAGATTACCCAATGTACCTATTGATATCGAGGGAGTAAGAAGTTCTGCAGACTTTGAAGTAATCAAAATCCTGGATGATAGTAGACCTTACCCAGCACTTTTGGGTATAGACTGGGCATTTGATAATTTAGCTGTCATTAACTTGAAGAAAAGACAGATGACCTTCGAGGACGACCAGATTAGGGTCATTGCACCGCTTGATCCTATTCAAGGACCAAGGTATATAGAACCCATTCGGGCAGAAGAAGAAGCGCGCCACATGGAAAGTTTGTATCAGATGACTGCTAGTCAGAGTGACTATGTCAATCCCACATCAGATGGCCATATCAGCTGGCGATGCGATAGTTCATGCACATCAGACTCAGATGCAGGATTGGAAAATTGGCAGAATCGCTTACATGAGGTTTCTACAAGACGTTGCGCCATGATGACTAAATCCATTCGATGGATTGGCACAGAATTGACTGACACTCCAATTTTTGATGGTCTAACTAACGTAAGTGAATTCATACAGGCATATGAACAACAGCTTCCAAAATAGCAGCGCATACAGGCATTAGATGTATCACTGCGCGCTACACCAGCAAGATGGTGGGGTGCGCATAAAGCGAATATTCACACATGGCAAGACTGTCGCAGATTGATACTGCGCAGATTCCAGGACACTACAGCAGAAGTGTCGCGCAAATACGAGGGACAGAGTGACCCCAGGTCACACATCGAAGCATGCATTCATCAATGGTCAGATATTCTGGACGATGAGTGGGTTCACCTATTCATCCACACATTGGACACAGTTCCAAGGAACTGGTACACTGAAACAGAATTGCGTAGAGGCACTCTTACTTGGCCTCTAATGATAGAAATTTTTCAACTTACCTTCAGTTTTGAGTCAGAGAATCCGAGTATTGATCAAGCTCTGAAGTGTATTAAAAAGAAGGTATTTGAACCATGTCTATTACCAGAATATTCCCAGTCGGATTGGGCTGTTCAGATAGAACATGCCCTCGAATGCTATAATTTTACCACTAGAGAAGAGGAGGATGATCCTCGCAACATCAATATTCCAGAATCAGAAGGGACGCACAATGTTGAAGGTCCTCAGCTTGATATCCCTGCCATTACAGAACACATCAAGCTTAAAAAGGTTAACATTGGTACAGAAGCCGAACCCAAGTTTGCTTCTATAGGAGACTATTGGGATGATGAAACTGTTGGGCATATTTCAGATTTATTACGTGACTACCAGGATATCTTTCCTACCAAATTCATAGAAACGAAAGGCATCCTAGGAGACTAAGGAGTGATGTGCATACCTCTGAAACCAGATGCCAAGCCAGTAAAGCAGCGCCCATACAGGTTGAACCCGCGCTATAAAGAAAAAGTCAAAGAAGAAATTGACAAGATGCTCGCAGCAGGTATTATTGAGCCAGTAGAAGAAAGCGATTGGATTAGTCCTATGGTTGTGCAAGAGAAGAAGACAAAAGGTGAAATAAGAATTTGCGTGGACCTGCGCAAACTCAATGACGCATCAGCGCATGATCCATTTCCTACGCCCTTTACAGATGAAGTGCTTGATAATGTTGGAGGACAAGAGGCTTACTCCTTCACTGATGGATTTTCGGGATACCATCAGATCATAATTCATCCAGACGACCGCCATAAGACTACTTTTGCGACTGAATGGGGCTCATTCCAGTACACGGTAATGCCCTTTGGTCTTAAAAACGCTCCTGCTATCTTCTCTAGAGTCGTTGTTGCTGTTTTTAAAGAATTTATCCATAAGTTCTTAGAAGTCTATTTTGATGACTGGACTGTATTTGGCTTATTAAAGAACCATATAGCGAACCTGCGAATGATGTTAGAAAAATGTAGACAGCACCAGATTTCCCTTAACTTGAAAAAATGTATCTTCTGTGCTCCTTTTGGTATTTTGTTGGGTCATATTGTATGTAGACAAGGACTCCTGATGGATCCTGCGAAGGTTGCCATCATTGCTAATTTACCGATTCCCAACTCAGTCAAGCAATTGCGCACTACATTGGGACATACTGGATACTACAGAAAATTTATCAAAGGTTATGCAAAGATCACAGCACCTATGGAAAGACTGCTGAAAAAGGATTCGAAATTCCAATGGACAGAAGAATGCCAACAGAGCTTGGACACACTTAAAGACAAGATGATCACTGCGCCAATTCTAGTTTTCCCAGACTGGAATAAACCCTTTCATGTTCATGTCGATGCTTCTTCCATAGCATTGGGGATCGTACTTACACAACCAGGAAAAGGAGGTATCGATCACCCCATTGCTTAATCTAGTCGAAAGTTGTCCACAGCCGAGAAAAACTACACTACTACAGAGAGAGAAGGACTAGCTATGGTGTACGCCCTACAGAAGTTCAGACACTACTTACTGGGCGCACATTTTAAAATGTATACTGACCATTCTGCTTTGAAATACTTGGTCAATAAGCCAGTGTTAGGGGGAAGAATTTGCAGATGGCTACTGCTCTTTCAAGAATATGATTTTCAGGTTATTGTAAAGCCAGGTAGATTGAATGCAGGACCTGACCACTTATCTAGGCTAGAGTCAGGAGAAGAACCTACAAATCTGGAGGACAATCTTCCTGACACGCAGTTGTTCTCTATTCAAGCAGCGGATGAATATTATTCTGATATCCTTGAGTTTCTTACCACCGGACAAGCGCCAGTTGAGTTTACAGTCCAGCAGAAGAAACAACTTGTCGTCAAAGCCGCAGACTTCACTTTGATAGCAGGACAGCTTTATAAGTTGGGCCCCGATGAAGTCTTGCGCAGATGTATCCTACCGCATGAAAAGAACTCTATCATCGCAGAAGCGCACTCAGGCACCGCAGGAGGCCATTTCGCAGGAAAGCCGACTGCTCAGAAGATCTTAGCTGCAGGTCTTTGGTGGCCGACATTGCATAAGGATACTAAGGAATTCTGCAAATGTTGCGATGTGTGCTAGCGAACAGGAAAACCTTCAAGAAGAGATGAAATGCCGCTAAGACCTCAGATAACACTGGGCGCTTTTGATAAATGGGCCATTGATTTTGTAGGTCCTATCAACCCACCAGGAAAGAGAACCGGCGCAAGATACATCATCACAGCTACTGAATACCTCACCAAATGGGCTGAGGCTAAGCCAGTAAAGAACTGCGAAGCTGCTACGACCGCGCAGTTCATTTTTGAGAATATTATCACTAGATTCGGATGTCCACTGATTCTAATGAGTGATCAGGGTACACATTTCCTCAATGAGACTATAGAAGCCCTTACTGAAGAATTCCAAATTAGTCACCATAAGAGTACACCCTACCATCCTCAAGCTAATGGTACGGTGGAGGCATTCAATAAAATTCTTGAGAATGCCCTGACGAAGATCTGTAACCAACAAAGAGATGATTGGGACCTTAGAGTCACAGTTGTATTATGGGCTTACAGAACCACCTGCAAGAAACTAACAGGCCATGCACCTTTCAGTTTGGTGTATGGACAAGAAGCAGTTATGCCTATGGAATACATTATTCCCAGTCTCAGAATTGCGCAAATTACAGAAATGACAGATCCTGATACTATGAGCGCAAGACTCTCACAACTACTTGCCTTAGAAGAAGACAGACTCTTATCCGGATTCCATCAACAGGTACAGAAGGCAAGACAGAAAGCTTTGCATGACAGGCATATTAAGAATAAAGTCTTTCAGGAACGAGACTTGGTACTCCTCTATGATAGTAAATTCATCAAGTTTCCAGGCAAGTTTCGTGTACACTGGTTAGGCCCTTTTCAGGTGACGAAGATAACTGAAGGAGGAGCAGTTCAGCTTGCGAAGCTGAATGGAGAATTGCTACCTACCATGATCAACGGGAGTCGGCTTAAGCTTTACCGCGATGGCCACTCCGCCCTGTCGACTTAAATAGCTGCTCAAAGAAATGCAGATGTCCAGTGTAGTTGAAAGAGGCATCGCATTATCAGTCTACACGGAAGTCGCGAGACCCTCAGTCTCTGGATTCCCGCGCAGTTCCATGAAACATCTGCGCATACCGAGTAACAATTTGGGATTGAGCGAGCTCATATTTGCGCTCTTGCGAGGTTTTTCCCGAATCATTGAACTATCGCTCTTGCGAAGTTCCCGGTGTCAATTTGCCGCTTGAAGAATTCTTGTTGTGGACCCCTATACGCACAGTTTCCTAAGTTGAAGTGACCCGCCGAAAAAATTTGAATTACAGCAATTATGTAGCCGCGTCTGAATAAATGAAGGATAAACCCGCCATTTAAGTGTAGCCGCTCTGACAGATTCGGCTTGATCTCCGTAAGATTTGCATTTAAACCATGTGACGGAAAGCTTTAGCTTCTCCCGGAAGCCTGTCAGAGCCCGTCCATCACAGTAAATGCACCACAGAGGCGAAGGGCATAGAAGGGTTGTCAACTCATGCATAGCCGCCTACAGCTAGTAGCCCCACTTGCCCGTATTTACTCTCACCTTAGCTATAAATACACAACACTTGTATAATTTCGGGTTACTTTTCTCGAGCTGCATAGTCTTGTGTGAATCTAAGCCATTGTTTTCAGAGTCGAGTCGTGCAGAGTGCTTCCTTTGTTGTCAGTGTTCATATCCCACGCTGTTCCACGGTTTCTGTCCAAGTTCTTGTTACCTACACCCGTTCACGACGGAGAACCTGTCGACTGAAGAAGTCGTTCGTCAATTCCTGCGCCGAGGCCTAGATTTCGGCATGACTACTCCCGTGACTGCTTCGACTTATGTACACCCTGGTTATCAGGATCCCAGACAATCTCCGGCCACACGAGCATCTCAGCCACAGCCAGAAGAGCCCGTTCCAGAGCCGCTGGCCACTATGGTGAATTATATTCCGCCGCGTCCAGACGATGCACCAGAGGTGCATATTCCGAAGAATGCAAAGTATCTGCTTCCATTACCTCCACTACCGTTTGGCGTGCGAATAGAAGGGTCCTTGCTCGGACACCTTCCACTGGTCAAGTTCTCTGATTTCAACCTGGGAGACTATAAAACATATCCTCAGTTCCAGCTAGACCGATATCTGACGGTAGTGCATAATCCCACCAGAAAGGTTGACGAATTCATCCCGAAGGGATTTGCAGCAAATCTGGAGCGCCCTGGACTCCTGAACCTGTTAAAGCTACCGCATTTTGGGCGTAGCAATGAAGTGAACGCAGTTGTTAAAACACTGCTATCCTGTGCTCATGGAGGTTACCTTTGGCTCGGGAGGCCAATTGATTTAAATGTCGATTTGATTCATCGCATTACTGGCCTGTCTAAGGTTGGTAAGGATCCCAATATCCATTTTATGGGAAAGGAGAAGGATAGAAAACTGGCTGCAAAGCTGGTCCAGAAATACAACCTTACAAGAGGAGGTCGGGATTATGACCTCACAATAGTAGAAGACGAAGCACTCATATTTACAGGAAGTCTGCTCGCAGGCAGACTTCTCATGAAGTGCAGACCGAAGGAAGTTATTGGAGCTGTCGTGGAACTTGCCATCGCAGCTGCGGAGGGAGAGCAGTAAAACTGGTGCCTCTTCCTCCTCAATTCTTTTTTGGAAGACTGCCGGAATGTCCAAGATAACCCCGGTCAGTCGTTCCATTTTTCTTGGCTTTTAATTTTATGTGCTCTCATCGGGTGGAAGGAGCCCCCGAACACTCAGTTCCTTCCGCGCCGTGCAGGAGAACCTGCCAGAATTCGCTATGTAAACCTTTGGGAATCTCCTAATCCCGCGAAGCGCAAGATGAACCGCGCTGTATTTTGTGAATACTACTATCTCCTCAGAGATACCATTCAGGAAATGCCAAGGCTGAGTGAGGAGACAGCGATGCTATATGAAGGAAAGTTGGCCTTTACTGCCGACTTACATCAACTTTACCTCCGTCCCTGCGGCATTCAAGAGAAATGGGCCGTAGGCCTTTACAGGATGACCACCGAAGATGTCGAAGAAACTATCAAGTCTTGGTCAGATGAATGGAGAGAAGCCGCCGACATCGCATCCGCGATGACACCCGCCGCTGTGCACGAGAAAGATAAGGGCAAGGAAGCCCCTGAGCAAAGAAGTGATGAAGGCTCGACAGAGCCGACGACCAAGAAACAAAAGGTGTCGCATCCCTCTGAGGCCATTCCCTCGGGGATCGACCAGTATCTGAAAGAGTAATTTCGCGAGCTGCGGAACACGCACGCTCACATCAGAAGTGCTCTAGACCTCCAGTTTGTGGAAATAAAAGGTCTCACAGGAAGGATTGCGCAGACCCATGCGCCAGCATCTACTTCGCAGGCGCCACAAGTAACCGCAAGTACTGAGCGAGTTGAAGAACTCATAGAAAGGCATACTGTCGTGCACATTCCACCTACAAGCATGACACTTCCGGATCCTCTAGCTGCACTACAGGTAAGTGCCGTTGGGCCCGTTGAAATAAATTTGTCTCTAATTCCTATAGAGACTCTACAGCTAGTGCACGAGAAAGTTTCTCTTGAGTTGAGAGCTAGAGAGCTCTCTACATTCCAGGAAAATCAACGACTGCAATCGCAGGAGATAGAGCTGAAGGCAAGCCATAGGAATATCTCCGATAAACTCGCACTTTATGAGGCGCAAGACATCGGCATCAGAAACGCAGTGGATGAGATTGCCCAGGAGTTGCTGGCTTGCGAGATTCAACCAGACCTCCCTCTGGTTGAGAAAGTTCAAATTATTGGAGGAAGGGTGAAAACCATGGAGCATGAAATAGTTGCTATGGCTGAGGGCCATAGAACCCAAATCGCGGAGCTAGAAGCTCGTGTTGCCGCGCAGTCTACAGATGATGCGCAGGAACAATTTGAAGCGCTGAGCAGAGCTTCCACACAGATGAAAGACATAATACAGGAAGCCGAGAACCTGATGAGCCAAGCTATGGAAGCTTGGACGGAGCTTGAGAAGCTCCCTTTTAAACTTGGTCTTTTGGAACAGGTGCAAGCCGTAGAACAGTCCCTAACTGTTCTAACTGAAGAAGCTAAGGCCTTAACAGGCTTACCAAAAATGAAGAAAATGAGTGAAGTGCGCAGAATGCAACAACAACTGCACAAGCTCAGAACTGAAGATGAGAAGCTCACCAACAGCATTCAGCCATTTATGGATGAGTATGCTGATATCGTTGGTCAAGTCGAGGCAAAAATCAAAGAGATTGCTGAATCTCAAGAGGTGATTGATGCCATCACTAAAGAAGAAGCCACTGCAGAAACGGTGCAGACTGCTGTGGAATGTGTCGATGAATTGGACCACGCTATTGCGCAGTGGAAGAAAACATTCGCGCAGACCCAAGCAAAAGCAGATGCGCAAGTAAAACGACCACACGCTAGTGCGAGTGGCTCGAGGGCGAGCCACAAGTAAGTGTTAGGGTCCTGTTGGAGCCAAGGCCGCAGCTATGGTAAAAGCTGCGAATTTTGAGGAAAAAGCACAAGTATGGAAGAATGCTAAGTTTTAAATAAGCGCCAATTTTAGGGACAGAAGAAGACGGTGCACAGTACGTTGCCAGATGGAGGAGCTCAGCGCGGATCACGGACTGGAAATCGGGGAGCTCGCGCGCACGTCAGAAGGGAATGAAGGTAGCAGAGTAGAAAGCTCAGCTACCATAATCAATGAAGCAATGGAGTAGAGGGCTCAGCTACCCTCATTTAAAGCTAAGTACAGAAGTTATGGTTGCTCGGATCAAGGAAGAGCAACGGACCAAAGCATTGAAGGCGAAGGACGAGGCATCCATACCCGTAAGCTGCGCCGGAATTCATGGAGCCTGCAGGAAGCGGCGACATGACTGCAAGCGGCGCCTACAGTACACCTAGCCATGTGCGTGGTTAGGGTTTTTGGGGATTACTGCTGGAAAAGGCCCACAGTTTTGTAAAGGTGCGACCGCCATGGCCACCTATATATATGAATAATTGTAATGGGTAGATGTTAGATAGTTAGAGTTAGTTAGTTAGAGAGAGAGAGAGAGATAGAGAGTCAGTTGGTTAGACAGATAGCTAACTAGTCAGTAAGCGGGTTAGCAGTGAAGCTAATCCTTGAGTTGCAGACAGTCCGAGGCGACGTCTGAACTATTGTAATATCTGGAGAGGAAGAGAATAGATAGAGAGAAGGGCTCCCAGCTGTGTGCGTGGAGTTTCCTGGAAAGATCTAAGGTTGCAGCTGTGTGCGCAACATATTGTATAAATCTATCATTTTTCTGGTTAATATAAGATATTCCCGTGGACGTGGTTTTCCCCGTGGAGGTGGACTTTATATTTCTCGCTATTGTGATGTTGTGATAGAGATGATTACCTGTTTTAGCTTACTAACGGTAAATACAGAAATATTGCATTATCTTTAGGAGTGTATTGAGTAAATTCTTGAAGCTTCCTTGAGGACTATAATCGTTAAGGGTCGAAGGACTTGGTAGATAACGACGCCGCAGCGATAGGAGAACTTGTTGCTGTGACGGGCGCGCTAGCGAGACGACGCATAGAATATCTGCGCAGAGGGTAATTGGCCCTAGCGCAGGAGGGAAAGTACCGCGCAGCTAGGCTGCTGAGCAGGAGCTTGAGAGCTGTTGTGCTCCTAGGTCTGAAGAGAGGTCAGACCGTCGCCTTAGAGGAATCGTCAAGGAGGAAAGAGCAATCTCCGCGTCTCCTAGGTTAAGGAAACCTGATTCCTTAGCCCCCCATAGCCACTTCGGGTGAGACCTCGAGCTGTCGCGCAGCTCATTGCCGAGAGGGCCAGTGCACCAAGGGGTTTTGTTGCTGCGCTTCATTAAAACCCGGGTCTGTCCAAAAAGCAGCCAACATTATCCAAGATAAAAAGACTAAAGGTGAGATCAAGATCTGTGTAGATGTTCAGAATCTAAATGATGCTTCACTGCATGACCCATTTCCCACTCCATTTATGGATGAAGTATTTAACAATGTGGGAGGGAATGAGACCTACTCATTTACTGATGGATTCTCTAGATATCATCAGATTAGGATTGATCCAACAGATAGGCATAAGACAACATTTTCTACTGAATGGAGCTCATACTAGTACACAGTTATGCCTTTTGGGTTGAAGAATGCACCAGCCATATTTTCCAGAGTTGTTGTGGCTGCATTCAAGGACTTTATCCATAAGTTCTCAGAGGTTTATTTTTATGATTGGACTGTCTTTGGTTTACTAAAGAACCATTTTGAAAACCTGAGAATGATGTTAGCTAAGTGTAGACAACATCAAATTTCATTGAATTTAAAGAAATGTGTTTTCTGTGTACCTTATGGTATTCTTCTAGGACACATTGTGTGCAGACAAGGTTTGATGTTTGATCATGCGAAGATCGCAGTGATTATGAATTTACCTGCACCAAATTCAGTAAAGAAGCTTCTCACGACACTGGGGCATATAGGTTATTATAGAAAATTCATCAAGGGTTATGCGCAGATAACCCCGCCGATGGAAAAACTACTGAAGAAAGAAGCGCAGGTCATATAGAACACAAATTGTGAGCAAGGACTAGACACTCTAAAGGAGAAAATGGTAACTGTGCCGATCCTAGTTTTTCCATATTGGGATAAGCCATTCCATGTGCATGTTGATGCTTCATCTATAGCATTGGGCATTGTGCTTGCTCAACCAGGTGAAGGGGGCATTGATCACCCTATTCCATTCTCGAGTAGGAAGCTATCTTCAGCTGAAAAGAACTATACGACCACTAAAAGAGAACGTATAGCTATGGTGTACGCATTGCAAAAATTTAGACACTATTTGTTGGGTGCGCACTTCTCCATGTACACTGACCATTCAACTTTGAAATACTTAGTCAATAAGATAGTGTTAGGGGGGAATCTGCAGATGGTTGTTGCTCTTCCAAGAGTATGATTTTGAAATTGTGGTTAAACCGGGTAGACTGAACCTAGGACCTGACCATCTCTTAAGGATTGATTTAGGCAAAGAACCCACCAATCTTGAAGACAATATTCCCAATGCGCAGTTATTTGCTATGCATATCACAAATGACAACTATAAAGACATTGTATATTTTTTTACTACGCGATTGGAAACCACAAAGTTCACTATGCATCAGAAGAAGCAGCTGGTAGTCAAAGCAGCAGACTTCACTATAATTGCAGGTCAATTATATAAGTTTGGACCAGACGAAGTGCTGCGCAGATGTGTGCTAGAGCATGAGAATCCATTCATATTGGCTTATGCACATTCAGGTGTATCGGGAGGTCACTATGCAGGAAGAGCTACTGCGCAGAAGATATTGTGAGCAGGAGTATGGTGGCCTACAATTCATAGAGATACAAAGGAACATTGCCATAGTTGTGATGTTTTTCAGAGGACAGGAAGGTCGTCACAAAGAGATGAAATGCCATTGAATCTGCAGTTGACACTTCAGGCACTTGAGAAATGGGCTATTGATTTTGTGGGACCTATTAACCCACCAGGGAAAAGGACTGGTACAAGATACATTATCACCACAACTGATTATCTCACTAGATGGGCAGAGGCTAAACCAATAAAGGAGTGTAGCACAGTTATTTCCGCACAATTCATCTTTGAAAAAATCCTTACTAGATTTGGATGCCCGAAGATTTAGATGAGTGATCAAGGGACTCACTTTTTTAATAGAACTATTGAATCTTTTACTGAAGAGTTACACATATATCATCATAGGAGTACATTGTACCATCTTAAAGAAAATGGAACCGTTGAAGCTTTCAACAAGGTAATGGAGAATGCACTGACAAAGGTGTGTAATGTCAACAGGGATGATTGGGATCTATGCATTCCAGCTGTGTTATGGGCATACAGAACCACTTGTAAGAAGTTGATAGGCCATACACCTTTAAGATTGGCCTATGGACTTGAAGTTGTGATTCCTATGGAGTATATTGTACCAAGCTTAAGATTGTTGCATTTACAGGCATGGAGGATGAATAATCAATAGAGGAAAGGCTTCTACACCTGGTTGGATTGGAGGAATATCGCTTCATTGCAGGCTTCCACCAACAAGTGCATAAAGAAAGAGAAAACGCATGGAATGATTTCCATATCAAGAATAATTCATTTCAGGTAGGTGACCTTGTCCTCCTATACAATAGCAAGTTTATGAAATTTCCTAGAAAATTTAAGATGCATTGGCTTGGCCCATATACTGTTATGCATGTTACTAATGGTGGCGTAGTTTAGTTAGCCACGTTAGTCGGAGATAACTTACCAAGTTTGGTGAATGGAAGTATACTAAAACCCTATCGGGATAGTCCTACTTTGCAGAACCCTCAGTGAGCGAAAGAAAAGGAAATTTCTAAGTGTCAAGTATAGTTGAAATTGAGCACTAGAAATGCAAAAGAGTCTGTACATAGTTTTGGACCGATACGCGAAACTTGATAGAAAGGATGCATGTCTCGCATAGCACTAGTCGAGAAGAGAAGTTGCATGGATAAAAAAAAGCACAGTGCGAAGCTCAAAATATAGTTGCGCAAATCAAATGGAAAAGGACAACTGCGAAGTATGACAAGCTATGACGAGAGGCATGAAGCGGAAGCGTAGTTAAATACAAGAAGCCCACGTGCGCAAGAGAACCTTTTGTCAGAACCTTGTTGAGGCCTTGGTTGTGCAGGGTAATTGAAATATGTTGGAATGGGTCCAAGGCTCCCAATAGAAGGTGAAAACCCAGACTGAAAGGATTTGAAAGACCCTGCGCAAGGGCAGTTCTATCCCTAGCCTATTTGGTGTGGAATTCTCCCACGGATATTCGGCCTCCGCTGGCACTCTATGAGTTGATGGGTTTGATCGATTGATCAAATCTCAATACGAAAAACAGAAGCTTAAAACTAAGTCTATTCTAACTTCATCTACTTAAGAAGAGAACCTAATCTAAGTTAGAATCTATTCTAAGGGAAGACTTTGTTGTTGTTCATATCAATGTTGAGGTGAAAGGAACAAATTCTTCCCTTAGAATAGATTCTAACTTAGATTAGGTTCTCTTCTTTAGTAGATGAAGTTAGAACAGACTTAGTTTTAAGCTTTTGTTTTCCATATTGATATTTGATCAATCAATCAAACCCATCAACTCATAGAGTGCCAGCGGAGGCCGAATATCCATGGGAGAATTCCACACCAAATAGGCTAGGGATAGAACTGCCCTTGCGTAGGGTCTTTCGAAGCCTTTCAGTCTGGGTTTTCACCCTCTGTTGGGAGCCTTGGACCCATTCTAGCACATTGCAATTACCCTGCACAACTGAGGCCTCAAAAAATGGTGCTAGAAGGAGGGCCATCCGACATGTAAGGTCATTTGAGCTATTTATTTTAATCAGATTATTTTATAATGGCTCCGGCCCAAAATTTTGTATATATTTCATTTTCTGCTCACGAATATGTATTTAGTTGTTTCTCTAGATAGATTAGTTTTCATATTCAAACAGGTTTTCTGAAGCATCTAATAAGACTACAATTTGATGGTGAAGGAGAAATATTATCATGAGAACATGTTCTCCAATTTATTTATAATTGTCTTCTTAATGAAATTCTGGATCAAGATGTTTTGTGCATATTGTTAGCCTTCACATTTGAAGGACGAGTCAAGGGATGGTTTGTAACCTTACCTTCTGCCTCTATCCACTCTTTGGGACAGTTTGTAGATATGTTTATACTTTCTTTTGGATATTACAATTTTGTTAGCTTGTGTGATGAATGGAGGCAACGCGTTATTAAAGAAGATGAGTCATTTGAAGACTTCACAATTTGAAATTGTATTCTCTATTGTAGATTCCCTTTACTAGATTGTCCTATGATACTTGATTGGTTTCAATACAATAGTTCTGTGTTCAATAAATCTAATCAATTAGTGAGTGACGAATCCGAATTTTATATCAATCATCATCCCCATCTTGGTTCAGATTTGTAGGAAGAACCCAATGATCCAGAAATTATAGAAATGAATTCCTTCTCTTTCTTAGATGTGGATTGTAATCAATGTGATGATTTGGCCAATCCGAACATTAATATACGCATGTCTGTTTCGGGTGAAAACCAAGTTGTACCGAATCATGAAAGGGATCATTTTTCCATAGACGATTTTTCTGCAGTGCAAGGCAATAATTTTGATCATGATATCGAACAATCTTCCTCTCACCTGACTAAATAACTTCAAGGATCTTATATTTGTCATCCCATTAACTCTTCAATGGATCTAAGATCAACTGATCATGTTAAAGATTGTGATATGTTTTCGCAATTACCATATTTTGAACTAAGTAATTATTCAAGAGAACATATCTCACAAAATGATGACACTACATTAGAAGAACGAGCAAATCCTGATTTGAAACCTATCATATATATTTCTTTTGGGGAGAAAAACCCTCTTGAGGAATCTCAATCTGAAAATGTTCTACAAAGAGATGAATTCCATGCACTCATGTCATTTTCATATTTGTCCCTGTATCTTGATTTATTTGATAACAATGGCATTCGATAATCTGTTTCAGATTCTAATTCTCCATTGTTAGAACTCAAAGAGGTGCAAGTTAATCATTAAATGCATGAAGAAGACCAAGAAGATTCGCATTTTCGTCATCAATCATTGCCCTCTTGTCATTCTGCTTTGTTTGGAATGAATGTTAGTTCTAATGATTTTCAAAGTTCTTCTTTGATAAGTAATACTCATCCTTCTCCATTTTATCAAACAGTGGACATTATAAATGAGAGTTTTGAAAATGTCATTTACCCTTCAAGTTTTGAACAACAAATTATTTCCACTCACCCTTCTGAATCTGAGAATTTTTTTATCTCCATTCGATGTTGATTCTTATGAACAAGATGAAAATCACAAGTCTTTGGAGGATGATCTGGCTGAAATTGAGATTGAATTTCAAAATATTTATTCCAAATATACTTTTTCTATAAATCAAATCTCAAATGAAAAGTTATTTCGATTGAACAATTTGAAATTGAACAAATCTCGTGCACCTCAAAAGAATTGGCATCTAAATATAAAACAAGGGGACAAAATTGATTGTTCACAAGACCTCAACCCTGTCATTTTTTTTCAATATGATAACAATGACACTTTCCCCAAAGATATGTTCTCCACCCTCAATTTCAATGAAGCTCTCTTGAATCTTTATAATTTCCAACCCACTTTTTATGATCCAATCTACTTGTGCTTGGAACAATCTTATTTGAACCATTTTTCATGTTACTTTCATTTCTCTGTAAATAAGAAATCCAGTTTGGTTTTTCCAATGTTTGGATCTCTATTTTTAAGATGTTTATTGTTGATGCATCATTTGTCTTTTCTTGCAGGTTTAAAACTACCTGATTGGCTCCATTGGAAGTTTGTTTATACTTAAGTTTTGTTTGATTTTCATAGTAGTATAGGGGTAGGTATATCATAGATTAGTTTTCATAACTTCTTTAATGATTATTTTACTGCTTTTTTTTTCTTCAATAAAGCATTTGCAATGACAAGTCAGAGTCCTAGCAAGAAACAATGTTTTTTTAGATACATGCACGGAAATATTTTTGTCATCTCCTATGGTCCAAGTCTTCCATGTGGTTCAGGGCTCAGGGCATTCATGTATGAATTCCATTTTCTAAGTTATAATAATCATGGCATGAAATGTTTTGAGTTAATCTTTTCGAGTTTTAAGAGTAAGAATATTTTGATCGGAGACAAAACGATCAGAATCAGCATATCTTCATCACATACGAATTCTAATATTTCCTAGATACACATTTGAAAGAGGAATTCTGCATACTTCATCGCAACAAATTGCACATGATTTGGTCCATATTATTCCAGTTTGTTTCTTTTATTAGATCTCCTTTTGTTTTCAAATTGTTTCGATCAGGCTCATGGGTCTTTCCTGTTTTATTTGTCATGGTTAGTCCCTTTCATTTTATTGATAATAAACCCCACACGTTTGGCGATGGTTTGAAACCAGTTCCACCCTAAGATGTCCTCAACTGAAGTTGCGGGATAGTATGTTAGTCTCAGTTTCTTTTAGCTGATATCAGAATTTTTTTTGTAAAGAGTGCATAACCAATGAATGCAGGACTTTGATTGATATTTTCTTACCTTGGTCATTATCTTTCATGTGTTTTGTCTGCTTAATTGAGATGTGGGAAATGGTTGAAATGTTCTTATCTTATGTCTCGTTGTCGCAGCATATCACAATAACCTAATTTGCTTTATCTGCTCTGGATCCTTTTACTATCACCTTGAAAACAATTGCTTAAATAATTTGAGAATTATAAGGAGGGGGGTCTTATACCAAGCCAGCCCTTTAGGTTCATAGTTGTTTAGTGGAATGACATCTTCACATCAATCCACCACACTCGGAACATGACTCTCAGTTTTATGAGGGTTGGAAGATCCTATCACAGGTCAGTTCATTCATGATTTGCAAAACACTGGTGAGTAACGCTGCTATTATGAGGTTACCAAGCCTTGTAAGTCTTCTCTTTGAATAAAATATGTGATTTTCTTTTATGAGATACTTGTTGGGCATAAGGACAGGGGGGTCTCATCACAAGCCATCCCTACCATGGTCATGGGTTTAATTTGGACTGAAACTATCATTATGTGGTTACCAAGCCATGATAGTTGTCTTCAGTGTCATAGCTGAAGGACAAGGGGTCTCTTTAATGAGCCAACTTGATTAGTTTCTAGATTGAGTTTGTGAATGGCACTGCTGATATCTGATTACCAAGTCATGGTAGTGGCTTTGTTTCCAGCAAGGTCTTATGTGCAGTTGTTCATTGCTTATAAATAAATAAAAAATGGTATATATATAAAAAAAATAAAAATGAAAAGTGTATATAATCAAAAGAACTGTTGTACATAAAATCGATTAATAAATTAAGGTGATATGTAATTTGGATATCCACGAGTAGTTTTGAGTTTGTCCCAGGTTTATCACAAGCTGATGATTAAATGATTACATAATGGTAGAAGATCTCTGCTGTTTTTTATTTCTCCTTAACAGATTTACATTACTTTTAACATGATCATCGATGGAAGTGTATCAATCTTATGTTTTATTCCTGTTGGTTATTCCCTTTATAAATATTTTCTAACAAATTCAGTTTGGAAAAGTACTTGACTAGAATACTCTCTCTAACTGAAGTTTGTTGACAGAGATAACCGGTTCTTCCCAGCCAATCGCCATTTGTTGTGGCCAAAATAGATCCCATGATTCGTCCTGATCACGGGAACCCCATTCATGTAAGTATAAAGGAATTTGGGTAAGTTTTAAATTTTTGGTTTGCTATTGCATCATACCCTTTGTTTAGCTTGCTTAGTTGTCTTTATAACTCCCCTTGAAAATTTATGAGTTTCTGGTTGTTTTTTATTTGCATAAAACCTTGAAATTTTCCCTAAATTATTTTCTTACTGCAAATCCCGCAATCCCGAAATCCCGTAACACGCAATTGCGGATTGCACGAATCATTTCTTTTCCTTTCAGCATTTTGTCAACCCAAAACCCGCAACCCGAAATTGCGGGTTGTGGGAAGACTGTGTAAATATTGCATGAAGTTTGATTCTAAAACCCGAAATCCTGAAATTTCGGATTTCGGGTTGCGGAAATTCGTTACGTTAATAAATGTGTTGTGTTGTTTCCGAAAACCCGCAACCCGCAAACTATGGGGTGCGGGTTGTGGAAAGCGTTGGTTGATTTCAACGTTTCTCTTTGTTCCCGAAACCCACAACTCGCCTTTTTGGATTGTGGATTTCGGGAACAGGTTTTCTTATTTGCTAGAGTTTGGAAATCCCGAAACCTGCAACCTGCATTTTCAGATTGCAAATTTCGAGAACATTGAATAATTTTGTGAATAAACCATCGATATTTGATCCCGCATCCTGCATCAGTTAATATTAGCCATCGATTTGCTTGATCTAATGGATGAAACTCAATCATTTGAATTTACGTTGCAATGTCTTGTTTTCATTGTTCTCATGGTCGGGATTCTCACTTCACTTCGCACTGCATCAACATCTTTGGAGGTATGATTGTTTGATAAGATTGACTGGTAATGACAGTTTTCAGATGTAACATTGGATTATGCTTCATTCTATTCAAAGTGTACTTGTTATGATCCATTTTGGATTGACATGCTGCGACATCGTTTCATTCCAGTTCAGATGATTGTAATTCCAAATTCACATGATTTTAATCATTGCAGCTCATCATATTCAATCATTTTTATCCTCTTTATCTTATTTTAAATATGACCATAGGTGTTGCTTGGTTTTTCAACCAAGCATGTGCAAGGATGAAACTATTAACTTGTAATAGCAGTTTCAATATAAAACAAAAACAACTATGAATAAACTAATATAATCTAAGCATGTGCAAATAAATAAAAAACTAGATTTCGAAACATAAGCAATAAGATCTATGGAAAAACAATAACTTGAAAAATATTTGATTTTGTATTACCTCAAATGGTGAGGATGATGGGTGTTGAGAAACTCCAAGGTTGAGAAGCTCCAATATCCAATGGTCTCTTCTTCTCCAAAGCTTCAATGGGATTCTTCAAACTCGAAATGGGAGGCAATGGCTCTCAAAGGGAATTTGGCAGCATAAGGATAGGATCAAATGTGGATGAAAAGTGAGGAGCCTTTATCACCTTTTTATAGTTTTTGGTGATGGGGAATACCATTATGGTTTTGAGGAAACCAAGGGTATTAACCAACATGGTTTAGGTCTCTTTTTCCCTCTTTTTCCTTTTTTGAATATTTTTTATATTTTTATTCCCTTTTATTATTTTTTGGGAATTTTGGACCCTTTTTTAGGGTTTTTTGTGTTTTTTGAGGAAAAATATATATTTTGAGGGGGGAAAGGTGTATTATGGTCTTTTTGGTGACCTTTTGATGGTTTTAGAGGCTCAAATGGTGGGAAAAGTGGACAAATGGGTCATGTGAATAAGGGAATGAGCTAGTGAGCATTTTTTGGGTGTTAACAGTAGGTATAAAGTACTTAGTTCGTCATTTGAATTTGTTAGAAAGTTTTCTTGTTTTGGCAAATGTTCTTTCTATCGATCTGGTGAATAACATGCAGACAGGTTGTGAAACCCTCGATGAATCTTCCATACACGAAGAGATTCACTCTTTGTTATTTCCTAAACCTATGTCGCTACCTTTTGATGCAGGTGCTCCTGATATCAGCAGTGATAGTGGAGAAGAAGTTTCTGATATTTTTACCAGTTTGTTTACCATCTCCTCAGAAGAACGACGAGGAAAGCAGTGAACAGCTGTATGATCAGGATGACTCTATTATCCAAGATTTCATAATAAATGAAGAGCCCGATACATCACCAGCTCCCATGAAACAAGACCCGCTGTCCGATTTTTCTATTTTTGAAAGCGTTATGGATCAACCAGGAGATTCTGCGGCGGTTCAACAGGAAGGTTTGGAGGACCGACTCTTCCCTATTGTCGATAGATATTAAGCTATTGTCAAATTCTACAATTTAGCTATGGGATTTTCCTGAAATTTCAAGATGACTCCTGTTCAAACTTCACCTCAAAGCAGAGGGAATCTGTTGGATTAAAATTGTTTAGATTATTATGGTTGAATTCCCAGGATTAATAGCCGAATTTAAACTCTGTAATCTCTATCTTTTGGGATTCCCATTTTGTACTCTATTTTGTAATCCTTATTTAAGGAAATATACTTCTCAGGGTAAAGGGGGTTGATAATTTTGAGATTGGGAATCAGCAGGAGATGACTGGGGATTCTCTGTCTTGCTAGAGTTTTGTAATTTTGTTTGCAGGACTCATTAATACAGTGAAGTTAAATCATTGAATCTTTTCCTGTTTATTGTTCAAGTTTCTTTGACAATGCCTGATTTTTTATTTCAAATTGTCATCTACAGTATGTGATCCCTTTTGGATGTATGAATTAATGCACGGGTCTGTTGTACTGATTTCTCTTATGGTTGATCTATGTAAAAAATATCCTATTGAATTTCTTTAATTAAGATATTTTCTTTATAGATTTCTGCAAATGATTCACATGCTATTTGATCAATGTTAATTTTTCAATTAACACGGTGATTACAGGTTGATCTTGAACAAGTTTAATTACTTGAATTGTTTTCTTTTTAATTTTATTAATGGATTATGATCTAAGTGAATAGGTGAACGCATCCCTTTAAAATTTCTGTTGAAGTTGATAAACCCACTTATTCTTTTCACCTCAAGATTGATATGCACAACACCAAAGTCTTCCTTAGAATAGATTCTAACTTATATTAGGTTCTTTTCTTAAGTAAATTACGTTAGAATAGACTTAGTTTTAAGATTCTGTTTTCCGTATTGAAATTTGATCAATCGATCAAACCCATCAACTCATAGAGTGCCAGAGGAGGCCGAATATCCGTGGTAGAATTCCACACCAAACAAGCTGGGGATAGAATTGCCCTTGCGTAGGGTCTTTCGAAGCCTTTCAATCTGGGTTTTCACCTTTTGTTGGGAGCCTTGGACCCATTCCAACACCTTGCAATTACCCTGCACAACCGAGGCCTCAACAAAACTCCAGTGCATCACGACGGAAAAAGGTAACCGTGATAACTATCGACCGGTTAGTGAGCCGTTGTCCAAAATGGAGGCACCAAAAAATCCCACATTAAAAGAATATCTTATCCGTTTGGGCATAATAAAGAATGATATGACCGAGATCCTAATGGGATCCGGCCAATGGACTTGGTATTTAATCCCTGACTAGGCTATCATATGGCTTGGCAGTACCGTTACACCTCAGCAATTAAAGAAAGTTAATCCGATTGGACATAATTAACGACGGAAAATATTGAGATTCCAGCGAGATCTCATCCAGTGGTTATGGCACTTAATGCCTAGTCTAGTCATTCCAAAAACATTCAATGTAACACAAGACAGAGATCCAACCGATATTTTGCAAACGGATACAACATTTAATCTCTAAGTTAACCGTCGAAGAACAAACCGTCGGGATAGAAACTCTATAAATAGCACACAAATCACACTTATGCATTTTACCATGAGTTTGAAATTTTACATGCTGTGAAATTCATAAGAACTTACCAGCCAGAAGCACCAGTGCTAGTTAAGTTTATGTCCGAATAACAGACGTTGGAAGAGATCCTAGGTTCCTTCAACCACTCTGGTCTAAGTGGAGTGATGAAGACACCTGTGAAGCATACCGCACCAGACAAGGGTGGCTCTATAAGAATCTGCAAGAGATCTGGCAGTTGTAGCAACTCACAATCAAACTAACAAATATGTTGCAAGAAGAAGAGAAGGAGACACTCAATGATCACTCATAAACACAGTAGAATAGAACAATATCTCAGTATTATACAATGAATAAGAATGTAGGTGAATGAGTACAATAGAATAGTAAGGTGCATAATATAGGATTTGAATAGGCCAAGTGGGGCATTCTAATTCCTAACTCAGAGTGTGGCTTGAATGATAGTGGAGTCATCATCCAGTCAATGTATCAGTCATCAATGGTAATAGTCTATCAAGTGTGGTTAACTGAGTCTAACTGAGTGAGGTAGGCACTAACTGAATGAAGGAGGCTCAATGGACGACACATGAGGAGCTAACTGGAGTTAGAATGGGAAGACTAGTCTCACTGGAGGTCCATCGGAGTGAAACAGTCAGTGGGGGAGTCAATCTAGCCTTAAATCAATGAAGAAGTGACTGATAACTGACAGTAGGTGAGAAAGGTGCCTAACTGGCTATTGTAGGTGAGAAAGGCACACTTTCCATGCAAAAGACTGGAGAAGGGTGCCTTTGGTAGGTGGGAGGCCCCCAGGAGACTATATATAGGCTGTGGAGAGCTAGAACCAAGCTTTAGGAGCTGGGAGCTCCACCATGATGATGACTGGATGCATGCATGCATGAAAAACTGAAAAATGATGGGGAGAATATTCCAACACCCCCCCGCAAGCTATACTATGAGAAAATAACTGAAGAGTAGGTCCCTGGTGACTGAGACCAAAGGTCACCCCGTACAATCAATCTAACAAACTAAGTGAGGAAGGAGGGAAAACCCAGTGGGAAGAAATCCCTCCCTCAAAATAGACTGAAGGTGCTAAAGTAGCATATCATGACTTACCCCTGAAGGAGGTAAGTGACCTTCCTTTCCAAGGAAGGTTCGATCAACCTGAAATGGATCAGCATTGTGAGGAGGATGAGCCCTTACATGCTGAAAATATGATCTGGTTATTCTATGATCATGTGGATCACCAACCAAATCACATGGAGATTGAAGTGTAATGGCATCCCATCGCGGGAGAGGAGGAGCATCAGGTTCTTGTGGATATGGATCTCTCATCCTCTCATCTTCATTATCAGTTACTAGATCTTCAGGTTCTTGTGGATCTGGATCTAGCATTCTATCATCATATCCACTTTCAGATTTTGTATCTGATGAATCATATGAAGATGTATCACTCTCATCAACCAAGGGAGGAGTGGTAGGTGAGCTACCTTTTTCAATAGAAGGATTGTCATGAAGAGGCCATTCCTCAAATTGAACACTTCTCTCCAAGAATGTGGTCATGGAGGAAGGATCAAGTAACTTGTAAGCCTTTGCATCAAGTGCATAGCCCACCATAATGCATTCCCTGTGTTACACAGAAATCTTCCACCTTGTGAGCATCAGCATTCTTTCGCCTGTAGGATCCATTCCAGTGACTTAGATCCATTTTTATCCTTCAGTGACACCAGTTTTCCCTATTTTTATTCCTACCCGCATGTTGCATCACTACAGCATGCGTACCCACGAGTTGCATCCCTATAGCCTGCGGGTATCAAGTAAAATGGTAAAAACCACTATTTTATCACTTTTTACTCCCAAAAAGCGGTCATTGGGTGACCTTTGGCTCTCCATCTACCCGAGTAATGCCTCGATGTGTCCTTTCACCTACCTTTGAGAGGACTATATATTGAGAACATATGGCTTATGGACGGGAGGAAGAAGAGAATAGTAAAGGAACTCTAGTGTATTTTTGCCCTATCTTGAGTTTGCACTCATTGATCCTTGTAGTTGTGAACCAATTATGTTCACCTTCCAAACTCCTTTCTAGTTTGAGTTTGCCATTCATGGAGGATTGAAGTGGTGGAGGCACAAGTGGATTGATCTAGATCTTGGTTCAGATTGGTTTCCGGCAAGAGGTCGTATCACTTTGTACTTCTTCTTGTTCATTAATAGAAATACTCATATTCTCGTCCACTCATGGTGTGAATGTCATTTATTATACATTGGGTTACATTTGCTTATGATATTATGGACCATTGTTATTGATAATGTTAATGTCATTTATATATCACATGTACTTGTAGATATTGGTTGTCAAGACTAATTTGCAGATTACAAGTGCTTGGATGTGCGCAGATTGAAAGCTCCAACGGGGATCTACATCAAACATTGGATCGAGGTTGGTAACATTTCTCTATTATTTTAACATTGTCATTTATAATAGAATTGTTTTGAGAATTGAGTAGATTTCTAGTGGTCATCTGTCTGTTGTGGTATTCCCAAGCCATAGTGAGTTTTCTCCAATACAGAAATGGCGACTCCGCTGGGGAAAACATCCATGTTTGGGAAAACATTTGAGCATTAGTCCATAATTAGAGTTGTTGTTTATCGAAGCTCTGTGTCACTGATTGGTGGTTAAGATACACTGTAGAAAACTTGCCTTTTCTGAGCCTCTGGACTCTTTATTTGACCATTTGCTTTTCCTCACCTGCGGGCTAGCTTAGCTCTGCCCGCGTACACCCGCCTCTATTTACTCTACTGCTCGCGGGTACCCGCAGGATTTCCTTCGACAGTAGAGTGTAACTCCGGCTTTTGTTGGTTTATGGATATTGGTTGTTGTTGGGTGAGTTTGCTTGATTCCTGAGTCTTTGTTGGCCTCTTTCTTGATTGTTTCATGCCTTGGTTGTGACCATATCTCTTCGTTTCTCTTGGTTGAGCCTTCTTGGTTTTTTACCAATCTTTGGTTTTAACCTCTTGGTTTTTTCCTTTTGAGCTCATTCCTTTAGCTGAGTCTTGTTGTTTAGGATCTGTTGGGTTGTCTTAGTGATCTTCTCGGCACTTCAGTGATTAAATAGTAGGATTTTGCTTGCATTTTTTCATTCCATATATATTGAAAAAATACAAAAATATTCATTTAGTTTTTTGCATTTTCCTTTCTGTTTATAAGAGAAAATACAAAAATATTTTATTTCCATGTATTGCATTTTGCATTGAGTGTTTGTTGCCTTCATTTTAGGTTCTGCTTGTGCATTGAAAAGATAAAAGTTTGCATATTTATTTCGGAATTGTTGGTTGATTTTGCATATTAGTGACATTGTTTCATTGGATAGATGAGTCTAGGATTAGACGATGTTGCATACTATTGAGTCTACACATCACTATTTTGACGACCATATCCCTTGAGTAATCACAGCCACTAAAATTAACGCTTAATCATAAAATTGATTATACTAATTTTATTTATAGGGTACACCAACTAGCATAGGTTTAGAGTCTTGGAATAGATCATTGCGAGTTAACAATCCAACACTACTGAACGAAACATTAGGTGTCTGACCAGGGAGTGGAGGAATCCATGGTATAGATCGGTGTTCTCAGGAAGCTCTGCTCAATCCAGAGTTAAGCACGAGGTCACGGGAAGTTGGTTGAGGAGATATCCCTCTGATACCGGCTGAACGTGGGAGATATATCCAGGATTTGTTTGTATCTGGGGGTACCGGAGGTTCGTCCTCTTGTGCTTCGGGCTTAGCTACCCTGCCCATACGACAGGTCCCACGTGCGACTGTCCCCCTGAGCATTGGTTATATTGCGGTGAACATAGTTTCCTTACCTAGGTACCGCACAGGGTACTTGCAGTGGATATGCTATTTGTGTCCTGAGTCAGATAGGGATTGGACAACACAGTTGTGTTCGTGCAGTGGACTTGACCCTGTCAACACAGTGAAGCCTGGGTGTCTCTATAACTGATTATGTTACCTCCAGCTATAGTTTGGGAGTCCCAAGTCTCTCCTAGGTGAGACATACTGGCTCTAGTGTCGGGAGCTCATTTAGCCACTATGTTTGTCTGCTCTTGGCTGTAGTTTTTCTAGGTGTGTGCTTTTGATTTACTATTTTTTTTAGATAGTTGGCCTTTAGGAGACGTTGTGTCTCTCTCCGGAGAGAATGTGGCGTGGAGCCCTACTCTCTGTTGGTCCCGTCGTTTGGCTGGTTTAAAGCCACTCGAGGTTACACATTGTATTGCTAGAGGACGCCGGAGGGCTCCCTCTGAGTCTTCGGATTCTTATGTGACTTACGTTGAGGACTACATGGCTGCACATCCTGATATTGGGCAAGACCCTTCTACTCCTTCGGGTAGAGTTGAACATACTTCTGATCCCCAGACTCCTAGTGAGGATTGGGGAGGTGATCCACCTGAGACTCAACCTTGTTCTGTTTGGCCTAATCCACTTGACTGGGATCCGTTTGATCCTTCGAATCCTGATAACTATCTTTACGAAATTCCCGACTTACCCGAGGAGGAAGAACAGAACGAGCCTTTCGTTCCTTCGTTTCCACGCGATTATAGATACGGGAGACCTGAGACTCATGATGATACTGTCCCTACGATCAACCCCACCGCACTCTCTTTTGGTATGCCTAGTCACACTACTGTCGAACCTTCCACTACGGTTGGTACTCATGCTGGCACTAGTCAAAGTGTTAGCCATACTATACCCACTGGGGGCACTACCCTAGCTAGGGGCACTACGTTGTCCACCCACTCACATAGTATGGGTACTGGTCAGATTCCTAACCATGCTAATGTTGGAACGCGACCACCTCCTAGGAATACCCAACCTAGTCGGAATGTTGTTCGAAACATGACTTTCCATCCACCACCTAATACGCATGTCGCTACTCGTCAACTCAGGACTAGTTTTGCACATGATACCATTCCTCCCAACCACGAGGGTGGACACATACCGCATACTTTTGCATCCACTGCCGCCGCTAGTAACGCTAATGTAGGGGGTGGGAATATTTCCTATCCACATGGACATCACACCACCAACCCTGCTACTGGTCACACCCATATTGGACCTGGGAATGCTTCTCATGATGCTGGTCACCACACGACTACTCAAGCTAATCCTAATGTTGGGGGTGGGAACATACCATACCATTACAGTCAATACAACACGGTTCCCACTATGAATAGTACATACATGCCCCATACTCATGGTGGAAACCCTTACTACAACACAGTCAGTGCTGGCAACCAGTATCACCCACCACCCCAATATGGGGCTCAAAACGCGCATATACCTGCTTACTCTAAAATGGGTCAGGAAAGGGGAGGTTATCCATCTTATGGCCATGGGAATGCTTAAGGGCCGTCAGGTCCTCATTATCAGCAGTTTAATCCTCATGGTCAAGCTTTTGGTCCATCTTACAACACAGTTCTGTTTAACCAACCTTTTATGGGAGCTTATAATCAAGCTTTCCAGCCGCAGCTCCCATTCCTTGCACACTTGAATCTCCCAGATCTTTCGAAGCTCACGAATGATCCGCTGTGTCATGACCCTACTTGGCCCCCGGTCCCTACCAAGCTCCCTTCGGACATTCCAAAGTTTGAAGGGTAAGGTGGTGAGGACCCAGGAGATCATGTCACGACGTTTCACCTTTGGTGCTCCTCCAACTCTTTGAATCATGATTCCATTCGATTACGACTATTTCAACGCACCCTCATAGGGGCAATCGCGAAGTGATATGTGGAGTTTCCCGGAAACACCTATAGGGGATTCAACGAGATTGCTTTGATTTTCTTAGACCATTTCTAGTTGTCGGTTAGTTATGATACTGGTACTGAGTTGTTGTCCACCTTCCGTCAGAATAAGGCCACACATATTTCTGACCACGTTCAAGAGTGGCATCGGCGGAAGAGATTAGTGAAAGCCAATATTCCTCCAAAGTTCCTGTTGGAATGGTTCCTTAAGTCTTTACTCCCATACATTGCTAAGGATGTTTCGATGTCTGGCATTGTGACTGAGGAACAAGCTATCTTGAAAGTCCAGCAGTTAGATCTACTTTATTCTCAGTTTGGCATTTTGTATGACATTATTCCTGATGCACCGAGAACAAGACATGAGCCCATGTCAGTTCCTGGACCACATGTCGATGGCATCGTGGGGTCTGCATGCACTCACCCTGTATACTTGGTAGCTAATCAAATGCAAAATTTGTCGCTAAACCAGTCTGCTCCCGAACAGGTTCACACCTTGTCCACTTCCACTCCGTCGTCTGATGTACACAATGTGCAATCAAGGAAACCGTCGGGTAACTAGCAACCTGGTGGTAAGAAAAAGCAGAGAAACAATCGTAGGGGTGGAAACAATGGAAGTAACAAAAATAGCAATCGTAATACTCCTCGTAAAGAGAATTCCAACCCTCCTTAGGAAGGCGGTAATGCTGGCGAGGATCGTAAACCTAGGCGTAAGGTGAAATTCCCTTGCAAGCTTTGTGGGGAGGATCACCTTGCTCACTTATGTCCTCGAATTGAAGAAGCATCGAAGCATTTGGCACAAAGCCCAGCTATGTTGAAGGATTCCCTTCCTCACCATCAAAATATGGCTTCACATGCTCCCACCACTTGTTATGGTACTAATGAAACGGCAATGTCTTCTTCCAATACTAGTGGTTATGGATGTGTGAATATGGTTCAATCGGAGGTTTGTGTTTCTACTTGTCAACGTGATTATGGTGCACCACAACCAAATTTGGGGAATGAGCCTCCCCCTCCTCCTGATAATTCCTTGCATATCGAGAAGCCTTCTATTATGCCATGGATACCGAACGGTGTTCTCAAGTGCTTCACACATAATCCTAATGCTCAAGCCACCCAGAACTACTCCATCGTAGAAGATTTGGGCCAAACTCCATGGTCCATGTCGGCTCTTGAAGTTTTGCAAGCTTGTCCTTCTCAGAAGCATGCACTTTTGAGTGCGTTAGGAGTTCAGGATGGGGGAAGTCCTAGTGTTATCAAGTTCGATACTACTGATGTCCAACCTCGCTTGCCTTACCACGTGGCTTTTCAAATCCAGGTGGTTTGCCTTAAGAGCTTCGTCAAACGTACTATGGTTGATGAAGGTGCTTCCGCGTCACTAATGTCGTTAACTTGTTGGAAATCTCTTGGCTCTCCTCCTCTACTCGCATCTAGAACTACACTCACGGCATTCGACGATAGGTCTTTTACACCGCATGGAATTATCCCTTCCCTTGTCGTCTCCTTGCGAGGTAAGTCCATTCCTATTGAAGTCGAAGTGGTTGATGCGCCCATCGACTAAACGTTTTACTGGGTCGGAACTGGATGTACGCTATGAAGGCTGTCGCGTCTACTGTGTTTCGAGTTATTTGCTTTCCCCATGAAGACAAGATTGTGACGATAGATCAGTTGGATTATGTTGGCACTCCTTCCACAGCATCCATGGGATCAGTAGTCCCGCAAGTTTCTGATTCTCAATCGGCAACTGGGAACATAGGTGTTGGAATGTACCCCTCGTTGATGGGAAATTTTAACCATTCTGCACCTGTGATTTTATTGGAACCATTTCTGACAGTATCCTCCTCCTTCGAATAGTATGCCATTCCGAACTTCCTATTGTGGTGATCCATGGATTTTTCCATCCGCGGATTCTATGTCTGTAGATATTGCGCACGTCAGGATGTCTATGCCTTTATCTGTAGTGGAGCTCACTTACGATCACATCCAACAAACCACTGCAGATCCGGATCTCTCTTCTTCCCAGATAGTTGAAGAAGATCCCGTTATGCTGCCAGTTTGGGCAGCCAACTCATCTTGCTCTCACGATTGCCTTGAAGATACTTTTCCATTGGATGAAGCTATCCTCGAAGCCATGTGTGGTAGTGAGAGGCCTTGGGAAGATATGCACCATCGCTCTTATTTCCTTCCCAACCTTGAGCTCTTTGAGCAAGAGGAGTTTAGGATGACTCTAGCTGAGATGGTTGGTCACCCTGTGGCTCTTTTGGAGTTGCATGATGTTTTCTTGGAGGGGAATATGGCCAATATTTCCTCGACCACTTCGATCAACATCTCTCGCACTCCCGGAAATATTGAGAACGTTTACATTGGTGTCGATTGCACTCTTGAGGAGATTGCTATTTACACTGATTTGTTTACCGAACTCCAGGAAGCTTTCGCCTGGCCATATGAGGAGATGCCAGGAATATACCCCCGCATTGTTGAACATGAGATTAGAACATATCCTGATGCTAAACCGGTTTGACAACGCTTACGTGTTCTGAACCCTAGGAAGGTAGCTGCTATTAAGGCAGAGGTGGAGAAACTGCTCAAAGCTGGTTTCATCTACCCCGTTCCCCTTACCGAATGGGTGTCAAACCCCGTTCCTGTGGATAAGAAGCAGGGAACGATCCGTGTATGCACTGATTTCAGGGATTTGAACCGTGCATGTCTGAAAGACAACTTCCCCACGCCATTCATTGATCAAATATTGGATGCTTGTGCGGTAAGTGAGATTTTTTCATTCATGGACGGATTCTTGGGTTATAATCAGATTCAAATCAAACCCGCGGACCAACATAAAACGGAATTTATTTGTCCATGGGAAACTTTTGCATACTAAAAAATGCCCTTTGGCCTCAAGAATGCCAGAGCCACTTTTCAGCGAGCCATGACCTATGCCTTTCACGATCTTAAGATGATTATGGAATTTTTCTTGGATGATCTTGCTGGCCATTCTCGCAAGAGAGTGGACCACCCCAAGCACCTCCGTATGATTCTTGAATGATGTATTCACTACAAAATTCGATTGAATCCAAACAAATGCATCTTCGCTGTTAGGACTGGTCGTCTTCTAGGATTCATAGTTTCGAAGGAGGGTATCAAAGTCGATCCTCTCAAAGTTGAGGCAATACTTCAGTTGCCTCCTCCGCGTCATTTGTTTCAACTTCATTGCCTCCAAGGGAGAGCTACTTTTCTGCGTCAGTTTATAGCTAACTATGCCAGTATTACTAAAGCTTTCGCACACCTATTGAAGAAAGACACACCTTTTATCTGGGATGAGTGAGCCCAGTAGTCTTTCGATGCCATTAAGAAAGATTTGGTATCGGCCCCTGTGCTTAGTCCGCTGGACTTTACATGAGATTTCATTATTTATGTGGCCGCATCTCAAGAGACTATTGGCATGGTCTTGGTTCAGATAGATGATGCGCTTGTTGAGCATGTTATCTATTATCTTAGTCGAAATTTAGTAGACGCTAAACTAAGGTACACCCACGTAGAAAAGCTGGAACTTGCGACTGTTCACACAGTCCAGCGGTTGCGGCATTACATTTTGCTTCAAACAACCACCGTTGTGGCTCACATCAATCCATTTCAGTTCATGCTATCACAACGCCTTATCGGGGGTAAGTATAATAAATGGATTGTGATCCTTCAGGAATTTGATCTCGAGTTTGCTTCTGCAAAATCGATGGAATCATTGGTATTCGCTGAGCTTATGTCGGACCTTCCACGGCTTGATGAGGATGTCATTCATGAAGATTCCTTTGTGGATGAACACTTATTTCTCATCTCGACCGAGGACCCTTTGTATGGGGATATCATTGTGTATCTCCAAACTTTGAAGTTTCCTCTGCATTATTCACGAGACGAGTGACGGCGTGTGAGATATCACGCTAAAGATTATACTATCGTCGGTGACACTTTGTATCGCCGAGGAAAGGATTCCATTCTCCATCGTTGCTTGATTCACGAAGAAGCGGAATGGGTACTCAATGATTCCCATGCGGGGGCATATGGCGGTCATTTATCAGAGCTTGCTACAGCCCAGCGTATCATGCGAGCTAGTTATTTTTGGCCTACTATCTTTAAAGATCGTATTAACGCTGTGAAGAGATGTCACCCTTGCCAGGTGTTTTCTCGGAACATACACTCACATCTAGCGCCCCTCCATCCGGTCGTCACTGTCGGTCCCTTCACCAAGTGGGGGGTAGATTTCATGGATTGCAAAGCAGCTTCGGCTGGGGGGCATCATCATATTATCGTGGCCATGGATTATTTTTCCAAGTGGGATGAGGCCATGCCTACTATAAAATCCAACGGTGCTACTGCATCCCATTTCGTGTTCAATCAGATTATTACTCGGTTCGGTATCCCGAAAGAGATTGTCACTGACCATGGCAGTCACTTTCAAAATAAGATGATGGAGGATTTGTCTCTCAAGCTTGGGTTTCATCAGGAACACTCGTCTTCCTACTATCCTCAAGCGAATGGTCAGGTTGAAGCAGTAAATAAGTCTTTGAAGACCATTCTCCAACGTACCATTCAACAAAGAAAGACCAATTGGCATATCATGTTGTATCCTGTTTTGTGGGCATATCGAAACACAGTTAAGACTGCCACTGGGTTCTCACCGTTCCATTTAGTTCATGGTGTGGATTCACTTTTACCGATTGAATGCGAGATCCCTTCACTCAAGCTAGCCATAGAGCTCCTCCCTGATATGACGGAGATTGAGCAACGTTTAATACACCTCGAGCAACTTGACGAACACGGTCGAGATGCCTCTATGGCCATTGATGTTAACAAGCGTTGTGTCAAGGTTCAATATGATAGGTCTGTCAGTCCCCGACAATATGCCGAAGGTGACTTGGTACTCTTGTATGACCAAGCTAAAGAACCCCTGGGGGCAGGCAAGTTCAATCCCATGTGGCACGGTCCTTACATTGTGAGGTGTGTCCTCGAAAAAGGAGCTTATGAGTTAGAAGACTATGAGGGGACTGTCTTGAAGGAGCCTAGAAATGGGCTCTACCTCAAGCGGTATTACGCTTGAACCTTTGGTTCGGGATGATACTTGTTGAGATATTGTAACTTCAAAGAATATTATAATTGTACTTTATTATTCCGGAGATGTTTCATTCCTCCGTAAAGATCTTATTGTATATCCGGAGATGTTTATTCCTCCGTCAGAATGTGGTAACCTGGGTTATTAGACTTCCCTAGTGGAGGTCGGCCCTTTATGTGTTATGTGGGTCAAAGGGTTATTAGACCACCCTAGAGGGGTCGGCCCAGTCAGTTGTAGTGGGGTATTTAACCCATTGGTTAAATACGAGCCTACGTGTACCTATGTAAAATACATGTCAGTGTAGTGTATAAATAGAGGAGGTGTGTTCCTCATTTGATACACTCACACACTTGAGGATAGCGCACTTGTGGAGGAGAGGTCTGCTATTATGGAGGAGGAGATCATGTCTCAGGGTTTCATCTTTGTATATTGCTGGTCATCTATATTGAGGAAGCTTTGCTGGGTTTTCTACCCCATGAGGGTTTCCCAGGATAAATCTCTGTCTCTTGTGTTTATGCTGTGCTTGTTGTTTCTTCAGTGATCCTGTATATGCTATTATTGTGAAATGGAATGTAATGCTGATATTTTCTGTCTTAGCATATTGAATTTTAACATGGTATCATAGCTAACCTGAAGGAAGACAAGGTATGGCACTAAAGACACTTGCTTTACTTACGACAATTTGAAGGTTAGGGTTTTACATAGCAAAAACCAGTCATCGTAGCAATTTCGCTATAAATCCGTTTTGGCGAATTTTTCAGATCTGCAATTGTTACAGGACGAAGCTAAAATCTCCAGGTACCTTGTGTCCAACGGAAAACCTCTAATTCATTGTACTTTGTGATTTATGATCTGTACAATATAGGGTTTCTGCCTCTTCCAGATCTCAGTCAAAATCAGGTGACCTTGGGAAAAAGGTCATAACTTGGGCTAGGAAGCTCCAAATGAAATTTCGTGAAAAGTGAAAGGTAGTACACAGACTGTACTATCTCAGAAAACTTTTTCAGGGGCCGAAGTTGAACCAATGACACGTGGCACGCCGTACAGGTTCGCTCTCCTGTATTATCCCATAAACAGGTCACGTTGCGACACTTGGCATAACTCTCTCTCAGAGAATCCAATTGATTTCATACCTATCAGGATGGAAATATAACAGGACGAGATATCTCATAAAACTTTTTCAGAGGCCGAAGGTCAAACAGTGACACGTGGCACGCCGTACAAGTTCTCTCTCCTGTATTTTCCCAAAACGGGTCACGTTGCGACATTTGGCATAACTCTCTCTCAGAACATCCAATTGAGGTCAGACCTGTCAGGATGGAAAGCTAACAGATCAGGCTATCTCAGAAAACTTTTTCAGACCCTGTGGATGAAAAATTGAGGAGTTACACCAGAAACAATCAGGTACATATTTCTGTCAAAACAGAATTATTTTTTGGTACCTTCATTCATGGCTTCCGGAATTTAGGGCTTTGAAGAAAGTTGGAATTTTTGTAATCGGAGACCACGGATGGATGCTACTCATCAAAATAGAAATTTAGAGACCAAGATGAGAATTTTTGGTTGGGCAGAAGGCCGGGCTTGATTAGACCCTAGTTCGGGACTTTGATCAGAAAAGTGGAAAATTAGGGCTTCTGTAAAAATGGGAATTTTTTGAAATTTGTGACCACGGCTGGAAGCTCCTCAGAAAAATAGAAGCTTAGATCTTTGGATCAAACCTTTTGATGGGGAAAAAGAGTGGGCTTCATCAAACCCCAGTTCAGGGTCACATCCAGTGAATCCGAAAGTTTCAAAGGCAAAATTGAGGAGTAAAACTTTGCAGTTTTCAAATTCTGAATATACCAGTTTGATCAGGTGATCAAGGCGCATATTTCTATCCTTTCGGAAGTTTGAAATTCAAAGTTTGAATTTTTTGGGTTTCTCTGACAAACCCATATCCAGCTCTAGGTCCAGTTCTTGCAAATCAAGTGGATTGGGTTAATCCTAGAAGAAGATGGATTGGTCACCTGCATAAGTGAAGAAGTTCCTAAGGCCTTACATAAGAAGAATACAAGCGATCTCGATAGGTATGACTCATCGAGGTATGTTTCGATACTTGTCCATGATTAAGTTTATGGTATGTTTGTCTTCAGGTTATTACAGTTAGTACAATTTTGATTTTAGATTTGTCGTATAACCTTAACAAAATTATGAATGCATGATAGAAGATATTCATTGGTTAGGGTGTTGACACTTATGATTGTACTAAGGCATTATGATGTTGTGTGAGGTTGATGTTGTCTGCTAACAAGATACAGGTACATCACAAAAGACAAATCAGGTTCCATGACCATGAAAACATGAAGACAAAGACTCATCCATAATCTTTGTTCTACTTACGAGGTATGTATGACTTTGTTATATTATGCTTAACCTATGAGACATGCAGGTTCTAGCTCAGGATCTCTAAATCATTGAAGAGATTGTTTAGGTGTGTTGTACATAACCAAGTAAGTATACTAATCCAGGTATGTTTCACATGAATCTTACTTTGTGTTAGGATCCCTTATATAAGTATACTTGGAATGATTGGTTATGCTTATTCATAAAGTTAGTAATCAAGGGATTATGCATATTATATATTTTATCTTGATTGATGATATGCATGAGTAAAAGAAGACTTCCCTGAAATCTTGAATACTAATGTTTATTAACTATAATCATGACTATACATTCTCAAGATTATTTAGTACTATAATGTTTTGATAGCATTTAGAATATACTAATGAGTGTATGTTTGTGCATGAGATCATGAGGATGACTCTTGAGCATGCACAGTGGTACAGAATGAATAGAAGTTCAAAAGACATACAAAAGTTCAAGCGGGAGGCAACCACACAAACATAAAAGATAAGTATTTGAGTTGTTATTTGAAATAGTAATGATATTGCCTGTAATAGGTTGTATGCATATTTGTATTCCTAGAATATATAATGCTGAGTATAAACATTCATAGAGCATTGAATAGTATACTACTAATGTGCATATGATTGGTAAGTTGGACAAACATTACATTGTTGCTTGTCTAGAATGAAACCTCTTTGCTGACATGCCGAGAGCTGTGCACACTCTCAATAGTATGTTCTGGTGGAGATGGAAGGCATATAGATAGCCACTGTATGCATACAAGATATGGGAAAGTGTTGTGCCAAAGTATTGGTCAAATTAGTTGCATAACTATGTAAATGATATCTGTATGCATAATAGGTTATTATGTCAATATTATTTGATGATTATGAAGTATCACTAATCCTGTACTTAATTTTGATTTGTAGGGAAAATCATGATGAATGATGAACAAGCGATGGATGTTCAACAAAAGGATTTACAAATCAAACACACTATAGAAAGCTTATGGTTAAGAGATTCTCTTAGAAAGAGGAAGAGAATCATCATGATATGTTTTGACCATTCTCTTAATAATGTAATCAGGTTCTGTATGGGTTCCCAGGATCGGTAGTCAATTGATGAGCTTAATGATCATCATGGGTGATGTGGATCTCAACCCTTGCTACAAGGTTGAATATGGCTTCTATACACATATGATATGGATGCAAGAAGAAACTCACCATAGAGTTCGAATGACTTTGAGGCTCATATTAGTAGACCCATCTGACGAGAGATGGCACAGATAGATATGCAGAAGATCACTCAATGCAGAGTGTGAATAATGGACAATTGACAGCTTCATGACAAAGCTTGGGCTTTACCAGAAGTAAAGCTGATCCTAACCTTTACCTAAAGGTTGTGGATGATGAACCTATCATACCATTATTATGTGTCAATGATCTCTTTCTGACAAGGAATGAGAAACAGATCATGAAAATGGTTGCAGAATTAAAAATGAAAGATCTCAGATTAATGCACTACTTCTTAGGTCTAGAAGTATGGCATGATCCAAAAGGAATCTTTTAAATCGAGGTAAGTATGCTGTGAAGTTTCTAAAAAGATTTGATATGTTGGAGTGTAAAGCCATGGCCACTCCCATGGACTCCAACTTGAAGTTATTAGTTAATAACTCATCGGATTTAGTGGACCTAACCCTATATAGACAAATCATTGGGCCAATGATGTATTTAACAAATACTAGGCCAGATATATGCTTTGTTGTAAATACCGTAAGTCAGTATCTAGTAGAACCTAGAAAGGTTCACTTAATAGATACAAAGCATGTAGTGAGGTACCTAAAAGGTACTTTAGATTTTGGTCTATATAATCTTGGAGGTCATGAACTCCGTTTACATGGTTACTCAAATTCTGATTGGGCAGGAAGTGTCTCAGACAGAAAGAGTACTTTAGGTGGATGTTATAGTCTTGAATCTACCATGATCTCATGGTTTAGCAAGAAACAATCTAGTGTGCCTCTCAGTACTACTGAAACAGAATATATAGCTGTCTGCTCTGCCAGCTGTGAAGCAATGTGGCTTCAGAAGCTATTATATGGAGTGTTTGACTTAGAAATGGATTCCACTATGATTATGTGTGACAATCAAAGCTGCATCAAGATGATAGGAAATCTTGTATTCCATGATAATTCAAAACACATTGAGATCTGATACTTCTATATACGAGATATGGTGCAGAGAGGAGCTATCAAGCTCGAGTATATAAGCACTGAGGATCAAATTGATGATATCCTGACCAAACCTCTGTCTCGAGTAAAGTTTGAACACTTCCGAGACAAGCTTGGTGTAGTTTAGAAGGACTCTCCTCGAAAGGGGGAGTAGCACAGTATCCGACATCAAGTCTATCTCATCAATGATGAGGTTACCTATTTACTGCACTTAGTTACCTAGAATTATTTAGATTTAGGACTCTTATATTCTTTTGATGATAGATGTATACATGCTTTTGATGTTAGTATACATGCTTTTGATGTTAGTATACATGCTTTTGATGTTAGTTTTGATGATAGATGTATACATACTTTTGATGATTTTGATGATAGATGTATACATGCTTTGTTGATGATGATACATGTTGTGATTATACATGTTTTGATGATGATGATACATGTTGTGGTTATACATGTTTTGATGATGATGATACATGTTGTGGTTATACATGTTTTGATGATGATGATACATGTTTAGGTTATACATGTTTTGATGATGATGATACATGTTGTGGTTATACATGTTTTGTTGATGATGATACATGTCGTGGTTATACATGTTTTGATGATGAGAATACATGTTTTTGGTATACAACATGTGAAGGGATTGGATCATTCCTGGACTTCAGTCCGAAAGAAGAGCCGTAGACGTATGTCTTCGAAAATGAAGTTCTTGGTGAACATGTGAAGGGATTGGATCATTCCTGGACTTCAGTCCGAAAGAAGAGCCGTAGACGTATGTCTTCGAAAATGAAGTTCTTGGTGAACATGTGAAGGGATTGGATCATTCCTGGACTTCAGTCCGAAAGAAGAGCCGTAGACGTATGTCTTCGAAAATGAAGTTCTTGGTGAACATGTGAAGGGATTGGATCATTCCTGGACTTCAGTCCGAAAGAAGAGCCGTAGACGTATGTCTTCGAAAATGAAGTTACTGGTGAACATGTGAAGGGATTGGATCATTCCTGGACTTCAGTCCGAAAGAAGAGCCGTAGACGTATGTATTCAAAAATGAAGTTCTTGGTGAACATGTGAAGGGATTGGATCATTCCTAGACTTCAGTCCGAAAGAAGAGCCGTAGACGTATGTCTTTGAAAATGAATTTCTTGGTGAACGTGTGAAGGGATTGGATCATTCCTGGACTTCAGTCCGTAAGAAGAGCCGTAGACGTATGTCTTCGAAAATGAAGTTCTTGGTGAACATGTGAAGGGATTGGATCATTCCTGGACTTCAGTCCGAAAGAAGAGCCGTAGACGTATGTCTTCGAGAATGAAGTCCTAGATGGACGATGGAGGATTAAGTCATCCTTGGACGTAGTCCTAAATGCACGGTTGAAGGATTAATTCATCCTTGGATGTAGGTCCTAAATGCACGGTTGAAGGATTAAGTCATCCTTGGACGTAGTCCTAAATGCACGGTTGAAGGATTAAGTCATCCTTGGACGTAGGTCCTAAATGCACGGTTGAAGGATTAAGTCATCCTTGGATGAGGTCCTAAATGTACGGTGGAGGATTAAGTCATCCTTGGACATGGTCCTAAAAGACGGTGGAGGATTAAGTCATCCTTGGACGTGGTCCTAAAAGACGGTGGAGGATTAAGTCATCCTTGGACGTGGTCCTAAAAGACGGTGGAGGATTAAGTCATCCTTGGACGTGGTCCTAAAAGACGGTGGAGGATTAAGTCATCCTTGGACATGGTCCTAAAAGACGGTGGAGGATTAAGTCATCCTTGGACGTGGTCCTAAAAGACGGTGGAGGATTAAGTCATCCTTGGACGTGGTCCTAAAAGACGGTGGAAGATTAAGTCATCCTTGGACATGGTCCTAAAAGACGGTGGAGGATTAAGTCATCCTTGGACTTGGTCCTAAAAGACGGTGGAGGATTAAGTCATCCTTGGACGTTGTCCTAAATGTACGGTGGAGGATTAAGTCATCCTTGGACGCTGTCCTAAATGTACGGTAAGGATTGGATCATCCTTGGACTTTGGTCCTATAAACTGAGCCGTAGACGTGAGGTCTCCGAGACCATGATAGGACTGGATCATCCCTGGACTTCGGTTCAAAATGTACATGACTGGTTTACATCATCCTTTGATGATGCTGATGATCGTGGGATGACGATGCTGATGATCGTGCGATGACGATGCTGATGATCGTGCGATGACGATGCTGATGATCATGTGATGACGATGCTAATGATCGTGCGATGACGATGCTGATGATCGTATGATGACGATGCTGATGATCGTATGATGATGATGCTGATGATTGTGTGATGATGATGCTGATGATCGTATGATGACGATGCTGATCGTGATGCTGATGATCGTATGATGACGATGCTGATGATCGTATGATGACGATGTTGATGATCGTGTGATGACGATACTGATGATCGTGTGATGATGATGCTGATGATTGTGTTGATCGTGTGTTGACGATGCTGATGATTGAGTACTATCAACTCTGATGATGTTGATGTTCCAGTATTGAAGATGTTCCAGTAACTAGTTGAGTTACTGATGATGTTGAGAAAGCTTCCAATGATTTATAGATGTATCATGTATGATGTTGATGACTCCTTGCTCGTGCAGATGCTGTTATAATATCCTTCTCGTTAAGGGGGAGTGTTGAGATATTGTAACTTCAAAGAATATTATAATTGTACTTTATTATTCCGGAGATGTTTCATTCCTCCGTAAAGATCTTATTGTATATCCGGAGATGTTTATTCCTCCGTCAGAATGTGGTAACCTGGGTTATTAGACTTCCCTAGTGGAGGTCGGCCCTTTATGTGTTATGTGGGTCAAAGGGTTATTAGACCACCCTAGAGGGGTCGGCCCAGTCAGTTGTAGTGGGGTATTTAACCCATTGGTTAAATACGAGCCTACGTGTACCTATGTAAAATACATGTCAGTGTAGTGTATAAATAGAGGAGGTGTGTTCCTCATTTGATACATTCACACACTTGAGGATAGCGCACTTGTGGAGGAGAGGTCTGCTATTATGAAGGAGGAGATCATGTCTCAGGGTTTCATCTTTGTATATTGCTGGTCATCTATATTGAGGAAGCTTTGCTGGGTTTTCTACCCCATGAGGGTTTCCCAGGATAAATCTCTGTCTCTTGTGTTTATGCTGTGCTTGTTGTTTCTTCAGTGATCCTGTATATGCTATTATTGTGAAATGGAATGTAATGCTGCTATTTTCTGTCTTAGCATATTGAATTTTAACAATACTTTTGTACACTATTGTATAGTTTTTCTGTACATAGTTTAGATTTTCTTTTGGTTGTGAGGTCTGCTGATTAGCCTCTGTTTGATTGAAAGATGTCAACGGGATGTCCTACATTCTTAGGTTTCACGGATGGTGCTAGCCGACATACGCAACAGCTTGCTTCTGTTGCCTGGGATATCTTCTCATCTGACCACCTAGTTGTGTCCTCAGGAGGTGCTTGTCTCGATCCTACATCTAACAATGTGGCTGAGTACAGTGCTGTTGTTGAGCTACTTCGGGATGCCATTTCACATGACATCCAGTCTTTAGAAGTCCACCTGGATTCACAACTAGTTGTATCTCAGCTGAATGGGCAGTACCGTGTACGAGACCCTACATTACTACGGATATTCCTTAAGGTACGACTCTTGGAGAGACATTTTGTTTCCATTACATATATTCATATTCTGAGAAGTCATAATTATATATCTGATGCATACGCTAACTATGTATTAGATTGGCATTTGTCACATTCATCATGAGCACATAAATACAAAGACATTCATACATTTGTACATACGCACGTGTAGTAGAACCAAGAACCAAAGTTGTATATATATAAAAATATGTCCAAAATGGTAGTGTCATACAAAACTGGAGCCCGTAGCCCTCAAAAATATACATATCGATACAAAAATGATGAGACCTGTTATACCGCAATATTACACATTATGTATTAGTGTCGCATCCTTGCACTAGCAACCTAAACAACCGTTTCCCTTAAAGCTCATCTAAACATCCAGAGTGAAAACCATTGACTGAACACTGAAAGCAAACACTTTTTCTGCCATCTGCCAACCCAACTTAGCCCTATTTGTGAGCACTACCGCTCCCTACACATCTACAGGGGCGCGGTATTCAGCACTACCGCGCTTTGCTCCTTCTCTGGGGCACGATGCTACCACGTTATGCTCAGTTATAGGGGCGCGGTAGTCTGAAATTAGCCTTTTTGCCTTGGATTTTGGGATTTCGACCTTCGAGGAGATTTTGTTGGGATTACCACCCTTGGTTCGTTCCTAACTCCTTCTTTGTTTAGCTGGCCTGATCCACTAAACCCTCCATAGATCCACACTTCTCTCTTGTTGGTTAACCTTCCCATGTGCTATAAGAGAGAAGCTTTCCATGGGCCAAAGGGAGGACTTTTGGGGCATCAAACCTATGATCTTCATACTTCTGCAGAGATAGCTAGAGGAAGCACTTGGAGCTGGAGGATTGGCTTGGATATCAAGCAACCTTTGTAAGCACTCTTCAAGTTTGTAATAAAAGATAACTTGTCTTGTTTTTCCCATTTCATGTGCATTGTATAAATCTTTGATATGAAATGTATCTAGTCTAGATTTGAATTTAATCTTTGCTTCAAAGTATTCGGAAGCTTGCATGCTTGTCCTTTGTTTGATTTCAACAGGTTCTACATTGGAGCTTCAGGATCAAGAGCTAGAAGTGGGACAAACGTCGAATTGAAAGGTGAGTTAAGTCTTTCATTTCTTCTGAATGCATTTAATCTTGTTGTGAAGGTTAGTTTAGGAACTCAAGGTAGCATTTGTTTCCTTTTTGTCTTAGTTTAGAGTCAGTTAAAGTCTACTTTAACCTAAGAGAATTTCTACCTATCCGTAGGGAGAAATTTCTACAACAAGACCCTAGGATATCTACTCCCTCCGAGGAGGTCTAGCTACCGCCTCAACGAGATGTGTCTCATAATAGTATTGTGCTGTGTTGGCCATCCGCTGCAGCAACCGCACCCACTCCCCGGGACACCCACTACCTGGCGTTGCATGGCCTCAGGTAGTCGGGCCACCTCTATCAGTGGAACTCGAGAAAACATCCGTGATACGTTGCACCGCAACATCTGGAGTGTGTGCCCTGCTGCGGCATCTGCTGCCACCTCATCTCTACCCCGACGACCATGTCTCGGGAATCCCTCTGGTCTCACTGGGCCTTTGTCTGCGAGCAAATAGTCACCCATTAGCATGAAATTACCACCAAAAATATTTTTTGCATTTCAATTATAATCAAAAAATCCATAAAAATTTAAAAACACAAAACCACAAGAGTACTCACCAAAGTCTCCGAAGGCTGCGCCTGGTGGGAGCAGCATGTCACGATCCTGTCTGAAGTCTATCCCCGCATAGGGATAGTCCTCTATCGCGATCACCTACCGGTTCCACCAGCGGAAGAACTCCTCAGTATATGGTGATGCCAGACGGCCACCGCCCTGTCATGTCAGTATCTCAACCCACTGGGTCAGGGCTGGATCTCGGAGACTGTGAGGAGAGACATCCACCCTCGGGCTAAGTCTCGGAACCCTCTCAAAGAAGAAGCTGCATAAGATGCTACCATACCCAAATTTTTTGGCCTTCCCCTATTTACATTCCATCAGTTGTGTCTTCATAGACACCAGCAGAGTAGTACACCAGTTGAATATAGTAGGCTGCAAGCATTGTGATGCATAGAACATCACTTGTCTAGATGCCTGATGCAGTGCTTTGGATCCCGTGATCTGCACTAGGGTAGCCACAATGATCTTTGTACTCAGATCCGTTATGAGGTTGATTGGCACTTGACTTCCCACTGGTCGTGTGTTGGCGGGACAATACTATACTATGTAGTCTTGCACAGTGATCCCACCACCCACGGTCTGTGACCGAAGACTAGCCACCTCCCCTCTACGGGACAAACCGGTAATGAAATAGATATCCTCCACTTCCAGTGTCAGCATTTGCCCATTGAGGATGAAGTGTTGAGCATCCACATCCCAGTAGTTGATCAAATGATGGAGTAGTAGGTTTTGGACCCTTAAGCCCCCAAGACTCCAGTATTTATATAAGCCACATGCTTGCAATGCTTGTTGTGCTTGCAAATCGTTGCGGGCCTCATCTAGCTGGTCATGCTCTCTTTCCCTCCACTCTAGAATGATCCCGGAGTGCAAAGCAAGAAATGTTTAGTCAATTTCATGTTTAAAAACTTCTTCACGGCCATACCCGTGGGCTAAATTGTAGACAGTTGCGGGTAGACGCGGGCAGTCAGTTTTTTGACTGCGCGTTTTGTGCCCTACCCACGACCCGCATACTTATAGCCCACGGGTAGCGCCGAAGCCATTTAGGGCTTGGACAAACAAAAAATCCCACCAACCAAAATTGAAATAAAATCACTTAAATGAAAGGTATGGCAATGACCACTAACCTACTCCAGACGGTTCGTTGAACGGTTGCTCATAGCTCCCACAATCGACGCTTGAAGTTTCAGGTGCAAACTTACCACTAAAATCCAAAATGGTGAATAGAGTAAATGAATTGAAAATTATTAAATTTTATTACTATTTATAATTTTCTAGACCCACTTTTCTATAGTTTTTTCCATTTTGAGCTGTTATGAACTAATATCGTGTCATGTAGTGTTTTTTTCAACAGATTTCCTCGGCAAGAGTTGTTCTGATCCATTTCACACCTACAGCAGGTACATTTCACACCTGGCATAAAGGTTAGATGCCACTTTCACATACATTCTGCATTTGACCTGTTGACCATTTTCATAAACCCTAGGTGCGACCCCACTTCGTGACTGACACAGAACCTTTACATTGCTATAGAAGTGTCATCACGTGGCGGTAGGGCTTTTCTGAACATGGGTACCCTAGTTAGAACCTCGTTATGCATTTTGGTGCCCATGCCATTGTTTGTCCTTAGGATTGGGAGTCCTTCGTAGTTACGCCATGACATTGCGATAAATAATCATAGTCTACTTTGTCTTATGCTGGCCATTTCCCTTAAGGACTCCCCTCAGTTATATCATGTTGTGATTGCATTGCATCATCCTTCTTGCTACTTGAGCCTTGTTCCAGCTCCCGCTTATTCAATTGTTAGCCTGGTGCCTAAGCACTTTTCCCTGTCAAGCCCTGCAGAGCTTATATATTTTCCCTTCAAAATTTGATGACCCTTTGACCCTGGGGGAACACACCCCCGAGTGTCCACATCCTGCACTCACTTCCTTGCATTGAGCATAGGTATGTTCCACTGCTTGGGACTAGTCTGCTAGCTATTTGACACTCGTTCCCTCACTTGTTGTACTATAAGCAATTTTATTCTTTTTCAAGCTTTTCCCAAATATGAAAAAGACAAAAAAAATCAAATATTCCAAAAAGCCAGATGGGATTATGGTCACTATTTCTTATTGGCAGTTGTTGTGTCACCTTTGAATAGAGCATTCATTCCACTCCGTACATTATGAGTCGGGACTATAGTTGGGCCTTAGGAGCTGTACTTATTTCTTAGTTTTCTCCACTGATTGGTTAAGCTTCCAGTCACTATGGATCCCTCTGTAATGCCTTTTGCATTGCATAGTTTATGTCAATTCTATGCTTCCTGAGTCTATCCATCTGCTCATGCTCTTGTTCAAAGGAAGTCCTGAAACCAGTGTCGGCCACTCCTCAGATATCTTGACTATTGCATGTCGACCATCCTTATTGAGTCAGTCCGTTTCACTTGAGATCTTCCAAATCTTTCAGCATTGCTGGTACCCTCGTGCTGGTGGATGGGGGATGCCTTAATGCCCTCCCTCCAGCAAGTTTCGTTCCGTCGACTTCAACTCATTTATTCCGGGACTTGAGGCTTAGAGTTCAGTTGAGTACCTTGAGGCTTGCAGTCATTAGTGGCAGGTGTGAATGTCATTTATTATACATTGGGTTACATTTGCTTATGATATTATGGACCATTGTTATTGATAATGTTAATGTCATTTATATATCACATGTACTTGTAGATATTGGTTGTCAAGACTAATTTGCAGATTACAAGTGCTTGGATGTGCGCGGATTGAAAGCTCCAACAAGGATCTACATCAAACATTGAATTGAGGTTGGTTACATTTCTCTATTATTTTAACATTGTCATTTATAATAGCATTTCTTTGAGAATTGAATAGATTTCTGGTGATCATCTGTCTGTTGTGGTATTCCCAGCCATAGTGAGTTTTCTCCAATACACCCTGCTTTGAGAATCAAGAGCTCTCCTTTTGTCAGTTGGAATCCTTTCCCATGCTCTAGATCCAAATATTTTAAGATGAGATACATCAAGTTGTGAAAATACTCATAGCAGATCTAAGAGATGATGTATACCTCACAATGAAATAATTTAGGAATAATATTAAGAGTAATCAATGTAGTAAGATGAGCAAGAGAATAATAATACAGTAGAACTCAGATAGAAGCAAAAATACTTCACACACACTAATTAATTAATCACAATATGGACAAATAAGTAGTACAATGCATGAGGATTCGAATGCCAAGGTGGCAATTCGAATTAGCCTTCATGGAGTGATCAAAATATCACTGGAGTGTCATCGGAGCACAAATAGAAGTCTATCTCATCATAAGTGGAGTCATCAATGCTCAAGTAACTGTCAACCATCAGTCACACTGAGTCTAACTGAGTGTGGTAGGTGTAACTGAGTGTAAATGTAACTAGCTAAATGAAGGAGGCTCAGTGGAGGGCGCATGAGGAGCTAACTGGAGTCAGAATGAGCAGTCTAGTCACACTGGAGGTCCATCGGAGTGGTAAGGTCAGTTAAGAGTGAGTCAAGCCTAAAATCAAGGAGAGAACTCAGTTAACTGAAGACAACTAGACTTGTAGGTGAATAAGGGCTCCTTTGTCAAGTGGATGGTGAGATGTGGGCGCATCACCAGCTAGGAGGGCTCAATTTGAGTGGAAATAAGCTCTCGAGTGCTAGCAGACTAGGTACTAGGTGCTGGAGGTATCAACCTGATGATTGGGAAACATGCGGATGCATGCATAATGCATGTTGCATGCAGGAATGCATGCAATACTGAAAATGCAAAGGATGAAAATGCTGGTAGGACTAGGATGGAGTATAGGAATATCCTAACACCCCCCCTTAATCCATCTTGGGCCCTGGTAACTAAGACCAAAGGTCACTCAATACAATGAATAATAACAATCAATAAACCGAGGAAATGGGGAAAACCTCATGGGAAAAATACCCCCCCTCAAAATAGACTATAAGGCACACACAAAAATAAATGCTCCAAGCTCAAGCAGGTGTGATGCTTGGTCATATGTCTGGGGGTATCTTCTTCTTGGGAAGAAGTGGATCATGCTCAGAAAGCATGTGCTTGTACTTGCTCTTCAAATCGAATGTGATGAGAACAAATCCAAAAGTATGAGGATGATCCTTGAACCTGTGATTCGAATCAGCTAAGGTAGGATCAAATCTATAAATGTGCAGATAGTCTTTTGTCTTCTCCTTCGAACCATCATGGGTGAGATTATGCCGAAAAGAACCATTACATGATTGCTTCAAATCCAAATCAGATTTAAGACTTGAAGAATAGTTTCTTGAGATCTCCTTTGAACCAGTAGGGGTGAGATCAAAACCATCATATGCATGAGAAATTATCCCAAGTAGTGATTGCTTAGAATCCAAATTAGATCCAAGACTTGAATCATGGTTTCTTGAGATCTCCTTTGAACCATTAGAGGTGAGATCAAAACCAGTAAGTGCATGATAAATTATCCCAAGCGAATGGCAATGGCCATTATCTTCAATAACCTTCTAAAAGCATGAAATAATGATCATATAGTAGTACATAAGAGGTAAGTGATCAAGGAGAGCGAATGCATTACCTCCAATGGTTGATTTTACCTCTGAAACATTCAATTGATCATGATGCAAACCAACAAACTATGGTGCAAGAGAGGATTTAGGACCTTCTGCAATTTCTAGAGTGTGAGCTGGCACATAATTCGAAATAGAAGAAATTTGGAGCATGAGTGTAGAATCTACAAGTTCTTCTTCTTTGTGGACAACTTCAATATGAGATATGTTTGATACGGATTCATGATCAATGAAATCATTAAGGAGGGCGAATGCATCACTTTGTTTGCTCTCGAAAGGGTTTGGACCAATTCCTTCATTCTGTCTGCCAAAACTTTCATCCAAGTGGGCCCATAGCTCTTTTGGAGATTCAACATATTCATCATCAAGGGAGTGGAATACCATGCTTTGAGACATAGCATACATCATGGATGCAATGGCTCTTTCACCTTTAGTTAACCAATCAATCTCTTCTTCAGAGGATTCGAACTCTCTTTCAAAACAATAATCAAAGAGATCATGTCTCTTCAAATATGTTATCATTTTTGGTTTCCATTCAACATAGTCGAATAGATAAAGAGGAGGGATTTCTTCTGAACACATGGAAGCTGTAGAAGACCTACAAAAACAATAGAAAAGTTTGCAACTGCTACTGCTGCAAAAGATGCAGAAACTGCTGTAGCTGCTACACTCAAAATCTTGATAATAACCTGCAAAAAACTCTCAGGAATGGAGTTAAACGATACTCTCAACATGCTTTTATACCATGTCAAAATCCTCACAACAGATCGAAGAGATTATTTATACCTCACAATGAAAGAATTTAGGAATAAGATTAAGAGTGGTCAATGCAATAAGATGAGCAACAGAGTAATAATACAGTATAACTCAGATAGAAGCAAAAATACTTCACACACACTAATTAATTAATCACAATATGGACAAATAAGTAGTACAATGCATGAGGATTCGAATGCCAAGGTGGCAATTCAAATTAGCCTTCATGGAGTGATCAAAATATCACTGGAGTGTCATCGGAGCACAACTAGAAGTCTATCTCATCATTAATGGAGTCATCAATGCTCAAGTAATAATCAACCATTAGTCAGACTGAGTCTGACTGAGTGTGGTAGGTGTAACTGAGTGTAGCTGGAACTAACTGAATGAAGGAGTCTCAGTGGAGGGCGCATAAGGAGCTAACTGGAGTCAGAATGAGTATTCTAGTCACACTAGAGGTCCATCAGAGTGGTAAGGTCAGCTAAGAGTGAGTCAATCCTAAAATCAAGGAGAGAACTCAGTTAAATGAAGACAACTGAACTGGTAGGTGAAGAAGGGTGCCTTTGTCAAGTGGATGGTGAAATGTGGGCACATCACTAGCTAGGAGGGCTCAATCTGAGTGGAAATAAGCTCCCGAGTGCTGGAAGACTAGAGACTAGGTTGTAATACCCCAATTTTGACCCTTTTGATTTATTGGCTTTCATGTAAATATTGTATACATGCGATGTGTGTTTCCCTAGCGTGGAGCTCAAGGCCAAGGCACCGCTAGTGTATGTTCGTATTTTATTTAAAATGGACAAGCATTTGACATTTTTTTACCCATGTGCTATTAAGCCATGGGATATTTTAAATTGATGTAAATATTTAATATTGAAATAAAATACCAAAAACTGGCTATGGAAGCAACGAATGAGAAGGGGCCATGTGTATCCACTAGGGAGTGGTGAGGGGGCTGTGGCGATGAACCATATGCTGCAAAATGTCATTGTGAGAACCCATTTGACTTTCCTTGATAACATTTATTTCTTTTGTAAGGAAGTAGTTGAAGATTTCAGTCCATGGCTTCAATGGAGCATGGGCAACCCAGAAATTTGTATTTGCAGGTATGGGCTCTGTTTTCTTGTACCACAAGTCACTCTAACTCATGGGAGTTTCTTCTTTTTCATTCCCATTCCAGTGGGGAAGAACCCAGCATCAATTTTCATCCAAAAACGAATTTCCAACAGTGAAAAAAAACCAGACATCGCAACTTTGAAAGAATCCAGCATCAATTTTCATCCAAAAACGAAATGCCAACAGTGAAAAAAAACCCAAAATCGCAACTTTGAAAGAACCCACGTTTTGAAGAGCAAAAAATGCCAAGATTTGGTATTGGACAGTAAAATCCAATGGGGGATCCATAGACATGAACCTTGGGGCGAATTTGAGAGTATTAGATACCCCGAAATCCATTGGAAAACCCAGTTTTTATAGCCCAGAAAACCAGTGACGAGATTGAGTTACTTGATGAACAAAATTGTGAGAAATCCAATTGTGAATGATTGAGCAGAGGTTGGGTTTGCTTGATAAACCCAATGAAGGATAGAATCTCAAGGATTAGCAGCTGGACCTTCTATGCCCACCCTGAAGAGCACTGGAGAGAAGGGATGCTTGAGAGACTGTGCAGCAGAGAAGGGGACCTTCCTTGTGTTGGGTGTGGTAGGTAATGTGGGTGCCTTGACTATTGAATTCATTTGAGATGCCTGTAGCTCTGTGGTTGAGCTCAATGGCTTAGCATTGTCCTCCATTGTCTTTCATATGCTTGACAAACCCAACTATGTGTTGGCTTAGCATAGTTGTTGAGTGAAACCATGGCTGTGAGTGAGCCCAGCTAGTTCCTCCTTAGTGGATACACAACCCAGCTTGGGGGTGATCTCTTAGCTGAAAGAATACAAGCTGGACAGAGATCTATGACTAGGTGGAATGTTTCTCTCACATAGCCAGTTGTTGGGATAGCTTCATCTTCAAGATAAGTGTTATCTGTGTTATAAATTATATGCATTTTGTGTTCTGTAATGTGTTAATTCAGAATGGTAATTATTCATGTTAATGGAATTGATATGAAGTCCGTTCATAGCCTGGGAATGGAATTGAAATCCCTGGGTGTTGAATCATCATATGCCTGTGTTAGATATGAGGAGGCATTACTATTTGTATGCTTGCTAGTATGTTTATTTCCGCTTTGTTTATTTGAAGTATGAGTCTGCACACATGAAGTTCTTATTAATTTTTGAAATTATGAGTCATGTATGCGGCTGAGTTACCAATTAAGCCCGGTAAGTTTGGTTCATGTTCCCTCCCTTGCATTGGATTGATGGAAGGGTACGTGACAGAGTGGTATCAGATCCCACCTTGCAACATTGGGGCTGCATGGGCCAAACTGTGAGTTACAGGCAAGTAACAGAATGTTTAATGTGGTATTGGAGAAGTTTGGGGCGTCGTTTTGATGTGAAAAAATGGAAGAGTCAGAGTTCTCAGTAATGGAAGATGATCACACCATTGCATAGATCTCTCCAACAGCTTTCCAACAGTACCAGACTCGCCTCATTTGGCCAAGGGACGAGGAAGTTATGAACCCCGGAATTTACAGGAAACACAGGTGTTTTCGTAGTTTCGGGATGTCAGGTTTCAGGTTTCGGGAATGCGAATTTTCAAAATTTGCGTTTGGATTCCTGAAATCCCGAACTCGCAATTTTTTTCGGCTTTCGAGATTTCGGGTTTTGGGTTGCAGGAACACAAAGTTTCGAACTTGCGCGTTCCGATTTCGCAATCCAGAACCCGCAATTTCGGGTTGCGGGTCACAGGATGGTTACATCCCCGTGACCGCAACTTGACCCTCTGAACCCGTAATTTCAGGTTTCGGGTTGCGGGTTGTGGGTTGCAGAATGGTTACATCCCCGTGACTGCAACTTGACCCCCCGAACGCGCAATTTCGAGTTTCGGGTTGCGGGATGGTTACATCCCCGTGACCGTAACTTGACCCCCCCCCCCCCCCCCGAACCCGCAATTTCGGGTTTCGGGTTGTGGGTTGCGGGTTGCGGGATGGTTACATCCTCGTGACCACAACTTGACCCCCGAAAAATTGCAATTTCAGGTTTCGGGTTGCGGGATGGTTACATCCCCGTGACCGCAACTTGACCCCCCCGAACCCGCAATGTCGAGTTGCGGGTTGAGGCCTGTGTGTGGCGGGATAAAAAAAAATGAGTATAGAGCCCGAAAATGGACTTTTGGATTACAGGAGCATGCAAGCTCGAAATTTGATGAGTTCAGGCGCATTATGAGGCCATTGACGATGGCCATGAATGAACCAGTGAAGATCCCGAGCCCATTATACTCCGACTTGGCATAAAATCAGAATGAATGGCTTTTACAAATCGGTGTCCCGATGCTTGATGAAAGGTCAGATGGAGCAGTCATGGAGCAGGAACAGTGTTAAGTTTGGATTTTTTGAGCCAAACTCCAAAGGATGTGGAGTCGGGTGAGTGTGAAGGCCAAAAAGCACTATTCTAGGCCACGTTTTTGGGATTTTGAAAAGCTGGCAGTGGTTGAAAGTGACCCTATAATTCAGAATCAAGAAAATTACTGAACTCAACATTTCATATTCTCGGTAAACCAAACATATTCCGTTAGACAAAGATTTCCCAGAAATGTACCGTTTGGGAAATAGCCATTTTTGGCCCAAAATTTGAAATTCTGGAAAAATGTGAAAAGTGGAAAGTAGTCAAACCCAGAATTTTATACAAGATGAATTATGCATCGGAACAGAGATCCGCGAGTTTCTGAGTGTTCCTTGTTATATGGACTAACTTCACCCGATAAAAAAAAAAAATTGTGATTCTTCATAAATTTTCTTCTACAGGTGGCCGAAGTTGGCAATTCATGATATTTTACAACTGTGTAAAAATGTGCAGAATTGTGGTGAAAATTGTCATTTTTGGAGTGATGTAGTTTCCACACCCGAAGTCAGAATGGAGCACGAGGATGGGCATTGGAAATCTTATCCAGCAGGGAACAATGGTGCATAGACAGAATTTGAATGGGGACATCAGACATCATAGATAATTAGAGTAGAAAAGTGCCAATGACTGTTTTGTCAAATTGTTGATAATATGGGCAATTTCCAGGATTGCATGAATGGGAAAAAGAAATGAATGCATAACAGTTATGTGAATTATTCCATGAGTTGATTATGTTAAGTATTGATTGTTTTATATTTCTATATTCATACTTAAAATGTCTAGCAAATATTTTCATAATGCACAGTGCTTGCAGCTCATAAAATTAATAATTGTAGCATAGGTAGCATACAGGAAAAATGGTGACCATAAATGATGCTCAAGATCCTTATGAGCATGAAGAAGAGGTTCTAGGAGAAAATGTGCATGAAGAGAATGCTGAGACTGAATCCAATGGGAGAAGGGAGCAGGTAACTCCTCAGAATTTGGTTGAAACCATGGTGAGCTTCAATGAAAGATTGATGAAGGCTCAAGAAGAACAACACCAACTCAATGCTGCTATCTTGCAAAGTCTCACTGATATGCAGCAGAGGATAAACCTTGGGTCCAACCCAAGCAATGTGGGTGAAGAAGGAAGAGATGCAGAGAGTCTCTCTAGAGGTCGTTCAAAGAATAGGACTCCAAGCCCAAGGAAGAGTTTGGTGAGCAGAAAGCATAGAACACCTTCCTCTAGATCTTCTTCTAGCAAATCGTGTGACTCCAGAGGTTCTCAAAGAATTCCAAGGCATGTGCCTAAGAGTTTTGATGGAAGAAATAAGTCCAAGGGAATTCCACAGGGATAATTTAGGAAGGCAAGGCCTCCCACATTTGATGGAGAAGACAAAAATGGCCAAGAGGCAGAGGTATGGTGTTATGTAGAATTTTGTCCTACGGATAAGACAAAACTCTCTTAACTTTAAAGCAGACTTTAAACTAACTTTAAAGCAAGAAACAAGTCAAAACAAATGCTACCTTGAATCCCTAGATCTAACAAACATCTCAAGATTAAAATGCTAGAAAGAGTAGAAGAAGTTTAACTAACCTTCTATCCAAACGCTTGTTTTTGTAGTTGCTCCAATCTCCAAGCCTTCACAAATGAACCTGTCAAAATGGAACCAAGACACAAGAATGCACTATTCTCTAGCAACCTGAAACATGAGTTAGAATCTAAATCTATGAAAGATACAAATAATATCATTAAAACAAAATTAACACAAATGATTTGGGAAAACAAGACAAGTTATTCCATTACAACTTGAAGAATACTTACAAAAGGTGCTTGATGTCCAAGCCAATCCTCCAGCTCCAAGTGTCTTCTCCTCTAGCTATCTCCACAATGTTGTAAGACCATAAGTTTGGTACTCTCAAGATTCCTCCCTCTTTGCCAATGGAATGCCTCTCTTTTATAGTGAATGGTGAGGTTAACCAACAAGAGAGATGGGTGGATCTAGGGAGAGATAAGTGGATCAGGGTTTCTAATCAAAGGAAATGAGTTGAGATCGAATCAAGGACCCCAATCTTCCATTATCTTCGAAAATCCAAAATCCCACAAGCCAAGGGAAAAAAGCTAATAAAAGAGTACCGCGCTCTGCAGTCTTAGCACAATGCGGTACTGCCGCGTTTTGGGGGAAAATCATAGCGCGGTAGTGTCTAGTACCGTGTTTTGATAAATGAGCAAGGCGCGGTAGTGTGTGTAGATAAAGTCTTAGGTGGGTCAGAACTTGTCAGGGTAGATTCACCTTCAAGGTTGACTCATCATCTGCCTCTTCTGGATGGCTTAAAACAATAGGGAAAGTGTCGTCAACTCGTTTTATGATAGAGATGCGACACTGTGAAACATGGAGGTATAACACTGTCGACCAATACATTGCAGATCCATGAGTGCTGAGATGATATAGACTGTGGACAGATCATGGCTACTATGAACAATCGTAGATCCATGAGACAATAATGACACAGCCACGACCAATACAATAAGTGGATCTGTGTGACAATACAAGGGACATCTCCATCGCAGCCTGGACGCAGTCGAGATACAGCGATGCGCCCAGGGTCTTCTACCCGATCGCAAAAGATACGAATCTAACCATGTGATTACAAGGTGTTGAAGTCGAACATGGTAGAAACCATTTGATTACCGGTCAATGATGTGGACCGTTAACAAATGCGAGGGAGATCACCAATGATGACGATGATTCCCAAGGTATCAATAGTACATCTCAACGAAATGCGAATGAATGAGTTGATGTCGAGCATCCGAGAGATCGCTTGATCAGAGGTCAATGATGTGAACCTACTGTCAAACACGAGGAAACCTTCCATTGAGGGATGCAGGTACCAACGTACTAATGGTTGATATCTGAGTCTAATTCCCGGATAGTGATTTGGTGTCGACAGGAATAGACTCGTCGAAGGTGGGCCATGATGATTCCCACATCATCGACATGAAATCGGCACAGATGATAAGATGACGAATCAATGGAGTATGTACTGACACAGTGGAGGCCTGACACAATGAATGACTCGAAACAATGCAACCCTTTGAACATATAACGGCATGTAACAGGACTTGGCAGCAGGGATTATTGATAAATAGAGGATAGACACCGGATGAGTGGACTCGTGGCCAGGGAGACAACTCATGATGATGACCATAACTCAGTGAAAAATGGATACCCAAATATAGACAAGAGACGGACACATGCCATGCTCAAAGGTAGCGACTGACAAGCTGCCATAAATAAACTTGACTTATCCCCCCATATTTCCCCGACATGATGGACGAGTACCTCTTTCTTGTTTTGCAAGCTTGAAGAGGCTAACAGATGCTCGGTGTAGCTCATCTCATGGATGAGTCCAATCTCACATGTTTTACGAACCTGAGAGAGGAGGGGTTCGTCCCAAAGTGGGTCCTTCGATGTTAACATTTTAACGAGTCCAAGGAAGGAAAACTCGGTAGTTTTTCATATTTAGAGAGCCTGAAAAACTTAAAGGAAGCTCCATAATGTACTTTTTCGTAAAATTTAGTCCCTCGATCCCGAAAAAGTGTAAAACAATTCCCGAGAGAACTCTCCCAGCCAAGATTGACTGAGGTATACCTTTCTCGTAAATAGTCTAGACGAGCCGAAAAAGGGGTAACCTATCACTGAATAGACGACCTTTCAAATACTTTTACAAGTGTGAAAGAGTCAAGATCACTTGGCAATCTTTTCAATTTTAAGGAGTCTGAAAAGAGCTTAACTATGGACTCCTATGGTCTTTTTCGTAATTTTAAATTATTCTGGTACGAAAAAAGAATAAAATACAACCAGGATAATACTTTCCTCATCGTTTAACGAGCGTGAGTAAAGCTGACCGTACTCGACACCATTTACTTGAGTTTGACAAGCACGACACGGGTGTAAAAGCGCTTGGAATCTTTTTCAAGTTTTAAATCCAGAGCACGAAAAAGATAAAGTGGGCTCGAAATGAAGGTCAAACCATGAATAAACACTAGTGTGAATGTATCGCATTTTTACCGAGGATCCTGTCAATAAATGCTCAAAAACTGGACATTAGCAATGTGAACAAGGGTTTATTTTAACTATTTAAAATAGTAATTAAAATAATGTGAAAAAATGCTATATAAGGAATGGTAAAAAATAGAAATTACTATTCATTTGTGTTTTTTACCCAAAGGAGACATTTTCACCCATTTAGGAGCAAGATTTCAAGGATCCATACCGGGAGTTCTAGGACACCATTTCGACAGCCGTCTGTGCCAGGTAAGAGTGCTTGAGCCCCTCTTTCATTTTATGTAAGAAATTTTTGCTTTCACCAAGGAAAATTTGATTTTTTAGCGAGCCCTTTTGGGCAAGAATCGCCCTTCACACTACCGCGTGGGGGCTCTATCGAAAAAACGCGGTACTGTCTAACAGTACCACGCTGGATCCCCAAACCTAGGCACGGTAGTGTGGACTGCCGCGAGGTAGAATATCCCTCAGACGCGGCAAAGGCGAATTTTTAGTTTTAAAAAATCAAATTTTCTCCAATTTTCTGCTGGAACTAAGTTGCTAAATAGTTACTAATTTCTTTGTTTGACCTTTTGCAAGGATTTGCAACTTATTCTGAGCAAAATGGTAAGCTGGAAAGAAAGAGAGCACGAAGCGGACGACTTTGCAGCTGAAAATGACTTACCAACTGTAACCGCATTGCGAGAATGTGGTTTGCTAAAGTTCTTTAAGACCAAGGGGATTCGTCAGCAACCCAGGCTTCTCACTCATCTCCTTCAATTGTGGGACCCTGACATTCGAGCTTTCCGAGTGGGAGAGCATGTCCTTGAAATTAAACTTGAGGATATTTATTTCCTCATGGGCCTCTTGAAAAGCGGGGCCTGGGTGAACTTTACTGGATACTCAGCTTCAGAATCAAGCACCGACGACTTGATTGCTCGGTATTGCCACGCGGGTTCGAGTAAGAAAAGTGGGAAGGTGGCCATAAAGAAAGTCATAAATCTTCCTGTAAAAACCGTGCTATTCACTATCACGCGTGCAGCGGGAAGCGTGAGTCCACATCAGGAATCCCGCACACAAGTGAAACTCGCAGCAGAGTGCATGGGAGGAACAGTTTTCAACTGGTGTGAGGCAGTGTTGTCCAATCTGAAAGAACAAGTGCACAAGTGTAGGACTGGGAAAAATACTCAGTTTGGCTATGGGAGCATCCTGGTCACTTTCTTTTTGGCGAGGGTGCCACTACTGCGTCCACAGATATCTATGCGCCCTCGTCCACCTACCGAGCCATGGATGGCTCGATGGAGTGACTATGCTGGACGCCTCGGGGGACCTCAGCGGCTAGCCTTTGGCGAGGACTTCTTCTCTTGGCTAGAGGAGCAGATAGTTATGATTGATGACTATCCCTACTCAGGGGTAGATTTCCGTGAGGACATCGACTTGGCATTGCCAGAGGATGATGACTGGGATGACTCTGGTATGACCTTCATGGATATGTATTTTTTCCTTTTTCAATATTTAATTTTTATTGCTTTTTTAGAATGTGTAAAAGATGCCTAATGTATATTCGCATGCATGTTGCAGACCGTGGACCACAGAGACCAGCTGGGTACTCTCCACTACGTCGTGGTGGTGTCGATCGTCAAGCTGTTCCTGATGAAGAGGAAGATGAAGACGAGGCAGGAGGCGTTCGGGACATTGAGAGGAACCTGCAGGGATTGACTCATGGTATCCCTGCTATGCGGATGGATGACGTCCCTTACCACCTCCAGCGGCATACTGTAAGTGTACCTGGTCGTATCAGTCGACTTCTTCGCAGGGTGGTTCGAGTTGTAGTGTGTTACCACCAGCAGTGGGAGGAGTCCGATGAGGGACATGATAGGTCTCCTAGATCTCCATAGATGGTATTTTGATCTTTTTGCAGCATGTACACGATATGTAGGCTTTGAGGGCCAATTTTTGTATATGGGATTTGATCCCCAATTTTATCTTTGACACAAACTTTATGTATTTTGGAAAAAACACTTTTATATACAGTGATATGGACCTATTTATGATCTAAATATTTACAATGACTTGTGCATTTTATTTTTTATGATGTTTTTATGTATGGGCAAGATGCCAATCCAAAATGTAATTAGCTAATGAATCAGCAATATAATTGAATTCTCTCGGTATGTGTTGATATATGATAAAATTAAATGACCGTTCCAAGAGGCGTACTCTTCGAAATAAATGAAGTAATGTAGGATCGCGAACTATGTAAACACGGTTTAGATGAGAAACCATGAGTTGGGAGTCTAAAAAGACTGATAAGGAGTCAATCCCGAGTGAAGCAACCTCTGTCAAGAGACCAATGACTGCATGGTACTCCGCGATATTGTTGGTTGCAGGACCTAAACAATTGGCTCCTGAAGAAATCAACTCGCCAGTGGGGGAATAGATTACCCATGCTGCGGAAGTGAGATTCCGGGTATGTCGGCTTGCATCGTCGGCGAATCCAAAGTAGGCAGACATCTGCGCATAAAGTCACGAGTCAAAGTAAGAGTGGATACATGAGGTCCACGCGCACACTAAAAATAAAGCAAAAAGCAAACTAAGTACATTATGTACAACAAGTAACCCGCGTAGGGTAACCTCACGCGTAGAAACGTTTGAGGTATAACCCGTTGCGGGGCCGTGCCAATGGCGTACCATCACAATCGATTAGTTCATAGGCTCCTTTTTCTAAGACACGTTTTACAATGAAGGGGCCGTACCACATATATTCAAGTTTACCTTTTCCAAGCTTATCATGCATCTGATCATATGTAAGTACGAGGTCACCCTCATTGAAGATCCGAGGTTGAACGGATTTGTCGTATTGAGCTTTGATGCGTTTTTTGTGAGCTTCATTAGCCAAAGCGGCGTCGCGGCGGGTTTCATCTAGCTTGGCTAGGTATAGAAACCGTTCCTCTTCGGAAGTAGTGTGTGGAAGTAGCTCTATGGCTATCTTGAGTGATGGAATTTCACATTCAATTGAGAGAATGGCTTCTAGGCCGTACACCAGTTGAAATGGTGTAAATCCAGTAGCACTTTTCACTGAGGTTCGGTATGCCCACAGTGCTGAGAACAAAGCTGAGTGCCAATTGGATTTCTGGGTACCCACAATGCGCTGAATCATTCATTTTAGGACTTTATTAATGGCTTCAACTTGGCCATTAGCTTGTGGGTAATACGGGGTTGAGTTTTCGTGGCGAAAACCCAGTTTGGCACTTAGTTCTTTGATCATATGGTTCCTGAAATGGGAACCATGATCGGTCACAATAGACTGTGGGACACCGAATCTAGCTATAATATGATTGAATATGAACTGCGCTACTGTTTTGCCGTCTTCAGCATATGTAGGCATCGCTTCAGCCCATTTTGTAAAATAGTCGACAGCTACTATGACATAGCTATGCCCCCCGGCTGAAGTGGGATTACAGTGCATAAAATCGATGCCCCATTTGGAAAAGGGGCCGACGGAAATGACAGGATGGAGTGGAGCAGGATGCGAGCGTGCTTTGCTATGAAAGAATTGACATGGCGGACACTTCTTGACTGTTTAAATGCAGTCTTTGAAAATTGAGGGCCAGAAGTATCCCGCTCGCAGTATTTTCTGGGCCGTAGCCATCCCAGAGAGATGACCACCACATGCTCCAGCGTGGCAGTCGTTGAGAACGCGTTCCGCCTCATCTAAGGTCAAACAGCGTCGAAGGACAGTGTCGACACCACGACGATACAGAGTATCGTTCACTATAAGGTAGTATTTTGCGTGATGTCTGATACGTCGCCGTTCATCGCGGGTGAGATCGGGACGGAAGCGTTGGGTTTGGAGATATAAGAGAATATCCCCATACCACAGATCATATGTGCTAATGAGGAACAATGATTCGTCGGGAAGAGAATCAATGGGCTCGGATTGCTCAGTAGCACGGGGCAGGTTACAAATTAACTCAGCGAAGACCAGAGATTTCTTAGACTTGGCTTTGACAAATTCCAAGTCAAACTCTTGAAGGATGACAATCCAACGGGAGTACTTGCCCCCAAGCACTTGTCGTGTGAGGATATAGTACATTGGATTGAAATCGGCGATGACGGTGGTCCGACGGAGTAAGATGTAGTGACGGAATCTCTGGACAGCAAATACTGTTGCCAGAGCCAGCTTTTCAACATGTGAGTAGCGAGTTTCAGAGTCAAGAAGACTCTTGCTAAGATAGTACCCCACATGTTCTATGCCGTTGTGGTCTTCCTGGACTAACACCATACCAATGGTGGAAATCGAGGCTGCGAGATAAAGGATGTAGTCCTGTGTGTAATTGGGGGGTTGAATCACAGGATCTTTCGTTAAGGCTTCCTTTAAATTGTCAAAGGAGCGTTGGGATTTGTCATCCCATATGAAGGGAACATTCTTCTTGAGAAGCCGCATGTAGCCTTTTGTTATCTCGGACAGATTGCAGATAAAACGGCGTAGAAAGTTTGCATGCCCTTGCAAACATTGAAGTTCTGGAATATTGGTAGGTGAAGGCAGGGCTATGATAGCTGCTACCTTTGCGGGATCTAGACGTATCCCGTCTTTGGATACTATGAAGCCCAACAGTTTTCTGGCTTCTACACAGAAGACGCACTTATGCGGGTTCAAACGTATATTGTAGCGCCGGCACCTTTCGAAAATGGCACTCAAGTGGTCTGGATGGTCTTCCCGAGTTCGAGAATGAGCGGGGAGATCATCAAGATATGGCTCTACGATATGTTTGATGTCATGGAATGCATAGGACATCGCCTATTGGAAATTTGCCCCGGCATTTTTCAGGCCAAAAGGTAACTTTCGATATGCAAAGATCCCCCAAGGGCAGATAAAGGCCGTTCTGTGCTGGTCGGCTGGGAGGATATCGATCTGATTATAGCTAGAGAAGCCATCCATAAATGAAAAGATAACACTTTCGGCACAGTTATCGATGATCTAGTCGATAAACGGAATTGGGTAGTTGTCCTTGGGACAAGCCTTGTTCAAATCACGGTAATCAACACAGACTCTAATCGTTCCCTGTTTCTTGGCTACGGGAACGATGTTGGATACCCATTCTGTCAATGGGACAGGATAGATAAAACCAGCACGCAAAAGTTTTTCAACTTCTGCTTTAATGGCGGCTGCCTTACGAGGATGGACGGGTCGAAGCTTTTGCCGAACAGGTCGGGCGCCAGGGAAAGTTGGAATTTCGTGGACCACAATCGAGGGGTCTATCCCTAGCATTTCTTCGTAACTCCAAGCAAAAACATCGCGGAAAGTTTTAAAGTAGGCACTATAGAACTCCGTTTCGAGGGGAGTACATGTTTTGCCAATGTGTACATTTTCCACGATACCAGGCTTCACTGAAATATCGATGGGAGTGGTTTCCATAAGATTGGCCAAGTTTCCTTCAGAAAATACCTCATCGAGGGAAGTGGGGAACTTGGTTTGAACCATCCCAAGTGAAGCGCTGGGTCTGGTATCAGGCTCAAGTGGCTGAATGGTGGGGAATGAAGATCGATGATGAAAATCTCCCCATGGTGGCTCATCACCGCACATAACCTCCATGATTGATTCGTCAGTAGGAAAAATCAAGTTGAGAGGATCAAAGAGTGGTGGGTGTGGATGAGTTTCAGCCGAGAGCTGTGCCACAGTGTGATCGGTAGAACAGTCGACCCAATCTGTGGCTGTTTGGATCGCATGATATGCTGCAAGGTTTCTGTTCAAAGGCATGGAATTGCCATAGCCTTGAATCTGAGTGGGACTCGGAATCACCCATGAATCATCGGAAGGGGTGACATGCAATGAAATCATGTTGACTGGTTGAAGATGGGTTCCCAGCTCTGGAAAAACTCCAATGAGGGAAGAATCCTTCATGAGACCAACACCTATGTCTTGGCACCAGTACCGAGGTTGATCCAATAACGGGACGGTATTGGTGGAGTTCGGATGGGAGTCTGGGATACAGTAATCGAGTTGATCAATAGTGACAATTTTCCCTTCATGAGGAAATTGTACAATCCGGAAGACTGTAGATGCTATGGCGGTCATGGCATAGAACCAGTTCCGACCAAGTAGGAGATTGTAATCCAAAGGTGCATCTACGACTTCGATGTGTACGGATACTGTTTTTCCCCCCAGTTCAACACCGATTGAGGGAATGAGTCCATATGGTTGAAAACCATGTCCATCAAATGCCCTGAGAGTAGTGGGAGAAGTTGTGACCTCGGGTGAGCCTAAGGCTCTCCAGCAGTTCAAAGACATAATCGACGTGGAAGCACCCTCATCTAACACAGTGCGATGGATGACATTTCCACAGATTTTTGTATGCACCTGGAAGGCTAACTGGTGAGAAATCCTAGGTTTAGCGTGCTCCAAGTTAAACATGATGGAGTTTGAAGTATCCGGGTCCATTGCCCCCAGTGCTGAAAGTAGGGTTCTACGCTGCGTGGGGCAGTGTTGGAGAACCTCGAGAGTCGACATAGCGCAAGGTGCTTGAGCCAAATCCTCAACAATGTTGTAGTTTTGGGCAGCTCGCGCATTCGGATTAAATGTCGCCTTTCGTATGGTGCCCTTGAGTGGGCGTAGCACTGTGTCCATGAGTGGTCTCTCGATATGGAGATGACCGTTAGGGGGGGGGGATAGGAATCGGATCTTCAACAGGAGATTTTCCTTTGGCTATCTCCGATTGTTTGTTTGAACTTGGAGGGTTGTCATACGTCTTTGAACGAGTGGTGATATTAATCTCCTCATTACTTGTCATTAGGATTTCGCGGTTTGTGGACGTCTCTCCGCGGGTGGGATTGGTCGGGTTGCCCCCTTGTGGGGATTCCTGGGCAACCATTTGTTGTTGCTGTTGGGGGAAAGGGTCAGTTAGCACTGCCGGGCGAGAGGATCCTTTAACGAACTTGTTGACCTCGTCCTCTTAGGTACAGTCATGCGTATAATGATCATCTTGACAAATCAAGCAGGGAAACTTAGCTTTCCGACGTGGTTTCTGGTCATTCTGGGTAGTTTTTGGCTTGGGGTTCTCCTGCTGGTTCTTTTTGGTTTTGCCATGATTGTTTTTCTTCTTTCCTCCGGATGGTTGTGACGTAGATTGAACTGCATTCACTTTCGAGGAGACAGCAGGAGAGGTGGAAGCTTTTGAAGTGGCCTGGGTAAAAGCGGGGGAAGCAGAAGCTTGTTGTCCCGTCGAGTTGGTAGCAGGCTGAGCCTTGACTGAACCAACAATACCATCAATGGGTGGTTCAGTGGTAGGCTTTGTTGGATCAGTGTGAACGCGGGAGGCATGTGGAAGAAGTTCATGTAAAGTACCGGATTGAGTATATACCAAATCCATGTATTGTGCTGCCGAGATGGCTTGTTCTTCTGTAACCGGTCCGCGCATAGCAATATCTCTGGCTATGGGAGGCAAAAAGGATTTTGTAAACCAATCAGCAAGTATCTGATCCGGAATAGGTGCCTTTATTAGCCTACGGCGTCTTCGCCACTCGTGGATGTGATCCGAAATATGTGTAGAAGTGGTTTGACGCAGTGAAGTTAGCAGTTCTGTTCCAGTATCATACCGGATGGGGAGCTGGAAATGTGTCAGAAACTGCATAGCCAAAGTGTTGAAATCACGAAAAGAGTGTTGTGGCAGCTCGATATACCATTTTGCTGTCGTTCCGGTGAGCGTACGTTGGAAGAGCCGAAGTCGGATGGAATCATCCATAAAGGAGTTGGATGAACACCAAAGATGGAAGGTCATCACGTGGTTCTTGGGGTCTTCCCTGGGCTTGGCATCGAACTTAGGAATGTCCGATGGTAGTTTGGCTGGAATAGGTGGCCAGTGAGGTTCATGCCATATAGGATCGTTGATAAGCCTCGACAAATCAGGTAGATCAAGTGTGGCCAAAAAGGGAAGTTGACGGTTGGTCTGTGGGAATGAGTAATAACCATGTGGTGCTGAGAACCCTGGAGGGCCCTGCATAGCATACTGCTGTGTGTTATACCCATATGAGTTTCCCGCGGGATACTGCTGGAAATTCTGTGGATGGTAAGCCATCTGGTTAACCGGTTGATTGTAAGCAACCAGTTGGTGGGTGTTCTGCTGAGTGGGTATAGTACCTTGGGGTTGCTGGAACCCAGGAAAAGTTGATGTTCCTTGTTGGGGAAAAGTTCCCTGGAATTGTTGTGTTCTAGGGATGTTACCACTATACTGTGTAAGTGGAGGGTTTCCCATAACAAGGTTGGGGGGTGGCTGCGATAGTGGTGTCCATGGAAGGCTCGTTCCTGCTTGAGGAGTGAGTGGGAATTGGAGTGATGGGTTCCATGGAGTTGTAGCAGCTGAAGGGTAAGGGAAACCAGAATTCAAGTTGGGGGGAATCTGGGATTGCCCCCCAGCTTGATTCCAGTTTCCAAAAAGTGAGTACCCCCCACTCTGTGGGATTTGATTATCCCAAGAAGGAAGTATGTCTGACAGGGGTTGTTGAGAGTAAGGCCCGGTTGGAACACCGGAATAGGGTTTCCCACTGTCAGGTGGATTGTACATACCGAACTGAGTAGACGCTGCTGGTTGGGAAGTTTGTTGGATCGAGCCAATAGGTTGTTCGCCAGCAGTTAGGTTGGATGGCCCTATATGAGGAGGCTATTGACTGGGAACTGGGTTCCCAGCAAAAGGTTGTCCTCCAACTGGTTGGGTTGATGGCCCACCAGTTGGAGGTTGTTGACTCGGAACAGGGTTCCCAACAAAAGGTTGTCCACCAACTGGTTGGGTTGATGGCACACCAGGGGGAATTTGGTAGTTAGAGTTGGGGACCACTGTAGTCGGTTGTCCACCTCCTGAGATAGTGTAAATGGTGGCTGAGGGTGATCCTCCGGTCCAACCGAAAGATCCAGCAGTGTGACTAAGCGTTCTTCCGCCACTGGTCAAATATGATAACGTGGATTGGCCAACGGCACCAAAAGTACCTATTTGCGGAGGAGGTCGTCCATATCGAACAGGTGAGGACGGGGAAAAAACTGGGTTATCCCTCATAGAATGTGCACCAAATATAGGTGATGACATCAAATGTAGGGAATTTAGCCTAGGGGTATTAGCGTCGTCCATGACATGTTCAATGGTAGGAGGACCCTCGAAAACTGGGTCCGAGTTCATGTCCTGGAAAAGGTTTTGGGGATCCGGCAGGAACCTAGGTATGGTAACATCCGAAGGTCCTGCACCGTCTGCAAAGGAGTGTCGAAACTTCATGCTAGACGAGATGTTGGGATCCCTATAGTCAGAAGGACGAGTGTCAGGGGGATATCGAGAGGCTGACGAGAGCATTTGCTCTGTGCTGCGTCTAAACCGTGCCGATGCTAACGGAGAGTTCGCTAGGCTAACCATATTAGACTGGATGGAAGCCATGATTTCATGTCCCGGAGGGAGGTTGGGTAGAGCAATAGTACGAGGTACGTTGCTAGAAGAACTCGTTTCCTGCGGGTGAACACTGGGTGACGTAGTAATAACAGGCGGAAGATCCGCCTGGGAAGTGATGAAACCATAATCAGGTTCAAAGGGTGTGTCAGGAAGTTGAGTATCTTCAACGATTTCAACGTACCCGCCTGGGACTGAAATCAAGCCAGGTATGTCCTGGTAGGACCTTTCTATGGTGCCAACAGATCCGTCTGTATCATTGTGAAAAGTGTCTAATGGACGGGAAGTGCTGACATCCGGTAGAAGGATGACCTCTGGTCTAGTACTCTGGGTTGTACTAGGTTCAGTTGCGGTAACTGTGTCCATTGTGATAGATAAATCTGGAATGACAGTGGGTGAAGTGACAGTGGAGGTCTCAGATATGCTAATGGTTGCAGAAACTGCAATAGATTCTGAGACTGTGCTGTGAGTGGCAGTTACGGGTGGAACTGAATCCATTGTACGTATCGGTGGTGGAATGTTCCCTCGACCAGCACCGCGGCCAGGAGGATCAGGAATGCATGATGCAGGCGGACTAGTAGTCCGTGGCGGTGGTGGTGGTGGAGGGCTTTGGCCCTGTTGTCTTCGTGATCTTCATGGTAGATCTGACATGATGACAGGAAAATGAAAATTGGAGGCAGTATCGTAAACAAAGAACTCAAAAACTCTAATGCAACCGAGTGTGCAGAAGAGGAGCTAGAAAAAGCAAGGCTCATAGGCCAAAAAAGCAAGCTCTAAAATCTATACTGAGACCGGTGTCTCAATAAGCGAGATGATCAACAAAAATGGCCAGAATGCCAACAAGCAGTCCCTATAAAGAAAAAATGACCCTCTACAAAGATGAGATAGCAAGCAAACTCCTAACTAAGAGCTGGAGACCTCAACAGGCTGTATCCTTCGCAAGGTGATGAAATCCAATTTGAACAATACAACATGAGAGACCGATATAAGAAGGATATCCCTCTACCGAAAGGGATCCTGGGTAAAAGAGCCCTAGTAGAATAGATACTAAGCCACCTCGTTCATGACACGTCGGAAAAGGTTTTGGGCACTTCATCCTTCTGAAGAAGACAGCGATCGATGTTGCCTTAGGGCTAAGTGGAGTGCGGTATTCCACAGAGTTCGTCCGGTTCTCAATCTCGCGGCCGTTTAACCCTTGAAAGTTGGAAACAGTCAAGAGGCCCCTCCACAAACTGGTTGTGACCGTGTCAATAAGTACTAGAGGATTTTAGTTCCCTAAAGACAACGACTATGTCTCAGATGAAAGCGACAAGGGGGAATTATTTTGATGCCTATCCCCGGTGTCCTACCTAACTACCAAATTCTTTTGATTTCCTCAAGTGAGGTTAAAGTTGGTTTAATTAGGGTGATTAATTTTAGTGGTTGTCTTACTCAATCGGGTAGTGGATGTGAAACTTGATGGTGTTATGACGACTCAAACCATGCAAATGAGAATGAATCACAAATAAGCCTTTGTCTTCGATGAAATCTAGCTAGGGTAAAGATAGAGGTTCTTCGATCAAATATGCATGAAATTTTTCACAAGCAAACATCAAAGCAAGAGATTTTTCCTTTTCAATTTATAAGCAAAGCCAAACTGAAGTAAACACTCTTTTCAATGCACTGATTTTACAATCTACAATGCTTCTACAATGAGAATTTCTGTGGCAAAATCAATGGTTCATTTCCCTATGCAAAATACCACTAGACTTTTTCAATTTAAACAACAAAATTGCTCTCAAATAATGATCTTTTTAATTTACTGAAAATGATGATGATAATATGACTGTAAAAGCTACAGTATTCAGTAACATAGAACAGTGGTGTTGAGTTGGTTGTGGTGAAAAAATCAAGTCAATGCAATCAAACTGGAAAAATGACCCATATGTCAAAAGTGCCACTAATTCAATCAACAATCAAGCTCACAAAATGGGTAATAAGCACACCATGCAGACTGGAAATTGACCAGGATGCTAACAGGCAACAGTAAACACTATCTAAGGCAGAGAGAGACTCTGGAAACCAAGCAAAGATAAAAAAAATTTAAAAGCTTGCAGACACTACCGCGGGTAATGGTCTGACTGGAGCGCGGCACTGTGACAGTACCGCTCTGGTATTAAGGAAGAGAACGCGGGTACTACCGCGCTGGAGGCAATTCAGAGGGCGCGGTACTGTGGTAAGGTAAGGAAAAAGCGCAACTTGAGAAAATGAAATGAAGTTTTCAGGGTTGTTGCCAACCCAGGGGACTCAGTGATCAAACAGGGAGATAAATACAGTGAGGAGGAGTGAATAAAGGTCAAAAAGGACCAAGATTCAAACTGGTTTGAAGTGCAACAAAAACTCACAATGCAAAGATAAATGGATGTGAATTGAATCAATCAAGCAGTAATCAAAACCAGCGGAGTCGCCATTCTTGTTATGTAGAATTTTGTCCTACGGATAAACCAAAACTCTCTTAACTTTAAAGCAGACTTTAAACTAACTTTAAAGCAAGAAACAAGTCAAAACAAATGCTACCTTGAATCCCTAGATCTAACAAACATCTCAAGATTAAAATGCTAGAAAGAGTAGAAGAAGTTTAGCTAACCTTCTATCCAGACGCTTGTTTTTGTAGTTGCTCCAATCTCCAAGCCCTCACAAATGAACCTGTCAAAATGGAACCAAGACACAAGAATGCACTATTCTCTAGCAACCTGAAACATGAGTTAGAATCTAAATCTATGAAAGATACAAATCATATCATTAAAACAAAATTAACACAAATGATTTGGGAAAACAAGACAAGTTATTCCATTACAACTTGAAGAATACTTACAAAAGGTGCTTGATGTCCAAGCCAATCCTCCAGCTCCAAGTGTCTTCTCCTCTAGCTATCTCCACAATGCTGTAAGACCATAAGTTTGGTACTCTCAAGAGTCCTCCCCCTTTCCCAATGGAATGCCTCTCTTTTATAGTGAATGGTGAGGTTAACCAACAAGAGAGATGGGTGGATCTAGGGAGAGATAAGTGGATCAGGGTTTCTAATCAAAGGAAATGAGTTGAGATTGAATCAGGGACCCCAATATTCCATTATCTTCGAAAATCCAAAATCCCACAAGCCAAGGGAAAAAAGCTAATAAAAGAGTACCGCGCTCTGCAGTCTCAGCACAACGCGGTACTGCCGCGTTTTGGGGGAAAATCATAGCGCGGTAGTGTCTAGTACCGCGTTTTGATAAATGAGCAAGGCGTGGTAGTGTGTGTAGATAAAGTCTTAGGTGGGTCAGAACTTGTCAGGGTAGATTCACCTTCAAGGTTGACTCATCATATGCCTCTTCTGGATGGCTTAAAACAATAGGGAAAGTGTCGTCAACTCGTATTATGATAGAGATGCGACACTGTGAAACATGGAGGTATAACATATGGCTTCTTGGAATGAAGAAATATTTCAGAATTCAATACTACTTAGGAAATGAAAAAGCTAGAATTGTCATTTACAATCTAAATGGTAGAGCTTCAATTTGGTGGGACAACCTCTTGCAAGTGAAAGGAGTCAGTGAGAGGACGATCATTTAGGAAAGATTTTAAAAGTATTTCAAGGAGAAATACCTTTCAGCCAGGTATTATGATAGTAAGAGAAAAGAGTTCAATGAACTTGGGTTGGAACAAAAATCTATGGAAGAGCATGTCCAAAAAATTTTGGAATTATTAAGGTATGTTGACTATATCAAAGATGAGAGGATAAAAATCCAATGTTTCACTAGGAGTCTACCTCAAAGTTTCAAAGATAGGATTGAGTTTGTTAATCCACCAAGTCTTGATGAAGCCATTAGAATGGCAATGCATTGCTATAAGCAGAATAAAGAAAAAACAGAGGTTAACCAAGCATGGAAAGGAAATCCAAGAGGGAGGTTTGATCAAAAGAAGAGTGGCTTCAAGCCATCATTCAAATGTCAGCCTAGAACCTTTCCACAGGGGCAGAAAGCAAGGAGTGGATTCAAACCAGCAGTAGCAACAGACAAAGCATCAAAGGGACCACTTCAATGTTGGGGATGTGGAGAAAACCACATGTTGAAGGACTGTCCACATCAAAAGGATAATCCCCAAAGGTTGCACAACTTAAAGGGAGCAGCTACAGTGGAGGACATGGCAAGGGAAACGCCTCAAATTTATGCAGCATTGGATAATCATCAAGCAGACCATCAATCATCAATGGTGGAAGTGGAAGGTAAGATTGCTACACAATCTATTTCTGTTTTGATTGATCCAGGATCTACTCATAGTTATGTTTCTCCAAAAGTGGTTGAAGGTTGTTCTCTTAGAAAAGTGAAGCATAATAAATATTGGTTAGTTCAATTAGCAACAGGGACCAAGAGGAAAGTAAGTGAAGTAGTGGTGGAGTGCCCCATAGAATTGAATGGACTCCACACACATGCAGGATTGAATGTGCTACCTTTAGGATCGTATGATGCCTTAATTGACATTGACTAGTTGGAAAAGCATAGAGCCAAGTTGGACTGTTATGAGAAATCACTTGAATGCATTGATGAAGAGGGAAGACCAAGATTGGTAAGAGGAATTCCCAAGCAAGTTTCAGTAAGACAAATTTAAGCCCTATAGTTGAAAAAGTCTTATAAGAAAGGTTGTCAATTATATGCAGTTCATATGTCAGATTCGTCCGAGGACAAGGGTCCAAGGATATAAGATTTCTCATTATTGCAAGAGTTCCAAGATGTATTTCTGGATGAAGTGTCGGGACTACGACGAAAGAGAGATATTGATTTTACCATCGATCTTGTTCCAGGGGCAGCACCAAATTCCAAAGCTCCTTATAGAATGAGCACACCGGAATTGGTAGAGTTGAAGATGAAGCTACAAGAATTAATGGACAAAAGGTATATCATACCAAGTGTGTCTCCTTGGGGAGCACCGGTGTTATTTGTTAAGAAGAAGGATGGGACTCTAAGGCTGTGTATTGATTACAGGAAGCTCAATAAAGTGACAGTCAAGAACAAGTATCCATTGCCAAGAATTGATGACTTGTTTGATCAAATAAAGGAAGCTAAATTGTTTTCAAAGATTGACTTGAGGTATAGCTATCATCAAGTGAGGATTAAGGAAGAAGACATTCACAAGACGGCTTTCAGAACTAGATATGGTCATTATGAGTTCACTGTGGTGCCATTTGGTCTTACCAACGCACCTGCTACATCATGTGTCTCATGAATAGTATCTTCAGCAAATATTTGGATAAGTTTGTGATTGTGTTCTCGGATGACATTCTTGTCTATTCAAGGAATGAAGAAGAACATGAGGAACATCTAAGGATGGTGTTGCAAGTTCTTAGAGAACATCAGTTGTATGCCAAGTTAAGCAAGTGCAAATTTTACCAAAAGAAGGTGCAATATTTGGGTCATATCATTTCTGAAGAAGGTATTGCAGTGGATCCAGAAAAGATTAATGCCATCATGGATTGGTCTACTCCAAAGAATGTTTTAGATGTTAGATCTTTTATGGGTCTTGCTGGTTACTACAGAAGGTTCATTGAAGGATTCTCCAAGATAGCTCATCCAATCACTTCATTGCAGAAGAAGAATATCAAGTTTACATGGTCAGAAAAGTGTGAGAAAAGCTTTCAGTAGTTGAAGGAGCTACTTACCAGCGCTCTTATTTTAAAGATAGCAGATCCAAAGAAGGATTTCGTGGTATGCACAGATGCTTGCATTGAAGGGCTAGGTGGAGTGCTCATGCAAGAAGGCATTGTGATTTGCTATGAGTCAAGGAAGTTAAAAGAAAAATGAAAAGAATTATGCCACGCGTGATTTAGAATTAGTAGCCATAGTACATGCTCTTAAGATGTGGAGACATTATTTGATGGGAAGAAGATTCGAGCTTAGAACAGACCACATGAGCTTGAAGTACTTGTTTGACCATCCAAACTTGAATGCTAGGCAATCTAGATGGATGGATTTTCTTTGTGAATTTGATTTTGAAATTAAGCATATAAAAGGGAAAGAGAACAAGGTTGCAGATGCTCTCAGCAGAAAATTTCATGTTGCATCATTAAGTGTGTGTAAATCAGATTTGAAGACAAGAGTTCTTGAAGCCCAAAACAGTGATGAGACTTGCCTTCAAATTAAGGAGAAGTTGCAGCAAGGTAATGTGGATGAAAAGTGTGTGAGATATCATCTTGGTGAAAACAATATCCTCATCTACAAGGATAGATTGTACATTCCAAATGGTGCAGATTTGAAGAAGCTAGTGATGGATGAAATTCATCAAATGCCATATTCTGGACATCCAGGATATCAAAAGACTATAACAGCACCAAGAAAGCAATACTTTTGGCATGGTATGAATAAGGACATAGCTGATTATATTACTAGGTGTCAGAAGTGCCAACAAATCAAGGCAGAACACCAACATTTAGCAGTATTGTTGCAACCCTTACCCATTCCAGAATGGAAGTGGAAAGTGATCTCTATGGATTTTATAACAGGTCTACCCATGACAGTGAAGAAGCATGATTCAATCATGGTTGTGGTAGAAAATCTATCAAAGGTAGCTCACTTTATTCAAGTCAAGTCCACTCACAAGGCTAATGACATTGTGAATATCTTCATGAGAGAGATATTCAAGTTGCATGGATTGCCTAAGGCAATAATTTCTGATCTCGATACAAAGTTCACTTCCAATTTTTGGAAGGGATTGTTTTAGGAATTGGGAACTAAATTGAATTTTAGTACAGCATATCATCCTCAAACAGATGGCCAAACTGAGAGGGTGAATCAGATTCTTGAAGACATGCTGAGAATGTATGTGATGGACAAACCATCCAAGTGGGAAGATTTTCTACACTTGGTAGAATTTGCATACAATAATGGACATCATGCATCCTTGGGAATGAGTCCATTTGAAGCATTGTATGGCAAAGGATGCAGGACTCCAGTGAATTGGGACAGCCCGGTGAACAGGGTAGTACTTGGGCCAGATATGATCAAGGAAATGGAACAGGAGGTTGCTAAGATCAGGCAGAATTTAAAGGCAGCTCAGGACAGGCAAAAGAGTTATGCAGATTTGAAAAGAGTGCATAAGGAATTTCAGATTGGGGATCATGTTTATTTGAGAGTGAAACCAAGGAAAATTTCCCTCAAGTTAGGTATTTATTCCAAGTTGTCACCAAGATATTGTGGGCCATTTGAAGTCCTTGATAGGATAGGGTCAGTTGCATATAGAGTTGCATTGCCTGCTAACATAAGAGATCATAATGTTTTCCATGTATCTTTGTTTAAGAAGTATGTACATGATCCTAATCATATGATTGATTGGAATGTGATATAGGTGGAACCCAAGGGAGAGTTCCAAGTAGAGCCTATGCACATTCTCAACAAGAAGGTCACTTTGCTCCGGAACAGAGCCATCGAACAGGTAAAGGTCCAATGGGAGCACCTTAGTCCTGCTGAGGCTACATGGGAGATGGAGGATGCCATGAGAGAGTCATTCCCATTTTTGTTCAGTTTTGAGAACACCGAGGATGGTGTTATTATAAGGGGAAGGGGAATGTAATACCCCAATTTTGACCCTTGTGATTTATTGACTTTTATGTAAATATTGTATACATACGATGTGTGTTTCCCTAGCATGGAGCTCAAGGCCAAGGCCCCGCTAGTGTTTGTTCGTATTTTATTTAAAATGGACAAGCATTTGACATTTTGTTACCCATGTGCTATTAAGCCATGGGATATTGTAAATTGATGTAAATATTTAATATTGCAATAAAATACCAAAAACTGGCTATGGGAGCAACGAATGAGAAGGGGCCATGTGTATCCACTAGGGAGTGGTGAGGGGGCTGTGGGGATGAACCATATGCTACCAAATGTCATTGTGAGAACCTATTTGACTTTCTTTGATGACATTTATTTCTGTTGTAAGGAAGTAGTTGAAGATTTCAGTCCATGGCTTCAATGGAGCATGGGCAGCCCAGAAAATCGTATTTGCAAGTATGGGCTCTGTTTTCTTGTACCACAAGTCACTCTAACTCATGGGATTTGATTCTTCCTCATTTCCATTCTAGTGGGGAAGAACCCACCATCAATTTTCATCCAAAAACGAATTGCTAGCAGTGAAAAAAAACCAGAAATCTCAACTTTGAAAGAACCCAACATCAATTTTCATCCAAAAACGAATTGCCAGCAATGAAAAAAACCCAAAAATCGCAACTTTGAAAGAGCACACGTTTTGGAGAGAAAAAAATGCACATATTTGATATTGGATAGTAAAATCCAATGGGGGATCCATAGATATGAACCTTGGGGCGAATTTGAGAGTATTAGATACCCCGAAATCCATTGGAAAACCCAGTTTTTATAGCCCATAAAATCAGTGACGGGATTGAGTTACTTAATGAACAGAATTGTGAGAAATCCAATTGTGAATGACTGAGCAGAGGTTGGGTTTGCTTGATAAACCCAGTGAAGGATAGAATCTCAAGGATTAGCAGCTGGACCTTTCTATGCCCACCCTGTAGAGCACTGGAGGGAAGGGACGCCTGAGGGACTGTGTAGCAGAGAAGGGGACCTTCCTTGTGTTGGGTGTGGTAGATAATGTGGGTGCATTGACTGTTGAATTCATTTGAGATGCCTGTAGCTCTGTGGTTGAGCTCACTGGCTTAGCATTTCCCTCCTTTGTCTTTCATATTCTTGACAAACCCAACTGTGTGTTGGCTTAGCATAGTTGTTGAGTGAAACCATGGCTGCGAGTGAGCCCAACTAGTTCCTCCTTAGTGGATACATAACCCAGCTCGGGGGTGATCTCTCAACTGAAAGAATACAAGCTGGACATAGATCTATGGTTGGGTGGAACGTTGCTCTCACATAGCCAGTTGTTTGGACAGCTTCATCTTCAAGATAAGTGTTATCTGTGTTATAACTTATATGCATTTTTTGTTCTGTAATGTGTTAATTTGGAATGGTAATTATTCATGTTAATGGAATTGATATGAAGTCTGTGCATAGCCTGGAAATGGAATTGAAATCCCTGTGTGTTGAATCATCATATGCTTGTGTTAGATATGAGGAGGCATTACTGTTTGTGTGCTTGCTAGTATGTTTATTTTCGATGTGTTTATTTGAAGTATGAGTCTGCACACATGAAGTTCTTATTTATTTTTGAAATTATGAGTCATGTATGGGGATGAGTTTACCAATTAATCCCAGTAAGTTTGGTTCACGTTTCCTTCCTTGCATCGAAATTGATGGAAGGGGACGTGACATAGGTGTTGGAAGTATCAACCTGATGACTGGGCAGCATGCGGATGCATGCATAATGCATGTTGCATGCAAGACTGAAAATGCAAAGGATGAAAATGCTGGTAGGACTAGGATGGAGTATAGGAATATGCTAACATGGGTTTGTATCCCATCCATGCTTCAAAAGGAGTACAGTCACTGAGTCCCTTGTGAGGAACTCTGTTATGAAGATAACTGGCATAGTTGATGGCTTCTGCCCAAATACTAGGATGTAATCCCTTTGATTTTAACATGCAAGTGGCCATCTCTTTTAATGTTCTATTCTTCCTTTCAGCTACACCATTATGTTGTGGTGTGTAGGGAACAGTGTGTTGTATTTCAATGCCCTCTTCAATACAGAAATATTGAAACTCACCCTTAATGTACTCACCACCATTGTCAGTGCGAATGGATTTTATCTTCCTTTCTGAAAGTTTCTCTATAGAGGACTTGAAAAAATTGAAGAAGCTAAATACTTATGATTTCAATCTAAGGAAATATACCCAAGTGAATCTAGAATAATCATCAACAAAAGTGAGCACATACCTTTCCTTGTTTAGAGACAGATCGGGAAACGGACCAACCACGTCACTATGAATGAGATCAAGGGGTTGAGAGGCTCTCCTAGCCTTTCCCTTTTCAAATTTCTTCTCAGGATGCTTTCCCATCAAACAACCATGACAGTTACCTTTGGCAAATTTGATTTTGGGTAGCCCATCAACCACATCCTTTGCATGCATGTCATGCAAGTATTTGTAGTTGAGATGCCCAAATCTTTCATGCCACAACCTACTTTCTTCATTGGCATGAGTATGGTGGGTTGATTGCTTCGAGAGAGGAAAAAAGTGTGAGAACTCATATAGCTTGGAGTTGTGATTTGCAACTCCTTTTGCAATCATCTCACCTGAGACCATGTCTTGTATCTTGACCTCATTTGGAGAAAAGATCACCCTTTTGGGGTTTCCAATATGAGTCATTTGATATACTGAAAGTAAGTTAGCTGTAAGAGAAGGAACATAAAGCACATAAGAAAAGTAACCATGGTCAAGATTGATTTTTCCAATACCTTGAGAGGAGACTTCTAGAATATTTCCCATCATGACAGGTGGGCCAACTGAGATCTTGAAGTTAGAGAAGAGGTTCTTGGAAGAAGACATGTGTCTTGAGGCCCCTGAATCTATGATGAATGAAGAATCTGTTGATGCACTTGCCATGTAGGAATGACATCTTTCTTTGCCTTCGGATCTGGAAGATTTAGAGTCTTTCTTCCTTGCACATGCTAGTACAGGAAGGTTGTTCTCTTCAAGTAATTTTTCCATCAAATCTATAGTCTTTCGCATGCAAGCACTCTCAAGATGAGGCCCTCTATGACAGTATGTGCACTCTGCCTTTCCCTTTTTAGAATGTTTGTCCTTCTTAGAGTACGAAGCTCTATCTGAATGGTGTGTAGGCCTTGTATTACCAGGAATCTCTATCTTTCCTATATCATTCGCTCTCTCTGCAACTGTAAGAGATGAATCCAATTTGGGTTTGATCATTCCCATCGAAATCAACTTCTCCTCCTCTTGGGTAAGAGATTGTGTGAAATCATCAAATGAAGGAAACTTCCATCTTGGAATGGACAACCTATCTGACTCGAAATTAGAGACAAAAACTGAGAAGTTTGCCCCCAGCTTTGAGAGAATGGCAAGTATAAGTTGCTTATCTTCCTTCACTATCTCATATCTTTTCAACTGCGATATCAAGATTTTGAACTTGGTGAGAAAGGCATTGATAGATTCGAAGCTGCTAGGACTCAAACATATGAGCTCATTCTCAAATTTGTGTGCTTCCATATCATCTTTTGGCCCAAAAAGAGATTTGAGCTTGTCCCACACCTCTTTCGAAGATGTAAGATCAATGACAAGAAAGTGTATATCATCAAAAATTGAGAGAAGAAGGAGACCAATTGCTTCATCAAGCCGATCCAAGTACTTGGAATTTTCAACTGCACTGGTTGGTTCTACCATCGTTCCGTTGAGTATTCGAGTGAAGCTCTTTGATCTCATGAAGAGAGTCATTTTGAATTTCCACTCAACATAGTTGGAAGATGTAATATTTAGATCCATCTGAACAGATAAAGTCGAATAGTTGAAGAAGATTCCGAACGGGTGAATAAACCTGCAAAACAATAAAAGAAGTGTTGATGGAGAATTATACACTTTGACTGAACACTACCTTAAGGAAACTTGGAACATGGACTAAGTCCTTCACACCTGGCTAGATCTCATTGGATTTCTCCAATGAATTCAAGTAATAGCACCAAGATTTGTTGTTGAAACTTAGAGGCTTCTGGTGCACAAGTGAAAGATAGCTGCTCAAAGAAATGTTGCAACTGCTGCAATTCGAATAGCTGCTTCCTGCTCTGATACCATGTAAGAATATGCAAGAGATCTATCAGTTGTAGCAACTCACAATCAAACTAACAAATATGTTGCAAGAAGAAGAGAAGGAGACACTCAATGATCACTCATAAACACAGTAGAATAGAACAATATCTCAGTATTATACAATGAATAAGAATATAAGTGAATGAGTACAATAGAACAGTAAGGTGCATAATATAGGATTCGAATAGGACAAGTAGGGCATTCGAATTCCTAACTCAAAGTGTGGCTTGAATGATAGTGGAGTCATCATCCAGTAAATGTATCAGTCATCAATGGTAATAGTCTGTCAAGTGTGGTTAACTGAGTCTAACTGAGTGAGGTAGGCACTAATTGAATGAATAAGGCTCAGTGGAGGGAGCATGAGGATCTAACTGGAGTCAGAATGGGAAGGCTAGTCTGACTCGAGGTCCATCGGAGTGAAACAGTTAGTGGGGGAGTCAATATAGCCTTAAATCAAGGAAGAACTAAGTGATAACTGACAGTAGGTGAGAAAGGCGCCTAACTGGCTGTGGTAGGTGAGAAAGGCACACTTTCCATGCAAAAGACTGGAGAAGGGCACCTTTCGTAGGTGGGAGGCCCCCTGGGGGCTGTAGACAAGCTATGGAGAGATAGAACCAAGCTCTAGGAGCTAGGAGTTCCACCGTGATGATGACTAGATGCATGCAGATGACTGGATGCATGCATGCATGCAAAACTGAAAAATGATGGGGAGAATATTCCAACAGGCTCGTCCAAGACCCTTCTGTAGAATCAACCGCTCCAGCAAAAGAAAGACAAACATAAGGCTACAGGGCAAGAACAACTCAAGACCACAAGCACCTCCAAGCCGTCATCTCCACAAGGGAATCCTCCGACACCCATATGGATCGTTCTGGAATACATTAGTCCGAGAAGGAATGAAGCCCCAAAAAGGAACCTGGAAAAGAATGCACAGTACAACATCCCACTTCCGCCGATGTCAAAACATGTGCGGGTGAAAGAAGATCTGTTTGGTAATATCCCTGGCTGTAAATTTTCTGATCATGATTTATTAAATCATGATAAGTTTCCACACTTTGAGTCAGACAAGTATATGTATTGCAAAAGCGATGATACAGCAAAGAGAACATAGGTTGTTCCCATGGACTGGGTCGTGCCGCTGTCCCAACCTGGGCTGCTCAACTTTTTGTGACTCCCACACTTCAAGCGAAGCAATGAACTCAATGTTGTGGTGCGTACTCTGCTTTCGTGCACGCATCAGGGGTACATTTCGATGGACTGTAAGGTTAAAGAATTGGCCGCGAGGATAAAAGCCGATTTCAACCTAGTAAGAGGGAACAGAGGATATGAACTGAACCAATCACGAACCACCCTCTGCGGTTCATAATTCAACTACTGGCGGGAAGGATTCTAAGGAAGGCTAGACCGAAAGAAGTTTCAGCATCACTGGTAGCCTTAGCTGTGAAAGCTAAGGACGGACATCAATATAATTGGGAACTACCTATTGAATGAGTTTTTAGTGGATGTCAAGGAAGCAGAGGACAAAGGTTCAGCATTCCACTTCAGCTGGTTGTTCATACTCATTGCTTTCGTGGGGTTGAAGGAACCTCAATATCAGAACGGCCTGCCAGTAGCAGTAGGTGACTGTCATGGGGTGCGATATGCGAACATGTGGGAATCCACACACCCAGAAAAGCAGAAGGCAAGGAACTTGTACTTGCTGACTTATTTCGAGCAATTATGCGCAGTCATTGAGAAGACTCCACGAATCACAAGAGAAGTGACGACCCAATATAAGGAAAAAATGATTTTCAAGGTTGGGCTACACGCCATCTATATACAGCCAGTAGAGACATGGTATGAAGGACATTACCAGCTCCATGCACCAATGATTGAGCTCATGATTGAGGACTGGGCACCGGAATGGAAAGAAGATGTTCCAGCTCCACTCATCACTACATATGAGGAGACTGAAGAAGAGGAGAAAACGGACAAAAATACAGAGGTCAAAAGTACACCAAACCCAAGACCTGACCAGCCGGCAGGTGAGAAAAGAAAAGAGCCGGATACAGATAGACCAGAGAAGACGCGGAAGAAGAAGTCGAAAGCAACAAGACCACCACTGGACAGAATGTTGCACGATGATGATTACGAGTAGATTGCATTGCAGGTGTCAGCGCACCTGGAAGATGTAGTGACACTGAAGGGAAACAAGGAAGAACCAGCCGAAACAAAGGTCAGGGAAAGCATCAACAAACTAAACAGTCTGGTCATAAGAATGGAGCAAGTCCATCGTGACTTGGCTAAGGAACCAGACCACAATGGCCACTTAGGTGAGTCAAGTGGTTAAATGCGTCGTCTGCCTGCCTACACAACAAGGACACACGTAGTTAATATTGCGCCAATGTCCATTATATACCCAACAGACGAGATGGTTGAGTACGCGAGAAGGCTCGTGCAACTGTAAATCAATGTGGCAATGCTATCTACGGAGGGATTGCACAGCCTACAGACTCAGATAATTGAGGAAATACATGAAAGAGACATCGTCTCACATAGTCATCACCTCCAATTGGAGGAAGGCTACAGACAACTACAAGGGTAATGCGAACAGAAGACGAGGGAACTTGAACACACACAAGAGAAACAACACAGGTTAAAGGGAGCAGTATCAACTGTATCTGCGAAGATACGCGAAATTGAGGAGGAACCAGAAATCGAGGCAGCTATCCTACAGATCGGCGTTGCTGTAGAGAGTCTACAAGAAAAATTGAAGGGGATAGATATTTCCCACAAAGTTAAGATTGCAGAGATGGAAGTTTCCCATCAAGCAGAAATGGCAAAGCTAGCAGCCCAGTGACCAGCTGATACAACGCAGCAGGCAGAGGAAGCAAGAGAAGAGGTGTCGAGGGCCTCTACGCAAAGCATCTGCGCAGAAGTGGTGAGATGCCAAAACCAATTGGATGATGTTTCTAACATCTGGGCGATACTACAGGAAGAACCGGAATTGCAAAGTATCTGTGGAGAAGTACATCGGAAGCAACAAGAATTGGATTCCATAAACATTGCTATGAAAGACTTGCCTGCACGACAGAAGATGCACAAGTTCACAGAAGGAAAGGCACTTAAGAAGGAACTGGAAACTCTAAGAGAAAAGGAGGATGAAGCCTCCACAAGATTACAGCCACTGCAAGAAGAGGCACTAACCTTGACCGATGAAATTGAAACAAAGCTACAATATCTTCGGGCAACAGAGAATAATGTCAAGGAACAACTTTTGGAACTGGATTCAGAGGAAATGCTCAACATGGTTAGAGGATGTGAGCAAGAGACAAAGGAAATAGTTGGAAAGCTTAGTGCAACTATCCAAGAATTCATTGCGCAATCAGGTACTTCAAAGGCTGCACAGATTGAACAACCAGTCGGAAGTGGCTTAGGACGAGCCACAACTGAGTGTTAGGGGCCTGTTGGGCATGGCCCAAGTGGGCACAATTTTGATGAAGTACAAGTTTTGGGAACTGCGCAGTTCATACTGTGAGGTCAATTGGCACAGTTTTGCGGGATGCGTAGTTCGGATTGTGTAGTCAGTTTTGCGCAGTTAAGGTGGTGCGTAGTGTCAGCGCAACAGCCATTTTTGGTAAAGAGTATAAGGGAAGGTCGAGTTGAGGAAGTGACCTATTTTGGGTAAGGAGCAGAGTGGAGAAAGAGGAAAGCGACCTGTCAACGAGAGTGGCAGAAAACAGTCAGAAGTTGAGCTACGAGGTCGATAGCAACGGGCGGGATAAAGGGGCAGAAAGCGAAAATCCAGGATGCAGTTGTAACCGTTTTGGTGACGACTACAGCTATCAAAAGAATGTGTGACCCATGAGTGGCCTAGCAAGGCATCCTGAAGTGAGTAGAGTAAGTTGTCGATGGCGACAGGAAGGGTGGCGGGTAACTGCACCAGTTTTGGGGAACCTTAGGGTTTTTTGAGCCTATGCATTGTAAATACATGACCTACGGGATTGATCTATAAAAGGGAACAATTTGTAGGGGAAAGGTTTAATCTCTAGTAGTTGAATAATCTTCATTGTAAAATCTTCTAAGTGTTAATAAGCGAATGCTATTGTAAAAGGCTCTACAAGCTGCGTGCGTAGAGACCTACAGATAGAGAAAGAGAGTCTGCAGCTAAGTGCACAGACTGGAACTATTGTACCCTTTCCCAAGATAATATAACAACAGTTCCTATGGATGTAGCTCCCATCCTGGGGGTGAACCACGTTAAATTCTATGTTATATGATTGAATGTATGCATTTAGATCTTTGTATTTGTTGATATGAATGGTTAAGATTCTGCTTCTGAATGTATGTGTCTTGCTTTTATATGTATTCGCCATAAGGATAAGATGGGAATAATATGTTAAGTATCGGCATGCATGAACGAATATTGAATGCACAAGTAATTCGCAGTAAGATGAATGCATGAACTAGTTGGATAACACTTAGCGCAGCACCAGAAGTGCGCAGTGATATTATTGTTGTTGTTATTGGAGTGTATAAGGTTACAAGGTTTAGTCTATCATGCATGTTGAACGTGTCTTGTTACACTAAGTAAAATATATCAAGCTGTGTTATTAGGAAGCGCATTCATCAATTGCGTTGTCCTATCGTTGAAAATTCATCCTGAATCACGCAGTCCTTGGATGCGTGATAGTCTAAGTGTTAGTCGTGAAGAAGTGGACTTCATGCAGTTCGAAGCCTGTAGCGCACTGCTCGCCAGCATTATTGAATCTCTCATCACCTAGTTGTGGAAACCTGATTCCACACCCACCCATATACTTCTCCTCGGGTGAGACCTCGATTTGTTCGTAGATTGTTGCCGAAAGGGCCGGTGAAAATGAGTTTTGTTGGTTCCTTGAACCGCGCAGAACCTGGGTCTTTATAGAAAACCTAAAGAACAGTTAGACAGCCAACAATATCCTAGCAGGGCCAACCTAACACTTTGAAAATGCTATTTTAGCACTTTATATCTTCCTGGTCCTATGGCGTTAGAGGGAACGCCATATACCATTGGAAATCTATCAGAATAATATTTTCAACCATATATCATATCCTCCCATCTGAGCTAGTTATTCATAGTGTGAAATTCTAATCACAACAAGATCTACAAGCTAATATTTTCCTCACAATTAATAATTTAGCTAAGTATGCATGAAAACAGTGTAAAAGAAGCACAATATACACAACAAATGTTGCAAATAGATGGTAATTCTATTATTTTCCAACCCAAAATCAAGTTGTGAACATAATTATATTATATTTGGATAAAATCGTGATCCTTTGGAGGCATCTGAATGAACTACAAGTGGCTATCTTAGATTGGACCTCAATCCCCCCTAGGTTAACCAACAGGATCCCAAATCACCCCAAACGATCATGAATTGCAGGTATGAATGTTAGGATGGAATGAGTGGTCAATAATTATGGATTCACATGAGTGGTGGAGAAAGTGGTGGAGTAGAGGTGGCCTTAGATTGGCCAAAACTTCCAAAAAGAGGGAAAATGAATTAGTTCAATGCATGTGCGCCCCCCAATCAAACTCACATACATAAAAAAATGGATAATAGCATGACTTGGTGGCTTAGTTGCTATAAATTAGGTTAGTGGCAATAAATTATGGTTCCTTATCCTCCAGTTGACCAAATGTGGGCGCCAATGTAGGTGGAATTGGTCATAATGAGCATAACAACCTTAAGAAATATCATTAACCTTGCTTGAACCAGAAATAATTAATAAAACATCATTGAGACTATGGTACTAGGTGTAATAATGTTCTAATACCCCTTCTTAAGCTATAATTATGTAGCCAAAATAAAATAATTCCTTTGCAACTAAGGCTCAAGTCACCTCTTACATTTTTTTATTAGTCCATGTAACCAAGGTAAGTAGGAAAACCACATGGGAACAAAACCTCCCCTAAAAAATGGACATTAAGAAAAATATGAAACATATATCAGTATTCACCATGTATCACCCAACCCAAGGATTGATATAAGGTACATGAAGGTCTTTTCTACAAAAGTCTTGGTGAATATATCAATAGTTTACTTAGAAGATGGACAATACTGCAAGGATATGATTTGGTCATGCACCAATATCCTAATGTTTGCATGTATATATCTCTGTGCTTGGTTCTCTATCTTTGTACTAGATCAGTGGATATCTTGATTTCAATTTGATTATCACATCAAATGACTGTGAATGAATCAAATGCAAATAAAAAATCCCCAAGAATACCTTGCATCCATACACATTGTGTAGATGCATTCACTGCTCCCTTGTACTCGGCCTCAGCTGATGATAAGGAAATAGTGTGTTCCTTCTTACTATACCAGCAAATGGGACCATGTGCAAGCATAAATACATAACTAAAAGTGGACTTCCATTCAATGTTATCTCCAACCCAATCCGAATCAGTAAAACCAACTAGTTCAAGTGATGAACCAACTGCATAATGAATCCCAAACTGCTTGGTACCTTGCACATAATGCAAGATCATTTTGGCATCCTTCCAATGGATCTCATGAGGATCTTGCATTTACATAGAAACAACACCTACTGCATAAGCCAAATCTGTTCAAGATTAAGTAAGATACAACAAGCTCCCAACTAGTTGTTTATACAACGAACTATACACTAATGGTGAGGAACCCCAATCATGAAGTTTTACTTCTGAAAGGAAGGAAAAATTAGAAGCCTTACATTCATCCATTCTAAAATTTTGTAGAATATATGAATCATATTTTGATTGTGAAAATTTGATCCCTGCACTAGATTGGTCAATCTACAAACCAACAAATTGTTTCAATGATCCTAGATCAGACATGGAAAATGCACTATGCAATGTAGCTTTAACAAGGCCTATGTCTTCAAAAAAAAATCCAGTGATCAAGAGTTCATGAACATACAATACAATTATCAAAATAGAATCACTAAAATTATGCATATAGACATTTGGATCATACTTGCATCTTTCAAAACCTTGAGATAGAAGAAATTTGTCCATCTTGGCATACCAAGCTCTAGGAACTTGCTTGAGGCCATAGAGGTACTTCTTCAACCTGAAAATAAGTGAATGATATTGAATCAAATCTTCATGCTTCTACATATATATCTCCTCATGAATTTCACCATGAATAAACGCACTTTTCACATCCATATGGTGAACCTCCCATCGCTTGGAAGTAGTAATGGCCTAAACTAGCCCAATTGAGTCCATCTTTTTCATGGGTGCAAATGTATCTGTGTAGTCCACTCCATGGACTTGAGAGAATCCCTTAGAAACCAATCTGGCCTTATACTTCACTTCATAACCATTATCATCCATTTTGGTCCTATACACCAACTTTCATTGTACCAACTTCCTCTTGGGAGAAGAGGAACCAGCTCCCAAGTCTCATTGTCATGAAGATACTTCAAATATTCTTGCATGGAATATTTACATCTTAGGTCATGTGATTCTTCTTCATATGACTGTGGATCATATCTAACCATAATAAAACACTTCCCAAGAATATTTGAATCACAAGAAGAAAATTCATTGTGAAACTGAGATCTAGTGTTCCTAGGTTCTTGTGGATCTCTTGCAAGTTCACCAGCAGCTTGTATGGTTTTCTCATCCCACTTAGGCCTTGTAGGAGGGTCATGATATGAATGAATTTCATCATCTTCATCCTCAAAATCAGAATAAAAAAAATCAGAAAATGAAGCATCACTTACATCCTCTGTAGGTGGGGGATTTGAGCATTCCCCTTCTTCTTGGTTAGCTTCTTGCATGGGCTCTTCTTCGAACAGAACACTCCTCTCAATGAAATTATTTTTATATGAGGGATCAAAGAGATTTTATCCCTTGGAATATTTTGCATAAACAATCATAATGGACTCCATGATTTTTGGATGCAAGGCATTTCTTTTCACTGGAGGTATTCTAGCCCATGCTCTTGAGCCAAACACCCTAAAATGAGACACATTACGATTATCCAAGCCTAGAATATAGTCTTTCCTTCCAAGTAGTTATGTGACACTTTGTTCTAAACATACGAAGCACAATTAATGGCTTCAACCCATATCTTAGAAGACAAATACCTAGCCTCCAACAGATAGTTAGCCATCTCCCTCAATGCTCTATTCTTACGCTCTACCACACCATTCTGCTAGGGTGTGTGAGGCACATAATCCTGCATGTGAATGCCATATTCTTCACATAACTACTACAGATCCTTACTGACATATTATATTCCATTATCAGTCGTTAGGAACTTTATCTTCCTCTCATTGAATTTCTCAACAAAAGCTTTGAAAACTTTGAAAGAATGAAACACTTCAGATTTAAACTTGAGAAAGTATACCCAACATTACCTTGAAAAATCATCAATGAATTTAGGACATACTTTGACTTTCCATAGGAGGGTGTGGAAAGAGGTCCTATCACATATGAATGGAGCAAATCAAGAGGTTGAGCAACTCTTCTTTTCTTCCCCTTCTCAAACTTGTGCTCTGCATGCTTCCCACAATACATCCCTTACAGGTGCCTTTGGAAACTTTGATGATTGGAAGTTCTTCAACCATCTTTTCTTTGCTCAAATCTTAAATATATATGTATTTAAGGTGTCCAAACATCTCATTCCAAAGTCTACTAACCTCGTTAGGATGTGACAAAAGATAATTAGGAGAAGAGTAAGGAAGAAAGTGTGAAAACTTGTACATCCTTGACTCATGATCTACAACACCCACTACAACCACTTTGCCAGTGGAAACTTCTGAAATTTCCACATCTTATTGAATGAAAATCACTCTCTTGTCCGAACCAGTATGGGTCATTTGGTAAACAGAGAGGATATTTGCTGCAATATCTGGCACATACAACACTTTGTTAAAGTACCCATTGTCTAGATTGATCCTTCCAATGCCTTTTGTTGGGATCTATGAGTCATCTCCCATGAGAATAGAAGGACCACTATATGGTGTGAGAGAAAAGAAATACTCTCTTGCATAATCAATGTTCCTTGAGGAACCCAAATCTAGGATGAAGGAAGAGGATTCAGAAGTACTAGCCATAAATGCATGACATCTCTCCTTGTCTTCAGAATTCGAACCACCTTCCTTCTTCTTTGCTCCATCTAGAAGAGGGATATTGTTCTTCTCAAGGATGTGCACCATCATTTCAATGGTATTCTTAATGCATGCACTCTCAGGGTGCCAAACCTTGTGACACTAAGTGCATTTTGATTTCTCCTTATTCTTCCCTTTCTCTTTTCTAGGATTCAAAACCCCTTCAAAATATTTGGGATTCTCTTTGTCTTTCCTCTTCTCTAGCTTCTTCAAACCTTTGGCATTTTGCTTCCCTTTTGCCTGCTTCAAATCAACAGCTGCAAGAACTTGGTCCTTTGATGGCACCCATTTGGATCAACTTGTCTTTCTCTTGTGTAAGACACTCCATAAGTCTATCAAAGATGGCATCCTCCAATTCTGAATAGTGAGCTTCGTGGAATGTAAATTTGAAAAAAAACAAAGAGTACTCATGTCCCAACTTCGAAATAATGGACAAAACTAGGTGTTCGTCCTTCTTGTCAATGACACATTGCTTGAGTTGCAGAACCAAGGATTTGAACTTGGTGAAGAAGTATTGAATGGTATCGAAGCTGCTTAGTCTCAGATAGGTAAAACGTTCTCAATTTGGTGTCCCCTCAACTCATGAATATTCCCAAATAGTAACTCAATCTTGAGCCACACTTCATTTGGAGTAGTGAGATTGTCTACATGAAACAATAGGTCTCTTGAGATACTGAGACAAAGCATGCCAAATGGTTCATCCATCCTATTAAATAACTTTGAATTATCTATTGCATAGTTTGTCTCATTATCAATCCCCATAGTAGCTCTGAAGAGACCCTTCAATCTCAACTAGATTATCATTTTGGCCTTTCACTCAAATTAATTGAATGGAGTGAGCAAGGTTACATGAGACTTCTCCATTCTGCAGCTTGCACACTTGGTGACAAAGAACACTGAAAACATGCAATGCGAACACTCAATCACTTAGGAGGGAATCCTAGCTAGCTAAATCGAACCCTGCATTTATAGAGGGAACATTCAAGAGCGTGTCACACCTGGGTAGACTCCACTAGATTTATCCAATGGCTTCAAGGAAATGGCCCCAAGGATTTATGTGGTTTCTCCACTACTTCTGGTGCACCTCTGAAACAGTTTGGTTCAACTAGAAGCTCCAAGAGATATGATACCATGTTAAATTATAATCAAAATAGGATCTGCTATCTAAGAATTTCCTAACAATTAATAATTTGGGTAATTATGCATGAAAACAGTGTAAAAGAAGCACAATATACACAACGAATGATGCAAATAGATGGTAATTCTATTATTGTACAACCCAAAATCAAGTTGGGAACATCATTATATTACATTTGGAGAAAATCGTGAGCCTTTGGAGGCATATGAATGAGCTACAAGTGGCTAGCTTAGATTGGACCTCAATCCCCCTAGGTTGACCAATAGGCTTCCAAATAACCCCAAATAGTCACAAATTGTAGATTTGAATGTTGGGATGTCATGAGTGGTCGATAATGATGGTTGCACATGAGTGGTGGAGAAAGTGGTGGAGAAAGTGGTGGAGTGGAGGTGGCCTTAGATTGGCCAAAACTACCAAAAAGAGGAAAAATGACCAAGTTCAATGGATGTGGGCCCCCCAGTCAAACTCAGATCCATAAAATAGGGGATAAGGGCGCGCCCTCATGGATTAGTGGCCATAAATGAGGTTAGTGGAAATAAATGAGGGAACCTTATCCTCTGGTTGACCAAATGTGGGCACCAATGTAGGTGGAATTGGTCATAATGAGCATAACAACCTTAGGAAACATTATTAACCTTGCTTGAACCAACGTTCATTAATAAAACATCATTGAGACTATGGTACTAGGTGTAATAATGTTCTAACACATAGAATAAAGTCCTTCAAATATAGGGTACCCAAATTGGGCATCAAAATTCCAAAAATGTCCATCTACAATTTACCTCTGTCTTTGACATCAATGACAACAATATCTACAACAATATTCATCTTCATTTTGGGCATGTGTAGTCTCTTCTTGTCTTTAAAATCAATGAAAAAAAAAATTCAACACTCCTAATATCAATATTGAAGAAGTAAATTTACATAACATTGCTTAATTAATAATTTGTGTTCAAACTCGCTCAACCGATGTTTGTGTCTTAATTAAATAATTGAAATTCAATGAATATGGGTAACAAGAAATCAATGAAAGAGTTGGCTATGAATGACAATCAAGAGAATAGAAATGATCTTATCAACACTCTACTTAATAGAACTAGAAGCAATCCTGCATGGCTTCTCGAACAAAGTTAATTGGTGAAAATTTGGCAATGGGGAATTTTGGAATTTTCTCTCGCATGAATGTGTACAAACTATTTAAAATATGCACAGGTTCCTTTTAAAATATTATTGGTGCCTTCTGAACTTCAAAACAAGGTGCCACAAGATATAACAAATAAGCATTCAAGTAAACATGCATGCATTCCATAATGTGTGCACTACTTTTAACATTAAACTTAAGTATTTTAGTAATTTTGATATAAGCTTTTACCCCAACATCCATTTTATGCATTGCTTAGCTCATTGGAAAGATCTTCAAGAGATAAACAATGTTTATGTTATGACTACTTTTGTGTTTCTACCTATACAATCTTTTGTTTTTAAAAGAATAGAATATGAATTGTTGGGCCAAGAACAATACCACAGACGATGAAATGGTCCCTCTAACAGGGATATTTTCCCTCCAATTGTAATATGGGTGCTCTTGGGAGAATTTTCACATGAGGGATGGGTCTTGGGGACTTACCCATCGTAATGGGAGAAAAACAACGAAATTATGCTCTAAATGAAGCTTCTATCGATAATGGGTCATGAAGAATGATTCAAACAACGACACATTCCCTATAAAGGGAATGTTTGACCTCCAAGTGGAATATGGTTACCGTTATAATGTCTTGCCAATGGGAAGTAGATAAAAATAACGACCTCGGGCCCTAGATGAAGCTTCTATGGACCATGGGCCATGAACAAGGCTACAGATATTAAAACATGTCTCGTATTAGAGATCATTGTCCTTATAGTGGGATATGGACACTGCACTAGGAATGCTTCTTGGGGCCCCTAACCATGGTTGATGAAGAAATCAAGGGAATTTGGACCTATATTAAGATTATTGAGCTAATGGGCCATGATCAAGTCCTCAAACCACAACATAAACCAATTTTTTGTAATACCTGAGGATATTACCCTTGTGACTTGAATTAATTAGTTAATTGCTAGCATAGTAATGGTAATTAAGTTTTGGTTATAAATTAACATGAGACTTCATTTATGTTTGTAAATAACAATTTTGATTTTGTAATTAAATAAATCAGAAATTTTGAAAGAAATTGAAGGTTTCCACTAAAAAAGGGCCATGATATTACAAATTGGAAATCAACTATAGGATTGGTATGTCAAGAAGATATTATCCCTAATACATTAAAAAAAGAGTAGAAAACCTTATCTCCAACAAAACAAGTAAGATTCCACAAAAATAATAATAGGTTTCATTAGTTAGTTATGTTAAAAGGAAAATAATCCTGGATAAAAACGTTAAAAGGAAAACAAGAAAGCCTCCTTTGAGAATATAAGAGGGGGAATTCAAATGGAGAGAGGGGATTGTTGGAGAAGGGGAAGATGAGGGAGTTAGGAGGAGGGGAAAAAAAGGGAGGAAGATTGTTAACATCAAGAACTAGTTTTTACAACCAGAGATTACCTCATAGGTCTATGTTTTGTAGCAGAGTGGCTACTTGCTTGCACAAAAGGTCTAGTTAGAGTTGAAAAATAAAACTCTATATGTTCATACTGAAGAACAGTTGTTGGTGTTATATGAGGTAGGAATTTGGAGTGAAGGAAGTTGTTAGCACTAATAAAAGAACCTCGACAGTCTCTAAGCAGTACCAAATTCTCTCTATATTCACCTTGAAGAGCACATGCTGGTGTTAGGTGTTAAATTTTGAGCAGTAATTCACAATACTCTAGGATCTTTACTGAGAGAATAACATATACAGTATATCAATGCATAACAATGACAAGCATCACAAGAATCAAAAGCATGAGAGACAAGAGACACAGAGTTTCCGTGGGGAAAACCATAAGGTGAAAAACCCCACAACTTCCTTAGAGATAGAGAGAGCAATGGCTCAACCAAAGTACAACCAAAATACACTTGAGATAGTCTCCTAGAAGTAGATGATCCTCCTCCTCACTAGTGCGCCACTTTCTGAGTGAGAGAGAGGTGACTTTCCGAATGATCTAAATAGAGATCTCCTGATCTCTATTTATACTAACCTGTTTTCCCAGTGACCTTATGGGGCCGACTTGTCTATCTAGGTACATCCACAATATAATATATATATTTCAGGGTCGACCCCACACATGGTGGTCTAATAACCCATCGGCAAGTACACACACTTGCGACACTTGTCAATCCACATGACGACACTTCCTTATAGAGGAATAACACATCTCTAATAAGGGTACAATAAATATATATTAAATACATTCCGAAGTTACATATACATCAACACTCCCTCTTAACTAGGAAGGTATTTCTTGACACAGATCTGCTAGACAAGTCTTCTTCTTGGGATCATCGTCATCGATGCAATGTCATCAACATCGTCACTGCTGCTGCTATCTCAACCAATCTCTGACTCTACTCGTCATAGGAATTTCTACAGATCTAGTCCTTTTTCATACTGGATGTAGGCCCACCACCTGCAGGTCTTCATCATCACTGGCCATACTGTGGAAATATCAGGACTTATTACGTGTGTCACAAAACCTTAAAAGAGTCTCTTGACTAGCAAGAACCCTAAAGAGCATCTGAGGCCTTTTTCATCCTGTCCAGATCTCCAGGACTTATTACATGTGACCCCACCACAAAACATCAAAAGAGAATCCCAAGACTGATTACTAGCACAAGGCTCAACCTATCGGATCTCCCAGGGCACAAATTACATGTGGTCACCACAAAACCTCGAAAGAGCATCCCGGGACTGATTACGAGCACAAGGCTCAACCTATCGGATCTCCCAGGGCACAAATTACATGTGGTCATGGAAAAACCTCAAAAGAGCATCCCAGGACTGATTACGAGCACACGGCTCAACCTATCGGATCTCCCAGGGCACAAATTACATGCCATAGGACAAAACCTCGAAAGAGCATCTTCCAGATATCCCAGGGCACAAATTACATGCCATAGGAAAAACCTCGAAAGATTATCTGCAGATCTCCCAGGGCACAAATTATATATCCTGCCAAGCAAAACCTCGAAAGAGCATTTGCCAGATATCCCAGGGTACAAATTACATGCCGTAGGCAAAACCTCGAAAGATTATCTGCAAATCTCCCAGGGCACAAATTACATGCTTATCTGCACAACCTATTCCACGGCCACAGAGTATCAACCTGATACTCGCCATACATCATCCTGATGTACACATGATCATCCTGATCATAATCACTGCAACATCCTGCTGCATGTCATCTGGAGCAACATCCTGAAGCTCTTCATCCATGATCATCCTGATCATACAATGCATCTACCTGATGCATACCAAGTATCTACCTGATACATATCATCATACATGATCCACCTGATCATACAGTGTATCCACCTGATACAAATACAAATACATGATACATATCAACATACATGATCTACCTGATCATACAATGTATCCACCTGATACATATACAGATACATGGTCCAAGCATCCAACATGATGCATATACAAAATACATACACATGATCCAACCGATCATATCCAGCATCCAACATGATGCGTACATATAAATGATCCAACTGATCATATCCAACATCCAACATGATGCATACATACATATACATATAAATGATCCAACTAATCATATCTAGCATCCAACATGATGCATACATACATACATATAAAAATGATCCAACTAATCATACAAAGCAGAAACCAGAACATCATCCTGATGCTCATCATCCATCACTTACATCCACAGTGATGTGAAAGATCCTCCTTCCAACATGCTTGGAATGGCTTCAGCAAATGTTTCCATCACTTCTTCCTCGAAGTGTCATCAATCCGAAGAACACCAAGCCTCTCTCTGAAGTACTAAAACTTCACCCTGGCTAGTGGCTTCGTCAACACATCTGCAATCTGCTCATCCGTCGCAACATACAGGAGCTTCACAGCTCCTCTCTGCACCATATCCCTGATATAGTGATATTTTATCTCTATGTGTTTCGACCTGTCATGAAACACTGGGTTCTCGAAAAGCTTCACACAACTCTGGTTATCCCAGAAGATACCAGTAGCATCCAACGGGAGATCAAATAATTCAGATAGTAGCTTCCATAGCCATACTGCCTCACAACTAGCTAAACATGTTGCAACATACTCTTCCTCAGCTGTACTCAGTGCTACACAGGACTGCTTCCTGCTAAACCAAGAGATCACACCTGATCCCATACTGAAGCAGCACCCAGATGTGCTCTTCCTATCTGTAGCACTGCCTGCTCAATCTGAATCAACATAACCCTGCAGGTTAAACTTTTGATTCACATCATACTTGAGCCCATAATCAACCGTACCCTTTAGGTACCTCAGAATATGCTTTACAGCAACCAGGTGAACATCTCTCGGATCCATCAGGAACTGGCTCATTGTGTTCACCACAAAGCAAATATCTGGTCTCATATTCGCCAGGTACATAGAGGACCCAATCATCTGACGATACATAGAAACATCAACCGGCTCAGATGAAGCATCACATAGAAGCTTCAGATTCGATGCCATAGGTGTGGCCATGGCCTTGCAATCCATCATCCCGAATCTCTTCAGAATATCTACTGTGTACTTCCCTTGACCAAGGAAGATCCCACCTGAATTCTACCACACCTCCATACCTAGGAAGTAATGCATCATTCCCAAATCTTTCTTATCGAACTCAGCAGCAAGCTTCCTCTTAGTATCAAGTTCTAGGAGCCTGCTTCAAGCCATACAAGGCTTTCTTCAATCTGCACACATGTGACTCCCTGTCAGGTCTTGGGACTGCATCCCAAACATCTTCTTCATGATCAATGGATCATGGCATTCCATTTCTTCATCCCAGATCCTGGGAACTTCAATATCTTCAATATTTTCAATAGATATCTTTGTTTCTGGAACAAATGTTGTAGTCCTTTTGTAGGTGAAGATATACGGTCTTTCCTACAAAACAAGTTAAATTGCATGATTAGAAACATCTCATAATTTTCAGAACAAATTCTTTACACATAAAGAAATATGTCATGTAGTCATGCAGTTATCTTATCCAATGCTTCAATACAACATTTATCCATGTTCCACAACTTTCTAGATGCCTTCCAGTCTCTACCAGAACATTGTTAAGAGTTTGCACTACTCCCAACATGTCAGCAAAGAGGTTTCATTCTAGATAAGTAGCACTGGAATGTTGTACAGTGCCATAGGCCACTTACCCATCACATGCATATTAGTAGTATACTATTCATTAATGCAATCATTCTAGTATGCACAATACATCTCCTAAGTCTAGGAACATAAGCATAATATTATTTAAACAAACAAAATAGGCAAGAAATGATAATTGAAATACTTATCTTTGTTTGTTTGTTGGGTGGACTCTTTGGCAGGAGCTGCTGAAGTAGCTTCTTCTACACCTTTCTGTTGTGGAATGTAGGAAGATGGTCAACTCCCTCTGAAAATATGCATCCTTGCAGGAGCTGCTGGAGTGTGCTCCCTCTTGATCTTTGCTTCCTGGATTACCTGTCCTTGAACTTATATTCATCCTTGCAGGAGCTGCTGGAGTGTGCTCCCTCTTGATCTTTGCTTCCTGGATTACCTATCCTTGAACTTATATTCATCCTTGCTGACATCAATCTTCTTCAACCCTGGAAAGTATATTCTGTAAGTCTTCGAGCTTTCACTGTAACCCACAAAGATACCCTTCTTCCCTGAAGGATCTAGTTTAGTCCTCTTTTCCTTTGGTACATGAGTGTATACTGGACAACCAAATATTTTGAGATGGCTAACTTCAGGTTTCTTACCAGAAAATACATCTTCTGGTGTCTTGTTATCTACTATCTTGTGGGGTGTTCTGTTCTGCATGTATACAGCTGTTCTAGCTGCTTCTTCCCATAGATGCATAGGTAGATCCTAGTCATGTAGCATTACCCTTGTTGCTTCCATGATTGTTTTGTTCTTCCTTTCTGCAACTCCATTCTGTTGAGGATTATAAGGAGAAGTCAACTCCCTCTTAATCTAAGAATCACTACAAAGCTTCTTGAAGTCACCTGAGGTGAATTCTCCACCATTGTCGGATCTGAATGTTTTGATCTTCTTGTCAGTTTGATTCTCCATCAAGGTTTTGAATTCCTTGAATTTATCAAACACCTCATCTTTTCTCTTCAAGAAGTATACCAAAGTCTTCCTGGAGAAGTCATCAATAAATGAGACATAGTAAACATACCCACTCAGAGAGCTGGATGACATAGGACCACATACATCTGAGTGGATTATTTCCAGGATGCCTTTTGCCTTGCTTTCACTGCTTGGGAAAGCCTTCTTAATGTTCTTACCTTTTGCACATCCTTTGCAAACACCTTCATGTTTGGTCTTGATCTCAGGAAGACCCTCTACATCCTTGCTTGCAATTGGAAGTGCCCTATAGTGCATATGAGCAAGTCTTCTATGCCAAAGTTCACTTGGCTCCATGGATTCATGTACCATGGCATGTTCAGGTTGTCCCTTCAATTTATACAAACCTCCCTCTTTCTCTCCAATCACTACTGCATCATTTATGTTCTTTCCCTTTGGCCACATTAGGACTTGGCCATCCACAAATGCAACCCTCATACCTTTGCATCCAATGCAGAGATGGAGAGTAAGTTCTTCTTGAGCCCAGGTACATAAAGGACTTCTTTCATCTTCAAATATTTTCCAGAATCTAGGTTGTAGGAGGCTTCACCACTTCCTTTGATTGGGTATTGATAATCATCCCCAAGTTTCACCTTATGGGGTGATTCATGTTCAGATAGATTCACAAAAGATTCCTTAAACCCAGTCATGTGTTTGGAAGCCCCACTATCAATCAACCAATCATTACAACCATGGGAGATAGTACCTGTGAGAGCAGAAATTAGAACATATTCTTCTTCACTTGATGAGTCATCATCACTATCACTTTCTGCCCTAGCCTTCTTCTTTGGGGGTTCATCATCTTTAGCAGCATGAGCATGATATCTTCTTTTGTTATTCTTCTTCTTCTTATTGAAGTTGTTGTTGTCTTTCTTCTTCTTGGGACAATCTGAAGCAAAGTGTCCCTTCTCATTGCAATTGAAGCATCTAAGATCTTTCTTATCTTTATGATAATGGTGGTGTGAGAATCTTCTGTTATGAGATGATTCCTTCTTGGACTTTCCTTTCCTGGCATGTGCTGTGAGAGCTTGATCTTCATTTCCCATCTTTTCTTCTCGGGCCACAAGCCTAGTGTCTTCTTGAGAGCATTCTTCTGCAATCTGTTGAAGGAGATCAACTTCTTCCTTGCACAGATTCCTTGAATAAAGGAATCCCATGACCTGGGTAGGCCATTTAGAGTGGTCATCACTACTTCACCATTCTCCACCTTTTCATCCACTGCTTCTAGTTGTTCCTTGATCTGGGAGACCCTTGAAAAATAAGATTGAATGGTTTCTCCATTATGAAACTTTACTCCTTTCAATTGGTTCCGCAGGGTCATCTTCCGATTTATGTTCTTCCCTTCAAATAGCTTGGTCAAAGAGTCAAACATCTCCTTAGGTGTCTTTAGAGAAGACACATGGGGTATGAGATGGTCTTTGATAGAATCAACAATGATTCTCTTTTCTTTGACCAAGTTTTTCTTATGTAATACCTTAGCCTCTTCATCCTCTGGGATAGGGATGTCTTCTTTTACATATGAGTCCAACTCATTCTCTTCCAGGATTAACCCAATCCTATACTTCCAAGCTCGGAAGTTATCAGCTCCTTCAAGCTTATCCTCAAGCTTGGTGTGGTGAGACATCTTAAAGATTACTTCAAATAGAAATAGAAAAGATTTAGGTCTTACCACTTGAAATGCTGAAAACTGGATCTGGTCCCGGATTAGGGTTTGTCAGAAAAACCCTAAAAATTCAAAATGTGAATTTCAATTTTATGAAAGGATAGAAAGATGTGCCTTGATGAGCTGATCAGCCTGGTGTATTTAGAATTTGAGATCAGCAAAGCTTTACCCTTCAGATTTGCCTTTTTGTCCTCTCGGGTTCACTAGGGAGAGCCCTAAATTAGGGTTTGCGTTTCCCGGAGATCTACCCAGCCAAAAATCTCGATCCAAAGCTCTAAACTTCGATTTTGGCAAGGAGCTTCTAGCTATGTCTTCAGATTTCAAAAATTCCTATTTTTGTGGAAACCCTAATTTTTAGGGCCAAATCTGAAAATGCTCAGAATTGAATTCTGATTGGACAGATAGATTCTCCTTGATGAGTAGAGTCAATATACTATACTGCTTTTCCAAAATCTGTGGAGAGAAACCCAATAAACAAGAAACTCAAGTTTCCATCACTGCAAAATGTCTTCTTCTCAGGTTAGCTCTGATACCATGTTAAATTTTGAGCATTAATTCACAATACTCTAGGATCTTCACTGAGAGAATAACATATATAGTATATCAATGCATAACAATCACAATAAGCATGACAAGCATCACAAGAATCAAAATCATGAGAGACAAGAGACACAGAGTTTCTGTGGGGAAAACCCTAAGGTGAAAAACCCCACAACTTCCTCAGAGATAGAGAGAGCAATGGCTCAACCAAAGTACAACCAAAATACACTTGAGATAGTCTCCTAGAAGCAGATGATCCTCCTCCTCACTAGTGCACCACTTTCTGAGTGAGAGAGAGAGATGACTTTCTGAATGATCTAAATAGAGATCTCCTGATCTCTATTTATACTAACCTGTTTTTCCAGTGACCTTATGGGGCTGACTTGTCTAGCTAGGTACATCCACAATATAATATATATATTTTAGGGCCGTCCCCACACATGGTGGTCTAATAACCCATCGGCAAGTACACACACTTGCGACACTTGTCAATCCACATGACGACACTTCCTTATAGAGGAATAACACATCTCTAATAAGGGTACAATAAATATATATGAAATACATAGATGAAATACATTCCGAAGTTACATATACATCAACATTAGGTGAGTAGGTATTGTGAGTGATTATGATTGTAAGAAATATTCTGGAAAACTTAGTGTAAATTGCTAGAATACTTGTAAATCCTAAGTTGTTCCCCCAATAATATCGTATATCACCTTGAGGGTGGCTCCTGAGACATAACAAATCAAGTTTCCTAAGGATTTCCTACAGTTGGGTGGAACGTGGATCTCCCAGTATAGTTTCTGGAAGAATTTACAAATAATTGATCTTATTTATTTTCTTTGATATAATTTTGCTTAAATAAATTTAACTATGTAATCCTAATATAACTAAGCAAATATGTTTATAGTATTAGAAATAGGAAAAAAAAATAATATTGTTTAATATTTCTAGAAGTGTATTTTGTATTTTATTACATGTTTTGGGCAGAGATGTAAAGAACTTAATTATATAATAAAAGAAGAACATAGCCATAAAATAACAAAAATTATTTTGATCTTTCCTTTTTTTACCAGCGAAAAAAAGCATACTATTTACATTCAAAATTGAATTAAAACAGTACAATGATAGATCTGTCAAATATATGACGCTGATCCAGTTCATCTTCAAGTATGTCCCATCAATATATTACATACTTGATGACCAAAATAATACCTTCCAAACATTTTCACAAATAATAACTATCATCCTATTCAGAATATAATTCAGTACCCGACTTTACTATCTAATCTAGGAAATATAAAGATCCTTCGGATCCTGGATCTCCTCCTCAAAATATTCTTCCCAAAAAAGATAGCCATCTTCACTTGCAAGAGCTTGTTTGGACATCTTATCCTCCATCTGGTTGTGTTCTCTATAGATATGCTCTAGTACTATGTTTCTGAATTGTTCAATCTCATCTCTAATTCTGTTACACCAATGTGTTAAGGCAGAAATGTTCAATTTATACTCACCCTTTTCCCATTTTATAGTAACTCCGGAATCACCATAGATCTTGAGTCTTGGAAACCCAAATTGATTTTCCAACCTCATAGAACACCAAAGTGCAAGAAGTTATGCCTTCATGTTTGTGCCCTTGCCACACCTAAGTCGAAAAGTGCAAAAGTGGTCCTGATTTATAAGAATTCCCCCCCAACTGCAAATTAACCCATGGAGGCTGCACCATCAAAAAATATAACAAGGTCATCAATGATCAAATTGAAATTTCTTACTTTCCTTTGGATTGTACGTTTCTCCAGCTGTTTGTAAGGCATATAAAAGCTCATGGTTTGTAGAAAAACAGCATCAGTATTAGTGGACTGCCCCTCAAATATACTTTTGTTTCTCACCTTCCAGATTGACCATGAAATAAACACTGGTAGTGTAGGATGTTCTGTACAGTTTTTTATCCATAATTTCAAACTTGTTTCAAAATTGCCATGTCCCCAAACAATGTCAATACTGAATGCTTTGAAGAATTTTTCCCAAATAATCAAAGTAAATGGGCATTCCATAAATATATGTGAAGTTGTTTCAATGCAATTTGAACACAATGTACATCTTCTAGGTCCCATCCAACCTTTCTTCACCAAATTTTCCCATGTCTTCACCCTGTCCATAAGTACAAACCACATAAAACATTTGAGTTTCAATGGTATTTTCCAAGTCCAAATGACTTTATACCACCACTGTTTTGGAAAAAGACGTTTCCTTTTGATTATGGACTTGTAAGATGTATTTGTTGTTACCTTGCCAAGACTTTCATTACTTTTCCAAATTAACTTGTCTTCCTCCTGGTTCAATCTACACCCAGCATTGTTTAATGATTTTATGTAATAGTCCCATTCTGTTTCCAGCTCACCATTTGATCCTAAATCAGCTCCACTGTACTAGTAACTTCCTGTCCTCCCATTCTTCACATTGTCTAATGTTTAATAACCTGCTCCATTCAGTAAACCTCTCAGCCCAGCAGAATGTATACAACTATCATCTAAACCAACAATAGGATCTATCCCAATGGAGATTTCTTTACCATTACCAACCTACCAACAAATATCCAAAGCAAGCCATTTATACACATTTAAGAATCCTCTCCAGATCGGTGAAACTCCCCTGCACATTTTCTCTGGTGTTCTAATCCAGTGAGAAACTTTGATTTTAACATATTTGCAATGTACAACTTTGGTCCACAGTGTGTTTCCAAATAATGCTCTCCAAAAAAATTTTAATCTCAAAGCCTCACTAAATGTATGTAAATCCTTAATCCCCCACCCACCTGAGCTAACAGATATAGAAAGTTGCTCCCATCCTTCCATAACAAGACCACCATAACTTATACTCCATGTCCATAAGAAATTGAAAAGCAATTTTCTCATCATATTTATAATTTTCTTTGGAACAGGGAACAATGAGAACTAGTACACGGGGATACTGGTTAGTACAATTTTTACCAATGTTAGTTTCCCTCCAATAGATAGCAACAGATAGGACCATTGGGAAATCCTATATTCCACCTTCCTTAAAATCCAAAACCAGTCCTTTATAAGATATACATTGGGTTTTAGAAAAAAACCAAGGTATGTCAATCCATCATAGTCCAATTCCCACTTATTAGGAAATATTGCCGAAATTTCACGTCGTCTACAGTCCTCTACAAATAAATGATAAAAAGTGGATTTCTTCAGACTTACTTTCATACCTGAAGCTTTGCAAAATAGATCCAGTAAATCTCTATAGTGTATCCACTCACACAAAGTTTCAACACAAGCCAATAGTATATCATCAACAAATAGTATTTGTGTTATATGTAGAAAAGTGTTGATCTTCAATCCTTTAATGTGACCATCCCTTTTAGCTTGTTTGATCAATAGACTTAAACCCTCTATCACCAGAAGGAATAATAGAGGTGATACTGAACAACCTTGCCTAATTCCTCTGCTACAATTAAAGAACCCTGTAGGCTGACCATTTACCATAACAGAAATGTTCATAGTGGTCACACAAGGGATAATCCATTTGATTACAATAGCAGGTACTCCAATCCGTATCAGTATAATCCTCAGAAAGTCCCAATTCACTCTATCATAATCTTTTTCCAAATCCATCTTTAGGAGAATAGCCTTTTGTTTCCTCTTTTTCACAGTGTGCAATAATTCTTGTGTAATTCCTACAACATCATGTATCTGTCTATCAAGTAAAAAACTGAATTGTTCAGGAGAAATGAACTTTGAAAGTGCAGGCTTCAACCACTCAGCAATAATCTTCAAGACTATTTTATATACCAGATTGCACAATGCAATCGGTTGAAAGTCCCCAAAATTCTAGGGTCACTAGTCTTTGGAATGAGTGTAACAAAAGTAGCATTCAATGCTCCACTAATGTAACCAAAACTCCTGGTAAATTCTACCATATTCAGGATATCCCTTCCCATTATGTCAAAAACGTGGATGAATAATTCTACTGTCCAACCATCTGGCCCAGGACTCTTCTCCTTAGCAAAACTTTTTAAAGTTTCTTCAACCTCCAATATAGTAACTTCCTTCGCCAAATCAGCAGCTTCTTGTTCAGAGAAATATTTTGGATAAAGTTTTGCCACTCTTAACTGTGAAAGTAGGTCACAACTCCCTTCATCAGTGTAAACATTACTAAAAAAAATTTGGCACAAACTTGTAAATTTTATTCACCTGAAATATTATTTCCATCTGCATCCTGAAGACTCCAAATGGTCTTGTTATTCCTTCTTGCTGAGGCAAAAGAGTGAAAAAAATTTGTGTTCATATCACCAAAATTGATCCACAATGCTCAGCTTTTGAGTCTATATTCCTTCTCTTCCATCAAAAGTATATTTTCTTTCTACTCCTCTAGGGATTTCAATTTCTCAAAGTCCTTCTGTTCTAGGGTTGAAGCCCCGTGTCTAATGTAGAGAGATTGTAATTTCTCTTCTACCTCCCTCAAAAGTTTCTAATCAAGTTCCTTTTTTTTGTGTATCCACTTGGAAACAAACACTTTTAGTGCTTTCAACTTTTTGCAGAAAAAGTCCACCAGGTTCAAATCTGTATCAACCTCTATATTTAACAAAAACACCTGAACCCCCGCACAGAATTCTTCATCGGAGAGCCAATAATGGTTAAATTTAAAATGGAAATGACCCTTTATGACTTGTTCCCCCAACTGTAGGAAAATGTGCCAATGATCTGACAACTTGTTGTTGCCCACCCAAGTCCTGAAACATTTACATGTATCAAGTACAGAAGCTTTAACCAAGAATTTATCTAGATGCTTCATAATTCCCTGTTGCCCTGATCCTCTATTAGTCCACACAGGAGTGTAGACTAAAGTACACACATCCACCAGTCCATAAGAATCCAGCATCTGAGAAAAATAATCAGCTAAACTATCCAAAACGGCAGTAGGACCCCAAATCCCCCCAGCCAAGCGAGTGAAATTTAGGTCACCCGCAATGATCAAGTTGTCAACATCCAAAATTCCAGAGTTTTTTAAACCATCCCAGAATAAACATCTATTCCTATACGGACCATAACAATTCAGTATAGATACAGACAAATCAGCGGAAAAACTGTGTCCTTCTAACAACATCACCCAATCCATCTTGAAAACCTTAAAAAAGTAGTAATTGGGATCCCATGCCGCCAAAATAACTCCAGATAATCCATCTGATCTAACAGACGAACATTCCCAACTAGTAAGTAAGCTGGAAATCTTAGTAATAGCCACCATATCCGAACACATAGTTTCCTGTAATAACACAATCCCCGGTCCAGTATCTTTTACAAGATTGGATAGAGCCCTGACCCGGATATCCCTACCCAATCCACGAATATTTAGAGAGCAAATAGACATTAAGAACCTGAATTTTGGGGGAAATATGCTCTAAGACCCCTAGAAGTTCCAGCTACAGAATCATGTCCAACACCCATCTTCAGACGATTAGAAACCTATGGTAATTATCATCTTCCTTAAAACTTCCTCTTTTCTTCCTTCGGATCATGACATTCTGAAAACTTGAGGAATTAATAGACTGAATATTGGGTTTGGAAGAGGGATTCTTAGAAAATATGGGTAGAGGAGTTAATAACTCCGATTTAAATCCGGTGTGATAACCATATTCCTTGAGGAGCTCATTCTCATCACGTAAGAAAATCTCGGGTTCACAAACTTCCTTTTCCAAACCGCCCACTTCACACCCAACAGAATTTTGTCCACGCGAAACCCTAAATCCCTTATTATCAATGAGTGATACTGAAGACTCAGGAGTACTACCAAAAAGCCCTCTTTTTACCTAAGGATTTGATAGAGTTCCTTTTGATTTCCCACTAATGGCACTAGAATTTTCCGGAGGACCTAAATTCAACACTACATCCCCGGAAGCAATATGCCTATCTAAAGTCTGTTCAGCCACCAAAACCACATCAAGTTCTTCTTTAGATAAAATATCTTCAGAAAAGTAAACAGACTTACCCATATTTTGAATAATGTCAGGAATGTTGGACTCCCCCACCAAATACTATATCAAAACGCCACAATCTTCTTCCTGCTCACTTTTCTCCACATGACCATCAGATAAAGATATGCCACCATAAAGTGTCGGCGTCATTTTCTTAAAACTTGACTTAGACAATACATGAAAATTCGCCCGGATATGCCCTATGTTATGGCACAAAAAGCATCTGAATGGGACTTTGAAATAATCAAGTCTCTGTATCCACTGTCTATTACCCCAATTTAGTTCAATTTCTGTCGCCAGTCCCCGCCCCATGTCAAAATCCACCATAACCTTGGCGAATCTCTTATCAAAGCCAAAAAGTGAATGCCTATCCAATCTAATAAACCGACCCACAGTATTAGAAATTCCTATCAGAATTTGCTCGGTCCACAGTTCTATTGGAAAACCAGGTATCATCATCCACAGGTGTCGTTTTGTTTGTCTCTCCCGCACCGGGTCAAATTCCAAATGCCATTATTTCAAGCACAATGGACCTTCTTTGAATAGCCACGACCTCTTAAGTATGAGTCCAACATGCTCAGGTTTAGTGAAAATAAACAATAGCCACCCATTTAACAACATATTCACCCGTGGGAAATCTCCAACCACAGGAACCCAGTTTAGGCAAACCCACTCCAACAGCTCGCCTTTATCGCCGTTTGTGAATTCAAATTTACCCACAATCTTCCTGGATGCCAACATGTTTATCCTATCTAGGTTTGAGTCCTAAGTGATATAGTATCTGTCCAGTCCCTCCCGAACATTAATGGACTTAACCCTCTTCTTATTTCTGCATCTCCTCCTCCCTTCCCCTGAGCAATTATCTCCTAAATCAAACCCTGGGCCAATAACAGACTCAAAACCTAAAATCCCATTTCTTTCATCTCTTTGGCAAGAATCCCTACCTCCCTCGTCGCCGCTGAAAGAAAGATCAAAAGGGAGGGTTGAACAACACTTTGTGGTCAACATCATACCTGACCGGAAGAGTCGATATATTATTGTATACTGCCAAACATGTATATTCTTTTTTGTTTTCTTTCATTTTTTTTATAATTGACTACTGCAACAAGAAAAGATGAACCTTGTAGGTTATTACTGTTTATGTTATTAAGAAGGTCTAAATAAATAGTTACACTATCCTAAATGTTTTTAACTATAATGCAATATACTTTCTATGCTTTCTATACATAGAGACAAGAGACAGCAAGTCATTTATTATATAAATTGTATTTAGTTTAGGCTATAATAAATAAAAATCTTGCTTGAAATAGAATATATAATCATATATATTATTTTGATAATTTAAACCTACAATTGATAATTTTAATCACTTAAAAGTATCAACAAGAAAAATTAGTACAACTTTTCCGGCTTCGAAAGACACCGACAGCCAGGATGGGCCCTCAGCCGCCAACTGCAGAAAAGCCACCACTAGTAACCTCGGCGCGAATGCCACTTCAGGTTACTGTCCCGCTGTAGGAGTCGTCGCCACCACCTCAGATGGACTCGAGGGAGCACCACAACTATGCCACCTCGGCACAAGCCACGCCAAAAGGAATCACGACCATGCCTCAAAAGTCGTCGCTACCGCCGTAGAAGAGCTTCATGGTATATCAATCAAATGTAAGATTTGAAATCGAGGGTCAATTACCTAATTATTATCCTTACTCTTTAATATAGATTGAACTAGGGTTAGATTATTTAGATTTAGTTTTTAATTAAGCTAATAATAAAATCATAAAATCGAGTTAATAATTTGGTAACTAAACCTTGAATATCAAGAAGTTGGCTAATGTGGCCTAGTATATTTTTTTTTCACATAAAAATGACAATACTTCATATTAAAGTATTTAAAGGTTACATCAGCTGGAACAGAGAAAATATAATAGCTCCAGGAGCATTATCGAGAGATGGCATCTTAAAGTGTGCAAACCACAACAACAAACCCAAAGAAGATAACAACTATAGGGACAAATGAGTCCACGGATAACTAGCAAGAACAACGATCAGTTCAAATACCAGCCAAAGTCGATCGAAAAAGAAAGAACCTGACAAATAGTGACCAAGAAAACAAGCAGATAAATAGTGCCGTTGGCATACCGAGATAAAAAAAAAAAGAGAAAATAAACGGCCGAGAAGCCAAAAAAGAAAGATACATATGCACAAAATAGGAGAGGTACTAGGAATGGAACAAGTGCCAAAAACCCAGCTGCGACACACCTAGGCCAAAACCAATCTCATAGAAAATGCGACCTTCCTGTGCCAACAGACTACGACACAAAAGCCCATCCACTTCCGAATTATGTTCCCAGAAAATGTGAATGAAGGATGTCTGAGGGCATGAATCAAGCAACAATCGAGTCTAATCTAACCAAGAAGAGAGAGCTAGGGCTTGGATAGAACCACTCCCAATAGCCCAGTCGACGATGGTTGAATCATCCCCAACGACCTGTTCGAAAGAGATATTGGCCTGATGGGAAAAAAATAGAACTAGCCAAAGAGCCATCAATTCCCCTTGGTGTTAGTTCCTGCACCATCGGACATCCAAAGACGAACAAGGTCACCATTTTCTAATTCGATGAAAGCACCTACTCCACATCTACCTTTCTCGCATTGAGTTGCACCTTCGAAGTAGGCCCAGTTTCCCATCTTAATTAAAAGAGGTGGCCAACCGACCCGATTAGTACCTGGAGACTTCACAAATCTAGGCCCATCCCATTCCTGAAAATTTGAAATAGCTATGCAAGCAATCCTATTAGGATCAGATAAAAGACCATAAAAAATAAGGCGGTTTCGAGAATTCCATATAGCCGAGGAAACAAAGCATGCCAATTCTCCAGAAACTTTGTTGGCCGACCACCAGCTAATGAAGCAATCCTGGATAGAATTTTCCAACCAGGCCAGAGGAAGATCATGAGTGGAGTAGATGATCAACCAGACCTTTACAATGTATGGGAAAGAAACAAAAAGATGAAGAAAAGTTTCAGATGCTTGGTTGCATAGGATGCAAATATCAGGACCCAAGAAGCCACGTCTTTGTAAATTGTTCCAAATCAATATTTTGCCCTCCAAAAGCAACCACACAAAGATCTTCACTTTAAGAGGTAGTCTCCATTTGCAGCAACTGCGATGTCACCACTTCATGTTCGAGTCATAACCAAATAATAATGCTTCATATGCTAGTTGATTAAAGCATTAGAACGCTAAGTTAATAATTTATTAACTAAATCTTGAATATCAAGAAGTTGGTTAATGTGGCCTAGTATCTATTGCTAAGATAAATAAATCATGTCAAATAATAGTATATTGAAAGAGATAAGCAATGATTTGAAATAAATACCAATATATATATATATAGTGTAATTACACCATAGTTTTCAAGCACATATTCAACCAATGATAAAGCATAAGCATACTATGATTTTATTAAATATATGTCTTTAAAAAAATTATGAATAGATTATTATGAGTTTTTGAAAGCATTTCTTTGACATAGAAGTGAGATATGGATGCTATGAGGACTCTTTGTGCAATATGTATGGATTTGATAGCTACCATATATATATATAGTGTAATTATACCATAGTTTTCAAGCACATATTCAACCAATGATAAAGCATAAGCATATTATGATTTTATTAAATGTATGTTTTAAAAAAAAATTATGAATAAATTATTATGAGTTTTTGGGTATATTACATTTTTATACAAAGCATTTATTTGACATAGAAGTGAGATATGGATGCTATGAGGACTATTTGTGCAATATGTATGGATTTGATAGCGTACCATAGTCAAAGGAGTAAAACAAGGGTTTTATGTTAAAATGGATATCTAGGTTTCATTAACCAGGAACATGATCTCAAACTACAAAGCCTTTAAAGGTGATTTATGGCCTTCAAATGGAATATGGCTGTCATTATGATATTTTGTACACTAGGAATTAAGGTCCTTAAACAATGCCATAAACTACCTAACATGTCATATATAAGGGATCATTTCCCTTTGAGTGAGATATGAGAACCATTACAATAAGTCGTGCATAAGGCATCTGTCCCAAGGCTTTATCCATGGTTGCGGGAGAAGTTAAGGGAATTAAAACCTAAATAAAGATTGTTGGATTGGTGGGCCTGCATGATTAAGGCCTTGAACTGTAACACATGCCCTCTAAAAAGGACCTCTTACATACGAATGGGATATGGGTGTCATTAAGAGTTTTTGTATAATAAGGATGGATGGGTATCAATGCCTTAGACCATTGTTGGAGGAGGAAAGTAAGGTCCTTTATCTCAAAATGAATCTTATAGGTTTTATGGGATATGAAGGATCGTACAAACTACCACAAAACCCTGTAAAACTTACCTTTGTCCTTGAGTGAGATATGGATATTATTAAGAGGTATTACACACAAGACATTGGTCTTATGTCTTTTCCTAAAATGAAAATTAGAGAACTTTCAACTAGGCCTCAAGAAACCAAGAATGGAGAACTTTGAACTAAGCCTCAAGAAACCAAGAATGAAGAACTTTGAACTAGGCCTCAAGCCACCACTCAGATCATTGATCTCTAGGTGGGATATGGACATCATTATAAAAGATTTTGTAAAATAGATTGTGAAACCTTGAACATGGTACATGCAGAAAAATAGAGGCACTAGGCAATCCACATGTTTGCCCTCAAGTCATGCGTTTTAATAACTATATAGAGATGATTTACCTACAAACAAGACAACAAGCATTTAGTCACCATCTAATACTGTAATAAGGTATTAATTACCAGAAAACTTATAAAGAGATGCCTGCGCAATGTGCTCAGAAGAGGAGCTTAAGCCTTTTGTGGAAGTTGGTGCCAATCAAATTAGTTTCGTTTGTAGAACTCCTTTGCAAATTTGTCAGGGCTTCCACAAAATTGTAGGAGAATGTTCTGGGATTTCAGCTTGTGAGGAGGTCATCTTCGTTAGATTTGGTAATTTGTATCAACATAATCTGATATAGCTACTGTCCAAAGCAGATATAGAAAAATCTCAGCCCTTCAAATTACAGTGGTGTGGATTTTCTGTTATCCTTATCCTTTATTAGATTGAAAAACGTTAAAGCTCAAGCCATCTAATAGCTGCCTCGACATAACTCTGCAATTCTGGTCAGACTTAGCTCAGCTCTGCACTTATTTTATTCGTACAACCAGCCGTCACACAAAATGAAATATCTTCATTGCAAGTTTACACCTGTCCGAAATATATATATTCTTTATCCAAAACTGTTTTCATTGCAAGTTTTTTTATTTTCCGGTGCAATTTCAGATAACGAATTTGGCAAAAGATTTTGTTTCAGGTACAGTTACATGGATCAAAGTTGCAAGGACAGTTCTTCCATGTCCTCAGAGGTTTTGAAGTTCTCTGAATCACCTACAATTTACAAAAAATAATTAGATTAATTTAACTTTAGATTAATTTTGCTATAGAAAATTTGGATTTTTTTGCTTCACTAGATTCCAACTGAACTGAACTTTTCAAAGCTTTAGAGGTTCTCTGAATCACCTTGAACTTCCAATAATCCTTAATGCAGCTATAGTAAAATTGGATTTTTTTGCTTAGCTAGATTCCAAATGAACTGAACACTTCCAAAAATTCTTAATGTAGCAATGGTAATTTGGATTTTTTGCTTTACTAGATTCCAAATGAAATGAACCTTTCAGAACTTTTAAAGTTCTTTGAATCACCTAGAACTCCCAAAAATACTTTATGTAGCTATGGCAAAGTTGGATTTTTTTTGGATTCTAAATTAACTATACTTCGAAGTTTGAAGGGCTTTTTTTTGGATAAAGGACATAGTCCTCATCTTCTACGGTCCATGATATGTGCGAACTGGAAGCTTTTAGGTTTTTTTATTTGTGTATAAAGGATATAGATTTTAATTTTTTATGGTTCATAATACGTGCAAATGGGAAGGTTTCATTGACTTCTATAGCATTCATAGAAGGGTATTAAGTTCTTTGAATGTAAAGGAATTTATTTAAAATAAAATAGTTTGTCAATAATTGAGTGAGTCACTTTTTTTTTCCAGGAAAAAAAAGCATAATTTCATTTCATCCTTAAGAGTACGAAATTACATTGATCGACACACTCATTTAGAGTGGTATATAGAGCTGCTGAATCAAACATCCTGTCTAGAGCTGAAATAAATACTGATGTTCTCACTACGTGAGCATTAACATCTTTTACATTGACGTGCATAATAACTTCATTTGAATCTGATTGGTCTTTTTATACAAAAAGAAGGCCTTTGATCAAAATATGTACTGTCTATTTACAGAATAACTACTTAAAAAAAGAAAACTGTCAAAAGAGGGTTATATCCGAAAAATCTATAACTGCATAGAACTGCTTTTCAGCATACTATTCAAAAGAGATAGCTGTAGTGTCGCCAAAAGAGCAAAAACTGAGCAGGCTCGATCATTCTATGAATGGTCTGTGATAAAATGCTCGACCGATTCCATCTAAAAATTCAGTAATTTTCCAAACTCCGACCCCCAAGAGCAGCCCTTCCTTAGAGGCCTTTTCCGCCTTGACATTGTTTTCACGGTAAAGGTGCCTGCAATTAAAAGTTTCAAATGTGTGAGTGACGTTCTGAATATGTTCCAAAACTGCAGCAATCCTCCGGTTGTTGCAATGATAAGAGCCAATAACCCAATTGATCACATTCAAAGAGTCTCCAAAGACATAAATTTTACTGACTAATTGTTCCACAGCATAAGAAAGTAGAAGTTTGAGACTGAGAATCTCAGCCCAGTTGTTGGTCCCCCTCCCAAAACCAAATGACATCACATAGTAGTGAATATGTGACAAGTAAAGGATAGCCCCTCCCCCACATTAATCATTCTGACAAGCCCCATCAAGAAAACCCCACGGCTGGGAACGATCAATATCCACGGGTTGAATATTTCTAGGACTTGAAGCATGACGAATCCACTTAAGGGCTAAGAAGATCCCACAGCTGTCAATAGCCACTAAAGCCGGGAGTCCCATTTTATCAGTGAATAAACATTTGTTCCGAGAGAGCCAAATTCCCCAAATTGCAACCGGGGGCAGAGCTTTAAAGGCATTAAAAGCAGCATTGTTTGTCCACCTTCTCCATGCCTCTTCAAGAGTGTTCCCAGCCCACAGAAATAGTACTTTTAAAATTCTAGAGACAATATTCCATACCTCCCTTGTGAAACTACACTGAAGAAACAAATGTAGAGCGTTTTCCTCATACTGATTGCACATGTAACATCTGCTAGGACCATGAAGACTTCTTTTCTGCATAAAATCCCACGTCGGGATCCTATTGGCCAAAACACACCACATGAACAATCTAGCTTTGGGAGGGCACTAAAGTTTCCATACAGATTTCCACCACCAAACCAGTTCTCTGTCCACATAGTTCTCACTAATCCACTGATACCCAAATTTTGGTGTGTAATTTTCGGAAGGATTCCCATCCCAAATAAGATTGTCATCTTCTTCATTCAGGAAAATCTGGTCCCTACTAAGTGTTCTCAAATACTATCTCAGTTCTTCCTCCAACACCACATCTAATCCAAATGAATCTGCCCTCCTCCAAGCTGGGCTTCCCATCCAAACATTCTCAAAATCCACCAACTGATTAAGAAAGAACAAATCTCGCTGCCTCAACTCCTCAATCAAGCCCACTAACAGAATGTGTTGAGCTTCACATCCCACCCACGGATCACGGCCAATCCTCACTCTATGTCCGTTGCCTACATCCCAGACAAGGTTCTGTTCGATAACGTGAAAGGAAGACACCAATGCTTTCCAAATGACAGAGCCTCCTGTATGAGACTTGTGAGGGGACCTGATCCATTCTTCCATAGTATCAGTCTCAACATATTTCTGTACCATAACCCTCACCCAGAAGCCTCCTGACTTAATTAACTGCCATCCACACTTAGCAGCCAGTGCCTTGGAAAAATGAAAAATATTCTTTAGTCCCCACCCACCCAATGCTTTTGGGGCTACAATTCTGTCCCACTTCACCCATGGAGTAACGTGTGCATCCTCCCTACCATTCCACAGAAAACTAAAGCAAATTTTCCTTGCAGCTTCTAAAATACCTTTAGGAATCCATGCAAGTGACATACAGTATACTGGAATAGCTTCCAGCACGGACTTAACCAGGACAAGCTTCCCCGCTCGAGAAAGACACCTGAAACTCCAACTTTTTAACCTCTTTTCCAGCTTTTCCAGAAGCCATACCCAGTCCTATTTTAAATATTCATTAGGCTTCAAATTGAACCCCAAATATTTTAACCTTTCCGAAAGAGTAAGAAGTCTGAAGGGAAATAAATTAGTATATATAATTAAATCCTCCTCCCTTAATAGAGAAACAATAAGAGAGGATTTCCCATCATTTATCTCCATTCCAATTGCAATAGAAAAAAGGTCCAGAATCTCTTTGAGTTTGTCAGCATCCTTTCTTGAACCAGAACAAAAAAGCAAGATGTCATCCACAAAGAGCAAGTGTGTAAGAGAGATGCCCAGAGCCACCAGAATCCCTTCAAAATCTCCTGCCCTTTTTGCTTCCTTAATAGCCCTACTCAAACTCTCAGCCACCAACAAAAATAACAATGGGGAAAGGGGACATCCCTGACGTAAACCACGTCCAGAATGAAAAAAGGGAGTCGCCGCTCCATTCATTAAAACAAAGAAGGAAACAGTAGAAATGCAGCTCATAATCCATCGTATGAAACCAATATCAAAGCCTAAATGGGTAAGCATAAGATGAATATAAAGCCAACTCACCTTATCATATGCTTTTGACAAATCAATTTTAAGAACAGCTCCTTTCAGCTTTCTAGTTTTAATGCTATGTAAACCTTCCTGAGCAATTCCAATCGCCTCATGAATCTGACGCCCTCCCAGAAACCCAAACTGTTCCTCTGAAATATGTGTAGATAAGATAGGTTTGAGCCTTCTAGCAATCACTTTAGTAACAATCTTATACACACAGTTGCATAATGAAATAGGCCGAAAATCATTAAGAGTGGAAGGAGTATCCACTTTAGGAATAAGGGCAATGAAGGTGGATTTGATGCTGGCTGGGACCCTGCCTTCCTTCCTAGAATCCTCAACAAGCTGTAAAAGATCATTGCCTAAAATATCATAAAGAGATACAAAGAATTATATTGTCCACCCATCAGGCCCAGGGCTCTTATCCTTCTAAAAACTATCCAAAACCACCTTCAATTCATCCCCTGAAATAGGGTCCATCAGATTCCTGTTATCATCCACTTCTACAAACCGAGGGAATAGTTGTGCTACCCTAATGACCTCTTCAATATTCACTCTCTCACTGGCTTTGAAAAGATCCCGGAAATGAGTAACCCCAACATCAGCCAACCCTTCAAAAGTAGACATAGAATTACCTTCTAAGTCCTCAAGGCTCCAAATAGTATTGGCAGATCTTCTTCCTTTTGCATAAGCATGAAAGAATTTGGAGTTATCGTCCCCACTTTCCAACCAAATGGCCCTGCTCTTCAATCGCCATGTCTCCTCATTCTGCAAAAGTATCATGTTCCTCTGATTATCCAAATGAACCAGATGGTCCTTAGTTGTCTGAGAACTGTATCCACCTCTTGACTCCTCAGAGATAGAGGATATTTCTCCTTCAATAGTCTTAAGAGCCCTATCATCTCTAGTCCTCTTCTCTGCAACCCAAATTTTAATAGGTTCCTTGAGTGTTCTAATATTCTCCGCAAAGTGGAAAGCTGTAGAATGGACCGACCCCGGATGATAAGGAATCCAATGCTGCTGAATAAGCTCAATGAAAGTAGGATCTTCGAGCCATACCTTATTAAACTTTATAGGCACAGGAGGTTTTATAGGGCCGGCCTTCAACTCCAGAAAAATTGGATCATGATCTGAGTTTCCCCCCGATCCAATCCATCATCGAACAAAGAATGTTGACTCCACAATCTGCTCAGAAAGAAGGAAATGGTCCAACCGCTTTGCCACTCTATCTAAACCAATTCTCTTGTTTCTCCAAGATGGCTTTAATTGTACAGGCTCCACATCAATCCAATTGCCATCAGATAATTTCCTAATAAAGAAATTTGTAAGGGGATCCACATGAGCATGCAGCCCCCAAACCTCAGCATGACCCAAAGAAAAGTTGAGATCCCCCCTCAAGATCACAGAATCCCCTCTGAGCAGCTCTCTATCCAACAGAGAGGTCCATAACGGTTCCCTTTCACCATAAGGTTCATAAATGTTTACAATAGTGAAAATTTTGTCAAAATCCAGATATTTGCAAGAAATTCCCAATATCGAATGCATCCCCCATAGAGAGGAAACGCAAACCTTAGCTTCGTTCCAACCAATCGCCAAACCTCCGGAACGACCCCTAGCATCTGAAGCTTCAAATCCCCACCCCGGGAACCAAGCTTTTAACCTGCCAATAGCTTCATCACCACCACACATAGTTTCTTGTAATGTCAAAACATCGGAATGCTCAAGGTGCAGCATCCGTCACAGCGCTGGTCTTTTGGAGGGACCAACAAGACCTCAACATTTAAAGGACATGACCTTCATCTCAACCCATCCTTATGGGCATCCACTGCTCTAAGTGCCCTTTCAATTGAGAGTTGTTTGCCATTCCTAAGATCCGAGCGAGCTCGGGACTTAGCATGAGAGATGAAAGACTTCCTTCCTCTGGTTTTAGGTAGTTTAGGTTTTCCTTTCCCTAACCCTCCCGCTGTGGATTTGTTCATGGAGCGCAAAAAATAACTGGACTCCGAGGATCCAGTGGGTGAAGAAGGCTCAGAAGAGACTTGCACAAGGACAGGGGTATCAACATGAGTTACGATGGGGGGACATTCTATCCGGATAGTTTCCAAAACAGGGGATAAAGAAGCAGGATGCTGGGGAAGCGAAAAGGCTGCCATCGACTGTGAGGAAATATGTAAATTCCTAAACCCATCCACCCAATCAAAACTAGGAAAAGATAAGTTCTTAAAAAAAAAATTGAAGGAAGGGTTTAAAAAGGGAACAAAAGAAGTACCAACTGCAATGTCTGATAACCGAGTAATAGAAGGCGGAGATACCTCCGGAGCATTGATCAGTGGTTGAAGGAGTTCGGTCTCTGCAATGCCCACGATAGCACCCACCTCTAGTACAGTACCTTCCTCCACCAAAGTGCTATCTTTCTCCACTACCCTCGTAGGTACCTCCATAGACATACGTTCAATCTCATGCTGACCCAACAAATCATCTTCCAATACCACCCCTACCTCCTTCTCCACAAATCGACGTTTCAGAGAATTACCAAATTTCATACGAACCGGCAAGGAGCAATCGATGGTCGGATGCCCATATTCATGGCACCATCTACAACAAAACGACACATTTTCATAATCCAGGGTTTGTGCAAAGGTGTAAGGCCCCCATTTTAAATCCATACTATCAAATAATCCTTCCCTGACATTAATACTTACCAGAATCCTTGCCACCTTCTGAATCGTTGTTGCCTCGAAGGAAAAGTATGCATCTAGATAATTGCCCAAGAGGTTTCCAATCCTCCAAAAATGTTCCTCAGCCCAATAATGTAAAGGTAGACCCGGTAACCGAACCCATAGCAGTATTGTGTCCATTCTCTCTTGACTGGCGTCGAACAGCGGATTCCACGGCTTAAGTAGAAGTGGAACCTTGAAAATCTACCAATTCATGCTCAATGCCCACTGAGCACGAGCGTTTGATGTAAAATGAAAGGAAAACCAGCCTCCAGATAGACCCACAATCCGAGGGACATAACCACAATGGCCTAGCCATGCCCCGGTAGCCCACTGTATCACCGATTTGTGGCTCACCACCTTACCGAACACCCTACCAACTAGAACCGACTTAACCATCCCAACAATCTGCTGAAAGTCAATGTCTTCGCCAAGAGCGTAATTCGATGCTTTGCCCGTGTTTTTGATCCACTTCCTGCGAGTCTTCACCCTAAGGTCTTTAATCTATAACCCCTCATGACCTTCCTCACGACCGTAAACCTTCTGTACTGAATCCCCGGACGGGCTTGAAAATCCACAATGTTCCGTCAAGTCCAAATGCATTGCAATGTTACCACCCTGGGAAGCACCGTGATCATACCCAACCTGAATATCCGCCCTAGTTACCGACGCAACACTATTATCCCTCGCTGGTGATTCATTAAGAGAACCCCCCGAAGAATTAAGAAAATCAGGTAAATCTCCTAACCCTGAACTTAATGGATCTGGTGAGAAGGAGTATAAATCCTTGAAACCCCAAATATTATCACCGCGAACCTCCGACACTAAACTAACTCCAGCCCTATCCCAAAACGATGAGAACGGCTGAGAAGGCGAGGTTACAGACTCCAGAATAGCATTAGTGCCAGGAAGGGGAAACCCATCGTTTGTTTGGCATTCAGCAAAACCACCACCCTCGAAACCACCTTCACCATTCAAATCCCAGATGGCGCCAGGTGGCGAGCTCCATATGTCACGATGTTGCAATGTGTCGCTGCCATAGTCCACCTCATCGAGATGGTCCATACCTGGAGAACCATGAAAACTTCCGGTGGAGAGGAGTGAGTCACTTTATTTCATTGTAGGCTAAAAATAATAATTTTTACAACTTATATCATTCTTAAGAATAAATGTTTAAGATAAAATGATTTTATGAATTTCAAAGTGATATAATATATTAATGATATATAAACTTGGTAATTAGTAAGTGTTATTCATGTCTTCTTTATCGGGGGTAGACTTGTCTCTATTGAATCCAATGTTGACTATCATAGAAAATATATTAATTGTAAATACCAAAACTTGCTTAAGAAGCTTTCCCATGTAGTTGGTGTTGAGCCAATACAAAAGTATGCTAAGAAAATGTTCTTTCAAGTGAATGTGTTTTTTCAATGGTTTTTTTGACAATACCTCTTGGTGTATTTTACAATTAGAGTTCTATGTAGTTCTTGAAATAAGATTTTAAAGAGACCGTGTTTGGTAATACATGAATTTCATTATATATGGAACTTAGTTTCCATGAAAATTATGAATTTAATTTATATTGCTTGGTTATCTAACATATAGCTACAAGAAGGAAATGACATCTAGTTCATAATAGTTTTTGATGTTTTTCAATAACTTAAAATTTTGATGAAAACTTAGCCAATCTGAAAATTGGATATCAAAACCTCATTAATCTTGACTTGGCCATTATGACTGCTCCTAATAAGATCAAATTAAAATATCTCCAATGCATAACATAAAAGGGCATGAATCACTAAGGGAGATTCCAACTGTGAAATATTTTAGGATATATTTCTAGAAGCATATGATGGTTGATATTACTAGATGTTTAGAATAAACAAATCATTTTTAAAATTGTTCAAATAAACCTATTAAAGTTTTAATGTCAAAAGTGTTCTATTGTACTCAGTGATGTTTGAACTTTTTATTGATTAGGTTATTAAAGATTGTCTCATTCAAATATAAAAATATCTCTCAAACATAATGTATTTGATTGTTTGAGAAATTTAAGAAGGAAATATCATACAAGAATAACTTTATCTTTTATTGATCCTTACACAATAAAAGTCCTTCCATTTTCCATTTTTCAAACCACTATACATGCATTCAACTTGTTTTACAATTATAATTTAAAACTAACAAATGCGTATATAATTCGATATAATTTCTTTCAACCTCTAATGATTACTTTTATTATAGGGAATCAAATGTTTACATATGTGTAGGTGAAGTCTTTAAAAGGGATAACATAATTTAATATTATTCTTTAGAAAGAGAAAACAATTATTATGAGGGCATGCATTTGCTTTTGTAAAACTTATTATCTTTTTTTTTATTTTTATTTTTAAATGAAAAATATTGTTTATTTTAGCTTGTCAACATACGAGGGGAGTTAAACTAATAATACCCTTTGAAATTGAAATATGGCCCATCCTTTAAATTTGACCCTTGGTTGATATCTATTATCAACTTTATTTCAATGAAAGAATGAAGGATATTTCATAATTCTTAGTGTTATATAATTTCAGAATGTTTTTTGTTGTGTCGTAACCTCACAAAATGAAAAAAACTATTATGGAATTAATGTGAAGTGTGTACAAAATCATGTAAAATTTTGGTTGAATGAGATTATTTAGTTATGAGAAACAAAAATGTTTCTAATGTAAATTACAAAACTATATGGAATGAAGGCACAACCTAACATTTAAAAATTGAAAATCCTAACATAAAATTAATATGAAAGGTTGCAAAAATAAAACAATGATATATAGATAAACATCATTACATTGTACACTAGACCCGATAAACATGTATATATTTAATCACCATACTAGATAACAACACTACCATTTCCGAGAGACTAAAATAAGAAACTATGATAACTAGGGCCTTTTGAAGATATTTTTAATCATGTGCATTTGTTGATGATCACTTTTATACTAAACTTTGTTGTATCTTGGATGCCCACTTCCCTCTCCTTTGAAAGGGAAATCCCACCTTTCCCCGATTTGCAAATATGTTGCACAATCTAGAAGAAAGTGTTACTCAAGTTTTAGCTCCCTATTTCTACATACTAAGTATAACCTCCTTTCCCAAGGCTCCTTTGTTTTCTCACATCTTTATTTTTCACACCTCATCCTATGTGAGGTGGTCCTTAGTTTTTCACTTTGATCTCCTGTGTCTACTAAAATTTTCTATCTAGCATTATTGTTTATTTTCGATACATTTTTCTCCACTTTCCCTTCTTGTAGCATAAGCATAAATGAATCTCAAAGGGTCTCTTATTTGTTGGGAATATTTCTTCTTCTATATCTAAATCACCAAACTATTTTATGCACTATTGTTCTTGTCAAGGAAAATTTTAGGGGCGAAATTTAGACTATGGGCTATTTTTTTGACCTTTTTTCCAAAAAATGATTTGTCAATTTTTCCTTTTTTCAAAACTTATTCACCCATATTCCATGGGACCATTTTTTTTACTCTAAAAATCGCCAAAATTGTCCAAAAACTATATAAAGTCCTTAGAAATTTTACTTTGATCTCCTATGTGTCTATTGAAATTTTCTATCTAGCATTATTGTTTATTTTTTATACATTTTTCTCCACTTTCCCTTCTTGTATCATAAGCGTAAATGATTCTCAAAGGGTCTCTTATTTGTTGGGCCTATTTCTTCTTCTATGTCTAAATCACCAAACTATTTTATGCACTATTGTTCTTGTCAAGGAAAATTTTAGGGGCAAAATTTAGCCTATGGGCTATTTTTTGACATTTTTTCCAAAAAATGATTTGTCAATTTTCACTTTTTTCAAAACTTATTCACCCATATTCCACGGGATAATTTTTTTTACTCTAAAAATCGCCAAAATTGTCCAAAAACTATATAAAGTCCTTAGAAATTTGAATACTTTTACAAAAAAAATCGCCAAATGTTTTATGGTTGCAAATTTAAGAATTAGTAAGATTCGTCAAGGTTTCTACACTTTGAGAAAATTATGGATCCTTAAAATTTTCCCTATTCTTTTTTTCTTCCTACTTTTTAGCTTATTTGATCTCACTTTAACTAGAATATTGTGATTGTCCCTAACTGCCATTTTTGTGTATGAAATCAATTTTCTTAATGCCTCTGGTTTGATTAGGTATAGAAAAAAGGATCTCACTATGGTATTTTTTTTACTCTTAAACAACTTGTAATCAATCATTATTCTACATGCTCAATTTTGTTCCATACAATTTTAGATATACTTGATTCGATACTTCACATGGATCCATAAAGGAATATTGAGGCTGTCGATGTTTGAAAGAGGTAGCACATCATTTTCTAGTGCCAAACCTTTGTTGTAAAGTATCTATTTTGCAACACTATGAATGCTCTCCATCCTCCTACAGTCTTTTCCTCATGCATGCATCCCACCTTAGATTTAAATTCAATCTAACCCAAATATTTTTAGATATGGGTTATCTTTAGTGTCTCACCTAAGGTGATTTATGGATATTTTGGTATGCATTCCATCTTGGATTTTCATTAGATCTAGCCCAAATATTTATAGATTTGGGTTATCTCTAGTGACTTACCTAAAGTGATTTGTGGAACTTTTGACATTACATTAAGTGAGAAGACAACTATATTAGTTTTCCTCATATTCAAGTTCATCTCAACTTCTATGCAAAAGGAATCTAAGGTCTCTACATGAACATGTAGGTTGTACAATGTATTAGTTATCAATGTCACATAGTATTTAGGCAACCAAATCTTTATAATTTCCACTATGTCACCACCTTGTAGACCTTTAATGTTTATGGACATTCTCTATCTTATCTACGTACATACAAACTAGTGTTGGAGGACAGGGGGAAACCCTATGTCACCTTGATGTCACTTTCAAAGATCTCAAAAATACCCTCCATATTTATTATTTTAACATTTACCTACTCATATAACATGTATATTGTTTCCCTCCAATAATTTGCGGGCCCATTTCACTCAATATGTCCCATAGATTCTCTTTCAATAAAATGTCTAAGAAAATTTTGCAATCAACATTAAAACACCATAGTTCTTCAAGTTTTTTGTACCATGTATTTTTTATTATGTGCATAAGTAAAAGGGAATGTTTCATGGTGGAGTATTTCACTTGGAACCAACTTGTCATTAGCCTCTAATTTTATTTTATTTTCTCTACTTATTTCTCATTTCTTTCTTCATAATACCTCCTATGAGGTTGAAAAACACTATGTTGATCATGATGGTTACGTAGATGCTTGTGGTTTTTTTGTCATGATTTAAATATGGACAAAATGAGATCCATTGCACACTTTCTTGTAATAGGAACCCCTCTTTGACCATCTTATTAGTAATTCTTTGTTGTGTCCAATGAGGGAATCATTTCCCCCTTATTGCATCCATTCGAATTTTCCTTCTTTTCTTGATCCCATATTTTTATACCATTCTACACGTCCTCTTTTGTGAATAATCCTTCCACTATGTTTATTTTTGGTGGTTTCTTTCTATCCACTAGATCTGCACTCCTTATGAATGTTTTTCAAATGAGATGACAAATAGGTGGGTGTGATATATTTTTTACCACTTGTTTTGGGGTCTGACACAATTATCTCTAAAAGCATTTTGGGTTTTACTTTGCCATCGTCACCATTGTTTGTTGTCTTAACCTCACAAATTTACTTCTTGTATTTGTCAAAATCATCTTATATAGTGTGATAATGTGTGTTTCTCTTGCCACTTTATACTCTTTGTTGAACCATGGTTTCACTAGGAAAATATTTGACAATGCCCTTGTGTTCCTTAGTTTCTTTCCTTTGCGGCACATTTCAATGTTGTTTGGATTGCATTGAATAAGTCCTTCCATAGAGATCTATTATTTCATTCATTTTTTTTAACAAACTGAATTGCAAGGTGAATCTTTCCATTTCTTCTTTGAATATTTATGCATTTTTTTTGTAAAAATGATTGTATTCGATGATACTTGTGTGGTAGTGTATTGTCTCCTATGCTCATTTCTGATTAAAACTCCTTGTATAAATTACATATCATGAAAGCTCATATGTTGTCTACAATGTTTGTTGAAATCATTATGTAATCTAATACACTTTAACCATTATGTATGTCGCATGTGACCTCTACTCAAACCTCTAGACCACTCAGGTCATTACATATAATTATGTCGTGCACATTTCACAAGTGTAGATGTTTCATATCTGTTGATTCCCTTTTCCAATCCCCTAATCATTGGTTTACAATAGGGTGTGTATATTTCCTATAGAACTTGTCATTTGGAGTTCCCCTATTCTCTCATTGAAGTCCCTTACTATCATTCTATCCCATCTTCTTTAAATTATGCTATTTTCTTACTAGGTGGTGGTATAACTCTTAATGTTTTAGTCCATATTTTCTATAAAACATTGATTTGTGGGGGATGAAGTAGCATGCTACCAACAAGGTGCTAATGCTTTTATCTTGTATTTTGACATAAACATATTGATTTTTTTTATTAGTTTTCTTCACGGGGTGAGGCAATATCATATCATGTCCATTCATATTGGGGGTTTGAATACTCTTAAAAACCTCAAAAATATATTGCTTCGTATTAAGGGGTCAAGGGGTTTTTTTAATATGACATAGTAATATAAATATTGGGGGTTATTTTATTTTGGGGATGAGGAATAACCTCCAAATCGTGGGATGGATTCATACCTCCAAATCATGGGCTAAATTCATACCAACCTAAAACTTATGGACCCTCCATTTTTATTTGATATTGCTTGTGATCCTAAGTTTTGCATAAATCTGGTAATAATGTAGCAATGATAATATCAATGGAAGTGTCTTTGGATTACTAGCCTTGAGAAATCCTCATTTAATAGATTATTTAGGATAGGTTTGAATTGATGTTGTATTGTTTTTCATCTTTAAGTTAAGATATGTAGTTAATCGAGACTTCCAAAGTTGAACACTTGTATTGTATTTTTTGTAGGCATTGGAGTAAAAGATATAACTCTTTATTTTTTAGGTTGGAGTTCAGGTAGGTGTTGAGATTCAATCAAACCTTGCTCCAAGACAACCAATAAAAGTGAGATCAATGTTTCTTGGCTCACAGGAACCAAGATGTTTGTTTTTATAGGAAGGTAGGGGAGTCCATCCACGAAAGGGTTTCAATTTTGCATTTTTATGGAGTTTAATTTATTAATATTATAAAAAAACATGAGATCTCTATGGATATACTTGTATTTACATGATATAAAATTGGTAGATTAGTAGGTTGTGGTGTGAAACATTTGCAATTCTCATCTTTTCTAATCATTACACTAAATCGTGGACTATCAGTCTTTTACATTCTTTGTTATGCTGATCTCTTGACTGGGTTTCCTTTACACATTTCACCTTCCCTAGTACTATTTCATTGGGTATTCCACTATCCAATGCTACAAATTGATCTGTCGCACCTACAATCCTGGTGGGATCATTATTAGCATTATACTATTATTTTATTTAGCATTGTGTTTTCTTATACTAAGATGTGTTAGGGATCCTATTTGTTACAACCTGATAACACAATATAAAGGGGGTATTAATGGGTTGATAAAAATTGATACCTACAATATATGGTGAAAATAGGGGTTTTCTTAATTGGAAAGGAATATTGGGAGGGGGGTTCAACAATACAATTTTATGAGGCATTTTCCAATATTGAGCGAAATTAGGGATATTCTTTAATATCATGTGAATGATCGTGCTATGTAACAAATTCATTGGGTGAATCCCCTATGGTTTTCTTCAACTTTATGTTGTATTTCAAGTACTCCTCCTTGATGATACATTTGCTTGTACTAGAAATCCCTCTTTGACCATCTTATTAGAATTTTTGTGTTGTGTCCAATGAGGGAATCACTTCCCCATTTTAATTTTCCGTATTGAATCCATTGGAAGTTTTCTTCTTTTCTTGATGCCATATTTTTTATACCATTCTACAAATCCTATTTTGTGAAGAATTATTCCATTATTTTATTTTTATTTTTGGTGGTTTATTTCTCTCCAATAGATCTGCATTTATGATTAATGTTTTTCACATGAGATGACAAATAAGTGGGTGTAATATCTTTTTTGCCACTTTTTTGAGGGGTCTACAATTATTTATAAAAGTAATTTTGGTTCTCCTTAACCATCACTAGCATTGATTGTTGTCTTCTCCTCACAAATTTACTTCTTACATTTTGGTTCTCCTTAACCATCACTAGCATTGATTGTTTTCTCCTATCTCTATTATATGTTTCTCTTGTGACTTTACACTCTTTTGTTGAACCATGGGTTCACTGAGAAATTGTTTGACAATTCCCTTTTGTTCCCTAGTTTCTTTGCTTTGCAGCATTACAATGTTGTTTGGAGCCACAAATAAATCCTTCCATATATATATTATTTTATTCATTTTTTTCAAACCTAATTGGGAGGTGAATCTTTCCATTTCTTCTTTGAAGATTTATGCATTTTTGTGGTGAAAAATCATTGTGGTATATGATAGCTGTCTATGATTTAAATTGCCTTATATAGTCTGATTATATCTCCTTATATAAATTGCACATCATGAAATAATATATGTTGTCTACTATGTTTGTTGAAATCATTATACAATCTAGTACACTTTCACCATTATGTATGTGGCATGCGGCCCTCCACTCAAACCTCTCAACCAGTCAGGACATTACATATAATTATGTTGTGCACATTTCACAAGTGTAGATGCTCTTTGTATCTGTTGATTCCCTTTTCCAAACCCTTAATCTTTGATCAACAATAAGGTGTGTATATTTCCAATAGAACTTGTCATTTGGAATGTACATATTTTCTCATTGAAGTCCCCTACTATTATTTTATCCCATTTTTCTTTAAGTTATGGTATTTTCTACTAGGTGGTGGTATACGTCTTAATGTTTTAGTCCATATTTTCTATAAAACTTTGATTTGTGGGGGGTGAAGTAGCATGTTGCAAAGAAGGTGATATTGCTTCTATCTTGTATTTTGACAAAAACATATTAATTTGTATTGTTAGTTTTCTTCAACTTTGTGTTGTCTTTCAACTACTCCTTGATGATACATGGAATCCCTCCAAATATTTTATGATCACTTGATACTTGGTTTCAAGCTAATCATATTTGCATTTAGTACTATGTTGTCTTTTCATCCAATTAGTGGCCTTAAATCGCGACCCTTACTACAAGGGTATCCCTTGCAACTTCATACCATTACTTTTAGTTTTTATTGGGCCACACGGGTCATGTATCCCTATTTTCAACTTGTGCCTCTAAACTCTTAAATATTTGGTTTTCTCCTTTAGAGGAAGACCCACTTGTTTGTGTCCATTTCTTTCTCCAATGAGGTCTACTCTTTCCTTCTTTCCTTTTGTTGAATAGGTGTTTGATCATCATCCATGAAGCATTTTGTCCCCTAAAACCTCCTTCTTTATCACAAGATTGGAGATATGTATGCCTCATTTGTTTCCAAGCGTGATCTTCAATTATCCTTCTTTACCTTCTAAACTCTGACACTTTCCCATTCTTTTTGTTATATATATTGTTTCTTCCCAACCTATGATATCTCTTAAGAAGCCTACAATTATCTCTATTATGTGTTCCTCAATTTTCTTCCTTGACTTATTTTATTATAATGTTCTTAGTTATGTTGTTCCACACATTTTATTCTAGGATAGTAAACCTGAGCTCCTTAGATGTGACCATATTTTTTCCTCTACCTCACCCAATTGAATGCCCACTATATCTACATATCACATTTTTTAGTTGTTCTTTGAATTTAATTTCCACTTCTTTCGCTTGAACCAAAAATCCTTAAATTATCATTAGACTCCTTTCATGTATAATTTCCACATCCTCTGGGCATTCCCCCTTATCTTTTTAAGAATGACCTTCTTCTAGTTTTCAAGAAAGTGTTTCCTTTATGGATCAATCCATTCAAGGTGTATTTCCAAGGTTTTGATGTGCTTGTGTTTTCCTTCGTCCCATGTTCTAAGCTATTGATAGTTTCAATATGCCTTTCCCATGAGAGGTGAAAAAATGAACTTCAATTTGAATGAAATGTATATTTTTTTGGGATACCTTCAACAATGAGGAGGATACAATCGAAACGATAACAAGATATGAAAAGAGTAGAAACAATAATTGAAGTCTACGAGAGATGTTGATGTTAAAGTGAGATATCTAAAATAAGATAGATTAAGTAAAACCAAATTTATATGCTTAAAATACATTCAACCTCATTGAGATAATTTTCATTACCATCATGTCGTCCAATGAATGCTATAATTTTGATTGTTAATCCATTCTAAAGTGAATATAAACTATTTTCCATTATTTATTACACCTATCCAATATATAAATAATAATATAACAATAACAATAACAATAAATAATATAATAATAACAATAAATAATATAATAATAACAATAAATAATATAATAACAATATAATAGGTGAATCCTTATCATTTAATATTCTTATACATGTACAAAACATGGTCCACGTCTCTACTCTAACTTAATTAATAACAATTATTTCACCATTTATTAATAGGGGCCTCATTATGTAATGAGGTTCTATCAAGATGTTCAAAATTAACTTTAATTTTTAATTTTTTACTCTAAATTAATTACCAATCATTTCCATCTTAAAACACTATGATCATATGAATTCATTTATTTAAAAAATGTTATATAAATTATTGATTTGAAATGATTAATTTTATATTTTAATAATTACTTATGATGATGATGATTATTAGCTTATTAATTTTCACTCATATCAACTTTAATATATTATATTTACAAAAATTATTTAATTTATTTTAAAATTTTATTTTCATATTCATAAATATTTATAATTTTTTTTTCTTTCTCTTTTTAATCAATAAAAAACATTTCTTTTAAAATAACAACAACAACAATAATATTAACTCAAAAATATAATGATAGTATTTCTATTCTATGGTTTATATATAATATATATAAGAATAACAAAAAAACAATCTAAAATAATTACGAGATAAAGAACAACATATAACAAATTATGAGAAACAAAATAACATGGTTAAAGTGAATCAAAATACATTATAATATATAATAATAAATTAATTGACAATAAAATATATTATAATATATAATAAATTAATAGATAATAACATTGTTATATATTTAAATATAAAAAATAAAATAATCAATGAAAGAAATGTTTGCCTGCCATGCTTTTGTTTTAATTTAATATTGATATCATGTCATATTTTAAATAGATAAAGTAATATTGAAATTTGTTGTATTATACTCAAGTAAGTTTGCATTTTATTGTAATATAATTAATCGTTAGTTATATATATTTTTTATTAATGATAATTGAAAAAGTTTATATCATTTAATATTAAAAATTACAAATATTAAAAATTACAAATATTAAAAATAATAATTTATAATGGAAATAAGGTGGCAAACCTGCTGGAAAATGTGGGGGAGGTTGAGAGGCAGAGATACCGTGAAGGATGGCTGACATATTTTGAGAACCAGGAGTGGATCTCCCAATGCACCCAGCCAGCATCAGAGGATACTCACACGAAGTCAGGGGGAGGTACTAACTTGAGGAACTATGACGAGGCCCACAACAGGTCACAAGCAACGATTTTGACCTCCATTCGGAACGAGGACAACCCACCAGGGACAGATGGTGAGGGTACGTGACGATTTAACCCTCGAGTTAATGAACCATTAAGGGCCACTGCAAATGATGATGAGCAAGGAATACAACAAGATCCTCGTACAAAGGGTGACATCTGAGAATCTACGGAGAGTTCCAGCTATGGTGGAGGAGGCTTTTTGGCGAACGAATGATAATGATGGAGTTATAATGGCGAAATTTATGGAAGGAAAGGAGGAAAGTGCTATAAGAAAGGGGGAAAGGCTCGTGCTTTTCTGCATTCTCCCAGGTTTTCATATTTTTTCTGAGCTTGGGAAGAGCACTATTAGGAGGAAGGGTAGTAGGGAAATTATTTGTTTGTTGTGGAGGGTAAGGATGGATCCTCGGGGACAAAAATCGTAGAGGGTGCTGCCAGCCAAGAAGAAAGGTAAAGCTCCGAGGGTTAAGAGGGAGAAAAAGAAATCCCATGAGGTTTCCCGTTTCTTCAGGGATAGAATCCCTTTAGCTATTAAGAAGGAAATTAAGAAGGTGGAAAGGGACTTGTGAGAGTAGGTCAAAGCTATGTCCTTGGAAGAATTAAAGAAATAAGTTTCCGAGTGGGTCCTTGACCTTGGTTCGACTGCGGGCCGACTCTCGGCTTATGATAGGATCATGGACACCTTCTGGGTTATGAAAGGGCTCATCTCGTGCGTTCTCATGGAGAGAGAGAGAATAAGGAAGCTGGTGACGAGGAGCCTGTCTGGGCCTGGAAATATAATACTCAGGACTGCAGGATCATGCACCATAAAATCGATCTTATTGATGGTAAAATGGGCATTCAATTCTATCCACCCCTGGCCTCGAATCTGGGTGTGGGAGTCTCAGGTGCTTGATACTGATGGTGCTGGTTCCAGTGCAGGTCGCGCATGCTTCCTGAACCATCCTTCTGGGCCCAAAGCGGAACAAGGATATTTGATGGGTCTCTCTGGTTACATGTCTTGAACGAGTAATCTTTTCATCTAAGTTTTTTCTTTGTTATAGTCATGTATGGGTAGCCGAATTTAGAGTGGATGTATAAGTTCTATAGTCTTTTTCTTCTATCTATGTCCTTTTGTTATAGTAGTAGGTGATCAATTGTAGGTGGGAGGAATAGGTCTTACAGTCCTTTTTTGATAATGGATAAAATGGGTCTCTATAATAGCAGTGTAGGATGGTTTTTAGTCTTGTGATTTCTAGTAGCTATGGAACAATACGAAGGGTGTGGAAGTGAATATTTGGTGGCCGACGTGTCTATACACCGGTAAGGCCATCTATTTTGAAGTTATGTAATTTTTGGATGTTGTAATATAATGACTTATTTACAAAAAGTAAAATAAAAAATAATCACATATACATAGAAATATTGATATTGGTTGATGATCAATATGAATAGAAAATACCAACTCAATATAAATATTCTAGATGCACATACTAATTTTTAGTATGATGCAACGATAGAGTGGTTTGGAGCATATTTTAGATGATGATGTGTCAATGTTGAAGTGTCAAGAAACAAGTTGGCCCTCCCTCATAACGCCCAACAAAAATTAAACAAACACAAAGTCAACCCATTTTCTTAGATAGGTTGCCCCTACTAAGAGGCATTCATGTGTATAAATAAGAAGAGAGTTCACCTCATTTATGATGGTTGTTGTGTGAATCAAATTGGTTATCTTAGTCTTTGAAAATTAAATGTTATTCCATAAAAATAAGTCAAGAAAACAATAGTCTCTACCTATGACATGTACTAAAAAAGTTACATAACATATACTCACCATATAAAAATCATTTCAAAATATTTTATAAAATATGCTCCAAACCACTCTATCATTGCATCATACTAAAATATTATGTTTGGAAATCTTTAAAAAATATTTGAATCACATATATTAGCTATGAAAATAGCATAATTTGGGTTCCATGGGGGTATTTGGAGGTGTTGAATCTATTTATGGATTCAAAAATACAATTTAAACACGTAGACATTTGGATTTTACCAAAAACAAATTACCGGATTTCGACCAAAACCCACCTTAAAGTCGAAAATGTAGAATAAATAGACTATTTATTCTAGGTTCAAGATGGATCTATGCTAGTACTTAATAAATTTCGAAGTATAAAATTAATATAAAGAATATACATAACGATGATCATTTAAAGTTTTGATGTGACCACCTACAATTGTAACCATCCTATATCCTGTTGAGAAAGTGTTGTCATTGATGTCAAAATGACTACGCGTGTGGTAGTAATGATGATGTGTCAAAGTGGTTTTTGGTGTATGGAAGATGGTGTGGAAAATGAAGCCATAAAAGGTGCACTATCCCTATACTTAAACTAGCCCTCAAGTAGTTTTTCTATCAGGTTTGTCTCAATCCAAATGAAGGGTGAGAAAGCTTACTTTGTGAGGAGCATGCTCGAACTGCCAAATTATCTTTTGTACCCTTGCAAATAGCCAAATCAATTCAAGTTATAGGATTGTGTTATTCTTGTAAATGATGCTTTTGGCATTCTTCTAAATTGTTCGTAATGCAAATAAGAAGAGGTTGGCCTAGAATGTTTCGGTTCAACGATGGGTACACACACACTTATGGAATTGAGTTGAATTTGACTATTTAAAAGAAGAGATATCACAACCAATTCAATCAATGATTAGAAAAGTCATCAAGTAGAACATGTCAACGTTAAGAATCCCTGAAGTGTCTTGGTGATAACCTTGAAGCGATGATGGATTGTTGAACAACAATGTTGACAATAAAGTCACCTCTAGCAATGCCATGGTTGAATGATGCAACGATAGAGTGGTTTGGAGCATATTTTAGATGATGATGTGTCAATGTTGAAGTGTCAAGCAATAAGTTGGCCCTCCCTCATAACGCCCAACAAAAATTAAACAAACATAAATTCATCCCCTTTTCTTAGATAGGTTGTCCCTACTAAGAGGCATTCATGTGTATAAATAATAAGATAGTTCACCTTGTTTATGATGGTTGTTGTGTGAATCGAATTGGTTATCTTTGTCTCTGAAAATCACATAGAAGAACACGATAGGGTACATATTGGATGGGTCTTGTAATATGTTCAATTGTAGAAGATGTGCAATATGTAGCTAAATTTATCGGTTTAAATAATAGGTTATGTCTTTATGCTTGGTCTCTAAAAATCGCAGGAATCGCATGATACTCCTTTTTTCTTAAGTTCTAAAATCGCAGGACTAAAGTGTGTGAAGAAACGAGCTAACATAGCATTGAATATAAGATGGCGAAGGTACAAGATATTTAAGGCAGTAGGATAAAGAGCAAAGGTGAAATTTGAAGGAGATTTCAAGGTTAGTCTTTGTTCTAGGTCGTTTTTCTTACAGGAATTGCTCGAATTACAAATAGACACATCACTAGTGAGATATTGATCCAAGATGCAAGAATAAAATCTTTGACTTAGTCCATTTAATTGAGTATTGGGGAAAATTAACACAATCCCCTGCATTGAAGAACTAAAGTGCTTGGTTACTAAAAATTCCAAGGATTCAAATCATTGATAAACCTCTTAGTAAAATACAAGTTTGTGTGGACAGCCTCAAAATCTAAAATGGCAAGAAGTATTGACTAACTACAGGTATACATGTCACAATTCAACCCCTAAGTTAAGAATAAGGGACACAAAAACAATAGGCATCAAGGATTGCATATCAATGAAGCTGTGAGTCTTACTGAAACAAAACAATGCAATTTGGTTGGATTCTCTAAAGTCTATCTGCAAAAGTGAAGAAATTGTCATGTCATTAATGAGAATGCTCAGGGATAGAATGGACTATTCATTTCACTGCTGCTACTAAACATAATATAATTTTTTATGATAATTAGAGACTGAATATCTGAGCTCGTGATGATGATTTGAGGTATGAATTTCCGTGTTTTGAATATTTGATGTTATACTATGTTTTGAAAGCATTCCTATTGAGGGTTTATAAGATACTAGAATGAGCCTCAGATTTGTTGGTTGTGGAGCCTAATCTTCCTCATTTAGAGGTCATGTTTCAGCCGTGTTTGGATCCCATCCCATGACAGGGGGGAGGGGTTGGGAGTGATTCCCCCCCAAATATAGTCTCGATGGGGGGTCCAGGGGGGGGGGGGAAGATGGCTACAGTTTAGGATTCCCCCCTGGAGGGGGTTCAAGGGAAGCATCCCTCATTAGGGGAGTTTTGAGGTCTAAAATGGGGCTCCTAAGGGAAATAATAAAATAATAGTTATAAAAAAATAAGAGTTCTAAATTTTAGAGAGGAAAAAGAAAAACTATTTTTTCTTATTGTATTTTTGACATATCTCCTTAACGATTTACCCAAATTTCAAGTTTGGGCACTCATTGGATGCGGATTTGAATTCCACATCCAACCCATACCCTCACTGCATACTTCTGAGGCACCCACGACATGAAAAAAATGAAAATTTCAATAAAAAACGTATTTTAATATTAAAATACGTTTTTTATTGAAATTTTTAGTTTTTTATGTCGTGGGTGACTCAGAAGTCTACAGTGTGGGTATGGTTTGGATGCAGAATTCAAATCCATATCCAACAAGTTCCCAAACTTGAAATTTGGGTAAAACGTTAAGGAGATATGTCAAAAATGCGATAAGAAAAAGTAGTTTTTTATTTTTCCCTCGAATTTGTTTTACAAATTTCACCCTTATGGTTGACATCATCATCTTGAATCCTACTGGTTCTTATAAAGTGGATTTTTATGGTACATTATTTGTCTTGAAGCCCATTTTTTACCTCAAAACTCCCCTAATGGTAGCGAAAATTTAAAAAAAAATGCCTTGTATTTTTTTTTTAATTTCATAGTCATGACTTGGTCAATAATGGGTGATTTACAGGGCCATGGTATTGGTTGTTCCATAGCATTTTCCCATAGTAATCTCTCTTTAAAAGGAAGGCATTGCATTACAGCTGTGTATTGTAGTACTGTAAATATCTCTATGATTGTGTAAGAGAGTTTGTGAGAGAGTGAAGAGGAAATTGCAACAGATGTGCTACGGGTTGTATCCCTTCATTTTGTTGGATGGTATAATAAAAAGGCTGACAATTTCTTCATGGACATAGCCCAGATTGGGTGAACCACATATATTGGTGTCTCTCTTGTATTTTTTTATGTGATTTATATTTGCATCTTGTTTATTGTTATTGCTCTCCGATTTTGTTTTTCTAACAATTGGTATCAGAGCTAAATGTCTATTTGGCAGTTAAACTCATAGGAAAGAAGGGTTCCTGGTTCGAGTGGGAACAATGGCGGAAGAAGGAAAGTTTAAGGTCGAGCCAAAACTACCATCTATGAAAGATGAAAATGGAGGACTATCTGTATCAGAAGGATCTATTCCTACCATTTGGAGGAAAAGCAAAACAATCGACGACTATGAAGGACAAAGAATGGGAGGTTCTTGACAGAAAGGCACTGGGAACAATACGACTATGCCTAGATTCATTGATGGCTTTCAATATCTCAAAAGAAAATACAACAAAGGGTTTGATGAGTGCATTGGGTAAACTGTATGAAAAACCTTCGGCCTCCAACAAGGTATTTCTAATGAAGCAAACTTATTTAATATGAAGATGTCAGAAGGTGGATCTGTTGCTGATCATTTAAATGAATTTAATACGATTACAAATCAACCAAGTTCTGTAAAAGGGAACTTTGAAGATGAGGTCAGGGCTCTTCTAATCTTGTGCTCATTTCCAGAAAGCTGGAACAAATTGGTCATGGATGTAAGTAACTTTGACTTTGGATCAAAAAATTTGAAATTTGATGGTGTTGTTGGTGTTATTCTTAGCGAGGAAATGTGAAGGAAAAGCACAAGTGAGACATCAGGTAATGCATTGACCATGGAGAGCAAGGGAAGACAAAGGGAGAGAGGAAAGAGCCCAGGTAATCATAGAAAGTCCCGGAAGGATAGATCCAAGTCCAAACTGGGAAATATAGAGTGTTGGAACTGTGGAAAGAAAGGACATCTGAAGAAAGACTGCAGATCTCTAAAGAATAAAGGAGATGGACTGCATGAGACTAATCAGGAATAAAATCTAGTAGGTGATGTGTTACAAGATGCTTTGATTCTTGCATTAGATAATACTAGTGATTACTGGGTAGTAGATTCAGGGGCTTCATGTCATGCTACACCCCATAAGAAATTGATTTATGATTATGTTCAAGGTGATTTTGGACATGTTTTATTGGGTGATGATGAACCATGTAAAATTGTTGGAATGGGTAAGGTATGGATAAAGTTAAAAAATGGAGGTGAATGGTTGTTGAAAGATGTAAGGCATATTACTGCTACGAAAATAATAATGATCTCAACAAGGAAGGTCAGAGAGGGTGGTTGTTTATCTATGTTTGGAGAGATGTGGTGGAATATCACTAAAGAATTGATGGTGATAGCAAAAGGAGACAATATAGGTACGTTGTATTTATGTCCTCATAATACTGATTGTTCTATCTCTTTAGCTTCCACAGGAACAAATACAACATTATGGCATCATAGGTTTGGCCACATGAGTGAGAAGGGGATACAGATTCCCCACTCAAGGAATTTGTTACTAGATCGAAAGCATGTAAGATTGGAATTATGTGAGAACTTTGTTTATGGAAAAAAAAAGAGTCAGATTTCTTAGGGTTGGGAAACAAAAGAAGAGTGAAAAGTTAGAGCTTGTGTATACAGATGTATGGGGGCCAGCTCAAGTACAATATCTTGGTGGATCTTGTTATTATGTTACTTTTATTGATGATGCAACTAGAAAAACTTGGGTTTATTGCATTAGATAGAAATATGATGTATTTTCTACTTTTAAGAAATGGAAAGCTTTGGTTGAGAATGAGATAGGAAAAAGGCTGAAGTGTCTCAGATATGATAATGGAGGTGAATACTATGGAAAGGATTTTGATAGTTATTGTTCATACCATGGGATTCATAAGAGAAGACAGTCCCAGGAACACCATAAGAAAATGGTGTGTCAGAAAGGATGAATAGGATGATCATGGAGCATGCAAGGTGTATGAGATTGGATGCAGGGTTTCCCTTACAGTTTTGGGAAGATGTTGTAGATACTACCGTTTACTTAATAAATGGAGGCCCTTAAAGTGTTTTGGATGGTGGTATTCCAAAGGAGGCATGGACAGGTAAAAAGGTAAATTACTCATTTCTGAGAACTTTTGGTTGTGAAATATTTGTCCATATTGATAAAGAAAATAGAACAAAGCTTGAGGCTAAATCCAAGAAGTGTACCTTTATTGGATACGGGGTTAATGATTTTAGTTATCGCTTATGGGATTATGAAAATATCAAACTCAATAGGAGTATAGATGTGGTATTCAATGAAAAGGTCATGTATAAAGATCAATTGCAGGGAAAGAAACATGAAAAGGAAAACATAGAGTACACAATGCTTGATGAAATCAAAGAAAATGTAGTTCTAAAGGTTCTGTAAAATCAAGAACAGCAGCAGGTGCCTCAAACTCCTGCAATCTTTAGAAGATCTACTAGGTCAATTAGACCCCCTGAACAATAATATCCTTCAATGTATTATTTATTGATGATTGACTCTGGTGAACCAGAATGTTATGAAGAAGCAATGCATGTGGAAACTAGAAATAATTGGGAGCAAGGCATGAATGAGGAGATGGACTCATTGGTAAGAAACCAAGACTTGGGATTTGGTTCAGTTGCCTGCAGGTAAAAAAACATTGCAGAATAAATGGGTTTACAGGTTGAAGGAAGAAGATGGAGGCAAGAAGCAGTACAAGACCATACTTGTTGTAAAGGGGTTTGCAAAGAAGAAAGGTATAGATTTTGATGAAATATTTTCTTTTGTTGTTAAAATGACTTCAATTAGAACTATTTTAAGTCTAGTGGTAGTAGAATATTTGCATCTTGAACAGGTAGACATAAAAACAACCTTTCTCCATGGGGATTTGGAGGAAGAGATTTATATGCAGCAACCACAGGGGTATGAGGTCAAAGGGAAGGAGAATTTGGTATGTAGGTTGAAGAAGAGCTTGTATGGCCTGAAGCAAGCTCCAAAGCAGTGGTGTTTAAAATTTGGTAGGTTTATGACAGAAAAAGGTTATAGTAGATGTCATTCTGACCACTGTGTTTATTTCAAGAGGCTAGATAATGGAAGATATATTATCTTGTTATTGTATTTGGATGAAATGCTTGTTGCAGGTTCTAACATGCAGTATATAAATGTGATCAAAAGGAAGTTAGCTAATTCTTTTGCAGTGAATAATTTGGGTGTTGCAAAGAAAATCCTTGGTATGAGAATAACAATAGACATGAAAAATCGCAAATTGACATTGTCTCGGGGTGAGTACATAGAAAAAGTGTTGGAGAGGTTTAAAATGAAAAATGCAAAACAAGTTAGTACACCTTTGGCCAGCCATTTCAAACTAAGTAAGGAGATGTGTCCCAAGACACAAGAAGAGATAGAATACATATCTAGGTTCCTTTATTCATTAGCAGTTGGTAGCTTGATGTATCCCATGGTGTGCAAAAGACTAGATATTGCACATGTAGTGGGAGTTGTGAGCAGGTATATGAACAATCCAAGTAAAGAACATTGGAAGGAAGTACAATCGATTTTCAAGTATTTGAGAGGTACTACTACTCATGCATTATGTTTTGGAGGTTCAGGCATTGTTCTACAGGGATATGTTGATACATATATGGCAGGTGATAAAGATAGCAGGAGGAGCACCACAGGGTATGTTTTTACCTATAGGTGGAACAACAGTAAGTTGGATTTTGAAGCTGCAAAAGGTTGTTGTTGTTTCCACAATGGAAGTGGAGCATGTTGCTGCTACAAAGGCTAGTAAAGAGATGATTTGGTTACAGAGGTTCATGGAGGAATTGGGTAAGAAGCAGGAGGATAACAGGTTGTACAGTGACATCTAGAGTGCCATTCATCTTGCAAAACTCAAACTTCCATTCTAAGACTAAACATATATATCTCAAGTACCATTTCATATGATATGTTCTAGAAGATGAACAATTGAAGTTGGAAAATATACACACTATCTAGAATCCTGTAGACATGTTGACAAAGGTGGTAACCATAGAGAAACTGATTTCTTCCTCAGTTTCAATTGGCCTTCAAGAATGGATGTGAATATGAGAAATTTTCTAGTTCCAAGGTTCAGAGCATAGTCCAATAGATGCAGTAGCGGTGGATTTGTTGTGATCAGTCTCCAAGTGGGATATTGTTGGTTGTGGAGCCTAATATTTCTTATTCACAAGTCGTGTTTCATCCATGTCTGGATCCTAGCCCATGATGGGGGGTTTTGGGGGGCTTCATCCCCCAATATAGTCACCATGGGGGGTCGAGGGGGGGAGACGACTGCATTTTACGAGCCCCCCCTGGCGGGGATTCGTGGCATCACCCCTGTAGCGAAAATTTCAAAAAGAAATCCTTGTACATTCTTGTAATTTCATAGTCATGACTTGGTCAATAATGGGTCATTTATGGGCGCATGGTATCGGTCGTTCCATATTATTTCACATGGTAATACCTCTTTAAAAGGAAGGCATTGTAATACGGCTTTGTATTGTAGTATTGTAAATATCTCTATGATTTTGTAAGAGAGACTGTGAGAAAGTGAAGAGGAAATTGTAGTGGATGTGCTATGGGTTGTATCCCTTCATTTTGTTGGATGGTATAATAAAAGTACTGGCAATTTCTCCATGGACATATCCCAGATTGGGTGCACCATGTATAATGGTGTCTCTCTTGTATTGTGTTTATGTGATTTATACTTGCATCTTGTTTATTTTTATTGCTTTGCGATCCTATTTTTCTAACAATATTAAGTCAGAGAATATCAATGATTCTAAGGATGCTTGGGACAACTGGAAAAATAAATGTCATGAGCTCTCATCCAGAAATTGCATAATGGTGAATTCTATAAGATGGATTGGTGTATAATTCATTCAAGTGCCAACGTATGATGGAACCAATTGGATAGATACATTCTTACAGGAGATGGAAGACATAGTAGAATAACAATACCACATGGATGTATTAGATACAATGCTTAGAGGCACTAATATGAGATGGTGGGAAATGTATAGAGATTATTTAATTGACTGGGATACTACGTATCTTACTTTGATGATCAAGTTCAAGCCATCCTTTCACACTAACATGGTGAAAGAAGTCAATTGGAGAGTCTAATCCTTATCAGCATATTGAACTCTGTGAGCACCAATGGGAATCAGGAGGATTACAACCATAGTTTTGGATCCACCAATTATTCCATGATCTTAGACCTATATTGAAGGATTGGTATATGCATAAAGATAAAAGAAGGAAAGCTGACTATTGGAAGTCTAATATGTGTGCAAAGTTCTGTCAAGACTTTTCCTTCTCTACAACAACTAACACGGTCACATAAGCATTAACAACTATCAAGGGTGCATTATTTACCAACCAGTTGTAGGAGCTAGGCCACTCATACATCTTCTTGGTACATCAATAATTGGCGGACTTCCATGTAGAGATGAGACCACCTGTATGTTTCACAAACGTAGAGCAAAAAGAGCCAGAACTAGATGAACTAGAATAGTTGTGACCTCAGTTTTCAGGAGTCCGAGGGTGTCTAAGAAGTTAGAAACACAAAACATGAAGATACTAGAGCTATATATACTCAACCTCTACAATTATAGATGATCAATATTGGAACTGAAGATAAACAAAAAATGGGATTTGTTGGAGATTACTGGGACAATCAAATAATCTCTGAAATTGCCTCTGCCCTCAAAGAGTATGGATATTTTTTTCACAAAGATTCACCTAACTCAAGGGGATTTAGGGAGACTTAGGATAAATAAAGATTGTACTATAACCAAATGAAAATCCAATTAAGCACCGACTGTATTAGCTGAATCCTCAGGTTGAGCAAAAGGTCAAAAAAAAGATTGATCATATGATTAATGCAGAATTGATCTTCCCAGTCGATAAATCTGAATGGATCAACACCAATGTGATCTAGAGAAAGAAGGATACCGAGGATATTCGATTCTGTGTAGATTATCGAAAATTGAGTGTTGCTTGCATCAATGACCCCTTTCCAATGCCCTTCAATGATGAAGTGTTAGAGCAAGTGGTAGGAAATGAAGCACATTCTTTCACAGATGGCTTCTCTAGTTATCACCAGATTAGGACCGTCGAAGAATATAAGAAGAAAATAAAATTTACTACTAAGTGGCGATCATTCACATACAATGTTATCCCATTTGGGCTTAAGAATCTACCAGCAGTCTTCTGAAGGATAGTGATATCATATTTCTATGAGTTCCTTCATAAGTTCTTAGAATTTTATTTGGATGATTGGACGATTTACAATATGCTAAAATACCATGTTTGTCTCCTTCATCTCATGTTGGATCATTGCAAATAGATGGGGATCTTATTGAATCCATGGAAGTGCATATTTTGCATACCTTTCGGTAACCTATTGGGACATATCGTATGTAATGATGGAGTATTGGTCAACCCTATGAAAGTCGCTGCTATTATCAATCAACTGGAACCAACAACAATAAAATAGTTGCAATCCACATCGGTTCATACCAAATATTATCGAAGATTCTGTTAGTTCTCCGAGGCATACTAGGTTGAAATTAGTACATCACCAGGGCATGAAAGGGATAAAATTTTAAAGATCTTAGGGCTAGATCTATGTAAGTGTATGCCTAAATTTGAATCTTCTTGAATATATCTATGAATGGAACAAAATGAGATGACTGTATACAAGTAACATCATTCCAAAGGAATATAAAAAATCCTTACAGTGCATTGAGTATGAGTGAGTGTGAATTTAGTAGATGGAAAACAATTAAAATATTGGAGGTGCATGTAGGGTAATTCTCCAACATTCGATGGAAGAAAAACATAATGAGCTTTATACTAAATAATTTAGTAGCTATAACATAATGTAAATATTTCACAAGGATGTATGAATTTATTTTTCAACATAACATGCACATAAATTACAATAAATGAATATTTTAGATACAAATAGTATGCATACACATTCTGGAAATGGACTAGAGGTTATGGAAACATAAAATATCCGATGACATCTTCAACACTCAACAATACATGCATTCATAACACACATATGGTTAAACATGCTGCTCAAAACTTTGAATTATATCATGATACAGTACATTGACTGGAAAAATATGGACAAAACAAAGAGGAGGACAATATACAAAGGAAGAAACAAAGTCTATATTTTATTTGTAATCTTAATCTCATAAATCTATTACAAGTACGTGGATTTTACCGACTCAACAATTCCTAGAGGACCTCTAAAAAAATTGCTAGCCATTTATAATGAGTTTAATGACTCTTTTATATCCTTCTATCTTGTAACTGAATTTTATTTTGATCCATCTATCTTGTAACTATATTCTACATCTATCCTTTTCACTTTAATTTTCACTTCTTCTTAATTGAATTTTACTTTTAACTCTTTTTGCTCGAACCTTTCTTTTTACACCTTTCATGTGGATGATGTGTTTAGACTCTCATGAAAACACTTGGCCTTCCACCTGGATATCGACGTGGCTGATTTTTTTCTTAGATCACTTAAGGTATACCTGCTTGACTCATCTGGTGCATCATTTGGATGTTAGCCTGTCCTCCACATGGAATAAAAGCTAGGGGAGTATGCTGATTAGAAAATTGACTAGAATAATGCATTGAGGGATACCTTATTGCTTGGCTGAATTATTTGCTTGATGATTGACCTGATGATGGGACATTATGTGGAAAGATCAATTTTTGGTACTGCAATACTGATTGCAATCCTTTCCTGATAGGGTACCTATGTGCCTTCATATCCTCCAATGAGATCTTTGCATTAGTGCTTTTCTGATATGAAATTGGCCCAAGTATTTTTACAATATTCTTTAAGGATAACCAAATTTCAAACCATTTCTAAGCATGCCCACAGCCTATTCCCCACTAACTTCACCTTCTATTTCCTCTTGAGTGATTTCATTCCTTTTTTTATTTAGTTGGTTCTTATAATCCTCTTTGGAATAAACTTCTCCATTTCCATCCCATGGAGAAGGTAACCCTAAGTTTATTGCTTCTTCGAACAACCCTTTGAAGGTATTGATCTCCACTATCAACTGCTTTATGTTATCTCTCATTCTCATAAATTAAGCTTTCTTTGTTATCATCATCCTAGTGGATTTTATAATCTGAGTCTTGTTATCAATTCCAAAATACGCTAGTTGCTTCTTAGTTTTGTTGTTAAGATAATAAATAAATAGGCTTTCCTCCCTTGGCATATCTCCTTGTTGGAATATTTAAAACCCACATATATGTCATTCAATACCTTAGTAGCATTAATTAATCATTTTATGATTAATTCCTATGTATTAGACTAGGTAATTGGCTAGAACATCATTTTGTGGACCACAAGTCACCATTGTGTGGACCACAAGATTCCTAAACCCACTAGAGCACATTCCTAGAGATACTAGATTAGATTCTGGCTATTTTTAGTTGATCCTGGAACACAAAGGCACATTAGCTTCTTTTACTGCTTTTTACCACTTTTTGGTGAAAGCTAAAAGCTAGTTGACTAGTCATAACTGTTTTTTGGCCAAATCATCCTCCATGATGTTTCTTCCTTCCAAATTATGGATTTGGAATGATTTTCCATCATACATCACTATCTGATCACTAAATCAGAAATTTGCGAGCCTTTGGAGTGACTTGGAGAACACACTTGCCACCTAGGGGGGTTTTGCATTATTTTAGTAAGTCTTATTTTGTGAGGATTCGGATGGAACCCTTTTGCATTCAAATATCTAATGTTATTATATATATTGAAATCCTATTAATTTCCCAAGGTTGGTTGATGTATTATTATTCATGAGAGTAATTTTGTTTGCATCATATGTGACTGTTTTTCAGTGTTCTTAACTAGTTGTGTGAGAATTACTTGTGAGAGTTGTAATTTCTTGATCAGATATTGGCGTGAAATAAATTTCACATGATATCAGATCTATAAAGCTATTATTTTATCCATTGATTGTATTGCAGGATCCAACCAGTCTCAAGGAGGGTGCATTTAGTCATCTACAAGGTGCATTCAATCACCCAAAGGGCACAAAAAATCATCTTGGGGTGCACCCAAACCACTCTAAAATCTATTTCAGAGCTTCCATGGATCAGTCTCATTAGACAATCCTCAATCCATTCAATTATTTTTACTGGAAAGCACAGATGGAGATCATGTTGAGGAGCAAAGGCCTCTACAGGGTGACTATGGAAACTGAACCTGAGCCAACCTCAGTAATTGAGAAATCAAAGTGGAATAATCAAAGAGATGAATCCTATGGTATTTTGTGTCTCACTACATCCAGTGATATTTTATTCCATCTAGATGTTCTTACCTCTCCCAATGAAGTTTGGATAAAGCTTCAAGAATTGTTTGGCAAGACAGATGAATTGAGAGGCCACCAACTGGATAATGAACTTGTTTCATTGAGTGCATAGAATTTCGAGAACCTCCAGGATTTATTCTCAAAGTTCAATCCACTTGTTTACAATTGAATTAATGTGGAATTTATAAAGAGTATGAGCAATTAATCTTGGCCATTCTCTCCAATATTGGCCCTGATTACTCAGTCTTTGTTTCGACCTTCCACTCCACAAGGAAGGTAGTTCGAAATTGGAAGATCCCTACACTCTAATAATTCATGGAGTCTCTTACACAAGAACAAGACAAGTTGGTATTGATGGGAGCCATAAAAAATCCATCAAAATACCACTGTTTAAATGTTGGATATTCAAAGGGTTCAAAAAGAAAGAAGAAGGGAAATTTCAAGAAGTCCACTGATCAGAGGAAGGACAAGCAAAAAGTACATGAAGACTCTTCAAATTTCAAGAGAAATACAAACAAGAAGAATGAGAATTCAAAGTGTAACTATTGCAATAGGGGATTTCATCCTGAAATCTCCTGCATGAAGAATACCATTGATCAAATGGCTCAAATCCTAGAGAAAGCCAGCATTCCTCTTCCTGTGAGCGCAAGGAGGAAGGATAGAGGACAAAATTATGAAGATAAGGAGCGAGTGCATGCACTGATGGAAAGCACATCAAATCCTACCTCATTCATTATTGAATCTGGATATTCAAGGCACATGGTGTCCACTGTTGATGTATATGTAACTTCGGAATGTATTTTACCCATGTGTATTGTATTCCTATAGAGATGTTATTATTCCTCTATACGGAAGTGTCGTCATTGATATTGTAAGTGTCATAACTTATACTTGATGGGTTATTAGACCACCTTGATGGGGTCAGCCCTGTATGAGTCATGTGGGTAAATGAGTTATTAGACCACTGAGTGTGGGGTCATCCCAGATTAAGTTAACCATGGGTTATTAGGATAAGTTAGACAAGTCGGCCAATTAGTTTATTGGGAAGGACATGACAAGTATAAATAGAGATCGGGATATCTCTATTTGATTACTCACTACTCACTTCTATCTCTCTCAGAAAGTGGTGCACTTGTGAGGAGGAGAATCATTTGCTAGGAGAAGACTATCTCTTGTACTTTGGTTGTATCATTGCTCTATCTATCTCTGAGGAAGTTGTAGGGTTTTTCACCTTCTTGGTTTTCCCCGATGAAACTCTGTGTCTCTTGTGTGCTTGCATTATTGTGTCCATGATTGATATGCTGTAGATATGATGTACATGTTATTATCTTAGTTAAGATCTTAGATTAGATTGAAAATTCTGAAAAACTAACATGGTATCAGAGCTAGCCTGAAATAAGGCATGGTATGGCATGTATGACACTCATTGCACTTGTGATGCTAGGGCTTGATATAGCAAAAACCAGTCATCGTAGCACTTTTGCTATAAATCGATTTTGGTGAAGTTTTCGGATTTGAAACTTTTACAGGTTGAATATCATACTCCCATGTACCTTGTGTCCAAAGGAAAACTTTTAATTCGTTGTACATTGCTTTTTATGATCTGTACAATCTAGGGTTTCTTCCTCTTCCAGATCTAAGTCATAAATAGGTGACCTGGGAAAAAAGGTCATAACTTGGGCTAGGAAGTGCCAAATGAAATTTCATAAAATGTGACAGGTGGGAAATGGACTGTACTTTCACAAGACGAAGGTTCAGAGGCCGAAAGTGAACCAGTGACACGTGGCACTCCATACAAGTTTGCTCTCTTGTTTTATCCCATAAACAAGTCACGTTGTGACACTTGGCATAACTCTCTATTAGAGAATCCAATTGAGTTCAAACCTATGGGATTGGAAAGATGACAGTTCGGGATACCACAAGTAGAATTTTTAGACCCTATGGATTTTTAATTTCGGAGTTACACTAGAAACAATCAGGTGCATATTTATGTCAAAACATAATTGGATTTTGAGCACCTTCATTCATGGCTCCAGGAATTAGGGTTTCAGAGAAAGTTGGTATTATTGTAATCGGAGACCACGGTTGAATGCTACTCATTAAAATCAAAATTTAGAGACCAAGATCAAATTTTTTGGTTGGGTAGAAGGCCGGGCTTGATTAAACCCTAATTCAGGACTTTGATAGGAAAAGTGGAAAATTAGGGCTTATGCAAAAGTTGGAATTTTTGAAGTCTGTGACCACGGCTGGAATCTCCTCAGGAAAATCAAAGTTTAGAGCTTTGGATCGAACCTTTTGGTTGGGAAGAAGGGTGGGCTTTATCAAACCCTAGTTCGGGATCCTGTCCAGAAGATCCAGAAGTTTTAAAGGCAATTTTGAGGGGTGAAACTTTGTAGTTTTCAAATTCTGAGTATACCAGGTTGATCAAATCATCAAGGCACATCTTTCTATCCTTTCAGAAGTTTGAAATTCAAAGTTTGAATTTTTAGGGTTTCCATGACAAACCCCAATCCAGCTCCAGATCCAGTTTCTGCAAATCAAGTGGAATGGGTTAATCCTAGAAGAAAATGGATTGGTCACTTGCATAAGTGAAGAAATTCTAGTTTCAAAGGGAGATAAGGCTAAGGACTTACATAAGAAGATTACAAGCAATCTCAATAGGTATGACTTATCCAGGTATGTTTTGAGATTTGTTCATGATTAATTTTATGGTATGTTTGTCTTCATTAAGGTTAGTACAATCTTGATTAACTTTAGACTTGTCATATCACCTTAATAAAATTATGAATGCCTAATAGAAGATATTCATTGATTAGGGTTTTGACACTTATGATTGTACTAATGCATTGTGGTGTTGTATGAGGTTGATGTTGTCCGCTAATATGAAAGGTACATCAAGAAAGACAAATCATGTTCTAGTTCAAGAACATATGACCATGGTGACATGAAGACCAAGGTTCATCCATTGCCATGGATCACATAGAAGATCTACTTACAAGGTATGTATAACTTGGTTCTATAATGGTTAACCTATGAGATATGTAGGTTACTAGCACAAGTCACTTAAAAGATCAAGAAGACATCATGTGGGTATGTTAGACAATAACCATCTAACATATTAATCCAGGTATGTTTTTCCTATATCAAGTTAGAATCCTACCTTGTGTTAGAATCTCTTATATAAGTATACATGGCATGATTGATAATGATTATTCATTGAAGTTAGTAATCATGGGTTTAGGCATATTATGCTTCTTATTTTGATTGATGATATGACTAACCAGAAGAGTCCTATGATCAAATAAGAATATGCATGAGTAAGAGAAGTATTCCTTGAAACCTTGAATGATAATGCTTATTATCTATCTTTGAAATGATCATGACTATACATGTTTAAGATTATTTTGTTTTGATAGTATACTAATGGATGTATGATTATGTATGAGATCTAGAGGATAACACAATGATGATATTATGCATAATGATCAAGGATGGATATAAGTTCAAAGATAGGTAATCTAGGAAGCAAAGATCAATAGGGAGCACACTCCAGTAGTTCCTGCAAGGAAGCAAATATTGAGAGGGAGTCCACCCTACAACCAAACAAAGATAAGTATTTGAATTGACATTTTTGCATACTTGTTTGTTTAAATAATATTGCTCAATGATGTATATGCTTATGTTCCTAGACTTAGGGTGTGTATTATGCATATTAGAATAATTGCATTAATGAACAGTATACTACTAATATGCATGTGATGGGTAAGTGACCTATGGAACTGTACAACATTCCATTGCTACTGATCTAGAATGAAACCTATTTGCTGACATGTTGGGAGTAGTGCAAACTCTTAACAATGTTCTGGTAGAGATTGGAAGGCATCTAGAAAGCTACAAGATATGGATAAATGTTGTATTGAAGCATTGGCTAAAATAATTGCATGACTGTGTGACATATTTCTTTATATGTAAGAACTTGTTCTGAAAACTATGAGATGTTTTCTAATCATGCAACTTAACTTGTTTTGTAGGATCGTATACCATCACCTTCAAAAGAAGGACTACAACATTTGTTCAGCAACAAATTTATCTATTGAAGATATTGAAGATATTGAAGTTCCTAGGATCTGGGAAGAATGCCATGATCGAGGAGCACCAGTCGATCATGAAGATGTTTGGTGTGCATTCCCAAGACCTGAAGGGAAGTCTATAATGACATCCAAGTGGATCTAGAAGATCAAGCATGCTGCGGATGGCAACATAGAAAAATACAGAGCAAGTGATGAAGTGGAAGATACACCAGATGGATTTCAAGACAACCTTCTTGAAAGGTGTAGTCAAAAAGGAAGTGTATGTGGAGCAGCCACTTGGTTTTGAGACACATGACAGGAAGTCACATGTGTGCGGGTTGAAGAAAGCCTTGTATGGCTTGAAGCAAGCTCCTAGGACTTGGTATGGGAGGATAGATAGCTTTCTATCCAGTTTGGGCTTTACCAAGAGTAAAGCGAATTCCAACCTTTACTACAAGGTTGAGGAGGGAAATCCTGTGATACTACTATTGTATGTGGATGACCTGTTTGTTACAGGAGATGATAGATTGATTGTCGATACCAAGAGGAAGCTTGCAACCGAGTTCGAGATAAAGGACTTGGGGATGATGCTCTATTTTCTAGGCATGGCGGTGTGGCAGAGTGCAGATGGAATCTTCCTTGGACAAGGGAAGTATGCAGTAGAGATCCTGAAGAGGTTCGGGATGATGGACTGTAAGGCCATGACCACACCTATGGAATCGAATCTGAAGCTTCTGTGTGATGCTTCATCTGATTCGGTTGATGTCACTATGTATCATCAAGTGATTGGGTTCTTGATGTACCTGACGAACACGAGACCAGATATTTTCTTTGCGGTGAACACATTGAGCCAGTTCCTGATGGATCCCAGAGGTGTTCACCTGGTTGCTGTAAAGCATATTATGAGGTACCTTAAGGGTACAATTGACTATGGGCTCTAGTATGATGCGAATCAAAAGTTTAACCTGCAGGGTTATGTTGATTTGGACTAGGCAGGCAATGTTGCAGATAGGAAGAGCACATATGGGTGCTGCTTCAGTATGGGATTAGGTGTGATCTCTTGGTTTAGCAGGAAGCAGTCCATTGTAGCACTGAGTACAGCCCATGAAGAATATGTTGCAGCTTGTTCAGCTATTTGTGAGGTAGTATAGCTGAGGAAGCTACTATCTAAGTTATTTGATCTCCCGTTGGATGCTACTGGTATCTTTTATGATAACCATAGTTGTGTGAAGCTGTCTGAGAACCCGGTGTTCCATGACAGGTCGAATCATATCGAGATCAAATATCACTATATCAGGGATATGGTGCAGAGAGGAGAAATGAAGCTCCTATATGTTGCGACGGACGTGTAGATTGCAAATGTATTAACCAAGCTGTTGGCCAGAGTGCAGCTTGAGTACTTCAGAGAGAGGCTTGGTGCACTTCAGATCGAGGTTCCTTCCAAAGGGAAGTGATGAGTCTGGAAGATGCAGATGCACATGAGCTTTTCTCACATGGTGGTACATGTGTTCTCCCATGGTGTAAATGTAAGGGTTGAAACCATTTTCACATGGTGGTAGATGTGTTCTCCCATGGTGAAAAAGTGAGGGCTGGAGCCTTCCCCGAATGGTGGTAGATGTGTTCTCCCATGTCGATGGTGTAAGTTTTGGATGATGTGCATCTGGGCTGTGCTTCGTGGACGATGAGATGATCTGAAGAGGACGATGCTATGACGATCAAGAGGATCATGTGTGATGAGCATCAGGACGATGCTCTAGTTACTGCTTTGGATATGATCAGTTGGATCATGTATGTTGATATGTATCAGGTGGATCATGTGTTTGTTATGTATCAGGTAGATCATGTATGTTGATATGTATCAGTTATGATCAGGTGGATCATGTATTTGTATATGTATCAGGTGGATACATTGTATGATCAGGTAGATCATGTATGATGATACGTATCAGGTAGATACTGTGTATGCATCAGGTGGATACATTGTATGATCAGGATGATCATGGATGATGAGCTTCAGGATGTTGCTCCATATGACATGCATCAGGACGATGCAGTGATGATGATCAAGATGATGTATGGTGAGTATCAGGTCGATACTCTGTGGCTATGGAATAAGTTGTGTAGATAAGCATATAATCCTAGCCCTGGGAGGTTTGCAGATAGTCTTTTGAGGTTTTTTGATCCAGGTGGATATCGGTGGCGGCCCACCTCTTCCAACTGGCTCAAAACAGTCTTCTGGCAATTTTGGCAAATTACTATTTTTAGCAGTTTTTCGGGTCCTGAACTTCCGAGGCCATTTTGAGGCCCTAAACGACCTTTTTTGGCAATTTGGGGGGCCAAATGGTTGCCCTCAGCATACATTTGACCCCAGGCGAAAGTTGTAAATCTCGGATAGACCTTTCCAACGGGCTACCGAGCGCCCCAAACGGAGATCGTATGCAAAAGTTACGACCCCAGGAAGTTGATGTACTAACTTACCCAAACGGGGCCCACATGACTTTTGGCGCTTCATCTCCTAGGGTTAGGTTTTTGGATATTTGGGATTCTTTCCCTCATGCTTATGATAAATAGGACCCTTTCGGCCTCTCTTTGTATTCATCTTGGCACGAATGAGCATAGCGGCCACATCTCTTCTCAGAGATAGCTACCACCATTCTAGCTATTGTATTTTACAGTCTGTTCTATTTCCGCTATTTAATAGAATATGTGTTTACTGTATCATTGTGTTATCTGCAATATATCTCTGTATATGATTTTGTGTATGCTATCTTTTGTTTCGTTCCCACATAAATCCGGATCATTTTTCCTATGGCATGTAATACTGGCCCTGGGATATCTAGCAAATCCTCTTTCGAGGTTTTTCTTTGGGAGGACATATAATCCTATCCCTAGGAGATTTGTAGATACTCTTTCAAGGTTTTTTCTATGGCATGTAATCCTAGCCCTGGGATATCTGGAAGATGCTCTTTCGAGGTTTTGTCATATGGCATGTAATCCTAGCCCTGGGAGATCCCATAGGTTGAGTTGTGTGCTCGTAATCAGTCCTGGGATGCTTTTTTGAGGTTTTTCCATGACCACATGTAATACTAGCCCTGGGAGATCCTATAGGTCGGAGCTGTGTGCCCGTAACAACCTTGGATTCTCTTTCGAGGTTTTGTGGTGACCACATGTAATACTAGCCCTGGGAGATCCTATAGGTCGGAGCTGTGTGCTCGTAACAGCCTCGGATTCTCTTTCGAGGTTTTGTGGTGGGGTCACATATAATATAGCCCTGGGAGATCCGACAGGTAGAGCTGTGTGATCGTAACAACCTGGGATGCTCTTTCGAGGTTTTGTGATGCACATAATAAGTCCTGAGGATTCCACAGTATGGCCAATGATGATGAAGACCTGCAGGTGGTGGGCCTAACATCCAGTGTGAAAAATGACTGGCTCTGTAGAACTTCCTATGATGAGTAGATTTAGAGATTGATTGAGATAGTAGCAGGCATGACGATGACGATGATTTGAGGATGATAATTTGCTGATGATGATCCAGAGAAGAAGACTTGTGCTAGCAAATCTATGTCGAGAAATACCTTCCTAGTTAAGAGGGAGTGTTGATGTATATGTAACTTCGGAATGTATTTTACCCATGTGTATTGTATTCCTATAGAGATGTTATTATTCCTCTATACGGAAGTGTCGTCATTTATATTGTAAGTGTCGTAACTTATACTTGATGGGTTATTAGACCACCTTGATAGGGTCGGCCCTGTATGAGTCATGTGGGTAAATGGGTTATTAGACCACTGAGTGTGGGGTCGGACCGGATTAAGTTAACCATGGGTTATTAGGCTAATCTAGACAAATCGGCCCCATTTTATTGGGCAAGACGGGACAAGTATAAATAGAGATCAGGAGATCTCTATTTGACTACACACTACTCACTTCTATCTCTCTCAGAAAGTGGCGCACTTGTGAGGTGGAGGATCATCTGCTAGGAGAAGACTATCTCTTGTACTTTGGTTGTATCATTTCTCTATCTATCTCTGAGGAATTTGTAGGGTTTTTCACCTTCTTGGTTTTCCCCGATGAAACTCTGTGTCTCTTGTGTGCTTGCATTATTGTCTCCATGATTGATATGCTTTAGATATGTTGTACATGTTATTCTCTCAGTTAATATCTTAGATCAGATTGAAAATTCTGAAAAACTAACATCCACAAAAGAGAGATTCTCATGTCTTGACTCTTCCAGTGGTCCAACCATTGTGTCAGGTGATGATTCTGAAACTTCAAGCAAAGGTAAAGGCAACATTAATCTAGATTTTGGTTCATTCACTAATGTTTTGTATGTTCCAAGACTTACTTCTAACCTTTTGTTTGTATACCAGATGATTCACACAGTATCACCCAAAAAGGAAGTCTTCAAACCTAATGATGTTGAAATATGTGAAATGTCAATAGGCCGAATTGTTGCCTTCAGCTGACCATAGCTCAAAAATCTATAGGTTTTCTCATTTTTTTTCCATTCCCCTCACCTTCTTCTCTTTTAAACCATGCCAATGAGTCAAGAAAATTATGGCATTAAGTATTTGGCCACCTAAGCTATAGATATCTTTCCCAACCGCATGAGAAATAAATGTTCATAGGGCTGCTCAATATCAAGTGTTCTAAAGGTGTTTGTCAAAGTTGCATCCTAGGAAAGCACCCTGAGCATAAGTTTGAAAGAGCCAAAACTGAGTGAACCTTAGCACCCCTAGATCTTATTCACAGTGACATATCAGGTCCATTCCCGCATGAGTCTTTAAACCATGCCAAATACATCCTTACCTTCATATGTGACTTTACTAGGTACTGTTGGATTTATTTCATGAAGTTAAAGTCTGAAGTGTTCGGTCTGTTTAAGATTTTCAAGGCGTCAATCGAAAACTAGTCTGGTAGACATATCAAGATCCTTATATCTGGTAATGGTGGGGACTACATCAAATATGAGTTTCATCAATTTTGTGCCTCTTCGCGCATACAAATGCAACACACTGTTCCATACACACCTCAACAGAATGGTGTTGCTAAGAGGAAGAACAGATCACTGAAGGAGATGGCCACATGCATTCTTGAGGAAAAGTATTTATCTCCAAGTATTTGGTATGAGGAAATAAATTGTGCCACATATATTCAGAATAGAGTGCCTCACATAGCACTAATAGGAATCACTCCTTTTGAGGCTTGGACTAGGCACAAACCTGATATTTCTCATTTCAGGATTTTTGGCTCCAAGGCTTGGGCTAGAATTCCACTTGATAAGAGGAGGTCTATGTAGCCCCAAATCCAACCATGTATTTTTGTTGGATATTCATAGGACTCAAAATGCTACAATTTTATGAACATGGCTACTCAAAAATCCTTCATTGAAAGAAGTGTTCAATTCAAAGAAGAGCCCTCTCAGAATGTTGAAATTGGAGAACCCTCTACACCACCACCTGAATAAGTAAGTGATGCTTCTCTTGAATTTGTTTATTATGATATTTATGATGATGAATACCATTTTATTACAAAACCTAACTCACCAACAAGGCCTAAGTGAGCTGCTAAGACTCTGCAAGAAGTTGGTGAACTAGTGGGAAATCCTTAGGATACTAGGAGGACTAGATCATAATTTGAGAATGATTTCAATGGGAATGATCCTTACTTATATATGAGATGATATATGATGGTGTATTATTATCCTCATACATATTAGGAAGCCTCACATGACCCAATATGGAAGGCTTCCATGGATGAGGAGTTTTAGTCACTGCAAAAGAATAAGACATGGGAGCTAGTCAAGCTCCCCCCAGGCAGAAAATTGGTAAGGTGTAAGTGGATATTAAATACCAAGTGTGCAAATGATGGTGCATAAGTGAAGTATAAGGATAGGATGGTGTAAAATGGCTTCTCCCAATTCCATGGTCTTGACTACAATGATGCTTTTGCACCAGTTGCACATAAGGTTTCGATAAGACTAGTTCTGGCAATCTCTGCATCCAAATGCTGGGAAGTGCATCACATGGATGTCAAGAGTGAATTCATCCATGGGGATATTGAGGAATATATTTATATACAGCAGCAAAAAGGTGATAATCTGATCCTAACTATGTGTGCAGGTTGAGGAATTCCTTACATGGGCTTAAGCAAGCCCCCATGGCTTGGTATGCCAAAATGGACAACTTTCTCTTGTCACAATCTTTTGTGAGATGCAAATCTGATCCTAATGTTTAAATGAAGCTGATTGATGGCTCAATTCTTATTATTGTGTTATATGTTGATGACCTACTAATCACAGGTATCTCTACTGATCAAATAGCTTCATTAAAGACTGCTTTGCATCAAGCTTTTTCCATGACTGACTTGGGAATTCTTAAGCAATTTTTGGGGCTTGAGATTTCTCAAACTGAGAATGGAACTAATGTATCTCATTCCAAATATCCATCTTACCTGATAAATAAGTTCAATATGGCTAATTTCAAGCCTTCAAATAGTCCTTTCCTTTCAGGAGTTAGACTTGAAGAAGTAGAATCTACACCATTGGTTGACAACACCTTGTATAGGAAGCTTGTTATACTTGACTCATAATCGACCTAATATTGCATATGCACTGAGTGTGGCTTCAATATACATGGAGAAGCCACATGAGCTTCATTAGAGGGATACAAAAAGAATCTTTCATTATGTGCAAGGCACCAAGACTGATGGGATTCACCATGTTGTAGATTCTAGCCTAGATCTTCTTGGCTTTACTGACTCAGATTGGGCTGGTGATAGCCTTGACAGAAAGTCCACATATGGATTTGTATTCATGCTTGGAGGTGGTCCTATTTGCTAGTATAGAAAGAAACAGAGTGCAATTGCACTATCTTCAACAGAGGCTGAGTATAGAGGAGTAGTGAATGGTGCTACTCAGTGTGTGTAATTGCAATGTATTCTTTCAGAGTTTGGTATTTCCTTTAGTATTCCTACTGTCATATTTTGTGAAAATCATAGTGCTATAAGAGTCTCAAGTGATCCAGTATAGAGACAAAGGACCAAACATATTGATATCCATATGCACTACATCAGGAGTTTAGTGCATGACCAGATCATTGATTTGCAGTACTTCCCAATAGGTGAGCAAACTGCAGACATCTTCACCAAAGCTTTTACTGAGAATACTTTCAGCTATCTGAGATCACTGCTTAGGATTGTTGAACATGTGGGGGATTGAAGGATTGATCAGGAATATTTCAATTTTGATTATGTCCATTTTTTAGGGGAGGTTTTTCCCATGAGGTTTTCCTACTTTCCTTGTTTCATGGACAAGGCCGTATTATATATGGTGACAATGTCTTGTTACTGGGCCCTAGTTTTTACTTCTTTTTTTTAGCACATAAATTCAGAATTATGGGGGGTGTTGGAATATTTAAAACCCACATCTATGTCATTTAATACCTTAGTATCATTAATTAATCATTTTATGATTAATTCCAATGTACTAGACTAGGTAGTTGGCTAAAACATCATTGTGTGGACCAAAAGAATCCTAAACCCACTAGAGTGCATTCCTGGAGATCCTGGATTAGATTTTGGATATTTTTATCTAATCCTGGAATAGAAAGGCGCATTAGCTGCTTTTACTGCTTTTTACCAATTTTTTGTGAAAGCTAAAAGCTAGTTGACTAGTCATAACTATTTTTTGGCCAAATCATCCTCCATGATGTTTCCTCCTTCCAAATTCTGTATTTGGCATGATTTTCCATCACACGTCACTATCTGATCACTAAATCAGAAATTCGTGATAATTTGGAGTTACTTGGAGAACACACTTGCCACCTAGGGGGGTTTTGCATTATTTTAGTAAGTCTAATTTTGTGAGGATTCGAATGGAATCCTTATGCATTTGAATCTATGATGTTATTCTATATATTGGAAGTCTATTACTTTACCAAGGTTGGCTGATGTATTATTATTCATGAGTGTAATTCTTTTTGCATCATATGTGACCATTTTTCAGTGTTCTTGACTAGTACTTGTGTAAGAATTACTTGTGAGATTTGTAATTTCTTGATCAGATATTGGTGTGAACTAAATTTCACACTCCTAACTACTTTTCAACATATTTTTCCTCCTTTCAGGATGATGTGGTCATGTCTCAATCATATTGGATGACTTCAAAATAATCCCACTTCTTTGTCAACAATTGACCTATTTTGTCCCAAAGTGTTTGATTAGCTCCTCTCATGAGCTCCTCTCACTCAACATCTAATTTCAATTTTTTAATTTGGATATTTAGTTCAGTAATATCAGTCTCCAAATCAGCTATATCATCCTCTTGTCCTTCTAATTCTAGGATTCTCTCATCTTTTTGATTCAACTCAATCTCTAGCTCTTTTATTTGTCCATATTTATCATCTTATTCTTAAATTGGATGTTTAATTTCCTCCTGCAACGTATTGTGTTCATCCGTCACGTCAACCGTTTCATAGCCTGTAACTGGATACTCAGGCTCCTTCTCAATTGCTACTACTTCTGCCTCTGGTTGATTTTCTGCTTGTACTATAGGGATTTCTACTTGAAGGGTTTTCCCAATTGCTAGGCTAGTGCTTTGCAATTTTAGATATGTTAGTTGCAACTGAATCTAATTGATTCTTCTTTCCCTTTCTTCTTCCATCTTCTTGTACTGTATCATACTAGCATATATCTACTCCTTTAACTCAACAATTTGCACTAGTTCTATGGTAGGCATATTCAATTGCTTCCTTTAAAGAGCTATCTCATTTTCCTTCTTTTGAACTAATGATTTAATTTGAGTTTCATTTAAGGGATTAACCCCCAGGGCTATGACCTTTTCTTCCAGCTAATTAATTGTAACTTGCTTAGCTCGAGTGGTCCACTTCTCAACCTTCCATATTTGTTCAAACTTCTCTAAGGATGCTCTTAGATTTCTCTCTTCTTTATTTGATTTTACAACTTCAGTCTATATCATGTCAATGGCCTTCTTGTAAAAATCTAGTTTATCAAGCTTCACAAATTCTTTGTAATCTACTGTGTGTTCATCATCCCTCCATTCACTTAGATTTGAGGGATTTGGTACCTTTGGTTTTACAATGGAAAACCTGAAGGTATCTTTCTGGTGGTTAGCTATTGTAATGAGTCCTTTTTCAGCTGCAGGGACTTCTGTCTGATGTCATTTATCAATCTCATGCTTCTTTCCTTGATCCCTCTGCATCCTGCCTGCAAATATGTTTTGATGGGTACAAGACCTCCTAAGGCTGATGTTTTCAATCCTTATGGAATTGTGAATTCTAGGGAGAGATAATGGATATACGTTATGGGTGGCCCTCTTGTGCTAACTAATGGTGTTGATATCAATTCAGCTAGCTCCCTTGGGAGCTCATCAAATTCTTCTCCTTCAACCATTACTTGGATTGTATCATGAGCTTCTCTTCTGGATTTTTTAGACCATGGTATTTTCTCATGATCATCAATGTCCATATCTGTTTGGAGCTATTCTTCTCCCTTTTTCTGACCTTCTAACTCCTCTGAATTAGCTTGATCTTCTAAGCTCTTTAATATCTCTTGAAATTCCTCCCAACCTTCTTTATTAGCAATCTTTTCCCAAATAGGTATTGGTACACATATGTAAGCAGAGTTCTTATTTTCTATCCTTTGATTCGATATCACTTTATGAGGGTCATAGAATCCTCTTTCTTCCTTTTCGAGTTTTAATTGTTTAAAAAACCCTTCCATATACTGTAATGCATTCAGGCCTGTGACTTGAAAAGGACCCACTTATTTAGGATAAATGAATGTTATGTGCTGTATAAAATTCCTAAAATGCATTTCATCTAATATAAATATATGTGTACATACTCTATTGCAAAGATTCAAGGAGTAAGGAAAAAAGTTTCTTCTTCAAATCCATATACTATGTTTATTGTATGATCTTCATACAAGAACCAATCTCCAATGCTCATGTTTGGAATAAAATGTAGATGTTTCTGGTTCTCTGGGAACGTTCTATGAGGTGAAGTGCAAAAAATAAAAATGTAGGTGATGCTCATTACCTTATTTGTAAAATCTGAAAAGTTTAAATTTCCTGGTCTTATCAATACTAACTCAGTCCATTCATATACTAGGGTATGCATGCCATGTTCATTTTCTATCTTTAGCTATAGGTTCTTATAGTGTTCATAGTTCTAGTATAAAAACATATAGAACTTGAAGAAGGATACCCGAACCATTCTATGGCCGGTAGCTCCTCTAATTGTTCATGGATAGCTTCTACCTGGAAAATGCATAATTCAAACTTAGGAGGGATGACCCAAGGTCTTTGGTTAGGATAAGTAGGGTACCTAAAATCACATCATCTACTATATTTTCATCTTGAAGGCCTACGATGGTGCATATGATTGAGATGGCCTTCTTGGTATTTTTAGAGAGACTATGGTATTGTAAGGAGATGGAAAAATAGGAATATTCATTCCTTCCTCAAGATGTTTTGACAAAAAATGATGTTTATCAAAAGGTTGTAGAGCTTGGTAGGAAGTGGAGAGACTCTTTTCATTGAAGGGTTGAAGGGATAAGAAATCAGGGATGAAAAACATCTTCTATAAGGTTTCAGTATAATAAAACATAGGGTTTTAGACCAGTTTGAGTATATGATTACCCTTTTAGTCGGAGAATAATGCATTGAACACGAGGTCACAAACTATGGAAAGTAGACGGTTCTAGGGAAAAATGTCCTGGAAAAATTTGAGTTCCATAGGTTACAAGTATCCTAGTATGCCATAGCCAGGGATTTGGCATCTCAAGTGGTAGAATTTAAGTTGGAATTGGTAATAATGGTGTCAAATATATCATCTTGGTGGTGGTTGTAAACATGTTCATCACCTAATAATTTGGGCTTGGGTAATTTATCCTTGGTTTTAGGAGCCATATTCGAAGGTTTACCAGACTATTAGGTTGAAAAATTATAGGGTACCTTAGGGTAAGTTAGGGATTAGACTTTTATTGTTTTATACGATGGTATAAACAAAAATGACTTGGATTGGTAAATAGTAAATTACTCGGATGATAGCTGGGTGGTGGATTCGAACTACTTGTTGTCAGTTGGTCTGGTTCAGTCGCTTGAGGTTATCTGGTCTGGTAAACTAGGATGACAGGCGTTGGAGTCCTTTTTGAAGATAAACAAATGGATTTTAGGAAAAATATCTTACCTCTTTAACGGTTAGACCACTTTGAAAATTACAGCTAACGACATTCCATTTGGCTCTTTTTGATGACGGTGAGAAAAAATGACAATGGGACCCTCTAGGGCACGTGGATACCAAAGATAGGTTGATGTGGATGACGGGTGGATAGATTTAGCATGCATGTACACAACATGAAATGTCACCTCGGGTAGAAACCGCCCTTTTTTTCTTGCGCAGTAACACTCGATGGAGTGGGCGGTTGTCATGTTCCCAAATTTTGCTATGGTCCATGGGGTAATTTTGGCCTAAGTCACCTACGCAATAATTATTTAATTAATGAGAAAGTATGGAAACTATCTTATGGAAGATGCCTAAGGTTGTATTTTGGAATTAAATGGACAAGGTGGGCCCCCCATGTAGTTATTAATCCCATGAATGAGTCTAAGTGATTAATTACATGAGAATTTAATTAATGGGAAAATTTTGAGGCAATTACTATAGTGGTTAATTAATTCTGAATTAATTAATTAAATTCTGAAGTCTGAATTAATTCTGAAAATGGTATTGTTTTAATAATAAATGTTGCTAATAAATATTATCAAGTGATGATGATGTTCTTATTAAATTCGAATTGGTGTCAAGAGGATCAATTTTGCCTTAGTGGCAAATCTCAGGAAAGGCAAGGAATTAATGGAGGAAAGAAGACAAGGCAAACAGAAAAATTGGCAAAAGCAGAAAAGAGGAAAGTAAAGAAAGTGGAAAGATTCATAAAATCTTTCAGAAAGAAAATAGAAACAACTAGAAAAGCTACCTAAAGTGCACTTGCCCAAATTCAGTGAAGGAGGTGAAGGAAATAAATTTTTGAAAGCTCAGAAGTTGCTATTCTCCTCAAGAAATGCGCCCTCATGGCTTGGAGTAGAATGGGAAAGTGGGTAACCTACTCTCACAGGTCACCAAGCCAAGAAATTGCTCAACAGGTCATCATGAAGTTTATAAAAGAATCCAACCAACTCCATTTGATGACTTTTTTCATTTGCAATGTTGGTTTGAGAGCTCTGAGCCTCTCTAGTTGAGTGATGTGCCTCAACAAGTTTGCTTGGGAGATGTGCCCCAAGGCCCATGATTTTCCAGTGAGTGTTATGCAGTCCCAGAACGTGATGCTACAGACAATAACATTCATATCAGTTCAACATTGAATTCACACAGTCAGTTTGAAGAGAAGATCTCTCTTACAGTGAAATTCTAGCTAATTTTGGTGAAGCTTCTCTAGTTGGAGATGAATGCTCTAGTGAATGTGCCCAAGGATTGATGGAGGGTTTGTAAAGCCATATTTTCAGCCAACAGTGATGTCCAGCATCAGAAATCATTCTCATAAATGATCCATTCTCTTCTTCTCATCACTTCTTACAACCTCAGCTAGATTTGGTGGTGTTTTCCCCATAAGGAAGAGAAGTTATGTGGATAGCTCTCCATACTTCTCCAGAGGCTCAGTGCATAGCCCATACTCTATTTTAGACCTATTGAATATCATAATACACCTTCAGAACAGATATTTGATCATTACCTCTCTTCTTCCAGTCATTCTATGGACTTATGAGGGGATTTCCTAGTCTATAAGTCATTGTATCGAGGAGGAGCTATTAAATGAGTACAAACTTGGTTCAGTGAGTAACATTTTGAATTTATGTTGTTAATTACATTATATCAAGGCACTCTAATATTTCAGAACAAAGTTTTACATTTAAATGAATTCAATACTTAACTCAAAATAGAAGACTAGCTCATTGAGCATTGTTTAATGACTAGTTTCACTAAAATGACTGTCAAATTTATTCTAAATGTCAGATATGATTTATGTAAGTTGTAGGGGGTCATTAATATACCATAATTGTAGGGGGTCATTAATATACCATAAAATCCATATCAGCTCATACTTTAATAATTTGGAAGGATTTACCCACTGTCAGTAAAGATTGAAGATTGACTATCTCTGTCATCCCGGGGTCTAAAACATCCAAACCACCCCTACTCTTCCCAAATATTTATGATTGTTTTACAGAGCATCCATTGAACCTATTTGACCATAATAAATCTATTTGGTACCCACCCAGTCTAGTAAGCATATGTTGGTGCGCCCAGGAAGCTTTGGAGTAGACTTCAGCCTGGCTGATGTTCGAAACATAAATGGCCCCAGTGCTTTGTGCTTAGGAATCTCCCTATGATATTATTATTTTATGTTGCAAATTCCCCCATACAAATTCCAGAACTGAAAGTTCATCCCACCATCCTCAAATTCAGTCTCCATCCCCATCACTAACCTCCTGCTCTGTTTGAAAAGATTATTAAGAAATTTATCTAGTGAATTTTATTAAAATTTCTGAAGTTGAGTTAATATCTTGGTTAAATATTCCCAAGGATATTACAGTGGTATTAGAGAACTTTCCTCCACCCCTGTCGAAAGAAATAATCTCACCGAGGGAAGGAAGATTGAATTTCTTCTCATAGATGCAAAATGTGGCTCCTACCAGTCAGTGAAGAAGAATAATTTATTTTTGAGCCATATGAACAGGAGCCTTTAACCCCTGTTGGAAATTGTTATTTGCATAAAGTTGAAGATGATTTCCTTGTTGAACCAATGTTTGAAGAGGACATAGGAACTGGCATACCTATGACTAATTGGGATTATTAAGGAATACTCAAAAGAGACAACCCAAAGAAATCCTATGAGTACTTCATGGAGTACTCTTCCTTGAAGAAGGAGGTTCAGAAGTCCCTGACCTAGAGGCTATTGTGATTTGGAGATTCAGAGTTTGTTCAAAGACCCCTACAATATTGATAGCAAAAGAATTATTTCACATATGGTTGATGGTGTGTGCAAAGAAGTTGAGGCAAGATCTTTAACCCTAGGAGATAAGATGGAAAGGAGGGATAAAGATGTGTCCTCAAAGCTAGGAAAAATCAAGGGAGGAAACCAAGAGCCACCTAGTTCTTCAGGTGGAGAATAAGTAGGGAAAAATAAAGATGAAGTTGCAGCCCTTCATATGGATCCATCCCAATCCCAGGGAAAAGGAATCAAGAAGGAAGTTTCAGCAAGGCCATTGGTAGGGCCAAGCATTACGAGACTGTTTGGATTTTCTTCAAGAAGGAAGTCCAAAGGTTGTGATCTGAGCACCACACAATGTGGAGAGACATCAAGTTTCTTTGAAAGAAATGACCAAGAAGACCTTGCTGGTGCCCCATTACTCCAAGAAGTGGATGAATAAGGTCAATGCACAATAGAATATCTAACAGTCAAACACTTGATTGTTGGTGATGAGGGATGTAAAATCACTCTCGATCTTTTAATGGTTGATTTCAAAACAAGTGTAGAAGAAATGGGATAGATGGATGAAGGTGAGACATCTTTTGGATATGATCCAAAGGAGGAAGATAATTCAGATTTACACTCACCCCTGGAGCCTCACCAGGAAGTAGAAATTGAGCACATCTCAGTAGGGTGTGAAGCAGAGAAATGGGTGGATGAACAAGCCATAAAAATTCCACCACATAAGGAGGAGAAAATGACACATGGTGAATTAGTACATTCTGATTTGTATGTGCCATTATGTCAGTCTGATATGGCAGCCATTTGCATTAAAAAATTTAGAATGGTTGACCCCCATAGTGATGAGGTTCATAATTATGGTGTTAAAAAGGAAAGCAGTATGAAGGATGAAACTTTAAGAGAAGATCTTTCTGCTACATCAAGGATGAATGAGCACTTATGTTGCAGCCCAAATTATGTTTTTGAGGACCTAAAAGATGAAAATATTGTAGAAGAAACATATAGATTAGATTTCAAAACTAAAAGTGCACCGCATGAAATTGATCCGGCGATGGGAAATGAAGAGGAGAAACATCTGCAAGGACCTCATCTTCTTGCAGGATCTTTAAAGATGGATGAACAGAAGATCCAAGGATCCCTTCAAACCCTCAATTACACACATTCATTAATGAATAAACCTTTGTTGGAATTTGGGGGAGCAGTCTTCCATGAGAGACATGGTAGAATTTCAGGAAGCCATTGCAAGCATAAAAGGTAAATTCTTGAACCTGCTTTCTGATAGAGATAGTTTATTGGAGCTTGTAGAATTGTTTCATGGTACATACTTGAGGGATGATGAAGAGATCAACAATCTCAATGATGAATTAATGGCCACCCAATATTCTTTAAGAAGTGCTCAAAGTTCCCTCCAAGAATCCAAGACAAAAATATTGCAACTTCATGAAAAGTTGCAAAGATCCCCCTACCCTCCTACACACCATTCAGTCAACTTCATTCAGATGAAATAATTCTTGAACATAGGGAGGAACCTCATGAGATGGTGGATCATGAGGATCATTCATTTTTATATGTGATTGAAGAGTGTGCATAACAGTTTTATGAGAACCAAGCATGATATTTTTTTCCAAGGGAACTTGAGTTGTTCCTTGAAGACAAACACTCCCCCATGAAAGAGTGGGATGAGAGAACCCAATTTGGGATAGATAGTAATGAAGAATTTGCAGACATAAGTCTGATTACTGAAGGTTGCATACATGAAAAGAAAGTTCACAGTTCTTTCCCACATGTCCTAGATTCAACAACACCAATGGGGAATGAGCAGTGGGTGAAGACGTTTTTCTGGTTTGTGTCACATGTTCAGCAGGAGGATCATGATCCATGCCCATGGGAGATGGATCCTATTGCAGAAGAGATGGATTATTATAGCTCATGTAAATTATCAAGAAGGATAGAGCAGCAACAAAAGTATATTTTGCAGCCATTTGATGTCACTCATCCACATATGGATTGGGTGAAAGATTAACTAACAAGCATGAAACTTCCTTGCAAATTTTTTTATGCTTATGGTCAAGGGAAGGCATCTAAGTAAGCAAGTTTCCAAGTTAAATTAATGGAACATTTTAATTGCAGAGGTTGGCCTATGTGGAGGGAATCCACATGCTGGGAGGGATACTTGAAATTTTACTCCAATGGCAGAGAGTTGAGACATTGGATGTTTTCACCAGAAGAGACATTCTGCTGCACACTTGGTTTGGTTGGAAGCAATGCCCTAGCAGTTATTCCCCGGATGAAAAGGCACATGTTTGATGACAGATTCTTTAAAATTATTCTGATGATGGGGAAAATTCAGTTGATACTTTAGGATCCTGGCATACACTTGAGTGACAGATTACCAAACATGACAGGAGAATTCTGCTCCTTGCAGGAGAAACAGTGGGACCCAGGAATTGTACTCAGTTATCCTAACTGGGTTAAAATTCTGTTCATTTGTTGGCTAATGCAAGATATAAATTATAGTGCAGTTTGTTTTACATAGACATTTTTTCTTGAAGGCCCAAGTTTAATTTACAGATTGTTCAATGGATGGGGACAATGATAATCAAAGTTGGTGCAGTAGAAGCTTGGTGGAATCCTGACATTGCTTGAGGACAAGCAATCTTGGGAAGGGAGGACTGTCATGTTCCCAAATTTTGCTATGGTCCATGGGGTAATTTTGTCCTAAGTCACCTAGGCAATAATTATTTAATTAATGAGAAAGTATGGAAACTACCTTATGGAAGATGCCTAAGGTTGTATTTGGGAATTAAATGGACAAGGTGGCCCCCCCATGTAGTTATTAACCCCATGAATGAGTCTAAGTGATTAATTAAATGAGAATTTAATTAATGGGGAAATTTTGAGGCAATTACTATAGTGATTAATTAATTCTGAATAAATTAATTAAATTCTGAAGTCTGGATTAATTTTGAAAATGGTAATATTCTAATAATAAATGTTTCTAATATATATTAGCAAGTGGTGATGATGTTCTTAGTGAATTTGAATTGGTGTCAAGAGGATCAATTTTTCCTTAGTGGAAAATCTCAGGAAAAGGAAAGGAATCTTATGGAGGAAAGAAGACAAGGAAAATAGAAAAACTGGCAAAAGCAGAAAAGAGGAAAGTAAAGAAAGTGGAAAGATTCAGAAAAGCTTTCAGAAAGAAAATACAAACAACCAGAAAATATACCTAAAGCGCACTTGCCCAAATTCAGTGAAGGAAGTGAAGGAAAGAAAGTTTTGAAAGCTCAGAAGTTGCTATTCTCCTCAAGAAATGCACCCTCATGGCTAGGAGTAGAATGGGCAAGTGGGTAACCTACTCTCACAGGTCACCAAGCCAAGAAATTGCTTAGTAGGTCATCATGAAGTTTATAAAAGAATCCAACCAACTCCATTTGACGACTTTTGTCATTTGCAATTTTGGTTTGAGAGCTTTGAGCCTCTCTAGTTGAGTGATGTGCCTCAACAAGTTTGCTTGGGAGTTGTGCCCCAAGGCCCCATGAGTTTCCAGAGAGTGTTATGTAGGTCCAGAACATGATGCTACAGCCAATAACATTCATATTAGTTCAGCATTGAAATCACACAGTCAGTTTGAAGAGAAGATCTCTCTTACAGTGAAATTCTAGCTAGTTTTGGTCAAGCTTCTCTAGTTGAAGATGAATGCTCCAGTGAATGCACCCAAGTATTGATGGAGGGTTGGTACATCCATATTTTCATCCAAAATTGATTTCCATCATCAGAAATCATTCTCATAAATGATCCATTCTCTTCTTCTCATCACTTCCTACAACCTCAGCTAGATTTGGTGGTGTTTTCCCAATAAGGAAGAGAAGATCTGTGGATAGATCTCCATACTTCTCTAGAGGATCAGTGCACAGCCCATACTTTGTTTCAGACCTGATGAAGATCAGATTACACCTTCAGAATAGAGATTTGATCATTACCTCTCTTGTTCTAGTCATTCTATGGCCCTATGAGGGGATTTCCTAGTCTATAAGTCATTGTACTGAGGAGGAGCTATTAAATGAGTACAAAAATGGTTCAGTGAGTAAAATTTCAATGTGTTTCTGTTAATTACATTATATCAGAGCACTCTAATATTTCAGAACAGATTTTTACATTTAAATAAAGTCAATACTTAACTCAGAATAGAAGACTAGCTCATTGAGCATTGTTTAATGACTAGTTTCACTAAAATGACTGTCAAATTTATTCTAAATGTGAGATCTACTCTCTGTAAGTTGTAGGAGGTCATTAATATACCATACAAGCCACATCAGCTCATACTTTAAGAATTTGGAAGGATTTACCCATTGTTAGTAAAGATTGAAGATTGACTAGCTTTGTCATCCCGGCAGGGTCTAAAACTTCCAAACCACCCCTACTCTTCCGAAATATTTCTGATTGTTGTCTAGAGAATACATTGAACCTATTTGACCATAATAACTCAGTTTTGTACCCACCCATTCTAGTAAGCATATGTTGGTGCACCCAGGAAGCTTTGGAGTAGACTTCAGCCTGGCTGATGTTCGAAACATAAATGGCCCTAGTGCTTTGTGCTTAGGACTCTCCCTCTGATATTATTATTTGCTGTTGCACATTTCCCCATACAAATTCCAGAACTCAAAGTTCATCCCACCATCCTCAAATTCAGTCTCCATCCCCATCACTAACCTTTTGCTATGTTTGAAAAGATTATTAAGAAATTGAGTCTAGTGAGTTTTATTAAAATTTTTGAAGTTGAGTTAATATCTTAGTTAAATATTCCCAAGGATATTATAGCGGTATTGGAAAAGGGTACTTTGTAGGTGCGGTCAATTAGCTAGAAACACGTGTCCTTGGAGGTTTTGAGGAAAATGCACCCTTGGGATAATTTTATTCATGGTGTAACTTGTCGGCACATGATTGATCTGAATCGTCGATATGCCACCATATTTCGTTGATCATCTCGTCGATCTTTTCCTTATTCCCTTTGCACTTTACCAGAGTGCTTGCGATCCTAACCATAGATCCCAATAGATCTAACGGTGTTCTAAATATTTCAGATAACACTCTTTATTTTATCTCTTGGTCACTTTCCAAAGGTCATTTCACCGTCGCGCTCACTTAAATACCCTTTGTTTTAGATTTTTGGGGATGAATCCATCATTTTTTTAAACTTAAGGATATTACAACTTCTTCCAAAAGTTCTGGAATTTCTTAGTACTAACAGATTCATCTGCAACTATGCATTTATTATTGCACCATTGGAGAAACTGTTAAAGAAGACCGATACTTTTTAGTGGAATGAATATTCTGAGAAAGCATTCAAAACACTCAAAGAAAGAATTCTAAATGCCCGAATCCTTGCATTTCTTGATTGGAAGAAGGAATTTCATGTCCATATAAATGCATCAAGAATATCCCTCGGAGTTGTACTGGCCCAACCTAGATAAGGTGAGATGGACAATCTAGTGTATTTTTCTAGCAGGGAGCTTTCACAAGCGGAGCGCAACTACACCACCACAGTGCATGAGGGATTAGCTATGATCTATGCATTACAAAAATTATTCCACTATCTCTTGGGAGGGTATTTCAAGTTCTTCACAGACCACTCCACTTTTAAGTATCTAGTGAACAAGACAATACTAGAAGGAGAGTCTATAGATGGCTATTTTTGTTTCAGGAATTCTCATTTGAAGTTATAGTGAAGCTAGGGAAACATAACCATGGACCAAATCATCTTTCTTGCATTAACTCTAGTGAAGTTGAAAACTTGGTAGATCATTAGCTACCATACATTGCATTTTTTAGAATGGAAGTAATTCCAAATCACTTAGAAGAGATTGCATTGTTCCTCACTATATGCAAGGCTCGAAATGATTTCCCCCTCACATAGAAGAGACGCTTAGTGGTAAGAGCAACATAATACTATCCAATTGCAAGATATCTTTATAAACTAGGATTTGATGGCAACTTGCATAGATGCGTATTGGATCATGAGCATGAAATCATTTAATGGGAATTCCATGATAGAGTTGTGGGAGGACATGTTGGAGAAAAATTTACAAGAAGAAAGGTGCTACAATCTAGACTATGGTGGTCAACATTATTCAAGGAAGCTAAGGTGTAAACAAGGAAATGAAACATCTGTCAATGTGTTAGCCGACCATACTACAGATATGAATGTTAGGAACCCATGTCAACCCTTCTATTTACTTTGTTAGTATATTGTTGCTGGACGCATATGCTTTGTAAGTCGTCCCATAGTATTTTTTGATCCATAGTTTGTATTATTGTTGTTGGACGCATATGCTTTGTAAGTTGTCTCGTAGTAATTGTCAATCCATATTTTGTATTGGCCCATTGTTTGTATTAACACATGGTATTGACCCATGGTATTGGCTCCTAGACTTAGTATATAAGTTTGTGTTGAGACTAATGAAGGTACCGTGAAGTTATCTGTATTGAGCTTGCTCAAAGGAGGTTGCCCCCTCGAAGTGGCTTGCGATCAATATAAAAGTGATTATGAGTTCTGTTATTTTTGTTATTTCGTGTGTTTTCATTAATTAATTATTGCAGGTTCTTCACATCTGGTATTAGAGCACTTTCTTGGGCTCACTGGGTGAAATTTCTGCCAAATTTTTTTCGCATATGTTGCATCTTCGGATCTAGGAATAATCCCTATCCGCTTAACTATGGGAAGTACTTGGGCATAAGCCCTAAAACGCATTGTGAGGAGTACCACAAGAACCCCAAAGTAGTTGGCCCATTGAGAGGACCTACCAGCGAAAAGGGCAACAACCCCTACCTGATTGACTAGCTCCCACCCGTGATGTAAACCAAGATCTGTTGTTTGTGGCAAAGCGGTTATCAGTTTTACCTTAGCCATGGAGTGAGGAGTACTTCCCCAATATGCAAGCCATCAAACAACATTGGTGGCCAAGTGAATCTCGTGAACCGATAGGAAGCCGAACATACCTGGGGTCCATATCTATTTTTAGCTGAACTATTGTCGATCACTTTCGCGTCGTTTCAGAGCCAGTCGTTTCAGATCCATTCTAAAAGTCGTTCTAGATCCATCCATTTCAGATCTATTTCAGATCTAGCCATTTTCGATCCATTCGGCGTCGTTTCAGATCCCTCTGTTTCCAATCACTTCCACGCCATTTTAAATCTATCTATTTTAGATCCCTTCCGCGTCGTTGCAGATCCATTCCTGAAAAAAAAAATAAAAAAATAAAAATAAATAAAAATAAATAAATAAATAAATAAATAAATAAGTAAATAAATAAATAAATAAATAAATAAATAAAAAATAAAAAATAAAAAATAAAAAAAATTTGGCCATATCTCCCTTGTTTTCACTCTGTTTCCCTTGAAACTTCCTTGACACCCCCGTAATCCCATTCTACATATTTCATTCTTGAGGACCCTATCCCAAATTCCACTTCCCAAAGCCATAAATTCCACATTTGTCTATTTTTAGGGTTTGCCATAAATTCTTCAATTTTCACCCACTCACCTACAAATTTTTCCACCGTGTTCACTCCCCATTTTTGCTTCTTTGTCCCTCTTTGACAAATTTTCTCATTCTTTCACCCTGCTTCTGAAATCCCCATTTTTTGCTTCCTTGTCCATTAGAAAGTGTCCAAAACCTAATCAAACCCCAATTACCCCTCCGAGTTTTTCCCAAATCCAAATTTCCCTTTACTAAATAAGCTTTTGATTGTGTTTTTCTATCCATCCCCCCCCTAAAAAAAGAAAAAAACTCCTGGTTATGGTTGTCACCCGCGCAGGAGCAAAAACCATGGAGGAAGCACTTGCAGCTATCCAAACCAAACTACAAGATTTGGATGAAAAATTTCTCAGCCTCCATCTTCAACATTCAGCCATGAACAATAACCGATAGCAAGAATCTTCTGCAGCCAATGGGTTCTCTTCTTCCAGCAATTTCCGTGGTCTGAAGCTTGAATTTCCTTGCTTCAATGGTACTGATCCGACTGGATAGATCTATAGTGCAGAACAGTATTTCAGTCTGCATAACACTTTTGATGTCCAAAAAGTTCCACTTGCATCCTTTCATTTAGAACAGGAATCCCTTCAATGGTACCGTTGGTACATCAAGGCTCATGACGAGCCAAAGTGGACAGATTTTTTCCAACTCCTTTTGGAACGATTTGGTCCTAGTGCTTTTGATGACTTCACCAGAGCACTCACTAAACTTCATCAAAGTGGCACTATGAGAGAGTATCAAAAAGAATTTGAGAAACTAGCCAATCACAAAGAAGGATTGTCTAATGAATTCTACGGGAGTTGTTTTATCAGTGGTCTTAAGGATGAAATCCGGTCAGAGGCTAAAATGTTTTGTCCCAACACAATGATGGAAGTCCTAGGGTTGGCTAAGTTGGAAGAAGATAAGATTGCCTCCCAACAGTGCTCCAAACCTACTTTTTTTCCCTTCCGAAATATGGGTTCTCAATGACCTCCCATCCCACCAGTTCCTCGACCAACTCCTATCAAGCATTTGTCTGAAACAGAGATGCAGGCACGCAGAGAAAAAGGGCTTTGTTATAATTGTGATGAAAAATTCACTCGGGGACATAGATGTGTTCAACAAAAGCTCTATCTCTTGGATATGGATTCTCCGCCCGCCTCTAAATTTGATGAAGAAGCTCTAGATACACCGGATGATCAGGTCGACATTCAGGAGCCGCCTATTGATTTCCCATCTCAAAAAGACCACCCAAAGATATCTCTCCATGCTTTATCCGGTGTCACCCCCCCCCAAACAATGCAGGTCAGAGGTTACTTCAAGAAGCTTCCTCTTACAATATTCATTGATTCTCATAGCACTCATAACTTCATTGACCCTCGGATCGCCAAACATGCTGATTGTTTTGTCCATCATTTCTCCAACTTTGAAGTCATGGTTGCCAATGGGGGCACCTTACCTTGCAAGGGAAAGTGTGATAATGTGCATCTCTCTAGAAGATTATAACCTGCGCTCTGACATTTTTGCCTTGTCCTTAGGCATATGTGATGTGGTTTTGGGTGTTCAATGGTTATGCACACTTGGCCCCATCTTATGGGATTTTGCTGAACTTTGGATGCAGTTTTCAGTCAATGGGACACAACACAAATTTATGGGCTTACAACCAGGGTTTCTCTGCATCATCAGTTCACATCGCCTAGAAAAGATCCTTAAGAAAAATTCACATGGTGTCATCTCTCAGCTCCATTCCATTTAGATCCACCCACCAATGGTCTCCACTACTTCCTTGGATAGATATGCAGGTGTCTTTGTTGCACCAGTGGGGTTGTCGCCTTCAAGAGACCTTTCCGGTAAGCATTTAGCCACATCTACATCTCAACAGGAAATGATGGATATTTTGCATGTAGTATAGAAGTGGCATCCATCTCTATTAGGAAATAATTTTTGCATCAAGACTGATTTCCAGAGTCTGGAACATTTTTTGGAACAACGGGTCTCCTCACCAGCACACCAGAAATGGGTTATCCAACTCATGGGTTATGACTATGCGATCACTTACAAGAAGGGTAAGTATAATATGGTGGCATATGATTTTTCTCGCCAATTTGATGACCCAATTTCTCTTACATCTATTTCTCTGCTTGTTCCAAATTGGTTGTTGTTCAACGGGGCTATCTCTTCTATGAACTCCATGCTTCTTCATCGGCAGGGCACCTTGGGTTCCTCAAAACCTATGACTAGGAACAATGTAACTTCTTTTGGCAGGGACTAAAAATGAAACTTCACCAAATGGTGGTTGAGTGTGATACTTGCCAGGTCAACCAGGGTGAAATGACACTCCTTTCGGGACTACTCGAACCCTTTCCCATCCCTACACAGATGTGGATATCTATTTCTATGGATTTCCTAGAAGCGCTCCAGTGGTAAAATACCACATCTAAAAGGACACCATATGAAGCAATTTATGGACAGACACTGCCAGTTCTTTTTTCATACATGCTCAGCAGCTCCCCAGTTCAGGAAATTGACTCGGTTCTTCGAAACCGCGATCAGATTCTTCTCATTCTGCAGGACAATCTTCACATGGCAAGAATTTGACTAAAACAACAAGTCGATCAACACCGTTTTGAGTGCACTTTTCACGCAGTTGATATGGTCCTTCTTCGTCTACAAAATTCCAAGCAATCCTCCCTGAAACTCAAAAGGCGTCAGTGGTACGGAATGCAACCCGAGGATGCTACAGGGGAACCACTCCTTCAGATTCTGCATCAATTTCCACATCTAAAGCTTTGAGGACAAAGTTTTTTCTAAGGGAGAGGGGATGTTAGGAACCCATGTCAACCCTTCTATTTACTTTGTTAGTATATTGTTGTTGGACTCATATGCTTTGTAAGTCATCCCGTATTATTTGTTGATCCATAGTTTGTATTATTGTTGTTGGACGCATATGCTTTGTAAATCGTCCCGTAGTAACTGTTGATCCATATTTTGTATTGGCCCATGGTTTGTATTGACACACGGTATTGGCGCCTAGACATAGTATATAAGTTTGTGTTGAGACTAATGAAGGTACCGTGAAGTTATCTGTATTGAGCTTGCTCAAAGGAGGTTGCCCCCTCGAAGTGGCCTATGATCAATATAAAAGTGATTTTGAGTTATGTTATTTCGTGTGTTTTCATTAATTAATTATTGCAGGTTGTTCACATCTGGTATCAGAGCACTTTCTTGGGATCACTGGGTGAAATTTCTGCCAAATTTTTTTCGCATATGTTGCAGCTTCGGATCTGGGAATAATCCCTATCCGCTTAATTGTGGGAAGTACTTAGGCATAATCCCTAAAACTCATTGTGAGGAGTACCACAAGAACCCCAAAGTAGCTGGCCCATTGAGAGGACTTTCCAGCAAAAAGGGAAACAACCCCTACTTGATTGACTAGTTCCCACCCGTGAGGTAAACCAAGAGCTGTCATTTGTGGAAAAGCGGTTATCAGTTTTACCTGAGCCATGGAGTGAGGGGTACTACCCCAATATGCAAGCTGTTAGACAGCATTGGTGGCTGAGTGAATCCCGTGAACTGATAGGAAGTCGAACATACCTGGGGTCCATATCTATTTTCAGTTGAACTGTTGCCGATCACTTTTGCACCCTTTCAGATCCAGTCTCTTCAGATCCATTCTGAAAGTCATTCTAGATCCAGCTGTTTTAGATCTATTTCAGATCTAGCTGTTTTCGATCAATTCGGTGTCGTTTCAGATCCCTCTATTTCTGATCACTTTCGTGCCGTTGCAGATCTATCTATTTCAGATCCCTTCCGCACCATTGCAAATCCATTCCTAAAAAAATAAAATAAAATAAAAATAAAAATAAAAATTCTGTTTTTTGGCCATATCTCACTTGTTTTCACTCTGTTTCCTTTGAAACTTCCTTGACACCCCCGTAATCCCATTCTGCATATTTCATTCCTGAGGACCCTATCCCAAATGCCACTTCCCAAAGCCATAAATTCCACATTTGTCTATTTTTAGGGTTTGCCATAAATTCTTCAATTTTCATCCACTCGCCTACAAATTTTGCCATCGTGTTCACTGCCCATTTCTGCTTCTTTGTCCCTCTTTGACAAATTTTCTCATTCTTTCACCCTGCTTCTGAAATCCCCATTTTTTGGTTCTCTGTCCATTAGAAACTGTCCAAAACCTAATCAAACCCCAATTACCCTTGCGAGTTTTTCCCAAATCCAAATTTCCCTTTACTAAATAAGCTTTTGTTTGTGTTTTTCTATCCATCCCCCCCCCCCAAAAAAGAAAACAAATCCTGGTTATGGTTGTCACCCATGCAGGAGCAAAAACCATAGAGGAAGCACTTGCAGCCATCCAAACCAAACTACAAGATCTAGATGAAAAATTTCTCAGCCTCCTTCTTCAGCATTCAGCCATGAACGATAACCGACAGCAAGAATCTTCTACAGCCAATGGGTTCTCTTCTTCCAGCAATTTTCGTGGTCCAAAGCTTGAATTTCCTTGCTTCAATGGTACTGATCCAACTAGATGGATCTATCGTGCAGAGCAATATTTCAGTCTGCATAATACTTTTGATGTCCAAAAAGTTCCACTTGCATCCTTTCATTTGGAACAGAAAGCCCTTCAATGGTACCGTTGGTACATCAAGGCTCATGACGAGTCAAAATGGACAGATTTTTTTCAACTCCTTTTGCAATGATTTGGTCCTAGTGCTTTCGATGACTTCACCAGAGCACTCACTAAACTTCGTCAAAGTGGCACTGTGAGAGTATCAAAAAGAATTTGAGAAACTAGCCAATCACACAGAAGGATTGTCTTATGAATTCTACACGAGTTGTTTTATCAGTGGTCTTAAGGATGAAATCCGGTCAGAGGCTAAAATGTTTTGTCCCAACACAATTATGGAAGTCCTAGGGTTGGCTAAGTTGGCAAAAGACAATATTGCCACCCAACAACGCTCCAAACCCACTTTTGTTCCCTTCCAAAATATGGGTTCTCAAAGTAGAAGAAGAATACCAAAGTTTGCAGAAATGAAGGAAGTCATAGAAGAGTATCGAAAGTAGTATAAAATACTAGAAAATACCAGAAGTTGCGGAGGAAAGGTAACAACCACAATATTTTTGAACTTGTTTTGGACCCAGTGCATAAGTATAAAAGGAAGCAGAAGAAGAAGAGTAGAAATGGGAGGAGAGAACGCATGAAAGTATTCAAGCTAGATGACTTGAGCATCAAAAGAGTTAGCTATAGACAGAGATAGACATATCTATGGCATTATTCTTCATTTCTGGTGTGTTAGTCCAAGAAGATATTGCACAACAAGAATGGGTTATTTATTATGTGAGTCATACATTGTCTGGTCCACCATTACGCTACCCCCATGAGGAAAAGTTGTCCCTCGCCATTTTCTTCTCTATTCAAAAGTTACGACACTACATTCTTATGAGTCGAACTACAGTTATGGAAGAATCCAACCCCATGGTATATCTCTTGAGTCACCGCCTCCTTCAAGGCCGTGCAAATAATTGGGTTATTATCATGCAAGAGTATGAATTAACATTTGCAATCCCCAAGATTAACAAATCCCTTTCCTTGGCACACCTCATGACTAACTTACCCTTTTCATTAGCGTCACTACCTATCATCACTAACTTTCCCGCTGACCACTTGTTCACAATCTCGTCGGATGACCCATGGTATGGTGACATCCTGGTATATTTACGAACAAATTTTTTTTGTCCCAACCTCAACCACGATAATCAGCATCGCATACGCCATCATGCTTGTCAATATCTCCTCCTCGGCAATGTCCTTTATCAACGCGGTGTCAACACCATCTTACGTCGATGCCTCACCCATGATGAGGCTGAACAAGTTTTAAATGATTTTCATAGTGGAGATTGTGGTGGCCACTTCTCTGGAATGGCTACTGCCCAAAATTTCATCTGCGCTGGGTATTTCTAGTGCACACTTTTCACTGATTGCATCACAGCAGTCAAACATTGCCGAAATTTCCATGTCTTTTCCCTCAAAGAAAAGACCCCTCCTTCCCCTCTCCATCTAGTCATCACTGTTGTCCCTTTTTGTAAGTGGGACATTGATTTTATGGAGTGTAATACCCCCTCCGAGAATGGCCATAATTACATCATTGTGGCTGTCGAATATTTCACTAAATGGGTCGAGGCCATGCCTACATCTAACTGCCAAGCCGAGAGTGTGTCATGCTTATTTTTTAACCATGTCATTACTTAGTTCATATTCCCCAAACAACTCGTATCCGACCATGGAAAACACTTCGAAGAGACTGTTTGGAAAGATTTATCCACTTTCTTGATGTTTGACCACCAATACACCTCATCCTACTACCCCCAAGGGAATGGCGAAGTTTAGGCTATCAACAAGATCTTGAACACCATTCTTCAATGAATAGTAAACCAACACAAGTCTAATTGGCACCATATGCTCTTTCTTGCACTTTGGTATTACCGCACTTCCACCAAGACTACCACGGTTTTTACCCCTTTCCATTTGGTTCACAGCGTAGAGTCAGTTCTCCCCATTGAGTGTCAAATCCCTTCTTTACACATTGTTGTAGACCTTCTCCTGGACACCTCACCTCTTGAGAAATGCTTACTCCTCCTGGAACAAGCCGATGAAGAACGATGAGCTGCCTTACAAATCATTGAGGCTACCAAACACCGCTCCAAATCACATTATGACAAGCGTGTCCATCCCCGTACCTTCCAAGAAGGCGATCTCATACTTTTTTATGACCAAGATCACGAAAAACATGGGAAAGGAAAATTTGAATCCATGTGGAAATGCCCTTACATTGTCCAAACCTCTCTCGGCAAGGGGTCATACATCCTTACCGATTATGCAAGCCATCCCTTAACTAACCCCCGCAACGGGTTCTATCTCAAACGGTTTTACCCTTAGCACTCTTTCTAGACCCAATAGTCCATGATTGTACAGTTTTACCACCTTTTTGTTTTACAATTTTTTACATCTACAACCTTACACTTCGCTTCCCTGCGTGACCACAGATGGATCTTGTTCCACCATTTTTATGTTGTTTTGCAGACGGCACAAGTAGATGGTCTCCAAACCTCGCCTCTACAACTTGGGTACTGTATTCCCCCTCACACGAGTTGATCCACCTCAAAGGAGTGTGTATTGGTGTTTCTAGGAATAACCAGGATGAGTACGATGTTGTGACCAGTCTCCTGACCGCTACTATTCACTTGGGTATAAGTCACCTTCGTGTGTTTCTCAACTCCCAGCTCCTTGTCTCCCAAATTAATCACTTTTACCAGGTACAAGATCCTTGCTTGTTTAGAAATTTCCTACACACTAAACAATTGAATAGACAGTTTGAGTCCATTACATTCACTCATGTCCCACAAAGTTAGAACAATGCTACAGATCAAATGGCTAATAATATTCTAGACTGGCACATAATTCACAACATGTAGGAATTAAACCATAAAAGTGCATGATCATACCATCCACATGCATATATACATCATATAGGCATATAACATCATAAAAGACCAAAAAGAAAACCATCATCATAATAGTCTACATCCATGTGCATATATATATATCATCATAGAAATGTCATAGTGCCCATAGCACAAAATGCACAGAGGAGCCCCAACAACGTCCTCATCATACAATAATATCCGAATACAAAAATTCCCCATGCTCATCGCATTGGGGGCCGTTCCATCAACTGCATAATAAGTATGAGTCATCTCCACCATCATCATCGTCATCGTCGTCCTCCTCCTCTTCCCCGTCCTCCTCTTCCTCTTCATCCTCCTCCTCATCAGACCTGTCTCTGCCTATTCATCATGGTAGGGGAAATCCCCCTGTGCCATGGTTCTCACCGCCTCTTCCGCCATCGCAATACTCCTCATCATAGGCCTCCTCCCGTGGATCATCATAACAAATATCGATAAACTCCTGGTCTAAATGCTGCCAACCGTCCTCCACCACCCCATCAAGAAGGCGGTCAATCCCAACACGCAATGTATCCAAGGTCATTGAAGCACAATACTGTCAGCGCTACTCGCGCATGGGAGAGTATACTCGCTCTACCCAACCCCTTCATGCTCGGTATCCCCTCTTCGACTGCGGTCCCACATCTGCACAGAAAAATCACATCATCAGTCTCAGTGTCATAAACATCATCTAGCTACTATATATGCTATGAAATGATACAAAAACTTGATACTGTAAATTGATTCAATACATACCATCTGGTCCCCATTCTTGACCAGGAGGTCGTGGTAGCTCTAGATCTCCCTTGTAGTCCATCCTATAATAAGTATAGTCCTTGATCACCACTGGGAGCTACATCCAATGCGTAAATAAATCCTCAGTAAAAAACCATCTTACCTGTCCTCCACCCCCGCGAGTCATCATCTTGCCCCATCGCCGCATCCATGGCTCAGTGGGCCCTCCTTCATGCACTGCTCTATGCAGTCGAAGCATTGACACTTGCTCAGAGAAAAATGAACAAAGAAATGAGGGGAAACAAAAATCCCATCCTCTATGACTCTCCTTGTTCAGCTTACGCTGAAAAACCATCAAATACATCTAGCCTCAGCCAAAGTAGGTACCCACCAATACCTACTCCACCAATACCAGCTGTCCCCCTGAGACCCTGTGGGGCGAATTTGAACCTAGTATACGCAGTATCAGTGCCGCTATAGACCACGTCTCCAGGCTCTCTATGTCACATATCATAATCACATTGTCATGCACATGTGTTGTGGCATAACAATGATGCTCTAGCAAGTCCTCCATGGAAACATTACTTGGTTTCCTCAGCTGGGTGTTCGAAATTATGCCCAACTGTGGAAGCACCGTCAAGAAGTACACATCTGTGAGCGATATCTCTAGTCACTCCCCCTATATCATGAATGCCTCCACATCAACATCCCAAAACACTACCAACCTATTCAGTAGTAACTTTTCTGTGTGTATTGGGGGCACCTTTGCGAACGTCAGCAACCCACAACGGGCCAACATTTCTTGAACATCCTCATTGTCTAGGATAGCCTCCAACAAGTTCTCGATCTCACCCTCTCTCCAAGTCACTCTCAGCATCCTGTCAACCAGACAACAAAAAACCCATCTGGTCGATATCAACAAATACCTCGGTCTCCTCTGGATCACCGCACCCAAACATAGGTTCCCTCTGGAGCATGATTTTCTCCTCGAAAAGTGCGCTCCTAGAGCACACCTATGGGTCCCACAACCATGCTCGAAGCACGCATTTCCCAAGAAATGTCGCACTTCAGAGTGCGACTGTATGGCCTAGAGCCACACCCCAAAGCATGCATTTTTCCTTGAAATCTGCGCTCCGGTGCTATGGCTCTGAAGCCCAGCTTGGCACACCTTCCCAGAGGCTCAAATTCACACAAAAATCCATGAAAAATGTCAAAAAACACTTAAAGAATTAGCTGCAAGTCACATTACTGGATTTCACTGGTCGATATGAGAGAAATATGAATTTCCTCTTCTGGGGATTTCCACACTCCTCCCAATTGGCACAGTGAAAATGACATGTGAAAAGAGGGTCCCTTTGTTATTTATTTCCATTTTGTCCCTATTCTTGTTTTGACCATTCCAGAGCCATATGACCTCCATTTATCGCACCGTTTGCATTGCCATATTCATATTTCCGTGCCCATGATGATGGTTGAGATCATTTCTCGCTCTCACTGAAACTTTTTTCTTGCATTTTTTCATGCCCATCATCTCCTCGATTTGCATGCCACATAGGCCGTAGTCATTTTTTTCCATTTTTTGCATCGCGGCCTATCCATGAGCCCTTCACTCCATCCATACTACATTCATTTCATTATTTTTCCACTATTCATCAACCTGCAAGGAGGCCCCATCAGTGTTCCCCCCTCGCCTTCGTTCTTGGTTCTCATATTTATCCTTGATTGAACACTTCCTCCTTGCCTAGCCATTATATTTGTTCGATATAATTTTTTCCCTTTTTTTAGGCCTAGCAATTCCTTTACAAAAAATGCACTTAGGGAGTTTCTATTAAGCTCTTTTTTGACTCCTTAAACAATGAAAAGATCGTCGAGCAATCTTTCTTCCTTTCATGCTCATTAAAGTACCTGAAAGGGCATCTATCTGGTATAATTTTAACCATTTTCTAGACCTGGTAGACTCATTAAGAAAAATGAATACTCTAGTCACATCGGCTAGAAGAGTTCTTCATTACATACTTGTATTCTTTTTTGGGCCTTGGAGACTAACACACGAAAAATACACCCACTTGGAGTCTTCTTATTGCTTTAGACTCTCTAAATTGAAAGCACCCACGAGCATTCACCATCCTGGGCTCATATAAATACACACGACGGTACCTTTCCACAATTTCAGAGTCTTCTTATCACTTTCAGACTCCTTAAAATTGAAATCACCTATGAGCATGAACTATCCTGGGCTCGCACAAATCCACACAACAATACCATTTTGAGCACACTTATATCCCTTCTTCCAGCTCATTAAAACATGAAGAAGGCCCAAACGGTGCCTCTCGGCGCCACTAAATATCATCTCTAGTCCCCACATTATGGAAACACCCCCAGTATGGTTGCCTTTGTTCAGAGTATTCTGCAATGTGTCACCCTTCGAGTCTCCTGATATCATTCACCAGTTTTCCCCCCTTGAGTCTCCCCCATTTTAGTCACAATTCCTGGTCCATTAAGCTATGATCCCCTTCCTCAAAGTCATATTCATATCCTTTCAGGTCATCCTTGCCATCATACTTTGAACAAAGGAAGTTTGAGTCCCCCCACTCTACGCCCGCATCCCCCCCACAGTATGTCAGTCTCACATTCAATACTATCACCTCTTGGTTGTACATCTCGCGCTCCTATCAAGGAAACATCATTGCCTTGGTAGTTGTAGGTCTCCCTCTATCGATGCCAGCAAATCTATTCCATAGGATAGACCCAAAGGCTTTACCTTGGACTCATATCCATTAGTAGTGAATGCCTACGGATCATCTGAGAGGAGTCCTCAGTGCCTCTTGGAATGGTTGTTTCTCACGTGCTCGACTCCAACTCCGTCATCACACTATTGATATTCGTATAGGGTATTGGTCCCTTCAGTTATTGGTCGAAGAACCTAGGTGTTAAATTTTCTGAATTTACTTCAATTTGATCTAGGATCTTAACTGAGAGAACAACATGTACAACATACCTACAGCATATCAATCATGGAGACAATAATGCAAGCACACAAGAGACACAAAGATTTACTTGGGGAAAACCATAAAGGTGAAAAACCCCAATAACTTCCTCACAGATAGATAGAGCAATGATACAACCAACCATGAGAGATAGACATAACCTAGCAGCAGATCCTCCTCCTCCATAAGTGCGCCACTCCTCCTTGAGTGCATGTGTGAGAAGTGAGTGAGCAAATAGAGTGCCTCCCGCACTCTATTTATACTTGACTTGACTTGCCTTTTTACCTAACTCATGTAGGCTCGAACTTAACCACATAACATAATGCTGACTAGGCCGACCCCCAATAGGGTGGTCTAATAACCCTTTGACCCACATGGTTGACCCCTAATAGGGTGGTCTAATAGCCCTTTGACCCACATGACTTATACAGGGCCAACCCCAAACAAGGTGGTCTAATAACCCATCAAGTATAAGTTATGACACTTACAATATAAATAACGACACTTCTGTATAGAGGAATAATAACATCTCTATAAGAATACAATATACATATGTGAAATACATTCCGAAGTTACATATACATCAACACTCCCTCTTAAATAGGAAGGTATTTCTCAGCACAGTTCTTCTAGCACAAGTCATCTTCTCTGGATCATCGTCACTAGATAATCGTCATCGAGTCATCATCATCGTCACTACTGCTGCTATCTCAATCAATCTCTGAATCTACTCGTCATAGGAAGTTCTACAGAGCCAGTCCTTTTTCATACTGGATGTAGGCCCACCACCTGCAGGTCTTCGTCATCACTAGACATACTGTGGAATCCTCAGGACTTATTACGTGCGTCACAAAACCTCGAAAGAGCATCCCAGGCTGTTATGAGCACACAGCTCTACCTATAGGTTCTCCCAGGGTGCTATTACATGTGACCCCACCACAAAACCTCGAAAGAGCATCCCAAGATGTTACAGGTACACAACTCCGACCTGTAGGATCTCCCAGGGCGCTATTATATGTGGTCATGGAAAAACATCGCAAGAGCATCCTAGGACTGATTACAGGCACACAGCCCAACCTATCGGATCTCCCAGGGCGCTATTACATGCCATAGGACAAAACCTCACAAGAGCATCTGCCAGATATCCCAGGGCGCTATTACATGCCATAGGAAAAACCTCGAAAGACTATCTGCAGATCTCCCAGGGCACCGAATTACATGTCCTCCCAGAGCAAAACCTCGAAAGAGCATTTGCCAGATGTCCCAGGGCACCGATATTACATGCTATAGGCAAAACCTCGAAAGACCATCTGCAAATCTCCCAGGGCACTGGATTACATGCTCATCTGCACAACCTGATCCACGGCCACAGAGTATCACCCTGATACTCACTATACATCATCCTGATGTATCCATGATCATCCTGATCATCATCACTGCAACATCCTGCTGCATGTCATCTGGAGCAACATCCTGAAGCTCGTCATCTATGATCATCCTGATCATCACTGCAACATCCTGCTGCATGTCATCTGGAGCAACATCCTGAAGCTCGTCATCTATGATCATCCTGATCATCACTGCAACATCCTGCTGCATGTCATTTGGAGCAACATCCTGAAGCTCGTCATCTATGATCATCACTGCAACATCCTGAAGCTCGTCATCTATGATCATCAATGCATCTTCCTGATGCATACCAAGTATATACCTGATACATATCATCATACATGATCCTCCTGATCATCAATGCATCTACCTGATGCATATACAGATACATGGTCCAAGCATCCAACATGATGCATACATACATACATAAAATGATCCAACTGATCATATCCAGCATCCACATGTTGCGTACATACATACATAAAATGATCCAACTGATCATATTCAGCATCCACATGATGCATACATACATACATAAAAATGATCCAACTGATCATATCCAGCATCCAACATGATGCGTACATACATACATAAAAATGATCCAACTGATCATATCCAAGCAGAAACCAGAACATCATCCTGATGCTCATCATCCAGCGCTTACATCCATAGCCATGTGAAGGATCCTCCTTCCAACATGCTTGGAATGGTTTCAGCAAATGTGTCCATCACTTCTTCCTCGAAGTGTCCTCGATCTGAAGAACGCCAAGCCTCTCTCTGAAGTACTCGAACTTCACCCTGGCTAGTGGCTTCGTCAGCACATCTGCAATCTGCTCGTCCGTCGCAACATACAGGAGCTTCACAGCTCCTCTCTGCACCATATCCCTGATATAGTGATATTTGATCTCAATGTGTTTCGACCTGTCATGAAACACTGGATTCTCGGACAGCTTCACACAACTCTAGTTATCACAGAAGATACCAGTAGCCTCCAACGGGAGATCAAATAACTCAGACAGTAGCTTCCGTAGCCATACTGCCTCACAACTAGCTGAACAGGCTGCAACATACTCTGCCTCAGCTATACTCAGTGCTACGTAGGACTGCTTCCTGCTAAACCATGAGATCACACCTGATCCCATACTGAAGCAACACCCAGATGTGCTCTTCCTATCTGCAGCATTGCCAGTCCAATCTGAATCAACATAACTCTGCAGGTTAAGCTTTTGATTTGCCTCATACCTGAGCCCATAATCCACTGTACCCTTCAGGTACCTCAGAACATGCTTTACAGCAATCAGGTGAACACTCCTTGGATCCGTCAGGAACTGGCTCAATGTGTTCACAGCAAAGCAAATGTCTGGTCTCGTGTTCGTCAGGTACATCAAGGACCCAATCATCTGACGATACATAGAGACATCAATCGGCTCAGATGAAGCATCACATAGAAGCTTCAGATTTGATGCCATAGGTGTGGTCATGGCCTTGCAATCCAACATTCTGAACCTCTTCAGGATCTCTACTGCATACTTCCCTTGTCCAAGGAAGATTCCATCTACACTCTGCCACACCTCCATGCCAAAAACAAATAGTGCATCATCCCCAAGTTCTTCATCTCGAACTCGGTAGTAAGCTTCCGCTGCGTGTCGGCAATCAATCTATTTTCACCTGTAACAAACAGGTTATCCGCATACAAAAGTAGTATCACTGGATTGCCTTCCTCAACCTTGTAGGAAAGGTTGGAATCCGCTTTACTCTTGGTAACGCCCAAACTGGGTAGAAAGATGTCTATCCTACCATACCAAGTTCTGCACACATATATGACTACACCATGCTGTCTTGAAATCCATCTGGTGCATCTTCTATTTCATCACTTTTATATTTCTCAATGCTGCCATCTGCAACATGCTTGATATGATAGTTCCATATGGAAGTCATAACAAACTTCCCTTCAGGTCTTGGGACTACATCCCAAACATCATTCATCATGATCGACGGATCATGGCATTCCATTTCTTCATCCCAAATCCTGGGAACTTCAATATATTCAATATCTTCAATAGATATCTTTGTTGCTGGAACAAATGTTGTAGTCCTTTTGTAGGTGAAGACATACGGTCTTTCCTACAAAACAGGTTAAATTGCATGATTAGAAACATCTCATAATTTTCAGAACAAATTCTTACACATAAAGAAATATGTCATACAGTCATGCAATTATCTTAGCCAATGCTTCAATACAACATTTATCCATATCCTGTAACTTTCTAGATGCCTCCCAATCTCTACCAGAACATTGTTAAGAGTGTGCACAACTCCCAACATGTAAGCAAAGAGGTTTCATTCTAGATAAGTAGCGATGGAATGTTGTACAGTGCCATAGGCCACTTACCCATGTATATTAGTAGTATACTGTTCATCAATGCAACTATTCTAATATGCACAATACATATCCTAATTCTAGGAACATGAGCAATTTTATTTAAACAAACACATATACAAGAAATGATAATTAAAATACTTATCTTTGTTTGTTCATGGGTGGACTCCCTCTGAGTCTTTGCTTTCTTGCAGGAGTTGCTGGAGTCCTAATCTGCAGTAGCTTCTTCGACACCTTTCTGTTGTGGAATGTAGAGAGATGGACAACTCCCTCTGAATATCTGCATCCTTTCATAAACCACTGGAGTGTACTCCCTCTTGATCTTTGCTCCCTGGATTACCTGTTATTGAACTCATATTCATCCTTGGTCCCTATGCATGCTTATTAGTATCATGATTGTGTTATCCTTGTGATCTCATATAAAATCATACATTCATTAGTATACTATTTAAAACACAATAATCTCAAGCATGTATAGTCATGATCATTTCAAACAGAAAATAATAAGCATTAGCATTCAAGTTTTATGTAGGATTCTTATGGTTAGTCAAATCATAAGAAACATAACATGTCTAAACCTGTAATTACTCAAACCTATGACTCTTCAGGTTAGTTGAATCATCAATCAAGATAAGAGATATAAAATGCATAAAGCCTGTGATTATTCAAACCTATACCATCATGATTCTTCTGGTTAGTCATATCATCAATTATGGTAAGAAACATAATATGCATACAATCATGACTATTCAAACCTATGACTTCATGAATAATCATTATCAACAACAGTATAAGATCCTAACACAAGGTAGGATTCTATCTTGATATAAAAAAAACATACCTGTATTAGCATGCTAGCTATTTATGTCTAACATACTCACATGATGTCTTCTTGTTCTTCTTCAATGACTTGTGCTAGTAACCTGTATATCTCATATGTTAACCATTACAAAACCAAGTTATACATACCTCGTAAATGGATCTTCTATGAGATCCATGACAATGGATGAATCTTTGTCCTCATGTTATCATGACCATATGTTCTTGGACCAGAACATGATTTGTCTTTCTTGGTGTACCTTTCATGTTAGTAGACAATATAAACCTCATACAACATCATAATGCATTAGTACAATCATAAGTGTCAATACCCTAATCAATGAATATTTTCTTTTGTGCATTCATAGTTTTATTAAGGTGATATGACAAGTCTAAAATCAAGATTGTACTAACCGTAATAACATGAAGACAAACATACCATAAACTTAATCATGAACAAATCTCAAAACATACCTCGATTAGTCATACCTGTCGAGATTGCTTGTATTCTTCTTATGTAAGGCCTTAGCCTCATCTCCCTCTGAAACAGGAACTTCTTCACTTATGCAGGTGACCAATCCATCTTCTTCTAGGATTAACCCAATCCACTTGATTTGCAAGAACTGGACCTGGAGCTGGATATGGGTTTGTCAGAGAAACCCAAAAAATTCAAACTTTGAATTTCAAACTTCTGAAAGGATAGAAACATGCGCCTTGATGAGCTGATCAAGCTGGTATATTCAGAATTTGAAAACTGCAAAGTTTCACTCCTCAATTTTTCCTTTGAGACTTCTGGATTCACTGGACGTGACCCTGAACTGGGGTTTGATGAAGCCCACTATTTTTCCCCATCAAAAGGTTTGATCCAAAGCTCTAAGCTTCTATTTTTCTGAGGAGCTTCCAGCCGTGGTCACAGATTTCAAAAATTCCCATTTTTACAGAAGCCCTAATTTTCCAATTTTCTGATCAAAGTCCCAAACTAGGGTTTGATCAAGCCCGGCCTTCTTCCCAACCAAAAATTTTGATATTGGTATCTAAATTTCTATTTTGATGAGTAGCATCCATCCGTGGTCTCCGATTACAAAAATTCCAACTTTCTTCAAAGCCCTAAATTCCGGAAGCCATGAATGAAGGTACTCAAAAATAATTCTGTTTTGATAGAAATATGTACCTGATTGTTTCTGGTGTAACTATGAACTTTTTGATCCACAGGGTCTGAAAAAGTTTTCTGAGATAGCCTGACCTGTTATCTTTCCATCCTGATATGTCTGACCTCAATTGGATTCTCTGAGAGAGAGTTATGCCAAATGTCGCAATGTGACCTGTTTTGGGATAAAACAGAAGAGCGAACTTGTACAGCATGCCACGTGTCACTGTTTGAACTTCAGCCTCTGAAAACATTTCCTGAGATAGCTCGTCCTGTTATCTTTCCATCCTGACAGTTCTGACCTCAATTGGACTCTCTGAGAGAGAGTTATTCCAAGTGTCGCAACATGACCGAATTATGGGATAATACAGGAGAGCGAACTTGTACGGACTGCCATGTGTCACTGGTTCAACTTCGGCCTCTGAAAACGTTTTCTGAGATAGTACAGACAGTGTACTACCTGTCACTTTTTACAAAATTTCATTTGGAGCTTCCTAGCCCAACATATGACCTTTCTCCCAAGGTCACCTGATTTTGACTCAGATCTGGAAGAGGCATAAACCCTATATTGTACAGATCATAAATCACAAAGTACAACGAATTAGAGGTTGTAATTTGGACACAAGGTACCTGGAGATTTAATATTCGTCCTGTAACAATTTTAGATCCGAAAACTTCTCGAAAACGGATTTATAGCGAAAGTGCTACGATGACTGGTTTTTGCTATATCAAGCCCTAGCATCGTAAGTGCAACAAGTGTCATACATGCCATATCATGCCTTCTTTCAGGCTAGCTCTGATACCATGTTAAATTTTCTGAATTTACTTCAATTTGATCTAGGATCTTAACTGAGAGAAAAAAATGTACAACATATCTACAGCATATCAATCATGGAGACAATAATGCAAGCACACAAGAGACACAAAGATTTACTTGGGGAAAACCATAAAGGTGAAAAACCCCAATAACTTCCTCACAGATAGATAGAGCAATGATACAACCAACCATGAGAGATAGACATAACCTAGCAGCAGATCCTCCTCCTCCATAAGTGCGCCACTCCTCCTTGAGTGCATGTGTGAGAAGTGAGTGAGCAAATAGAGTGCCTCCCACACTCTATTTATACTTGACTTGACTTGCCTTTTTACCTAACTCATGTAGGCTCGAACTTAACCACATAACATAATGCTGGCTAGGCCGACCCCCAATAGGGTGGTCTAATAACCCTTTGACCCACATGGCCGACCCCCAATAGGGTGGTCTAATAGCCCTTTGACTCACATGACTTATACAGGGCCAACCCCAAACAAGGTGGTCTAATAACCCATCAAGTATAAGTTATGACACTTACAATATAAATAACGACACTTCCGTATAGAGGAATAATAACATCTCTATAGGAATACAATATACATATGTGAAATACATTCCGAAGTTACATATACATCAACACTAGATTCCCCTTGACTCTAGCACATTGGTGAGTCAATTTGGAATCTCCTTGTTGTATGTTCCCATGGATATTCGAGCTGCGTTGGCGACAGTATTCAGAAGCACTCCAGTTGTATGCTTCCTCGAGTATCTAGTTCAGATGCAATCCAGTATACCTTTGATATAATGAATCTCAGTCGTTGAGTCCATACAGTTTTTGGACACCTTTAGATCGAACAGAGGATCAGTTGTTGTAGTACCACATTCTGTTTGGATGCCATTGTTTCCATGTATCAGTCCTTAATATCATTCATGGTTGGACCATGAGTATGTCCCAGATTTGTGTCCCCCCTGGACCATTATGATGTACACAACAGTTCTCTAAGTATTGTTCAAGTTCCCTTTTTGGGATTCATTATTATTTGTATATCTTGATACGAGCATGGGTATGCCCTCCTTGTCCATCTATTTGAGATTATTCCTCATTCATTATTGAGGTCATGTATTTTCAGTTTTTGCACTTCGTATGAAGCATGCGTTCTGGTCTCCAACCAGTTTCTACTATTCGCCATCACAATGCTAACACCCCTGGAAAAATTCAATACCTATGATATCTATCGGCCATACGATTATCTCCTTCCCTCACACATCAAGGGGCAATCTGTTAACACCCAAAAATTGTTCACTAGCTCATCTCCCTAGTCACATAACCCATTTGTCCACTTTTCCTACATTTTTGGCCTCCAAAAACCTAAAAAAACCCTCAAATGGTAACCAAAAGGAAAAAAAATCACTATTTCCCTCCTTAAGTAATGAAATTCCTTCAAAAAAGGTCAAAATCCACAAAAAAGGGTCCAAAATCCCCAAAATAAAAGAAAAAGGGGGAAAAAGTCAAAAATAAATTTAAAAAAGAGGAAAAAGACTAATACGATTAGCCAATACTATTGGTTTCCCAAAACCATGGGTCAATACTCCACCACCCAAAATCACTATAAAAGGTGATGGAGGCCCCCCATTTCACATCCATAATCACTCTTCATACCCTTATGTTGCCAAATTTACTACAACACTCTATCCTACCCATTCAAGCTTTTGTTCCCATATAGTTGAATATTGGCCACCCATTGAGAATTTGGAGAAGAGCAATGTAATACCCCCATTTTGACCCTTAGGATATTTTGGGCTATAATGTAAATATTGTATGCATATTATGTATGATTCCTAGCGTGGAGCTCAAGGCCAAGGCCCCGCTAGTGAACGCTCGATCTTGAAGAGGCAAGTATTTGGTATTATGTTACCCATGTGCTAGTGAGCCATGGAAATTGTAAATATGCATTTTAATAGAAATGCCCACAGCTAGCTATGTAATGCAACAAGATATGGGGGCATGATGTTTACAAGGAATTGGGAGGGAAATATTTGTTGATATATTGTAACTTCTAAGAATATTATGTTTGTACTTTATTATTCCAAAGATGTTTCATTCCTCCGTGGCGACCCTATTGTATATCTGGAGATGTTTTATTCCTCCGTAGAGAATGTGGTAACTTGGGTTATTAGACTTCCCTAGTGGGGTCGGACCTGTATGAGTCATGTGGGTTAAAGGGTTATTAGACCAACCTAGTGGGCTCAACCCAGACAACATTATGTTAAGTGGTTAAGTTGGAGCCAACCTAGTTAGTGTAAAAGTCAAGTCGGAGTTGTGTATAAATAGAGGAGGTGTGTTCCTCATTTAACACACATTCACTCACTTGTGATTGGCGCACAGGAGAGAGAGATATATGTTATGGAGGAGAAGGAGCTCATGTTTGGGGATTACATTTTTATATTTTATAGTCATCTATATTGAGGAAGCTTTGCTGGGTTTTCTACCCCATGAGGGTTTCCCAGGATAAATCTGTGTCTTTTGTGTTTATGTTGTGCTCCTTGTTCTTTTAGTGATCCTGTATATGCTATTGCTGTGAAATGGAATGTAATACTGATATTTTCTATATTATCATATTGAATATTAACATGGTATCAGAGCTATCCTGAAGGAAGGAAATGCATGGCGCTTACGACACTTGTCTCACTTGCGACAATTTGAAAGTTAGGGTTTTATATAGAAAAAACCAGTCATCGTGGAACTTTCACTATAAATCCATTTTGGAAAATATTCGGGATCTAAAACATCTACAGATCGTATATAACATCCCCCTATACCTTGTGTCTGAAGGATAGCCTCATATTTGTTGTACTTTGTGATATATGATCAGTACAAGTTAGGGTTTCTTCCTCTTCCAGAATGCAGTCCTAAATAGGTGACCTAGGAAAAAAGGTCCTATCTCGGGCTAGGAAGCTCCAAATGAGATTTCGTAAAAACTGACAAGTAGGGAACGGACTGTAGTTTCACAGGTCCTCTTTTTAGAGGCAAGAGTTGAAACAGTGACATGTGGAACTCCGTACAAGTTCGCTATGCTGTTTCATCCCATAAATAGGTCATGTTGCGAAACTTGGAATAAATCTCTCTCAGAGAATACATTAGCGCTAAGATATACGGGGTTGGAAATATAACAGGTCAGGCTACCACAGGATGAAGTTTCATACCTTGCAGATCCAAAATTGCAGAGATACACCAGAAACAATATGGCACATCTGAATTGGCTCAATGGAGGAAATCTAAGAAGAGGAGAAAGAAGCTCTCACTTAGGGTTTTCAGTGTTTAGGTCTGGAAGGACCTGATACAATGTTGGAGACACCTAATACAACATTGGAAGCTTTGATAATGGATTTGGAATCCATTCATCATACATATTAATCCTCCATCAAAATGTTGTGGGAGGAAGGAGATTGAAGATTAGGTTTCCAAGTAAGAAGAAGCCCTAGCAAAGTTGGGAGACTCATAGGGAAGCGATGAAGAAGGTTTAAATGATGCTGATATCCTATCATCCTAGAAACATGAACATACATAATATGTTTACAAGTGATATACTTTGGATATTTAGGGTTTTATCCTTATAGATAAGAATACTCGACAGGTGTGACTTGAGAAGACACAGGTATGTTTTGAAATCTGATTCTTGATTAAGTTCATAATATGTTTGTCTTCATGTTATTGAGGTTAGTACAATTATGATTGTTTGATAATGAATGCATGTGAGTGACAGAAGACATTCATTGATTAATTTTATGACACTTATGATTGTACTAATGCACTTGTGGTGTTGTATGAGGATGATGTTGTCTGCTAACATGAAAGGTACATCAAGAAAGACAAATCAAGTTCTATGACCATGATGACATGGAGACAAAGACTCATCCATATTCTTTGATCACATAGAAGCTCTACTTACGAGGTATTTATGACCTTGTTCTACTATGCTTAACTTATGAGATATGCATGTTATAGAACAAGGTCTCTAAACTCATTGAAGAGAACAAAGAAGATATTGTTTGGGTATAATAATCCAGGTATGTTTTCCTATATCAAGTTATAATTCTACCTTGTGTTAGGATCTTAGGTAAGTATACATGTGTATGAAATGATCACGACCATACATAATGTTTTGATAGTATTGAGATTATACTAATGAATGTATGATTATGTATGAGATCATGAGGATGACACTAGTGCACACTTGAGCATGCATAGTGGTACAGAATGAATAGAAGTTCAAAGACATATAGAGATCAAGCGGGAGGAAACCACACAAACATAAGAGATAAGTATTTGAGTTGTTATTTGAATCTCTGAAATATTAAATGATATTGCTTGTAATAGGTGTATGCATATTTGTATTCCTAGAATATATCATGCATAGTGTAAGCATTCATATAGCATTGAATAGTATACTACTAATATGTATATGATGGGTAAGTTGGACAAACATTCCATTGTTGTTTATCTAGAATGAAGCCTCTTTGCTGAAATGCTGAGATGTGCACTCTCTTGACAGTATGTTATGGTAGAGACGGAAGCCATCTAGATAGCCACTGTATGCATACAGGATATGGAAAAGTGTTGTGCCAAAATATTGGTCAAGATAGTTGCATGACTATGTGAATCATATTAGTATGCATAGTAGGTTATCATGTCAACATAATTTGATGATTATGAAGTATTACTAATCATGTGATTAACTTTGATTTGTATAAAATATCATGTGCTATGATCTACAAAAGAAGGATGATGAACACCTATTCCAAAGAATGAGTGATGGATGTTCAACAAGAAGACTTACAAATCAAACATACTATAGAAGGCTCATGGCTAGAAGATTCTCTTAGAAAGAAGAAGAGGATCACGACGAGATGTTTGCTCCAAGTGGCTAGATAAGACCATTATCTTCATGATGTAATTGAAGAAAGCTCTGTACGGGAACCCAGTATCGATAGTCATTTGATGAGCTTAATGATCACCATGGGTGATGCGGATTTAAACCTTTGCTACAAGGTTGAAGATGGTGTCTATATACAGATGACATTCTTCTCTTAGATGGATGAATAAAGGAAATCACCATAGAGTTTGAATGATATTAAGACTCATATTAGTAGACCCATATGACGAGAGATGGCATGGATAGATATGCAGAAGATCACTCAATGCAGAGTGTGAATGATGTTCAGTCACAGAGGGAGAATTGATAGCTTCTTGACAAAGCTTGGGATTTACCAAAAGTAAATCTGATCCTAACCTTTACCTTAAGGTTATGGATGATGAACCTATCATACTATTATTGTATGTGGATGATCTATTTTTTACAGGGAATTAGAAACAGATCATGGAAAGCAAGAAGAAGCTAGCTACAAAATTTGAGATGAAAGATCTCGAATTGATGCATTACTTCCTAGGTCTGGAAGTATAGCAAGGCCCAGAAGGAATATTTCTCAACGAGGGAAATTATTTGATATGTTGGAATGCAAAAGACATGACCACTCCCATGGATTCCAACTTGAAGTTGTTAGATGATGACTCATCAGAGTTAGTGGATGTGACTCTGTACATATAGATTATTGGGTCATTGATGTATCTGAAAAATACCAGGTCAGATATATGCTTTGCTGTGAACACCTTGAGTCAGTATCTAGTGGAACCTAGGCATGTTCACCTGATAGCTGCAAAGCATGTGATGAGGTACCTAAAGGGTACGATAGAATTTGATCTATGTTATCTTGGAGATCATGACTTCAGATTATATGGATACATAGATGTTGATTGGGAAGGAAGTGTATCAGACAAGAAGAGCACATCGAGAGGATGTTATTGTCTAGGATCTGCCATGATCTCATGGTTTAGCAGGAAGCAGTCTAGTGTGGCTCTTAGCACAGCTGAAGCAGAATATATTACTGCTTGCTCTGCTAGTTTTGAAGCGATATGGCTTTGGAAGTTGTTATCAGGATTGTTTGACTTGGAGATGGACCCCATAGTGATCATGTGTGACAACCAGAGTTGTATCAAGATGAATAAGAATCCAGTGTTCCATGATAAGTCAAAACACATAGAGATCCGATATTTTTATATACGGGATATGGTGTAGAAAGGAGCTATAAAGCTCGAGTATGTGGGCACTGACGAACAAGTTACTGATGTATTGACCAAACCTCTGTCTCAAATAAAGTTTGATTATTTTCGAGACAAGCTTGGTGTAGTTCAGAAGGACCCTCCTTGAAAGGGGGAGTGATATGGTCATTGATGATGAGATTTCCTACATCGACGGTAAGGTCGATGATGTGGATACCTGTATTGATGAGAATACTGATGAGGCTATCTGTTCCGACAATGAGGTTGATGATGAGGAAACCTGTTTCGACAACTAGGTCGATGTGTGATTCTTAGAATTTTTCTATGTGGATGATACGACTGCATTGTCCCTCAACGTTTAGTTCAAAATGTACGTGATAGGACTGCATCGTCCCTGAACATTTGGTTCAAAATGTATGTGATAGGACTGCATTGTCCCTAAACATTTGGTTCAAAATGTATGTGTTAGGACTGCATCGTCCCTGAACAATTGGTTCAAAATGTACCTGATAGGACTGCATCGTCCCTTAACATTTGGTTCAAAATGTACGTGATAGGACTGCATCATCCCTAGACATGAGATTTGTCTTAAATGGATCACGGACTGCATTTTCCCTAGACATGAGATTTGTCTTAAATGGATCACGGACTGCATCGTCCCTAGACATGAGATTTGTCTTAAACGGATCATGGATTGCATCGTCCCTAGACATGATATTTGTCTTAAATGGATCATGGACTGCATCGTTCCTAGACATGAGATTTGTCTTAAATGGATCACGGACTGCATCGTCCCTAGACATGAGATTTGTCTTAAACGGATCATGGATTGCATCGTCCCTAGACATGATATTTGTCTTAAATGGATCATGGACTGCATCGTTCCTAGACATGAGATTTGTCTTAAATGGATCATGGACTGCATCGTCCCTAGACATGAGATTTGTCTTAAACGGATCACGGACTACATCATCCCTACACATGAGATTTATCTTAAACGGATCATGGACTACATTGTCCCTAGACATGATATTTGTCTTAAACGAATCACAGACTGCACGGATCACGGACTGCATCGTCCCTAGACATGAGATTTGTCTTAAACGGATCACGGACTGCATCATCCCTAGACATGAGATTTGTCTTAAATGGATCATGGACTACATCGTCCCTCAACATGAGATTTATCTTAAACAGATCACGGACTACATCATCCCTAGACATGATATTTGTCTTAAACGAATCACAGACTGCATCGTCCCTAGACATGAGATTTGTCTTAAACGGATCACAAACTACATCATCCCTAGACATGAGATTTGTCTTAACAGATCATGGACTGCATCGTCCCTAGACATGAGATTTGTCTTAAATGGATCAAGGATTGCATCATCTTTAGACATGAGAGGTGTCTTAAATGGATCAGGACTATATCGTCCATAGACATGAGAGGTCTCTTAAAAGGATCAGGATTGATCATCCTGTAAGCAGATATGGAATGCATCGTCCATAGACATGAGAGGTGTCTTAAATGGATCAGGATTGATCATCCTGCAAGTAGATCTGGATTGCATAGTCCATAGATATGAGAGGTGTCTTAAAGTGAGAGGGATTGATCATCCTGTAATTGGATCATGTGTATTGCAGGGTATGCTGCTATGATGATACTGTTGATCGAGATGATACTGTTGATCGAAATGACCCAGATGATGATGTTGATCGAGATGATCCAGATGATGATACTGTTGATCAAGATGATCCAGATGATACTGCTGATTGAGATGATCCAGATGATGATGTTGATTGAGATGATCCAGATGATGATGTTGATCGAGAAGATCCAGATGATGATATTGTTGATCGAGAGGATCCAGATGATGATACTATTGATTGAGAGGATCCAGATGATGTTGATCGAGAGGATCCAGATGATGATACTATTGATCAAGAGGATCCAGATGATGATATTGTTGATCGAGAGGATCCAGATGATGATGCTATTGATCGGGAGATCCATATGATGATGTTGTTGATAGGGAGATCTAGATGATGATGCTTTTGATCAAGAGATCCCAGATGATGTTCTTGATCGGGAGATCAAGTTGATGATGCTATTGATCGAGAGATCCAGATGATACTGTTGATCGAGAGATCCAGATGGTGATGTTGCTACAATTGTTCGAGTGCTGCAGAAGATGAAGACTCAGTACTGAAGATGTTGATGTTCCAATATTGAAGATCTTGAAGATGTTCCAGTAACTGTTTGAGTTATTGATGATGTTAAAGAAAGATTCCAATGATTTATAGATGTATCGTGTATCATGTAGTTGATGAATACTTGCTCCTGCAGATGTTGTTAAAATATCCTTCTTGTTAAGGGGGAGTGTTGAGATATTGTAACTTCTAAGAATATTATATTTGTACTTTATTATTCAGCAGATGTTTCATTCCTTCGTGGAGACCCTATTGTATATCCGGAGATGTTTTATTCCTCCATAGAGAATGTGGTAACTTGGGTTATTAGACTTCCCTAGTGGGGTTGGCCCTATATGATTCATGTGGGATAAAGGGTTATTAGACCACCCTAGTGGGGTTGGCCCAGTCAACATTATGCTAAGTGGTTAAGTTGGGGCCGACCTAGTTAGTGTAAAAGTCAAGTCGGAGTTGTGTATAAATAGAGGAGGTGTGTTCCTTATTTAACACAGATTCACTCACTTGTGATTGGCGTATAGGAGAGAGAGAGATCTTCTATGGAGGAGAAGGAGCTCATGTTTGGGGATTACATATTTGTATTTGCTAGTCATCTTTATTGAGGAAGCTTTGCTAGTTTTTCTACCCCATGAGGGTTTCCTAGGATAAATCTGTGTCTCTTGTGTTTATGTTGTGCTTGTTGTTCTTTTAGTGATCCTGGATATGCTATTGTTGTGAAATGGAATGTAATACTAATATTTTATATCTTAGCATATTGAATCTTAACAATATTCAAACTATTGAGCCATTCAAGTCAAGCCAAGCGTCAATGAGATAACCCATCAACCCTCAACTACCCATGTTGACTTTTGTGCCCAATCATTCATTTCTCCCAAGAGTTGGTTGAGGTAGTTAATGCCTTGGGAAAGGAGAGGTATGGCTGTCCAAATTCGGGTATGGGAAAGCCACCTTCCATATAAATTCATGTTTGTATTCTTGGGAAAGAAAGGAACCACGAAATTGCTCTCCAAGCCATTCTTCACCCATTAGTTTTTATCTCTCACAAGTTAGGAGCTCCCTGGGCATTTTTCTCCATGGTTTTGCTATGTTTTCCTTCATTTTTCTAGTTGGGAAGGGTGTTTTTATTTTGGTTAACAATGGGGAAGAGAATAAATCAATTTGGGGGTTTTATAGAGGCCGTTTTGGCCCACTGAATTCTCATAAATCTGTGGGAGAAATCGTTTTTCTTCCCTGGGGTTGATTCCCTCTTCCCACAATCCGTTTTTGGGTGTGTCGCGATTTGGGGAAAACCCATGGACCCTAATTTGTAAATCCATTGTTGAAAATGTGTATCCATGCCTAGTTTTTGAGTTTGTTGTGTGTAAGAGAATGTTGGGGTTGAGATGGGTATCCATTGCTTTGGCTGTGCTGAGCTTGAGAGTCTCATTATCCTTGTAGATATCATGCCCAGCTTGGGGGTGGTCTCTGAGTGTTGAAAGAATATAGGTTGGGCAGAGACCTATGGTTGGGTGGAATGTTGCAGCGACATAGCTCGTTGCTTGGGACAACATTACATCAAGATGAGTATTTTATTTATGTTTTACTTCTGCACTGTTTTACTTAATGGATGGTTGTTCTTGATATGGTGGATGCATGTGAAATGCGTGTGGATGATTTTTCATTCCACTGTGCATGTTTGCTTGATTTGCATCTACATACATATCCATTTGATTTGTAATTCCATTTGTTTTATTCATGATGAATGGGGCTAATTTTTGTGTAAAGACCATATCTTAGTGTCATGATCCCTTCCTTGTGTTGGATCGATGGGATGGGTCATGACAAGCAAGGAACTCTAGAGATATGGTGCACTACTCTTCGTATAGCTGCAAGTACTCCAACCACCTCACCATTGGAGGCAAATATTTCCGCAAACCCTTGTTTTCCATATAATAGAAAAACACAAATTCTATTGACAGGTTCTTCTTGATTCTTTATTTTACTACAGTAGTTAGTTTGTTTAGTTTTTATATTTTATTATTGCATTCACATATATCAGTTATCATTTGCTTATTTACTGCTTTTACCCATTAACATGAACTGCTACTAAGGGTTCCTGAATCCTTAGTAGGTTCTCTTTAGCACGAACTGGTGTGAAAACACCAACTATAGGGGTTTTGGGTTCTGTTTTATCCCATGATGGGTAATTATGTGGTGAATGTAAGGATTGAGGCTGTAATATTTTTGTTCTAATGAAGATCCATTGATATAATAAAACAGATTATATCCCCCCTCTGAAAAATTGTGTGTTGCACATGTCTCTGTGATGTTTTTGCACATATCTTTGTGATGTTTCCTTTTTGTTTACAGTATTGATCTCAATGGATGAATGGTGATTCTACTTAAGTATTGTTGTAATATAATGAATACTATTGCAATGTTTACTAATATAAAACCCCATCACCACCATACAATTAACTAATCCCTATTATATGTCGGTCTTGGATGTGCTTTGGGTGAGACCTTCCCCCTTAAGGGGATTGAAAATGCCAGCACACTAGACTACGAAACACCCTTTTATTGGCCCATGCGCAAGAACCCTGGTCTCCATTTTGTGCCAATAGAAAATGAAAAGGAAAATCATAAAAGTATTAAATAGTTTGAAAGTATTGTTTTTGGTTTAAAAAACTAAGGTAGAAGAGGCCAAGAAAACTAAAGAAACATTGAAGAATCAACTGAATGAAAAATGAAGAAGTCTGTACTAAACGAGAAGCTGAAATTGTTTCATTAAAAAGGGAGCTTGACAAGTCATATACAAAGATAAATAAAACCATGAAGTTTGTACCGAGATATTAGATGAAAGTATCAATAGATAGAGGTCACCACTTGATAAGATAGGACTTGGTTATGGAAACAGTTTAAATACAACTAAAATTAACGTAGACAGAATGGTCTCAAAGACATTAATAACAAAATATGAAGAAAAATCCTAAAAGTTGTTCCAATTCTATAAGAGGTGAAAGTAACAACAAGAAAAGAAATAAAGAACATCAAGAACATGACACTTTCAGTAGGATCGAAAGAAATAAGTTCAGAAGAACTGAAACACCAAGAAGGCCTTTTACTATCATGTATGAAAGTTATTTTCTTGGTTACTATTATTCTTGTAGAAATTTTGGACACAAAACAATTCATTGTAGAGCAAATTCAAGAAATAAATATATGAGAAATAGGAATGACTTTGGACATCCAAAAGACATTCATGTGAATATTAGAATTAGAAATGATCATGGAATTGTTAACATACTTTAAAATCCATTTGGTCTACTGATGGATCAAAATATGTGTTCTATAAATGAAGTTACCTTGGTCACAAGGCATGTAGTAGCAAAAGCATGATAGATCCGTTCATGAAAGAAAATGCTCTAATCACACATAAGAAGAAATCCAATAAAGTTCGGAGGAGAAAACAAGATAAATAAAATGAAGAAAAAGGTTAGTTATCTCTATGTGTTGAAGACATAAAAGAATTCTATTGTCGAGCAAAAGAAAGAAAAGTGCTCAAAAGTATGGAGACCAAACTAAGAAGACAAAAGGAAGGAACTCTGTGGATTAGTCCTTTATGGTGATGATGGATGTACAAAGCACACAACATAAAACCACAACAAGCCTCTTATCTTGAAGCTGGGTAGTATGATGAATGAAAGATAAAATATTCTCCTAAATCTGATAATGGAGCAGACTATTTTACATGCTGAAGAACTGAGAGATGATTTTCTCAATACTCCTTTTAAATTCTATTACCTACAAGAAATAGAGGGAAATATACGGGAGAGGAAAAAGATCACTAATGATTAAAAAAATGTTTCCCTAGGAAGCTCGAGGGAAGTCAAACTGAAAATGAAGAGTAGTTTGTTGGTAATATGTAAGAGCAATACATTGATTGGCATCCCTTATGATAATGATGACAACAATATTGGATGTTGACGACATATGTCATAGTTTTTTCATGGAGAGTAGTAAGTAAGGAAAATTTGTAACCTTCTATAAAGAAGATAATTTGATGCATCGGATTTGAATTTTAACAGTGAGGGAATCTATGAACAATCGTTAAGCTTGGTTTATCAAGAAGAGCAGAGTGTTATATTCTGGGCACCAGGAATTCTTTTCAAGTAGTAGACTGAAGGAAAGATTTGAAGGTAGTTTTGGCTTGGTTATTATGGTGTTTTTATTGTAGATCTTAGAGACTTCCTTGACACACTTTCCAAGGCCATTTACTGCTGAGTTTGAAGACTATTCTGGTACATATATCAAAGAAGAATTGAAGAATGGTGTAATGGAAAGTAAGGTCTGAAACATGTACAGTATGTAGATGAGTTGTAAAGGAAGCCTGATATTTAATCTATACGAAGACATTTGGCTTTGATTAGTATTTGATTGTTTGAATATATCATATCCAATTGAAATTATCATCCCATGACTCTGTGGTTGATCATTTTGGGAATAGAATGGGATCATATTTAATGAGCATTGTGAGGATATGGCCATCAATATTTTGGGTACTTTCAAATCAAATTTGAAGACTTTTCTAGATGTAAATAGTACTTGTATTCATATCTGAAAGACAAGGGATTGTTACGGTGTTTTATAATCAACATTTGGCATCCATATGATAGCACATTATTGCAACAAATTGAAGGGAAAGTTATGAACAACAATACACATTCTAGAGAAGAGGACTCTAAAGGGTTGGTATCAGCAATAATAGGGCATCAAGGCTGAATTTAGACCACCATAGATCATAATTTAACCCATCATTTTGTAGAAAATATAAACAACATACTTGAAGACTTTGGTAAGATGGATTGAAGAGTATTTATGACAGTCCTGTAGCTTCATTCCCTGTGGATTAAGTTTTTATTGATCCTTTTTACAACCTCATAATGACCGTTTTTAAGCAGTAAAACATGAGAAAATTGGAAAAACAATCTTATCATGATGAGGTCTAAAGTTTTAATAAGTCACATGATAGTAATATGGAATCCCAAACAAAACCTTTCTATGGCATGAGGATGGAAAACAACTAATGAAATTACATGATAAAGGAAAAATAACAAATATGGAGGTGACATATATAACAACATTAAAAGAAAAAATATTATGATCTTGGAGTAGCCACTTCAATTTTGTGGTGGACATATCAAAACGACCATTTTATGGAACGTGGACAATCTAAAGTGAAGCACTCCAAAGGAACACACTCACTATATTACTAATTCATTCACAAATAATGAAGAAAGGAATTAATGGAAATGTATATAGAGAAAAAGAAATACAGAAGATCATGTAAGAAAGAGAAAGAGAATCATTGATAGGGGGAGTTTTAGGACACAAGAAAGACTTAAGAGAAGATGCATAAAAGGAAAGTAGATGACAAGGAGAAGCATGCATTTAGGGGGAGAAACCATTTTCCATTGATTTCAAATGGGGAGATAAATATGGAGAATTGAATGGGGACAAGGATATCTTACAAGAGTTGTCATTTCACAACTTACAAAATGTTTCCACTAGTATAAATCAGTTCACAAGGTTTCTATCAATGAAAAAGGGGGGGATTGTTGAGAAAGTGTTGTCATTGATGTCAAAATGACTACAGGTGTGGAAATGATGATGATGTGTCAAAGTGGTTTTTGGTGTATGGAATATGATGTGGCAAAAGAAGCCATGAAAGGTGTGCCAACCATATACTTGAACCAACCCTCAAGTAGTGTTTCTATTAGGGATTGTCTCAATACAAATGAAGGGTAAGGAATCCTATTATGTGAGGAACATGCTCCAAGTTCCAAATTATCTTTTGCACCATGTTGTTGCTGCAACATCCTTCCCCAAAATTGAAGAAGATATTTGGGGCCCCTCCTTCTACACATTTTGTAACAAGTGTTTTCCTTGTCTTTCAGATTTATTTTTCTCTCTAACTTGGCAAAATTTCAACACTTGCTTCCCAAAAGTTTTCTCAATTATTTTTTCTAAGGTAAAGTCACCTTTTCTCTTCAGTGCAAGTTTTAACCATAAATCTCCTGCCTTCGGCGCAAGTTTCGATCATAAGATTGTCGTCTTCGGCGCAAATCGCAAACCTAACTCTGCCTCTTCGGCGCAAGTTTTAACTCTATTTTTGCTGCTTTTGGCGCTTGAGTCAACTTTGATCTGCGCACTTTTGGGTGGGTTTCCAAGGTCTATTATGGCCGCCTATGGTGCAAGATTAAATCATAAATTGGCCTCTCGTGGCGCAAGTCCTAAGACTAATTTGGCCGACATTGGCGCAGGTCGTAGATCTATTTTGGATGCCTTTTAGGTGCAAGCTCTATCCATAGCCCAGCCGGCCATAGCGCAGAATTAAACTCTAAATATGCTGACGCGAAAGCTCTTTTGCTCCTTTTGGTTTGGTCCAAATTAGCGCATTTTTTTATAGGCGCAAGCGTTATGTCTAAAACCCCGCTGATGCGAAATTCTTATCCCTAAAAGAGCTGCTTCCATCACTGTGACTCACTGTTCGATGAAGCTTCCGGGTCGCAGTTTTAATTTTAAGCACGCCGCTCGTTGCGCCATTTCTATCCCCATAAACCCCGAAGGAGCTTTATCTCTGGTACAACCCCATCACCGTGGATTTTTGGCACAAAATCACTGCTATTTGCGTAGAAGCTTAGAATTGTGATCGCCGCTTGGGTGCAGGACTTAACCTTTAACTCGTCGCTTAGCGCAAAACTTAAATTTTTGCTTGCCGCTTAGCGTATAGTTTAACCTTACGCTCGTCGCTTGGCGCGAAGATATTTTTGGTTTGTATGCACCCTACTTTTTCAAATTCACTGGATCCCTTATTTGTGCTACCTTGCTCATTGCAGGTTTTGACATGCTTAGGAAATCCACCCGACGCAAAGTTAAGCTTGTGGATTCAGACTCAGACGTAGAAATAAAACAAGAAGCCAAGCCGAAATAGGAGGCCAATGCAGCTGAAAAGGAAAAATTAGAAAAACTGCAGGCAGAAAAGGAGGCAGCCGAATTGGCAGAGGTGGCAAGGCTACAAGTAGAAGAAGAAGTCAGAAAGGAAAAATAACAAGGTCCATCTGATCCGCGACCCATGGACTTAGATCTGCCAAAGAAAGACCCACCAGGGATAGCTAATACTGGAGTTGTTCCTACAAATGAATTAGCACTAACCCCATACAACCCCAAGTGGCCAACCTGGATTCCGTTTATTTTCATGAAAGGAAGAAGGCTATTATTGGTAGATCGGTTAAGAAAGTGGAAATTGGGCCGGTTATATCTAGTCAGTCGAGCCACCCACGCAAGCCGAAGTAGAGGAACCATCGGGAGTTGTAGAGTCGGCACAAGTGAACATCCAAGCTGAAATCGACGGACCAGTGGAAGTTGAAAAGTTAGCAAAATCTATTGATACATCCAGTCCTTAGTTGGTTTTAAATGAAATAAATGGACAAGCACAACTAAAATTTATTTTGGTTACATATTTTGTAAGAGGACAGCTCTATTATTAGTTTGTCTTATTAGTCACTAGAAGACAAAATTTTTGTTCCCTCCTAGGTTTAGGGTTAGGTTTTGGGAAAATGAAAGCATTGTAAATCTATAAATAGACAGACAGAAGAGAATCAAAGGACTTTTGGCAGGTGAATGAAATTTCTTCCTTGTACATGAACTACTTTGCTACTTGCTCCAAGAATTGGATTTTGCCTAATGAAAGCCTGGGAGAAGGCATTTTTTCCTGGAATATGTGTCAAGTGTGTGCTGGATTATTCCTGTATCATTTACATATTGATGTGAGATCATTCTTTGCTATCAAGAATTGTTTCTATGTGATGAATGCTCTTACATTTTCCTGTGCAAATTTGTTTATCTCAAATGAGTAATGGAATGTATTAACTAATTTGAAGCTATCTTCAATATCTATCATATTCTGCTGTAGGCACATCTTTATGATTAAATGGCTATCTGTGTGATCTTTAGGTGTTTCTTGCAGTTTATTACTCATCTCTACAGTTTGCTCCTTGCAAGGATAGGTTAAATTTTCTTATACATTTTTAGATTAATTTAGATTAGCTACCTGCATTTAGCTTAGGGCACTCGCATTTCATCTTTAAAATAAAATACATAATTGGTGGATCGGGCCACGACCAGTGCAAAGATAAAGAATATTTAAATCTTACGGTAGCCAAAACCGTTAACCAGACTGATTCCCCACACCAAACGGTGAGCGATCTAATTGGGCTTGCTTACCGGGGAGAATCCCTTGCTGCTTGATGCTGTGATTTCCAGGGCATCAACAGTTTTTGACACTAGAAGGAGGGCCACAGTGAATGGATGACAGAGGAGACTCTTCCTGTCAAGCAGATCCTACTGAAAACCTGCTTGAAACAACAATCCTAGGAAATCAAGAAAATCCCAATTCTAATTCGAAACAACAAGAAACACTGTATGCTGTACCTTTTGCTGAAATAACTGATTTAAGAAGGCACACACGAGCTTCTGTTAAACAACTCGGTGGTTTAAATGCAATAAATTTTCTCCCTAGAAGAAGAATTCCTAAAATAGAAACAAAGTATACCCGTGATTGAATCCTTGTGCAGAGCTTCGAAGAGCTGGTAGATTTGTCTTTAGAAGAGATCACGCAGCCTCTAAAGGAGATCGATTTTGAAGATCCATAAAATCTTGGAGAACTTTTTACTCCAAAGAACACTCCACGTAACTCACCACATGATTCTCCACCTAATTCTCCACATAGAGCCATGGCTGTACCTGCTTGGAGAGTAAGGGGAGCACTAAATCTAGCTGGGCCATTTCATGATCTGCCTAAAAATCTAGAGAAAGTTTTTCCCAAATACGACCCAGGTAAAGGCATATCTGTTGAAGATCATCTTAAGAGTTTTTATTTAGCTTTGAATCTTTTAAATGTACAGCATGAAGATGTAGTTTGTAGGCTTTTCCCATACACATTTGAACCGAAAGTTTCTTCTTGGTACTTTAGCTTACAAGCTAGCTCAATTTCCAATTGGGAAGAGTTTGAGAAATGTTTTTTAAAGAAGTATGGGAATCAGAAAACTGTAGCTACACTCATGAAAGAATTATTGTCCATGAGAATGGAAAAGAACGAAAAGGTTCAAGACTTCAACCAAAGTTTCACTACGCTCTTGAATAATTTCAGCGAAGCAACTAAACCTGTAGAAGAATCTTTAGTTGAATATTATACAACAACACTTGACAGCCTCATAGCAATGTTCGTCAAAAGAACTAAGAAGACCACCCTGATAGAAAATTTCGAAGAAGCTAGGATGCTGGAAGAAGAAGCAAAAAACATTGCTAAACACTGTAGCTAGGGTTCTCACTCTAGCTTGTGCAAATGAGCACCTACTAAGGAGAAGGGAATCCTTAGTAACAGTTCAGAAAAATGGTGAAATATGACAGTACAGTAAAATAAAATTAAACTAACATGAGCATTAACATAAATAACAAAACATGAAAATATGGTGAAGATCTCTCTTTTTGTATTAAAAATTAACTCAGATGTAGAGGTTGGTGGAGCCTTTGCAGTAGTCCAAGAGGGTTGCTTCCAAGCTCCAGTGTTGTTCCTTCTGCTTCTTCCAAAGATGTTTTGAAAATGGGGCCAAAAGGGTTCTCAAGAATTAGCTCCAAATGGAGAGCTAGGGTTTCAAGGGAATTTTCAGCAGCGTAAGGATAGGGATGATTGTGGATATCAAATGGGGAGCCTCCATCACCTATTTATAGGTTTTTAGTGGTGGAGTACTGACCCATGGTTTTGGGCACCATATGGTTTAGGTCAGCTGTATAGGGTTTTTGCTTCCTTTTTTCCCTCTTTTTCCTCTTTTTTGTATTTTTTATTCCCTTTTTAGAGGGTTTTTGTTATTTTTGGAGGAATTTAACTTATTTTGGGGGAAAAGGGGGGGTTTTGGCCTTTTGGAGGCCTTTTTAATGGTTTTTTGGCCTTTTGGAGGCTTTTTAATGGTTTTTTTTTGCCTTTTGGAGGCTTTTTAAGGTTTTGGAGGCAAATATGGTAGGAAATATGGACCAATGAATCATGTAATGAGGGAGATGAGGTAGTGAGCACTTTTTGGGTGTTAACAGATTGCCCCCTGATGTGTGAGGGTAGGAGCTCATCGTATGGCCGATAGACATCATAAGTCTTTTATGGTTTTCCTAGGATGTGGAGAGGATAAGAAACGAACTAGAGCCCGGAACAACGGTCCCGAACAAATTGCAAAAACTGAAAGTACATGACCTCAATAATGAATGAGGAATAATCTGAACATATGAACGAGGCGGGCATTCCCATGCTCGTATCAAGATATAGAACAATAGCAAGGGGGTCCAAAAAATGGGGACCTGAAATATACATGGCCTCAAATGAGGAATAATCTCAATATATGGACGAGGCGGGCATACCCATGCTCGTATCTAGATATATATAAAAAATAACAATGAGGCCCAAAAAATGGGGGCCTGAAGAATACATGGAGAACCACTGTGTACATCATAAGGGTCCAAAGAGGACACAAATCTGGGGCATATTGCTGGGCTGACCATGTCTGAGCTGAAGAACTGATACACTGGAATGACAACAGTGCTACTGAGTGTGGTACCAAAGGAACTGATGAGCTGTTGGATCATAGTGACGGGGAGTCATACCCTCAATGGTACACTGAACTGGGTACTCAGGGAAGCATATAACTGGATGGCTTTCGAATACAATCACCTATGCAACCTAGAAATCCACAGGAAAATATAACTGGGCGTTCTGAAGTGACTCACCAATATGCCAGAATCGGGGGAAATCCGGGGTCTTCGACCAATAACTGAAGGGATATATACCCTGCGCGATTCTCAACGATGTGATCAAGGTGTTGAAGTCGAGCATGTGAGAAACAACTACTCAGAGAGGCACTGACGACTCCTCTCAAAATGGTCCATAAGCACTCACCACAGATGGTGATGAGTCCAAGGCGCAGGGACCTCTGGTTCTATCCTATGGAATAGATGGGTTGTCGTCGACAGAGGGAGACCTGCAACCAGCAAGGCCATGATGTTTCCTTGATAGGAGCACGAGGTGGAGAATCAGAGTGTGAGAGTATTGATGGTAGGACTGACATACTGTGGGGGTAGGGAATAACTGGGCAAGTAGAGTGAGTGGACTCAAACTTTCTTTGTTCAGAGTATGATGGCGGGGGTGATCGGGAAGAATATGATACTGACTGGTGGGAAAGGGATCATAGCTATAATGGACCAAGGATGGTGACTGGGATGAGTGATACTCAAGTTGGTGTAAGATGGCAAGAGACTGCAGAATACTCTGAACAAAGGCGACCTTATTGGGGGTACTTCCGAGATGATCGATCATGGTGCTGAGAGGCACTGGGGGTACTTCTTCATGGGTTAAGGAACTAGAAGAAGGGTGTTCAAAATGGTACTGCCGTGTGGATTTATACAAGCCCAGGATAGTTCATGCTCATGATTGCTTTCAATTTTAAGGAGTCTTAAAGCGATAAGAAGACTCTGAAATAATGGAATGGTACTGTCGTGTGGATTTGTACGAGCCTAGGACAGTTCATGCTCATGGTTGCTTTCAATTTTAGAGAGTCTGAAAGTGATAAGAAGACTCCAGGGGGTTGCTTTTTCGTGTGTTAGTCTCCAAGGCCCGAAGAAGCATAAAAGGATGCAATGAAGAACTCTTCTAGCCGCTGTGACTAGAGTATTCCTTTTTCGTAATTAGTCTACCAGGTCTGGAAAAGGGTTAAACTTATACCAGATAGACGCCCTTTTAGGTACTTTAACGAGCATGAAAGGAAGGAAGATTGCTCGGTGATCTTTTCATTTTTTAAGCAGTCAGAAAAGAGCTTAACAGAAACTCCCTAAGTGCCTTTTTCGTAAAGGACTTGTTCTGCACGAAAAAGGGATAAAATTATACCGAACAAAATGAATGGTCAGGCAAGGAGGAAGTGCTCAATCAAGGAACATTGATGATGACCAAGAATGAAGGTAGGGGGGAACACTGGTGGGCCTCGTTGCACGATAATGTATGGTGGCAAAATAACGAAATAATTGTAGTATGAATGGAGTGAATGGCTCATGTAAAAATGTGGAACAATCCGATGGTGGCTTATGTGGTGCGCAAATCGAGGTAGCAAGGTGTCGGGACACAATGTTGAAATTGTACCTGGTGAGAGCGAGAAATGATGTCAAGCATCATCACATGCTTGGAAAACTGAATCTGGCGATATAAAAAGTGTCAAAAATGGATAATGGACAAGGTGGCATGCAAATCGAGGCGACGAGGGGCATTTTGGAAAAAATACCTGAAAAATATGGGCTTGAGAGCAAGAAATGATCTCAAGCATCATCACGGGCTCAGAAAAATGAATCCGATGATATAAAGTATATCAAAAACGGACAACGGTCGAAGTGGCACGCAAACCGAGGTGACGAGTGGTGTCTAGAAAAAATGCTCTAAAAAACAACACAGAAAAAATAAGAAAATGAGTCGACCATCATGACGGTATCGTTGTGCCGATTCCAGTGGTGGAAACGGTTCGAAAAATGGACTTTGTATGGATTCAGAATGGCCAAAACAAGAAAAAGTCAACGGACTATAAATAGTAAGTGGGTCCAACATGACAAGTGTCATTTGGACTTGTTGACTTTGACTAGAGATCAGAGTGGACTAGAGCGTAGTTGGTGTTTTTGGACAATTCGACCGACCATTTTCAGATCAGGGAGTTGCAGGTATTCCGATAAACTCATACCTGCATTTTTTATTAGGTTCGGGGGGGGTGGTGGGTCCCAGCAGGGGGTCCTGTACGGTCCACGAGGGGGTGGACCGTGGGTTTCCGAGGTGGAACCGCAGTTTGGGACCACGAGTCCTGGGCTTAAACATGCGATCAGGGACCGCAAGTTCCAGGTCTGAACACGTGGTCAGGGACCACGAGTTCTAAGGCTGAAATTGCGGTTCGGGATCGCTAGTTCGGCTCCTTTAGTCGCGATCCTGGACCGCGACTGTAGCCCTGATAGCTGCGGTCTGATATCATGGCAAGAGGCCCTAAAGCTGCGATTTTGATCGAGCTTTAGGGTTTTCTAGGGGGGGGGAAAGGGTTATTTCTTTGACATGGGTCTAATGAGTTGCATTGTGTGATTGATAGGATGTCAGTAGTGCTATGGCGAGAGCGGGAGGTCCTAGACGACATAGGGGATTTCATATGGAGGGATCGGCATGTGCGATCTACGTTGGGGTTGTGCGGGTTGCTGAAGTTCGCACAGGTGCCCATGATGCGTTCAGCAGGGCTACTACTGAACAGGTTAGTGAGCTTTTGGGAGCCTGACATACAGGTGTTCAGGGTGTAGGGAGAGAGGGTGGATCTCACCCTCGCAGATGTATATTTCTTGACGAGGTTTCCCTGTCTGGGTAGGGTGGCTGATACGTAGCCATGAGTGTCCGTAGACGTGGACATGAAGGATATGTTGGATCGGTACTACGGTCCTAAGGCTATAGTGCATAGGAATGCACTCCATATTGTAGATCTGTGGGAGCCATCAGTACAGGCGATCGCGGTGTGTGTGGTTTGGGTCTTAGGGTCACAGTTTCCTAAGCAGGTGTCAAGGGGCCAGATGCAGCTGGTGTGGGTGGCATATACTATGACTAGGGCCAGATGTTCCTCACCTGTGTTCAGTGGCAGCTGACCTCGGAGAAGGAATATGGCAAAGGATTTTTCTATAGATCCTTTTTCTGTGCCTTCTTCATGGAGCGGGTACCTACACTGCGGCCGCAGGTGCCGATTAGGGAAGGAGGAATCAGGGAGCCATGTATGGTGCGGTGGGGAGAGATGATGCGATGATGGGGTGGCAGTGAGGTTGGCAGGTAATTCACCCAGGAGCTCTACGTACAGTGGTTGCAGATGCCACTGACACTGGATGATTATCCATACAGAGAGATGGACTATACAGGAGATCCGGAGGCACCACGGCCTCCAGGGCAGGCGTGGGGACCAGATGGTATGTATTATTTGATTGATTGTTGTTGATGTCATATTTTGTGTATGACAGGTTTGAGATATTGCTATGCTGTTACTGACTGATGTATGATCTGTAGATGTTGGCCCGAGACCACCACCAAGACATGTAGATCGTAGGGGGCATGTGGCGATACCAGCCCTGCCGGGCCGAGGGGAACTGCGTCGATGGGACGCTGAGGGGACTCTGGAGGCTGTACAGATGCTTCTCGATCGTTTGCTGGTTGGAGTGACTGATGATGAGTGGCGGGAATTGGATCCAGAGGTGATTCAGAATTGTCTTGGGGCGCCACGGGATTTCCAATCGATCGCAATCCGGGTGGCCATTTTGGCGGAGAGAGGTCGGGCACAAAATCTTGCAGGGGATGAGGAGTTGCCGAAGGAGGAGCAGGGTGAGGACTTGGAGGTAGCTGATGCAGGAAGTGACGGAGGGTATGACTCTCAGTAGGGAGTTCAGAGGACTCCCCCCCGATTTTGTAGCTACGACATGTATTCTATGATGAGGCCCGTTGATGTATAGATATTTTTTGTATAGCTGAGTACAAAGGTACTCAGGACATGTGTAGCACATTGACATTTATTTTTGATATATATATATATGCACATGGATGCATCTTTTTGCGATGATGATTTAGTGTATGGACGTGGATGCGCTTGGGGTTTGTGATATGTTTGTACTACACGTGGATGCAAGTAGTGTAGGATGATGGGCACGTGGATGCCCCTGTATGGTAATGTGTTTATGTTATTGCACATGGTTGCAAATATTTATGTGATGATAGGCATGTGGATGCCCCTTGGTGTAAATGCAATCTTTTTGGGTTTTTATATATTTTGTGATGAGATGATATGGGATGATGATGCATGATGGATGTTTTACATGGTGTGATTGATATGCCAATCTAGGATGTTGTTAGCCATTTGACCTGTGACACTATTCTGAGCTCTTGGGACATGGGTGAATGTTATGGATTCAAATTGTCGGCTGAGTTGTTTTGTGCGCAGGAATTTTCTAAAGAGGTAGGGATCATGCACCTGCTAGCAGTTGTTGAGCTGGGAGACAAATAGCTGGGAGTCAAGGAATACATGAAGGTGACATATGCTCATCTGAAGGGCAGCAATCAAGAGACCGGTCACAGCATCATACTTCGCCTGGTTATTGGTAGCAGCGCCTATACATATTCCGTCAAGGTGAATCAACTCATGTGAAGGGGAATATAAGACCCATGCTGCAGAAGCCAGGTTTGGAGACCAGTGGCTTGCTCCATCAGCGAAGCCAATGTAATGAGGTGGAAGATGGTCCATCTGTGATCATGCAAAAATGGTGAATGTAAGGTTGCGGTAGAAAAGGTGAAAAACAAAAAGAAAGAAAATTGTACAATACAAACCAATGGGGCCGCGGGTTTGTTTAAGGATAAAAGGGTTTAAGGTACAACCCATTACAGGGGTTGCGCAAAGGGTGACCTTCTGAGTCAGTTAAAATGTATGCCCCATTTCCGAGGTAGGTCTGCACGATGTAAGGGCCTTGCCACATGGATTCAAACTTTCATTTACCAGTCTTGTCATGGGCTTGGTCATAGGCGAGAACGAGGTCTCCTTCGTGGAAAGTTAGTGGGTGGACATGTTTGTCGTAACCAGCTTTGGAACAGTTCTTGGTGGCCTCAATGGTTTGGAGGGTGGCACGATGGTCTTCGTCACCTTGCTCCAGTGATAGCAAACGTTGCTCGAGTGGGGACGTGTCTGGGAGAAGCTCGACGGCGATATGTAAGGCATGTATCTAACACTCGGTGGGGAGGATAGAATCTACACCGTGAACTAAATGAAACGGGGTAAAACTGGTGGTGGTCTCAGTTGATGTACGGTAATCCCATAATGCAGGGAAAAGCATGTGATGCCAATTGGACTTATGTCGGTCAACAGTGCGTTGGAGGATGGTTTTTTAAATTTTGTTAATGGCCTCTACTTGGCCGTTCCCTTGGGGGTAGTAAGTAGAGGAATACTGATGTTCAAACTTCAGTAGGGTGGATAACTCGCGCCAAATGGAATCTTTGAACTGTGAACCATGGTCTGAGACCAACTGTTTGGGGACCCCGAATCGAGTGATAACATGGTTAAAAAAGAAATGGGCAGTGGTGTCAGCTTTACAATTGAAGGTGGGCATGGCTTCAGCGCATTTGGTGAAGTAGTCGATGGCGACAATGATGTACATATGGCTGTTGGTGGATGGGGTTTACATTCCATGAAGTTGATGGCCCATTTACAAAAGGGACCAATGGTGACGATTGGGTGTAACGGAGCGGGTGGTGTCCGAACCTTAGGGGCAAAAAGTTGGCAATTAGGGCAATGTTTAACCACTGTGATGCAGTCAGTAAAGAGTGTGGGCCAGAAGTATCCCACGCGGATGACCTTTTGGGCGGTGGACATTCCAGAGAAATGTCTGCCGCAGGCACCGCTATGACAGTCATTGAGGACTTGTCCGGCTTCCTCGTGTGTAAGACAACGATGGATAATCGTGTCAACCCCTCGCCGGTAAAGGACATCGCCCAAGAGGAGATATTGAGAGGTCTGGTGATGGATAAGATGGCATCCATCACGATTTATGTTGGGTCAAAAATTCTACGTGCGAAGGTATAACAAAATATCACCATACCATGGGTCATCAGACGAGATGATGAACAAGTGATTGTCGGGTAACTCATCGGAGATTTGTGGGATGGCAAGAGGGATGGGAGATCGGTGATGAGATAGGCAAGCGCGAGGGTTTTAGTGCTCTTAGGGGTTGTTAAAGTGAGGTCATATTCTTGGAGGATAATTACCCATTTAGCAACGCGACCTTGCAGGAGGCATCGGTTCAAGAGATAGACCATGGGGTTGGAGTCGGCGACAACTATGGTATGACTGAGTAAAATGTAATGTCACAATTTTTGGATGGAAAAGACTACGGCAAGGGCTAGTCTCTCCTCATATGGGTAATGTAGTGGTGGTCCAAACAAGGTTTGGCTGATGTAATAAATGACGTGCTCATGGCGGGTAGCATCTTCCTGGACAAGGACTCCGGACATGGCATGATCGGATGCCGAGACGTAAAGGATGAAGTCTTGAGAGAAATCTAGAGGGGAAATCAAAGGGGCTTGCGTGAGAGCCTTTTTAAGGGCTTCGAATGCAGCTTGCGCCTGGTCATCCCAAACGAACGGTATGTGAGTATGAGGCAGGTGTAAGAAACCATGAACTGTGGTGGCATAATTAGGAACGAAGCGATGGAGGAAATTAGATTTCCCCTGCAAACTCTGGAGCTGCTGGAGCGTGCGAGGTGCAGGAAGGTCTATGATGGCTTGGAATTTAAGGGGATCAACAATGATTCCTTTATGGGAAACAATGAAACCCAACAACCAACATGTCGGAACGCAAAAGACACACTTGAGTGGGTTCAAGTGGATTTGATATTTGCGACAACGCAGAAAGACTTGTCGGAGGTCGTTAAGGTGGTCTGGCCGTTTCCGGGAATGAGGTGTAAGATCGTTGAGATAGACTAACAGGATATGAACCAAGTCGTGAAAATAGTAGGTCATGGCCTGCTAGAAGGTGGCACTAGCATTTTTGAGGCCGAAAGGCATGACGCGATAGGAAAAGGTGCCCCATGGGGTGGTAAAGGAAGTCTTGTATTGATCTTCCTTGTGGATCTGAATCTGGTTGTATCCGAAAAAACCGTCCATGAAAGATAGGACTTCATGCCCCGCACATGCATCGATGAGCTGGTCAATAAATGGTGTGGGGAAGTTGTCTTTGGGACAGGCTCGGTTTAAATCGCGAAAGTCAATACATACTCTGATGGTGCCTTGTTTCTTGTTAACAGGGAAGGGGTTAGAAACCCAAGTGGTATATGCAATAGGATAAATGAATCCTGCTTTGCGAAGTTTCTCAATCTCTTCTTTAACGGTGGGTATCTTTGAGGGATGAATGGGGCGCTGTTTCTGGCGAACGGGGGGTACATCTGGCCATGTGTCACTGTGGTGTTCTATAATAGTGGGGTCAAGACCAGGAATTTTGGTGTAGATCTAGGCAAAGACATCACGAAACTCTTGGAAAAGTTTTTTGTACTCGCCGATCTCATACTCACTGCAGGAGGCTCCTAATGTAATGATTTCAAGAGCACCGGGTGGGTCAAAGATATCGATGTGTATGACGGGTGAGATATTGGCCATGTTACCTTCCTCAAAGGAATTAGGAGTGGGAATGGGATCCTTAAACCAGTCGACTTTGGTGGGGAGAAATCTTTGGACTCAGCTATAAACTGGGTGGCTCTGGTAGAGGAGGAGTCCTCCGGGAGAAAATAGGAACGATGGTGCATATCCTCCCAGGGGTAATCCGGGGCAGTGAGAGCCTCTAGAATCTCCTCATCATATAGATGGTATTAATCTTGCCGGATTAGGGTCATACTGGGGGGTGGATCTCCTCAATTGTGGGGGGTGCCGTCTCAAGGTCCAAATTATTCATCTCGTAGAGAGCTACTCTATAATCTGGGAGATCAGGACAGTGATGTGAGTAATGGCCGTAAATACCGCATATTGCACAAGGGTGGTTGGTATGCAGTGATTTATCACGAGGCTTAGGAGCTGGATCGAGTTGGACAACCGGGATGTTGAGGTCGTCGTCAAGCATTTGCATGTGCTCTTGTAATGCAGGTAATTGTGGACATTGATGGGTAGGATGGCCTAACTCATCACACCACGAGCATTTAGGAGGAGCACAAAACACGCGGGGGTTTTTAACTATTTTGGGCGAGGGTACAGCAGTGTATGGTTGTGGGCCTCTGCCCCCAGTGTTCTTGACAATGGGGGGTGGATTGGTGGATGAGGAAGGAGTAGTGACACCAGGGGTTGGTTGACTAGTAGTGGCGATGGGTTGCACCAGTTGTAGGATGACATTTGGTGTCGATGGGGGAACGGGAGGCGAAATATACCACACAAGTAGTCCTAAGGTTAACCCGGGGAGGCTAAGAGTAGCCATAACCGGGCACTTACTACTCCCAAGGGAGGGAATAGGAAGGGGATTGTGTGGATGAGTGTAACACCAATATGACTTGGTACCAATGGTGGTTTGGGTAACAAGGGCGGTTGATTGTTGGGTGTTTGTGCATTGTGGGAAAGGGTACATAGGTCAAATATTTCGGTCGCTGGTGACGGTGGTGGAATGGATTGGAATGTTGAGGTCATCAACGTATCTGAGTAAACTCTAGGTCCCACTGAGGAAGCCAATGAGGTAGATGCACCACAAACAGGTTATTCAACCATGGGGAGAACATTTTCGGGTGCAGCGGGGGCATTGGGATTGTAATAGGTGAGTTGATCGACCTTGACCACACGTCTGTCATGGGGGAACATCATGGTACGAAAAATGGATGAGGCAACTGTCCACATGGCATACATGTAACTGCGGCCAAGTAAGAGGTTATAATCAAGTTGGGCGTTGATGACCTCTATGCCAATGAGCACTGTTTTACCACCCAACTAGACGGGGACATTAGCTAAGAGACCTTGGGGTTGAGCCGAACGACCGTCGTAGGCTCGCAACGCAGTGGTGGACTGCTGGAGAGTAGGGGATCCCAACTTCTGCCAAACGAATGTGGACATAATGCATGTAGAGGCACCTTCATTAATAATGCACCGATGGATGACAAGATTCTGAACGGATACAGAAACTTGGAACGCTAAAGTGGAAGGCAGGCGTGGTTCGGATTGGTCCAAATCGAAGGCCATCATTCGTGAATCATTTGGGTCAATAGCACCAATGGCGGAGAGCAAAGTCTTGCGCTGTGAAGGATAGTTTTTTAAGACCTCTAACGCAGACATGGCTATGGGGGACTGGGCTAAGTCATCTACAATTTTGTAATTAGACGCAGCGTGAGCATTGGGATTATTGTTTATGCGACGAAGTGGGAAGTGAGGTGCTTTGGAGGCGCCATCTAGTGGAGCCGGAGGTATACATAATGACTGATAAGTGGGATGAGCGTTAGTGTTTTTGTCGGTGAGAGGGGCTTCAGGGGTGGAGCCATATTGGTTCCGATGGGTTTGAAGGTTGACATCGGTGGATGACATCATTAACAAGTGATGGGTACCTAAGTCTAACATGGGTTGATTAGGAGTAGCATAAGTGATTTGCTGTTGTGGTGGCGTGTTTCCTTGAGGGGGAGCCAACGGCTGAGTGTTCACTATGCCTTGGGTCAGTAAAGGGTTTTGTAGTACCAAGGGTTGATTATGAGGTGGTGGGGGGTTGGGAGGTGCCTGAGGAGCCGCGTGCCCTTGGCGGTGGGCATCATCGGTCCAGAGTTGCTGAGCTCGCTCCAAATGTGGGCAAGCATGTGTGTAGTGGCCATAGACCCCGCAAATAGAACAAGGATGGTTTGTTCGCAAATTAGGATTTTTGGCTTGTTTGGGTGGCCAATCAGGGTTTTGGTTGGAAGGTGCCGCGTTATTGTTGTTTGGGGGATTGGGAGGTTGACCGCCTTGGTCTGGAGTGGGGTTGTTCCCACAGTTACGGCCTTTTCCTCGGTTTTGCTGGCCCTGCTGGCGTTGGTTATTTTGGTTATGCTGCGGATTCTGTTGGGCATACACTTGCCCTTGGGAAGCAGGTGGGTTCTGGGGTTGTGCAAGTGCAGGAGCAGGCTGCGGTGGATAATAAGTAGGTGGAGGCGGTGCAGGTGCTGAACCTTGTGGGGGTTACTGATACATCTGTGTGACACGTTGTCGGGTTTCCGCAAGGGATTCCTGTGGTGGGTAATAAGCAAGTGGGGCTTGAGAGGATACAAGAGCTAGCGTAGCCTGTGGGTAGTAATATGGCTGAGGTGCAACCAGGGGGGCGTAAGCGGGGAATGCATGACCAAAGCACCGAGGTGGACATGATGGTCCATGGGAATGGTGATGATGTGCCATTTGAGCATACAAATTGGTTGCTCTGGAATGGGATGTAGCCCACAAAAGGTCGGGACCAGGGCTAGGATGTGCTATGGAAAAGGGTTGGTTATGTGAGGCTGTATGGCCAATGATGCCATCTGCGGAATGGGATGCCCCCAGTGCATTGTGTTCGGAGGAATCGCCGCGGGGGGCATCAGGGATGATGGAATATAGGTAACCAGACTGGGCGTAAATAAGGTCAAATTGCTAGGCTTTGAGGATGGCCTCTTCTTCAAACTAGGGTCGCTTGGATGCCACGTCCTTGGAAATGATAGGAAGGAGATATTTTAGAAACCAATCTAAGAAGATACGATTGTCTAACTTGATTTTGCAGAGGCTGCGGTGTCGATGCCACTCATGAATGTGGTCGGTGATGTTGGTAGCCATGTTTTTTCTACAAGACAGTAGGATCTCAACTCCCGCATCATAGCGGACAAGTAACTGAAAGAACTGCAAGAAAGTCGAGGCAAGGGAAGTAAAGGTGGCATGGGTCCCATGGGGATGCTCAATGTACCACTTAGTTGCAGAGCTAGTGAGGGTGCGCTGTAACAGACGGAGGCAGACAGATTCATCCACTATGGAGTTGGAGGAATACCATAGATGGAAGGACATAATATGGTTATGGGGGTCTTCGCCTGCCTTTACCTCAAACTTAGGGATGTCGGAGGGGAGCTTGGTGGGCATTGGAGGCCACGCAGGGTCATGTCCGATGGGATCGTTAGTCAGTCTGGCCAGGTCAGGAAGGTTGAGACTAGCCATGAATGGCAAACTAGTATAAGGATGTGACATAGTAGTGGTTGTGACCATGTTGGGGCCAATGCCCCTGAGTGGAGGGGCTCGGTTTGGGATGTTTCCCCCAGGTGGAGGAACGAAAGTGGTATGGGACGGTCCTGCACTGCCAAGGGTAATGTGAGTCATTGATGGAGGTGGGATGGGTATGCTAGCTACTGGAATGGGTACAGTGATCAGAATGGTAGATGTGGTCCCCATCGAGGGCATACCCAAAGCGGGTGTGGTAGCTGGTGTGGTGGTGGATGCTCCACCAATGGTCCCTACAAAGAAAGGGTTGGAAGTCATGCTAGCCATGGGGCTGGTTGTTGTAGTGTAAGTGGGGTTCTCGGACTCTGCCTCAGAATCAGAGGTAAAATAAGGGGCGTCTAGATCAGGTGACGAAGTTCTATGCCATTAACGAGTGGAGTCAAGTGACAAAGCTCGAGATCTATGATGAGTGGTATCAAGTGATGAAGATCTACGTCTATGATGGGTGCTTTCAAGTGAACTGTGTTGCGGAGGATCGCCCCAGAGGCGCCGAGAATGTCTCGGGGACTCAATGGTGACAGATGGTGTCAAGTATTTGGGGGTTGTGTTGAGTGAAAAACAACTCAAAAACCCTAATGCAACCGAGTGTGCAGAAGGAGAGTGCAAAAAATATGGCACTCAGGCCAGCAACCAACTCAAAACACTTATTGTAACAGCTGTGCTACAATAAGCGGAGTATCAATAGAAATGGTCAAAATACCAACAAGAAACAGGTTTCCTAAAAAATAAAAAATGGTGGACTTACTAGACCAAAGGGAGGTAAGGGAGCTTGCAAACACCTAGCTAAATAGTATTCTTACTCAACCAGACATATCCTCTGCAAGGTGATGAAATCCAAGTCAGACAATATGGATAGTAGAGCCAAGTGGCTAAAGATATCCCCCTACCGGGAGGGACACCGAGTAGTCAATCCTAGAAGAAAGGCAACTAAGATACCCCGTTCATGACACGTCTAGAAAAGGTGAATATGCATTTTGATTCTATCGTCGTTGTATCCCCATACGGGTGATACACCGAGAACTACGAAAGGTATCCTTCAGTTACTGAATGGAGTGCGGTATTCCACTCAGGCCTCCAGAACCAATCTGGCTACTTCAACCCTCCTAGGAGAGAGGCCCTCTGATAAACTGGTTGTGACCATGCCAAAAAGTACTAGAAGATTTTGGTTCCCTAATGGACAACAACTATGTCTCAAGTGTAAGCAACCGAGGGGTGTTATTTGGATGCCTACCCCCCCCATCCTACCTAACTACAAGATTCTTATGTGTTCCCCAAGTGGGGTTAGAATGTTGTTTGCGTTAAGTAGTATTTTAGGGCTCACTTGAATTAGGTGATAGAGTGTGTGAGTGTGAGGTGATGAACCCAAGTAAAAGTGCCACAGGGTGGGAAACTTTCGAACTAAAAATAAAAATGCAGAAATTAAACTTTGAAATGCAAAATTTTCTCTTTTCAATTAAAATGATGAAATTTAAAAAAAATTGTAAATGGAACAGAAATAATACTGCAGAAAAAGGTTGTAGGGAAGTATGGTTGTAGATAGGACAGATGGTTGTGTAGGTGCAGAAAATATTGCAGCAAAGTGCTGGGTTCAAACAAGGAAAAAGTGCAGAAAACAGATCGCGGGTCTATGGTGAAACTACGCAGTCGAATCGTGTGAAACAGGTCGACAGTCGCGGGTAGATTGTGGGAAAATGCCTGAAAGTCGTAGGTGGACCGCGGGAAAAAAGGCCGAAAGTCGCAGGCGGATAACACGGAAATGGTTGAAAGCCGCAAGCGGACCGCGGAAAAAAGGCCGAAAGTCGCAGGCGAATAGCAGGAAAATAGCTGAAAGTTGCAGGAGGACCACAGGAAAAAGGCCGAAAGTCGCAGATGGATAGCAGTAAGATGGTTGAAAGTCGTAAGCGAACCATGGAAAAAAGGCTAAAAGTCACAGGTGGATAGCAGGAAAATGGATAAATGTCGTAGGCGGACCGCGGGTAACTGGTAAGCAGTTGTGGTTGGATCGCAAAAAATAGGCTGAGAGCCGTAGTCAGATCGCAGGTAACAGACTGAAAACCACTGGTAGATTGCGGGAAATAGTCTGAGAGTCGTGGTCGGATCACAGGTAACAGTCTGAAAGCCGCGGTCGGATCGCAACTGTGGGGAAAAAATACACGGTTTACGGCAGCCGAAAGGAAAAAACAGAAAAATACTGCAGAAAATTAAAAACATTTAAAGCTATAACCAGAAATTCAAAGGAACACGAGTGGAGTCGCCAAAACTGTAGCTAGGGTTTTCACCCTAGCTTGTGCAAATGAGCACCTACTAAGGAGAAGAGACTCCTTAGTAGCAGTTCAGAAAAATGGTGAAATATGACAGTACAGAAAAATAAAATTAAACTAACATGAGCATTAACATAAATAACAAAACATGAAAATATGGTGAAGATCTCTCTTTTTGTATTAAAAATTAACTCATATGTAGAGGTTGGTGGAGCCTTTGCAGCAGTCCAAGAGGGTTGCTTCCAAGCTCCAGTGTTGTTCGTTCTCCTTCTTCCAAAGATGTTTTGGAAATGGGGCCAAAAGGGTTCTCAAGAATTAGCTCCAAATGGAGAGCTAGGGTTTCAAGGGAATTTTTAGCAGCGTAAGAATAGGGATGATTGTGGATATCAAATGGGGATCCTCCATCACCTATTTATAGGTTTTTAGTGGTGGAGTGTTGACCCATGGTTTTGGGCACCATATGGTTTAGGTCAGCTATATAGGGTTTTTGCTTCCTTTTTTCCCTCTTTTTCCTCTTTTTTGTATTTTGTATTCCTTTTTTAGAGGGTTTTGCTATTTTTGGAGGAATTTAACTTATTTTGGGGAAAAAATGGGGTTTTGGGCCTTTTGGAGGCTTTTTTAATGGTTTTTTTGTCCTTTTGGAGGCTTTTTAATGGTTTTTTTTGGCATTTTGGAAGCTTTTTAATGGGTTTGTAAGGTTTTGGAGGCAAATATGGTAGGAAATATGGACCAATGAATCATGTAATGAGAGAGATGAGGTAGTGAGCACTTTTTGGGTGTTAACAAACACACCTTAGATGCAGAAACAAAGCTAACAACTAATAGAAAACCCCTGTTGCTTACTAGGAATAAAGAAGAGCCATCCGCGGATATGGAGAACGTAGTTAAAATGATGCAGAAATTGTCCAATAAAATTGTATATCTTGAAAAGGATAAGGCAACTAGTACATTCAGGAATCCTTTGAAACCATTCTACAAGAAAAGGGAAGACAATGACTAGCCTCATCCACCTATGAATAGCTCCCCTGTTTTAAATTTGAATGAAATAGGAATGGAACACTTCTATACCTTTCATCAAGAGCCGCACTCTAAAAAGAGTTGTCCACAATGGATTAATTCTATGAGTTTAGTAATGAACCAAATGTTGGATTCGCAGATTCCAGATCAAGATGATCCTCCAGACGAACAAACAGTTGAAGTAGAGGAACCTTCCCCAGATACCACCATGGTATTATGGGACTGGGTACCTTCAACTGAATTAATAGAAGATGATCCCGTCGAGAGCCCAATATCTGCTGTAAACATTAACACTTGTAGTAAAGGTCCCATTGCAGATCCAGTTCCGAGCTCAACTACGTCCAAACCTAAAAGACACATTACAGTCATTCCGCCTCAACCTAAAGCTAACCCAACAACTGCAAAACAGCCAAACATTGACACAACAGTCCAGCAACCAAAAGTCACATTGAGCAAGACAGACAATCAAACAAAAGTTGTAAAAGAATGTGATAGGGGATATGACATCATTGAAGATATAAAGAAGGTAAAAGCAAATGTTTCGATATTCAATATGTGTGGTTTGCCCCAACAACAAAACAAGTTGTTGCAAGCTCTTCAATCCGAGCCCAACACTCCATTAACAGACACTCAAGAAGATCCTGAAATAAATGAGGCTAGTATTGGCGGGAAATCCAAATCCCAGACATTGCCTTTTCTTTTAACTTTTGAAATCTTCAATCACAATGTGCATAACTGTCTGGTAGATTCTGGAGCATCTTCGAATGTCATGCCACTATCGATTTGTAAGAAGATTAACGGTCAACCAATTCCATCTCCCGCTCAAATTATTCAGTTAGATACGACTGTTGTTAAAGTTATTGGGGAAATGAAGGATGTGCTCATTAGGTTGTCAGCAGATTCTAGAGTGTGTCAGTTCATTGAAATAATGGTGGTCGACATTCCTGAAGCCTATGGTTTGATTTTGAGCAGGGACTGGTCTACAAAACTAGATGGTTACTTTGCAACTGATTGGTCCCATTTATGGTTACCATATCAGAATAGGCGGAATCAGATTAAAATTTTGAGGGAACCACACATGAAACAAAATGTAACTCAACTAGAAGGGAAGAACGAAGCTGTAGCCTTCTCATCTTCGGTTTTGGGGAATTATTTCTTAGAAATTGATCTGGGTAATTATCAATCTAAAACTATTAGCCATGAATCAGACAAACAATCCAATCTCCTTCATTTTTCTCGGATTGATGATATCGATTGTAACATAGTTAGCTTAGTCACTGACTTAGATCATAGAGATATTAACTTAGTTAAATCAAACAATGTTTTTTGGACTTTATACTTTGATGGTTCCAAGACTCTAGAAGGATCCAGAGCTGGTTATATTCTAGTGGATCCCGAAAGTAATAAGTACTTCTTGTCCTGTAGATTAGAATTTGAGTGTACTAATAACACTACTGAATATGAAGCTTTAGTCCATGGATTGAAGAAAGCCATCGGTTTGAATGCTAAGTACCTGAAAGTTTTTGGTTACTCAGAAATAGTTGTAAGACAGGTAAGAGATACCATTCACTGTCTTTCACCTCATTTGAAAGGTTATCAGGCTGAGGTATGGGATTTAATTACACATTTTGATGCTTTCAATATAAAATATGTTCCTAGACTGCAAAATGCTGCGACTGATTTATTAGCAACTTCCACTTCCATATTGGTGCCGACTAATAACAAATGTTCAATTGAACTGGTTTTCAGGCCTTCTGTCCCAGACAATATCACAAATTTCATATTTTTTGATGATGACGATTAGATTATCAGTTTTCTAACAAATGAAGACATGTTCCAAGAAGTTGTGATAGACGAAGAAGAGCATGATGCTGTTTTACAAAAGAAAGATATGGCTAAAGGAAATTTAATCCCCAAAGGGGTGAAGTCACTTGAAATGTTCTTTGATCTATAGAGCAAGTTCAAAAGGCCAGCAAATACTAAAACCAATAGCTCATCGATGCAACACGAATTGGTAAATCTGGGCACCGAAGCTGAACCAAAATTTGTTAACCTTGGTAAATGTTGTTCATCGGGAAAAAGAGATAAGTTCATCAAGCTCTTTCGACAATATAAAGATGTTTTTCCATGGACTTATGAAGATCTGAAAACATATGACACCTGCATTATTCAGCATATCATACCAATGAAGGCAGGCATCAAGCCATTTCAGCAGCAATTGAGGAGGATGCACCCTACTCTCAAACCTTTGATTCAAAAGGAATTGAAGAAGTTACTTGATGCTAAGATAATCTTTAAGGTCCGGCATTCCAAGTGGGTTGCTAACCTAGTTCCCGTAACAAAGAAGTCAGGAGAGATAAAGCCAAATTATTCTCTGCAACATCGATACATCCTGACAGCCACCAACTATTTCACCAGATGGACAGAGGCTTCCCCATTGCGCAAGATCAATGAAGATGTAGTCATCAGTTTCTTGAAAGAGAACATCATAAACAGGTTTGGGGTTCCAATCTCCTTAGTATTTGATAATGCCACTTATTTCTCGTCTTTTAAAATAAATGAATTTATTTATGAAAGGGGAATTAAATTGCATTATTCGGCCAATTACTACCCCCAGGGAAATGGACTAGCTGAGTCTTCGAACAAAAACCTCATCTGAATTCTCAAGAAGACTATGATTGAAAATTAGTGAAGTTGGCATATAGCTCTCCCAAATGCCTTATGGGCAGATAGGGTGACTCCAAAGAATGCATTAGTGGATTCCCCTTACACACTTGTCAATGTCAAGGAAGCCATCCTCCCTCCCAACATATTACTTCCATCCTTGCAGTTGTCCCAAGCCTCTCGAGGGTCTGGTAGTCAGGTTTTACAATCCAAGATTGACACCCTGCTTCAACTTGAAGAAGCCCGGCAGAAATCCAAGAACCAATTCCACCAACACCAAGATATAGTCAAAAGATGGTTCGATAAAATGAAGTATGGTAAAAGAAGTTTTGAAGTAGGAGATTTAGTTCTGAAATGGGACCATCCTCACAAAGGAAAGGGAATGCACTCGAAATTCCAACACTTATGGGTATACCCTTACCAAATTTCTGCAAAGCTCGTCCCATCCACTTACAAGCTAACTGACCTCTAGGGAGAGGAAGTAACCCTTCCCCTCAACAGCCTCGCCTTGAAACAATACTTTGCATAGTCTCGTTGAGGTTTTCTGTACATAAATAAAGGATTTGTTTTTTTCTTTTTACTTTTTACTTTGGTCCCTTGTTTTATGTTGTTTCAGCCAAGTTGTCCTCTTTTCTGAATATTTGATTTTTCCCTTTCCCCTTTCCTTTGTATAGCTTTTTCCCGCTAGCCCTAAAATTGGGCCTTTCGTGAAGATAGATCTCTCAAGAAATATCACAACTCATGAAGCTGGAAATGCACCCTCAAAAGAAAGTTTATCTATGCATTTTGGCTTTGATGATCATTTTCCAGAATGAAGAGATCTTGTTCTGTTGGTCGCATTAGCCCCTGTTTAATAGCATAAATTCATGATTATCTTTATCACTATCTTCGAGCTCCATCCACCCTCACATTTATAAGCGTCTCAAGAATATCGTTGTAGTTAGACCCACGGAAAGGAAGCACATCTTGAAGGCATAAGGTATTAAAATGACTCCATGCTACAAATCTAAAGCCAAAAGAGCTTATAATCAAGAGTCTGTTTTCCAGAAAATATTGCCTCCATTAAAGCATGGCTAAGAACAATAAGGACTTTTAATTTAAGCAGCCACACCAAAATTCCCAGCAGAGTTCTTCTCCGTCTGTGACCACAAGAAACCAAGAAAATATCCTGCTCACACAAAAGGACATCAATGGATTGAAGAATTCAGGAAAATGGCTAAGTCTTGAAGACATTTTTTATGGAATACTCACACGACAAAAGTCGCTAATTAAAGAACATCCAAAAGGATGCAAGCAGCATGGGAATGAGGAACAAGAGAATAGTGTCTACGAGATGTTGTTACAATCTTGTGGAGTCCGATGACAGTGGTCATCTGAAAGATGGATCTTCTAAAAATGAACCCCATATTTTGGCCCTTGGAGAGTTTTAAGGATGTCTTTATCGAAGCTACCCTTTCTTAATGACCAATGGATGAAGTGATCACTTCCTTTACGCAAATTCGAACGCTCAAGCCGACTGTTGCACATAAGGTTAGCAACTTTTAAAATTTCCTATGGACGAGAGAGAGTTTTTCAGAGATCTATGTTCGCCAGCGATTCGCCAATTGCTGTTGCTGCAACATCCTTCCCAAAATTGAAGAAGATATTTGGAGCCCCTCCTTCTATACATTTTGTAACAAGTATTTTCCTTGTCTTTCAGATTTATTTTTCTCTCTAACTTGGAAAAATTTCAACACTTGCTTCCCAAAAGTTTTCTCATTTATTTTTTCTAACGTAAAGTCACCTTTTCTCTTCAGTGCAAGTTTTAACCATAAATATCCCGCCTTCGGCGCAAGTTTCGATAATAAGACTTCCATCTTCGACGCAAATTGCAAACCTAATTCTTCCTCTTCGGCGCAAGTTTTAACTCTATTTTTGTTCCTTTTGGCGCTTGAGTCAACTTTGATCTACGCGCTTTTGGGCGGGTTTCCAAGGTCTATTATGGCCACCTGCGGTGCAAGATTAAATCCTAAATTGGCATCTCGTGGCACAAGTCCTAAGACTAATTCGACCGACATTGGCGCAGGTCGTAGATCTATTTTGGATGCCTTTTAGGTGCAAGCTTTATCCATAGCCTAGCCTGCCATGGTGCAGAATTTAACTCTAAATCTACCGACGTGAAAGCTCTTTTGCTCCTTTTGGTTTGGTCCAAATTAGCGCATTTTTTTATAGGTGCAAGCGTTATGTCTAAAACCCCGCTGATGCAAAATTCTTATCCCTAAAAGCGCCGCTTCAATCACTGCGCCTCGCTATTCGATGTAGCTTACAGGTCGCGGTTTTAAGTTTAAGTACGCCGCTCGTTGCGCCATTTCAAGCCCCAGAAACTCCGACGGAGCTTTATCTCCGGTACAACCCCATCACCACGGATTTTTGGCACAAAATCACCGCTATTTGCGCAGAAGCATAGCATTGTGATTGCCGCTTGGGCGCAGGACTCAACCTTTAACTCGTCGCTTAACGCAAAACTTAAAGTTTCGCTCGCCGCTTAGCGCATAGTTTAACCTTATGCTCACCGCTTGGCGCAAAGATATTTTTGGTTTGTGTGCGCCCTGCTTTGTGAAATTCACCGAATCCCTTATTTGTGCTACCTTGCTCATTGCATTTTGACATGCTTAGAAAATCCTCCCGGCGCAAAGCTAAGCTCGTGGATTCAGACTCAGACGTAGAAATAAAACAAGAAGCCAAGCAAAAACAGGAGGCTAATGCAGCCGAAAAGGAAGAATTAGCAAAACTGCAAGCAGAAAGGGAGGTAGTCGAATTGGAAGAGGTGGCAAGGCTGCAAGAAGAAGAAGAAGTCAGAAAGGAAAAATAACAAGTTCCATCTGATCCGCGACCCATGGACTTAGATCTGCCAAAGAAAGACCCTCCAGGGATAGCTGATACTGGAGTTGTTCCTACTGATGAATTAGAACTAACCCCGTACAACCCCAAGCAACAGCGCCAAGTGGCCAACCTGGATTCCGTTTATTTTCATGAAAGTAAGAAGGCTATTATTGGTAGATTAGTTAAGAAAGTGGAAATTGGGTTGGCATTATCCAGTCAGTCGAGCCACCCACGCAAGCCGAAGTAGAGGAACCATCGGGATTCGTAGAGCCGGCACAAGCGAACATCCAAGCTGAAATCGGCGAACCAGCGGAAGTTGAAAAGTCAGCAAAAGCAATTGATACATCCAGTCCTTAGTTGGTTTTAAATGAAATAAATGGACAAGCACAGCTAGAATTTATTTTGGTTACATATTTTGTAAAAGGACAGCTCTATTATTAGTTTGTCTTATTAATCAATAGAAGACAAAAAATTTGTTCCCTCCTAGGTTTAGGGCTAGGTTTTGGGAAAAGGAAAGCATTGTAAATCTATAAATAGACAGATAGAAGAGAATGAAAGGACTTTTGGTAGACGAATGAAATTTATTCCTTGTATGTGACTACTTTTCTACTTGCTCCAAGAATTGGATTTTGCCTAATGAAAGCCTGGGAGAAGGCGTTTTTGCCTAGAAGATGTGTCAAGTGTGTGCTGGATTATTCCTGTATCATTCACATATTGCTGTGAGATCATTCTTTGCTATCAAGAATTGTTTCTATGTGATGAATTCTCTTACATTTTCCTGTGCCAATTTGTTTATCTCAAATGAGTAATGGAATGTATTAAATAATTTGAAGCTATCTTCAATATCTATCATATTCTGGTGTAGGCACATCTTTATGATTAAATGGCTATTTGTGTGATCTTTAGGTGTTTCTTGTAGTTTATTACTCATATCTACAGTTTGCTCCTTGCAAGGATAGGTTAAATTTGCTTACACAGTTTTAGATTAATTTAGATTAGCTACCTGCATTTAGCTTAGGGCAATTTCATTTCATCTTTAAAATAAAATAGATAAACGGTGGATCAGGCTGCGACCGGTGCAAAGATCAAGAATCTTTAAATCTTATGGTAGCCAGAACCGTTAAGCGGATGGATTCCCCACACCAAACGGTGAGCGACCTAATTGGGCTTGCTTACCGTGGAGAATCCCTTGCTGCTTGATGCTGCGATTTTTGGCGCATCAACACACCACTACAAGTAGCCAAAGAATATCAAGTTACATGATTGTTTTATTCTTGTAAATGATGTTTTTGAAAGTCTTTTGAATTAATTCTAATGAAAATAAGAAGAAGTTGGCATAGAATGGTCGTGTTCAACGATGGGTCCAAAAACACTTTTGGAATTAAGTTGAATTTGAATAATTAAAGGAAGAGAGATCACAACCAGTTCAATCAATGATTAACAAATTCATGAATAAGAATATGTCAATGTTAAGAATCCTTGATGTGTCTTGGTGATAACCTTGAAGCAATTATGGCTTGTTGAACAAGAACGTTAACAATAAAGTCACCTCTAGAAATGCCATGGTTTAATGATCCAACAACAAATTGGTTTGGATAATGTTTTATATAGTAATGTGTCAACACAAAATTGTCAAGCAACAAGCTGTCCCTCCCTCATAGTGCCCAAAAAAAAGTAAACAAACCCAAAATCAACCCCTTCTCTTAGATAGGTTGGCCCTACTAAGATGCAATCATGTGTATAAATAAGAAGGGAGTTCACCTCGTTTATGATTGGTGTTGTGTGAATCAAATTGATTATCTTTGTCACTGAAAATCATAGATGGAAGAGAACGATAGGGTACAAATTGGATAGGTCTTTTAATCTTTCCAATTGTAGAATATGTGTGATTTGTAGCTAAATTTCTTGGTTGAAATAATAGGTTATGTCTTTATGTTTGGGCTCTAGAAATCATAGAAATCACAGGATACACCTTTGTGCTTACGTTCTAAAACAAGGGATATCGGTGTGTGAAGAAATGAGCTAAGATAGCAGTGAAGGTACATAGATAAGATGGAAATGGTACATGAGATTTAAGGCAACATGATGAAGAGCAAAGGCATTGAAAGATATTTCCAAGCTAGTATTTGTTCTTTATTTTTTCTTATAGGAATTGCTTGAATTACAAATAGATACATCGATGGTGAGATCTTGATCAATGATGCAAGCATAAAATATTTTACTTAGGCCACTTAATTGAGTATTGAGGAAAATCGACACACTCCTCTACATGGAAGTACTAAAATGAATGGGTACTAAATATTCTAGGGATTCAAATCATTGATAAACCTATGAGAAAATACAAGTTAGTGTGGAGATCCTCGGGATCTAAAATAGAAAAAAAAGTATTGAATAACTACAACTATACGTCTCACAAGTCAACCCCTATGTTAAGAAGATGGGACAAAAAACAATAGGAATCAAGGATTACAGATCGATGAATCTTTGAGTCCTACAAAACTAGAACAATGGAATTTGGTTGGATCCTCTAAAGTCTTTCTACAAAAGTGAAGAAATGATGACAAATGAATAAATTGCTATGTCAATAATGAGGATGCTTGGGGCTAGAATGGACTGTTCATTTGACTGCTACTAGTAAACATATCAAATTGTTTTATGGTAATTAGAGATTGAATATTTGAGCTCATGATGATGATTTGAGGTATGAATTTTAGTGTTTTGAATATTTGATGCTATACTCTATTTTGAAAGCATTCCTCTTGAGAGGTTTTGAGATTCTAGAATGGCATTTATATCAAGTCTGATAATATCAAATGACAATGCTATGAGGCTGATCAAGAATGAGACATTACTGCTTTGAATAGAAGACTATGAAGAAATATGTGGATTAAGGTATGAAAAATGAGAACAACGTATGAAAAAGATGATAGGGAGTCTGTATATAAAGGTTTTGAGGAATGTATATTGATAATATGAAGAAGAGATAAAGAATGCAAAGCTTGGTTGCAAAGTTGTTTATTTGGGTATGAATTGCTAAAATGCATATAGTGTATAAGGTACAAGAAATAGATTAGATGTGAAAGTGGAAGTTACATGAATCCAAGTGTGTTATAGGAATTCAAGGGTGTCACAAGAACATAAGGGTGTTACAGGAACTGAAGGGTTTTATAGGAACAAAAGGGTGTTGGAGAAACTGAATAATACTACTGAGAAGCTATATTTTCTACAAAAATGAAGAAAAGAATGAGGACTTTGTACAACAAGAGTGAAGATAGTGTTTATGGATTGAATACAAAACACAAGAATATTCATTTTAGGGTGGAAAGGTGTTGAAAGGAAGGGATTTGGAGCTTCCTTTCAGTCAGTGTTGAAAGGAAGGGAGTTGGAGCTTCCTTTCAGTCGGTGTTGAAGAATCTAGGGGGTTTGTGCCTCCTTCCAGTTGGCACTGGAGAATCGAGGGATTTTGTGCTTCTTTCCATTTAGTGCTGAAGAATCCACGGGGTTGTTTCCTCCTTATAGTTGGTTTTAGAGAATCCATGGGGTTGGTTCCTCCTTCCAATTGGTGTTGGAGAATCATTGTAATCATCATTTATTAAAAAAACATCTCTCTGTGGTTTTCTCCCTTATTGGGTTTCCACATTAAATATTTGTGTCTCTTGTGTATTTATATGATGACTAATTTTGTTGAAAGTTAATGAGGATGGTAAATCAAATACGAAAGTTAAAAATATGTTCTATATATATTCACCGCTTCTCTTAGTATAGTTGAATATTACAACGTATCCATCTTAATTCTAGATATGCCAAGCGATGAGGGGGGTCAAACCCCTGAAAATACAAACCTTTTTTCAAGTTTTAAACTCTATTTTTTTTTCCTTAAGGGATTCAATCCCTCTCAGTGCTTGATATATTTGGAATTAATATGAATCTTATCTAAATTTATTTATAATATAACATTTTATATATGCTTATTTCTATGTTTATTATTGAGTTTTGATCTTCATATATAAGATTCTAAAATTAAAAGCAGTGTTTGAATGGTCATTTCTCTCATTGTATAAAATTAGATGACATTTCCCTAACAATATTTTGTGCAATTGGGGTTGATTATAAGGTTATTCATTTCCTTGAAATGACTATATTTATTTATGTTTTATGTTAAGGTTTATAGAATAAGGTTCTGTCGATTTAGGTGAGGTGTGTTAGTGTTTAGGGATTAAGGATTAAGGGATAGAGTTATGGATAATAATTAATTATTATGGGTTATGTTCTTAGTTTAGATTTAATTTCTAAGGATTGTGGATTAAAGGTTGAGGATTAGGATCAATCATTAATGAATCGATGATTGAGGATTAAGGATTATGATCAAGGAATAGGGTTAATAGTTGATAGTTGATATTAAGGGTTAAGGGTTGAGGGATAGGGGTAAAAAGTTTAAGCATTGAGGAATAAGAATATGATGGTTGTGGTTAAGGGTAATGTTTCGAGTTATGGTTTTGGCGTTAAGTTTTAGAACTTAAGGTTTTATAGTGAATAAATTTAGGGTTATGTGTTAAGGATTAAGGCTCGAAAGTTTTAAAATTAAAGATAAGGACCAAATTTTATAGTGTTAGGGTTATTGGTACCTAAATTTATTTATGAAAGGGTTAATGATTTAACATTACAAAATAAGAATTATGGGGGCATGGAATCACTTAATAAAAAAATATTTAAAACATGTACATTAGTGGCTTTATACAATTTCTCTCTAACTTTAAAGTTTTATAAGTTCCAGGGACAGATTCATTGTGGGTTTCTCGTTTCAGGTCTTATAAAGTGACAACTTCAATTCAACCACTGTAGATTTTACAGAATGTTGTTGCACATAAAAAATCATGAAGGATTTTATTCGGTACATGGTATTCTCAAATATTTGTTAAGCTGTTTCAATATTTCTAACTTCATCTCTAAGAATGCTGAAGGAATTGATACATATACAGCTTATGCATGTTAATTTGGTAATTGATGAGCTTCCATTTTAATCCCTCCATTTCTTGATTGATTCTCCTTACTGGGGATGTTCGATTCTCCTTAACATTCCATTAGCTTCATATCCGCATTCTAATCTTCTAGATGAATGGTTTCGGGCAAGAAAAGACTGACACGCTCTATCCTAAACTCGGTTCTTTCTCACAATGATAGATCCATAAAAAAATTTATGCTATAACTGTCTTTGCAAAATGGCCATGGCTATTTGTTGCAGTTGTCCAACGATGTATTTTTCTTAGTTTAGTGTTCGTTTTACGTTACACTGATTCTTTTTGTTGTCTCTTGGATTAGTGTTGAAGGCCTTGAATGGTCCATAAGATTCAAGAATGATGTACCCATTCCTCACCCTAAAGGATGTCCTATAATTGGAAGATTAATGGATACGAGCAGGCTCTCTTGACACATTCCCAACCTGTAAAGGCTGGTGGAGCTCTGGTGGAGCTTACAATATTCTTCCCACTCTAGGGCTGTGGCAGAAAGATGCCAAGATTCTTTTTCTAGGCCTAGATAATGCAGACAAGACTACCATTCCAACCTTTTATCCCATGTTAAATTTTTTTTATAAGCACAATATATTATTGTTGATCTTGCTGAAACCAACATGAATGCCATTACATTGATAATACTATTGCCATCTAGAGTAGAATAAGAAGATGCTATGAAGCCACCTTGTGCTTCCCTTTAGTTCAAACATAACCAGAAACATGATTATGCTTTTGAACCACCCTAATCTAGATGTGATAACTCATTAATAAATTTATATATTGACATATCAAAGGTGAAAATTAGTCATGAGTGTTCCACACAGACCTACTGGTAGACGCAATTTAGTAATTCCATCCCTGTAGTTCTTTTGCTTAACCTCTAGATTGGCATCGCTATAGCTCTTATCATTCATTTCTATAGATAGAAAGTCGGTAGTAATCCTTCATTCCCCATAAGGAGTGAGGTGATTTTGAGAGTGCACTAGATCCCCATGGGGAGTGTTGAAGAAAAATCATGAGTGGGAAAACCACATCAATTTACATTGTAAGCCGCTGGCATGAAATAGTGAGAATGTGGTTCCTATAGAGTTACATTTGAACAATGAGCTTTGCTAGTGGAAGATCATAATCAGTTTCTGAGGGAAAAACTCAAGAATATGAATGGTATGTGCTTTGTTTTATATAATCCTGTATATACAAACCTTTTGATAGAGTGTTGGATATATAAAATTTTCTATCGAGAAGTTGGGTCTATGCTCTGTCAATAGTGAGTTTGCATTTGGTAAGGTTAGTTTGTACTAATAATGTGTTTGTTCATTCCATACTCTATGTCATTGTTAATATAACACCATGGAACAATACTTATTCAAATCACCCATAAATGCAAGTTTTTGTCTTCTGAGGATGGGGCATTTCCTAGTGTAGCCTCCTTCAAGATTTCCCTGGACATTTATAATAAGTGTTTTCATTCCATTCCTGCACTGAACATTTACAGTGAGTGTTTTCATTCCATTCCTGCAGAAAATCGAAGAACAAATTCCTTCTCTCGATTTAATTTGCGCTTTCAGATTTATCTTTACTAAACAACTGAAAGCGGTCGAACAATTGTTCCTGTAGGTATTTGACTACTACGAGAACATGAACTAGAAACAGTCACACGACTACCAAAAACACTACTAGATAAAAACATTTCTGGCTCCATATAAAACTGATCCCTAAATGAAGATAGAAGGGCATAACAAGCAATAGAACTGTGCACATAACAAACCAAATATATGTCAAAAACATCCCTTTAATATATGAACAAGGTATATATATTCACGATTAATTAGCACTCAAATCTTATCTGTAGAAACTCATCGTTAACAAGGAAGCCATAAATATTGCACAGCGGCAGCATCCATCACCCCGGTCGACCATGAATATTCTGACCAGTTAGATTAGATGAGAAGTCAGTCACAGGATCTGGATCATGTCTCATAAGGCCGCAGTGAATCTCCTCAAAGGTAATGCGACAATCTTAGAAACCTCATACTTTTTCTTCGTGACCATTATATTATTCATAGAAGGTGCTCGTATCTTCAACGGTAGTCGCGAGCTTGAGTGGGACAACTGGAGGATTGCAGATAGCACGCTTCAATTCCCTGTCAACTGGAGGATGCTTGAAAACACGTTTCACTTCTCGGAGATCCGGAACAGACTTGAATGCATTGCGTGGGTGGTCCGTAATTGCTGCAAATGCATGGTATAGGCCTCTAGGATCCCTAAATTTAACATTCTCTATGAATTTAGAATTTAATATATCCAGATATTATTTATCTAATTCCTTAATGTTGAACCTAGCTATTAATTTTCTATTTTAAAGAAAAATTAATATTGTGATAATATTTTTTATTAATAATGAAAAAAATATTTTTTAATTTAATTTTAGTATCCTCTACCACTATACTATATATTGTATTATAAAAAACTAAATTGAGAAATATAAATAATCCCACTATTCTATATATTTTTCTACCAAAACAAATATTGAAAAAATAAATAAATAAGCTCATATATGATCTCATGTAGTCTTTTTCAATTCATTAATATAATGTCCATAGAGTCATGGGTTAAGGGTTTAAGGATAAGCAAAAGGGTTGAGGGTTAAGGAATAGGGATGAATGGTTAAGCCAATACCTCGTGAATTGAGGGCTTACCCAATAACATTTCATGGAAATGGATGAATATTGATTGTATGGATGACAAATGTTAGTGGTCATGAAAGGTATTATTATACAAGTAGGGACATAATCACAAGGTGTGGTGGAGGTGACTCACCATGAGTTGTTTTCCTCCACCGATCCCAAGGTCATTGGAATTGAACAAGTAGAATGTGATCTCCTCATGGATGTGATAGAACGCATAATGCTTGGCATGGCCCATGAGGATGTGATGGAATCCATATAACTTCCCAAGTGGGTGTTACCTAGATAACATTTTTTTTCAATTTAAACATTAGAAACAATTAAATAAATTGGATTTATTCAAACGAAGTATTTAATATAGAAATCAACTTATAAGGAAGGCATGCCATAATATAAGAATGCATTCAACAATTTCACACATAATCACCATAAACTAGAAATACTTAAATTGATAACATAATTTAAGCATGGCAACATGTACCAATGGTCCTTATCTTTACTAGAGTCTAGATGTTGAACCATCGGTGATCCATGAACAATATACTAACTAGGAGGGGTTCATTACACCCACGGATCACTCATCATGCCCCCTAAACTAATGAAACTACTTTCATAGGTATCTCCCCTCACGCAAGGTTCAATTTTAATGAGGTGAGGAAAGTAGGTGACACAAAAATCTCTGCAAGTCAATTCCATAACGCCCTTAGGCTTATGGGGTGTGTTATCCCCATAGGAATTCTAAGTCTCTTTTTAGAACTACGCCTAGGCATCAATAGATTTTGTTTGTGTTTGAATTGGTTTGGTCATTGAGTAGAAATATTATAATCAATAATTTATGTAACTTGCTTTCATTGTAGAATAAATAGATAGATATTCATAATCATGTGAAGAATGGTGGGAATTACTTATTACACAAAGGAAAATGACATATATATGAATGAATGACTGGCATGAGAACAATTACTGGTAGAAGTAATTATTTATCCCATGATATAGAAAATGTGCTGAGCAGATAGAATTCAATAGTTAAACAAAAAGATAATTGCAAAGTTAACAAGGATCATTACATAGAAAACAAGATTAATTTGAAGTAATACATTATGAATATTGCACAATATATTAAACGGAAAATAACACCCACCATAACATTTGGATCAAATATCAGATGGAAAGCTGCCCCCAAAGTTTGTATTGTACTCTGTTAATCAATTACATAAGAATAAAAGAGATGGAACTAAAAAATAGTGTGATAGACTATATGTATCAGAATATTTGAATATCCATAGGATTCATTACAAATATTAGATGGTTACAACACAATGCTTGATCATACAAATCCTCTTGAGAAGTTACACTTCCTTCAAAAAATAGTCGACCATTCTCCACAGGTCTATAGTCCTATTTATAGATTTAAGTTTTATAGTTTGTTACAACAAAATATCTGTTAGATAACATATTTCAATTACAGTACATTATGGAAAAATTGTTTAACAAAAAACACGCATTAACTTATTTGATATTGGATGGAAAGTAGAAGTGCTTGGGGCCCTCCTTGCTGAGTTGGTTGTTGTGGTGGCTGAATTGGCTGTGATGACGAAGCTCTGATGGTTTTTTGCATCATTGTTGTTCTCTCTTTCTTCCTGATTTGAAGTAACTTGGTAATATTTTTCCATTCTTTGCCCAAAGGATACTGAAATACCTTCATTTCTCTCAAGGCCATGTCTAACTCAGTGTAATGCTCATAGGTTGGATTTGGAAGGGATTTGGAGATCGAATGCAATTTGGCAAGTATCTCAAAGTCAGTGTGTAACTTTTCAAACACAGTCCTACCTTCCATATCTCCTTGGACATCGACCAGATTTACTTTAGAGTTGTGTTCTTCCATCAAATATATACTATAATGTTCCTTTGGGTATAAGTATCCATTTCCATCCCAAGGAGGGGGAATACCTTGTTTGACAAGATTAGTGAACATAGCATTGAAGGAATGAACATCATGAGACAACTGATTTTCCATATCATTCACATTTTGAGCTAGTATACCCTTATTTATTACCTTTTTGGCCTCAATACAAATTTTAGTCCCTTATTGCATAATCTTGAAGATCTTCATAATATTTTTCATTAAGGAGCTCTGTCACTACTTTTAGAGTATTAGGCCTCTTATCTAGACTGCTCAGTATATTTCGAGAGTCTCGAGATGCTATCAAAGAAAGCTCCCATTCTTCCTAGGAGATAGTGAAATAATTCCAATGATTGGTTATATGATCCTAGATCAGATGTTTAGATGCTCTCAACAAAGGCTTCCCACTCAGTTTCTTAGTCAATATTTCAATGTCTTTCTGCAAATTAACCTTTCACTGTTGCAACTCTGAAATGATAGTGTCTTTCATGACGATCTCTGCATTCAAGCTATTAACTTCATCTCCCTTCTATCTCAACTCATATTTTATTTTATTCACTTGAGCATCTTTAATGCTCATTTCAGCCATGGTCTTGGCCAATTGGTCGGTAGGATCTGCTGAACATAAGGTTTTCAAGGCTATAACTTTGGTCACCAAAATATCTTGGTTTTACTTCTTTATCTCATCAACTTCTTTCTCAAGTGCTACAGCCATCTATTTTCCTGTCTCGTTCTCAGCAATTCCCTTTTCTAGCTCTACTTGCACTTCTATTAATTCTTCCATCTGTGGATGCTCAATTACAGGCATATTCAACTTTTTCTTTAAGGATGCAATTTACTTATCCTCTTCTTTCAACATATTTTGGACGAGAACTAAATCAGTAGGATCCTTTACCAATTTACCAATTTTTTGTTCTATATCAGTAATATTTATCTACTTGGATTTGGTTGATTACTTTTCATTTTTAAGCTGATGTTCAAGTCTGTTGACTAATTCCTACAGTCTATTAGTACTCATGGTATATTTCAGGATGTCTTGGTATACACCTTCTCCTATTTTCCTATGTGATTCCATGATATCTTTATGATGAAAATAATCTAAATTAAAGGTGACCTGAGTGGTCTTGTAATTTAAAGGTAATTTATTTCCACCAGGAGAAATGGGCTCTAGAATAGCCATCTTGAGAGCTCCATGTCTTAAATCAAGTGCCGATAAAATCCTTGCTTGATCACCAACAAAAATATCTTTCAATTTGGGAAAAGACTCTTTTGCAGGTCCACAATATCATCTTTAATTTGAACATAGACACCGAATAGTCCAGCCTTGACTGGAGAGGTTTGAGTAGTCGCCAGCATTTCATGTTGAGAATATCTACCCTGCTCATGTTTCCATATGGTCGATGGAAATTTTCCAAAATAATTGGTGTGTTGTAGCTACAACAGATCCCATCTAATTCAAATAAGATGGGAGCCCCATTTTCAATTTTGCTTGAAGTTAGTGATTTTTTTAAGTCATCTAATCATTTGATTAAGGCTTGTTTGAATCTTGTTAAACCACACTTATGCTCATATTTTAAGCAAATTAAGTTTTTTTTTTCTCTGCACTTAACCAGCCCATTAATTTGGTTTGTTGAAAAGTCTGAAAAGTTGGAAGTCGGATTTAAATTCATCAATTTTTTATTAAGTCTCCCGACTCCCAACACTTGGCTTCGCTGCTAAAAACTTTGCAGGATTTGGAAGTCGAAGAGTGTTGATATTCATATACGTTTTCACCCCCGACTCTTGACTCCCAACTTATAAAAAAAAGCATAAATATGAGGAAGTCGGAAGTCAGGATGGTTTACCTTTTATTTCAACTTCTCATCCCGACTCCCAAATTTTACATAAACATGATAGCGTAAAGAAGCAGTCAACAGGTTTTCATGTTGGTATAATTTTTCGATCCCGACTCCCAACTTTCGACTTTACGTCACCTCAAATAGTGAAGTCAGCAATCGGTAGGTTCTTGTTTTGGCACCTATTTTTCTCCTTGACTCCCGACTCCCAACTATTGTGTAACCATGAATGTCGAAGTAAACAACCAACATACTTTCACCCATATACTAAGATTTACCCCCGAATCCCAACTCCCGATTTTGCATGGATCCACATCGACAATCCAATTCATACGCCTGATGTCATATATCACTACACGCACCAAATATTTTGAATTCTATGCTGACCAATGGAATTGATCGCTAGTTTAAAACTTAACCATCAATCTCGTTGTCTAGATACTCCAATTAATCTATAATTAATGGTGGTTTAATTTAATCTCTACTTAACCAAGATTTGAATTTCCAACCATTACAGCATAGTAGCTTCTTGCTCGAGCACACAGTAGCTTTGTATTTGGCGTTCGATCCTTTCTGAATTAGGTTAAATTCTCATTCAATTCGTAGGTATGGTTTAGTTAGTATAATTATGATAGATGTTTTTTTGGGTTACTTAAATCAACACCTGTGAACCATAATTAAATTGATAACAACAATTAATAATAAAATAAAATAGTCTTTTCTTGGGATATTACATCCCTCCTCGTTTAGAACAAAAACGTCTCGGTGTTCTAGGGACTTGAACTAAAACCGTCAAATAAGGAGGGGTATGCCTCTTTCACTGCAGTTTCATTCTCCCAAGTGGCCTCTTCAGGCCCGAAGTGCTTCCATTGCACTTTCAGCTAGATAATGGTTTTCTTTCTGAGTGACACCTCTCTCTTGTCCAGAATATGAAGGGGCTCCGATACAAATTCCCCTTCGGGTTCTACCTATAACAAGGACCAATCAATGACGTGTTTAGTATCATAAACATATTTCTTAAGTAAGGATGCATGAAAAACATTGTGCAATTTTACATGTGCTGGCAGTGCTAGTTCATATTCCACTGGCCCTTTCTTGGCCAAAATTTCAAATGGTCTGCAAAACCTGGGAGCTAGTTTCCCGCATTTGCCTAAAGTTAAGGAGATTCTTTTGGATTTTACTTTCAAGTAAAGATGCTCCCCAACTTTATACTCTTTTTCCTTTCTTTTTCTGTCCACATAGCTTTTATGCCTATCTTGGGCCTCTTTTAAATTTTGTTGTACCTTAACAACTAGCTATTCTAAATCTTTTAAAAGATCCGGCCCCAACATGATCCGATCCACCGGGCTTTCCCAAGTCACCAATGTCCTGCATTTTCTGCCATAAAGTACTTCATTGCAGGTGTAGCTTTCTCAACATGGACAAGAGAACTAGCTCCAAGGTCGCAGCTAAGGAATTGAAGTTCAAGGAACCCAAATTTTGATTTTACTTAGACACAAATGCTAGAGTCTCAGATACCCTCTCTCTTGACTGGTCAAGGATTTATGGCATTTTCTGTTAGTTTTTCATCATTTAATTCAATATGATCTAGGATCTTAACTGAGATAACAACATGTACAACATATCAAACACAAGAAACAAGAGACACAAAGCATTTCACCGGGGAAAACCAAGAAGGTGAAAAACCCCGCAACTTCCTCAGAGATAGAATGAGCACCAATACAAATATCACAAGGATCAAACACAAAAGATAGATTTCTCCAACAGCTACTCCTCCTCCACTTGTGCACACTCCTCTCTCTCAAATATGGGAGTTGGATGAGTGAGTGAGTGAATGAATAGAATGAGAGACTCACACTCTCTATTTATACAATGACTTGACCTACCTTTAACTCTAACTGGGCCGACCTCCCTTAGGATAGTCTAATAACCCATTACCACTTGTCACTGGACCAACCCCACTAGGGTGGTCTAATAACCCTTTAACCCACATGACTCATATAGGTCCGACCCCACCAAGGTGGTCTAATAACCCATCAAATATAAGTTACGACACTTACAATGTAACTTGTGACACTTGCAAATACAAATGACGACACTTCCAACCAGAGGAATAATACATCTCCGTTGGGGATACAATAAAGTACAAATGTAATACATACAATATACAAGTGAATATCTTCCGAAGTTACAAATACATCAACACTCCCTCTTAACTAGGAAGGTATTCTCTTGACACATGTCATCAATACATAAAGGGACAAGTCTTCAATTCTGGTGTTGGATCATCGTCACTGGATCACGGAGAATCATCATCACTGTTGTTGTACTCTTCATCTCGATCACTGGTACTATCTCTCAATTCTTCTCTTCATAGGAGGTTCTACAAAGCCAACCCTTTTTTCATGATGGATGTAGGCCTAGCCTCCTATAGGTATTCATCATCTCTGTGAGCTGGCCATCATGTGGAATCCTCGGGGTTGATTACGTGCATCAACAAAACCTCGAAAGAGCATCTTAGGAGTGATTATGAGCTTATTTCTCAACCTATCAAATCTCCTAGGACTTTTACATGTGACCTCCACAAAACCTTAAAAGAGTGTCTTGCGACCTGCAAGTTCTCTAAAGAGAATCCGAGGACTGATTACGAGCTTACTGATCAACCTATCGGATCTCCAGGACTGATTACATGTGGTCTCCACAAAACCTTAAAAGCATGTCTTGCGACCAACAAGATCTCTAAAGAGCATCTCATGACTTTTATGTGCCTAGCACAACCTGTTCGGATCTCCAGGACTGATTACATGTGGTCTAGCAAAACCTTAAAAGAGTGTCTTGTGACCTGCAAGATCTCTAAAGAGCATCCCAGGACTTTTACGTGCCTAGCAAAACCTGTCTGGATCTCTAGGACCAATTACATGCTTCTGCACAACCTGTCCACAACCATGGAGTATCAGCTTGATACTCATGATCAACCTGATCATCCTCGCACGGAGTATCATCCTAATGCTCATGATCATACTGATCATCTTCATACAGTGCATCATCTTGATGCACATCATCATCACATGATCATCCTGATCATCATCATAGAATCATCCTGATGCATATCATCATCACATGATCATCCTGATCATCATCATAGCATCATCCTGATGCATATCATCATCACATGATCATCTTGATCATCATACAGAACATCATCCAGAGCATCGTCCTAATGATCATCACACAGCACTTACATCCACAATCATGGGAAGTATCCTCCTACAACCATGCTTGGAATAGCTCCTGAAAAATGTGTCAGGTCACTTCCTCCTCGAAGTATCTTCTATCTTAAGAACACCAAGCCTATGTCTGAAGTACTTGAACTTCACTTTGACTAGTGGTTTGGTCAACACATCTCCAATTTTCTCATTCGTCGCAACATACTGGAGCTTCACTGCTCCTCTCTACACCATATCCCTGATATAGTGATACTTGATCTTGATGTAATTCGACTTGTCATGGAACACAGAGTTATCTGAAAACTTCACACAACTCTGGTTGTCACAAAATATACAAGTATCATCCAACTGGAGATCAAACAAATCTGACACTAACTTCTTTATCCATACTGCCTCGCAATTGGCCGAACAAGCCGCGACATATTCTGCTTCAGCTGTACTCAGTGCTACGCAGGATTGCTTCCTGCTAAACCAATTAATCACACCTAAACCCATACTGAAGCAACACCCCGAAGTGCTCTTCCTCTGTGCAGCACTGCCTACCCAATCTGAATCAACATAACCCTCTAGGTTAACCTTTTTGATTCGCATCATACTTGAGCCCATAATCAATCGTACCCTTCAGGTACCTCAGAATATGCTTTACAACAATCAAGTGAACATGTCTAGGATCCATCAGGAACTGGCTCAAGGTGTTCACAACAAAGCAAATATCTAGTCTCGTGTTCATCAAGTACATCAAGGACCCAATCATCTGACGATACATCATGGCATCAACCAACTCTGATGAAGCACCACTCAATAGCTTCAGGTTCGATGCCATAGGTGTGGCCATGGCCTTGCATTCCATCATCCCGAACCGATTCAGGATCTCTACTGCATACTTCCCTTGTCCAAGGATGATTCCATCTGCTCTCTGCCACACCTCCATACTTAGAAAGTAATGCATCATACCCAAGTCCTTCATCTCGAACTTAGCAGCAAGCTTCCTCTTCGTGTCGGCAATCAACCTATCCTCACCCGTCATAAATAGGTCATCCACATATAGTAGGAGTATCACTGCATTTCCTTCCTCGACCTTGTAGTAAAGGTTAGAATCCACTTTACTCTTGGTAAATCCCAAACTGGTTAGGAAGCTGTCTATCCTGCCATACCATGTCCTAGGTGCTTGTTTCAATCCATAAAAGGATTTCTTTAACTTGCACACATATGACTCCCTGTCATGTGTCTCAAAACTGAGTGGTTTCTCCACATACACTTCCTCTTTGACTACACCATTCAAGAAAGTTGTCTTGACATACATCTGGTGTATCTTCCACTTCATCATTGTAGCCAAAGCAAGTACTGTTCTAATGGAAGTGTATCTGGCTACAGGTTCAAAAGTTTCTTCATAATCTATCCCTTCTTTCTAGGAGAAGCCACGAGCCACAAACATTTCCGTGTACTTCTCTATGCTACCATCTATAGCATGCTTGATCTTATAGATCCACTTGGAAGCCATAACATACTTCCCTTCTGGTCTTGGGACCACATCCCAAACTGGTACTCATCGATCATGGCATCCTTTCATTACTGCATCCCTGATCCTGGGAACTTCAGATTCTTCAATATCTTCAATAGGTATTTTTCCTGAACTTCATCGTTGGAACAAATGTTGTTGTCCTTCTTTTGTAGGTGATTGTACACGACCTTTCCTACAAGTCAAATTCAATTGCATGATTAGAAAATTCTCATAGTTTTCAGAACAAAATCTTACACATAAAGACATATGTCATATAGTCATGCAATTATCTTAGAAAATGCTTCAATACAGCATTCATCCATATCCCGTATTCATACGGTAACTTTCTAGATGCCTTCCATCTCTACTAGAACATTGTTAAGAGTGTTCACTACTCCCAACATGTCAGCAAAGAGGTTTCATTCTAGGTAAGTAGCAATGGAATGTTGTACAGTACCATACCCCACTTACCTATTAATATATTAGTAGTATCTTGTTCATTAATGCAACTTTTCTAAAATGCATAATATACATCCTAAATCTAAGAACATAAGTATGTACATGAATGAAAAACATCATTTAAGTAATTATATATACAGGAAATAACAATTCAAATACTTATCTTTGTTTGCTTTTTGGTTAGACTCCCTCTCAATCTTTGCTTCCTTGCAGGAACTATTGGAGTGTGCTCCCTCTTGATCTTTGCTTCCTTTATGATATCGGCATGATTATATGTATTTTAAATTCTATCCATCCTCGACCATTATGCATGCTTAAGTGTGCACTAGTGTCATCATTGCGTCATCCTCAATATCTCATACATAATCATTAATTCATTAGTATAATCTCAATACTATCAAAACATTATGATTCTAAATAATCTTAAACATGTATGGTCATGATCATTTCATACACAGGTAATTTATCATAAGCGTTAGTATTCAAGGTTTCAGGGAGGACTTCTTTTACTCATGCATATTCTTATTTGACCATAGGACTCTTCTAGTTTGTCATATCATTAATCAAACTAAGAAGCATAATATGCATAAAACCATGATTTTCCAAACTTATAAATTCATGAATTATCAATCACACCAAGTATACTTATATAAGATCCTAACACAAGTTAGGATTCTAACTTGATATAGGAAAAACATACCTGGATTATCATGCTTTCTAGTTATGTCTAACATACCCACATAATGTCTTCTTGTTCTCTTCAATGACTTGTGCTAGTAACCTACATATCTCATAAGTTAACCATTATAGAACCAAATTATACATACCTCGTAAGTAGAGCTTCTATGTGATCAATGGTTATTGATGAGTCTTTGTATTCATGTCACCATGGTCATATGTTCTTGATCTAGAACTTGATTTCTCTTTCTTGATGTACCTTTCATGTTAGCGAACAACATCATTCTCATACAACACCACAGTGCACTAGTACAATCATCAGTGTCATAACCCTAATCAATGAATGTATTCTATCATTCACATGCATTCATATTTTTACTAAGGTGATAAGACAAGTCTAAAATTGATCAAGATTGTACTAACCTCAATAACATATCATAAGCTTAATCATGAACAGATTTCAAAACATACCTGAATCTCCTCAAGTCATACCTGTCAGGATTGCTTGTACTATTCTTATGGAATGCCTTAGCCTCATCTCCACCTGGAACTGGAAATTATTCACTTATGTAGGTGTCCAATTCATTCTCTTATAGGATTAACCCAATCCACTTTGATTTGATGAAGTTGGATCTGAAGCTGGATTAGGGTTTGTTAGAGAAACCCTAAAAATTCAAACTTTGAATTTCAAACTTCTAATTGGATGAAAAGATGCACCTTGCTGAGCTGATCAAGCTAGTATACTTCAATTTTTAAATACCCAAAATTTGACCCCTCAAAAATGACTTTGAAAGTTTCGGATCTGCAACTTCTGTCAAATTCTGGTTTTCTGGTCAAAATCCCAAACTAGGGTTTGATAGAGTCCAAGGTTCTACCTAACCAAACACTTCGATCTTGGTCTCTAAATTTTGATTTTGATGAGTAGCATCTAGCCGTAGTCTCAAATTCTAAAAATTCCAACTTTTGCATAAACCCTAATTTCCTGCAGCAGTGACAAGCCAAAAATGAAAGTGCTCAGAATCCAATTCTGTTTGGACAGAAATATATGCCATATTGTTTCTTATGTATCTCTGAAATTTTGGATCCTTAGGGTATGAAACTTTGGATTGTGGTAGAATGACCTGTCATCTTTCCAACCCCATAGATCTGAGGTCAAATGGATTTTCCATGAGATAGATATTCCAAGTGTCACAACATGACCTGTTTATGGGATGAAACAACATGGCAAATTTGTACGGAGTACCACGTGTCCCTATTTCAACTTCGGAATATGAAACTCAGACCTATGAAACTAAATTATGTGCCCTAGATGCCACTTTTTATGGAATTACATTTGGATCTTCCTAGCCCAAGATATGAGCTCTGTGCCTAGGTCACCTATTTAGGGCTTCAATCTGGAAGAGGCAGAAACCCTAACTTGTACAGATCATATCTCATAAAGTACAATGAATTTGAGGCTGAGATTTAGATACAAGGTACATGAACATTTCATCTTCGACCTATAAATGTTTAAGATCCTGAACCTTGGCCAAAACATATTTATAGCAAAATTTCCACGATGACTAGTTTTTACTATATCAAGCCCTAGCTTCCAATTTGTCGCAAGTGCAACAAATGTCGTAAATGCCATACAATGCCTTACTTCAGGCTAGCTCTAATACCATATTAGCTTTTCATCATTTAATTCAATATGATCTAGGATCTTAACTGAGAGAACAACATGTACAGCATATCAAACACAAGAGACAAGAGACACAAAGCATTTCACTGGGGAAAACCAAGAAGGTGAAAAACCCCGCAACTTCCTCAAAGATAGAATGAGAACCAATACAAAGATCACAAGGATCAAACCCAAAATATATATGTCTCCAGCAGCTACTCCTCCTCCACTTGTGCGCACTCCTCTCTCTCAACTATGCGAGTTGGATGAGTGAGTGATTGAATGAATAGAATGAGAGAGTCACACTCTCTATTTATACAATGACTTGACCTGCCTCTAACTCTAACTGGGTCGACCTCCCTTAGGAGAGTCTAATAATCCATTACCAGTTGTCACTGGGCCGACTAGGGTATTCTAATAACCCTTTAACCCACATGACTCATACAGGGCCAACCCCACCAAGGTGGTCTAATAACCCATCAAATATAAGTTATGACACTTACAATGTAACTTGCGACACTTGCAAATACAAATGACGACACTTCCAACCGGAGGAATAATACATCTCCGTTGGAGATACAATAAAGTACAAATGTAATACATATAATATACAAGTGAATATCTTCCAAAGTTACAAATACATCAAAATTTTCAACGAGGACGATTTCTCTAAATATATCAGAACGTCAATAATTCCTAGTTGCATGCGATTGCTACACGACCCATAGTAATTCCATTCACTGACCTAGTGAAAGGATGATCGATTACACCGATATCCGAACCATCACTTTCAGGGATTCCAACTAAGTTGTCTATGCTTCCTTCAAGCCGACTAATTTTGCTAGGATTTACAACCTAAAGACTTTCTAGCAATTTCTAACGAATTACTTCATTAGAGAATTCAAGGCCAAGTACAAACCCAATGTGCTTCTCAAATATTGGATGGCTGAACCAGACATATTCGTCCTCATACGTAACAAGCAATACCTTATAGCTCTTCTAAGAGATCCCTACAAACTACTTTCGGCCATGCTGTGTCGATTCTATGGAGTCGAGACCTGCTAGTACTTCAGACTAGAATGGGCCCTCTTGGCTCATTACATCACTGTTATAGGTAAAATATTCAGCTAGGCTCAATTATTTTCTGTCACATTCCGAGATGCCATTGTGGTACCATAGAAAACCCCAACAGTAAAAAAACCCATATTTTCATGTCGGCATACATGATGGCCATCATGTGTGCATCCTTTTCCTATACTGCAATGAATTGGCATTGCACCAAAGAGAAGCCCCCCATTCAAATCTACTTCTCAATATTATGGGAAGATAATTATGCCCCTCATATCTATGACATATGCAATAAATTCATTAGTGCAATATACTATGCCATCTTCAAAAGGGCTTCTCCTAGAATTTCAGAAAATGCCATATCCCTAATATTTACTATGGGAGAATTGTATGTAGGACAACAATTTACCTATATCAAGATTTGGGGAAGTAAATTAGTTCACCTCCTCCCAAGGATTGTCCCAAATCGAATGGTTCTCTCAGGAGTAGCTTTCCAAACTATGTATGAGGGAGACCATGGCCAGTGTCATTCTTCAAAAATGAGAGCTTGGCCCAAATTTCCACTGTATATTGGACATCTAGTCATTTTGAATGCAACCCATGGGATAGCCAAAGAAATGGATCGAATCAAGCTAGGGTTTTGTAGTAAAAAGGGTGCATGAAGCAAAAGGTCTCATAGAAGAACATGTTGTCCGGGCCCACCTCAAGAACTCTTATGTACATGAAGTCCAACCAGATGACTTCATATATCAAAATGCTCATTGTTTTGAGGAAGTGCTCAGCAGATTACCAGATGTAGATCAAAGGATTCTGGTACATGAAGCATAGCAGCAACATAAATTCAGAGTATTGGAAGAAAGGAACATGTTCTTCAAACAACAACAGGATGCTGCTAGGGAAGCCTTAGACACTGTGAATAAATCTATAGTTTTGAGCTAAGATACACCCCATTCCAGCACACAACAAGAATTGGACAAAAGGAAGGGTAATAAGACTATGGTACAAGGTCCTTCCACCACTCCTATCCAAAATATGAAACCGCTTATACAAAAGACCCAGGCTCTCCAAAGTAATTCATCTAGTCTTACTCAATCTATTTATGATGCTTCCTCTTTTTCCAAGATACTTTCTGATATTTCTGTCAAAACTGAAAAGTAATCTGAATTGATAATCAACCCTTTTTTCCATGCATCTACTATTAAAATTATAGATTTATAAAAATAACAACCTATAGAGGTAGTAAATCCAACACTGGTTACTCAAGAAACCTCACAGGCACTTGTTGATAACTCTACCCAAGTTGTCAATGGTAATAGCCCTCACCCATCTCATGATAGTGGTATGTCATATACACATACTGTAGATGACCCTATGAAACAAGACATATCCAGTTCACCTCATAACCCAGCTTCTACACTTGACCCTTCTGACACAGTCACATTGTTTTTTGATCCACCCACTACCAATACATTGAATACTTCAACTGATCCCACCTCTTCTCAACAACCTACAACTACTCAACCTAGTCTTCCATTAATTTCAAGTGTGACTCCTTCACAATATCAGACTGATACTCAAGCTACTATACTTCTTCCTGCACTTTTTCTACCATGTCTTCCACCTCTTTACTTGATCCATTGATATCCCAAAACCCATATCAGTCCATGGTTGTGCTGTAGCTGCATCCATTTCCCCAATTTTTTTGTAAAAAATTGTAGGGCCCCTCCTTTAATTTTTTATTTACTAAGGTCTTTTTTGTTCCATCTTTTTTTGCATGTAAATTTTATTGAAACTTAGGTATTTTTTGAAGTGAGAATGGTTTTTTAGTATCGAAGCAACATTGGTTTTTGCGCCGAAGTAGTCGAGAGACTTTTTAGTTTCTTGCCGAAATGATCAGAGAAAAATTCGATTTTCTGCCGACACGGCCGAAAGAAAACAAGTTAGACTCCGATCAGAGAAAAATTTGATTTTGCATCGACACGGTCGAAATAATGTTTTTTTACACCAAATTTTTCAAACAAGTTTTTAGTCGGAAAGAAATACGTTTTTTTTATCAAAAGAGCAGTTTCTTGTATCGGCGCAAACTTGGCTTTCGCACTGAAACAATCAGAACAAAACTAAGTCTGACACCGAACCATTTCAGTGTAAAACATAATTTTGCATCAATGTTTATCCATTCGATATTGCAATAGAGCACTTCACCCGAAAGAAGGAAAGAGAGTTGGATTTTTGTTTTGAAAATTGCCCGAAACAACCCAGTTACTTCATTCTCCAAGAATTGATTGAATTGGAATATCTCAGTGCAAAAATAGTTTCAATTCAAAGTGAATCAGTGTAAAAAGAGTTTCTCACCCGAAGTGAATTAGTATAAAACAAATTTCAATCTGAAATAGTTTCGGTGGTGAAAGGAGTTATCAATATGAAACAGTCTTTGAAAATTTATAAGTCTCCGAAAAGAGTTTTAAACTTTTTTTTTTTGTTTTTGAACTCCATTGGTACAAATACTGAGTTGTATTTATGGCTAGGATTTTTCCTTGATTATAAGAAAGTGTTTTCAAGTTTTATTGTATCAATTTGTAACACCGTTTGGAGTGGAGTGAATATTTGGACGACAGATCACCAAGACATTTGGAGCACCTCACTGACATCGGTTGCGTACCGCCAAGTAGGCATCTTATACCCATTAACCTTGTTACACATGAATGTCGTTCTTTCATTTTCAAGGATATTTCAAACATTGTTTAGTGCTTAATTTTTCGTTTGAAACCCTTAAACTCGGTAGAGCATAAGGGCAAAATATTTTATATACGAAAACATGAAACCCCGGGAAAACCTTTTATGGATGCATGTAGGGGTGAAAAAAAATTACTTAGAAGCTTCTGGTTACATAGATTAACACGCGAGTTTTCAATCTCTGTAGCAATAAGGCTTTCAGTAATGGTCGACGGTGTTTGTGATTTGAAGCTCTGGTCTATCTATAAATCTTTTTCTTGCTGATAAAATCCATAGCCAAGTAGGGTTTGAAACAACATTTTCCATTGATATGTTGTGATTTTCTTTAGTTAACTCGGTTCCAAAGTTGTTTAAATTTTGAGATTCCTCACGTAAATAAATGTTTAGAACTTGTAGCTAAGGTTTTTGCGCAAGGTTTATTAATGCATTTGTTTCCATTATATTACGATGCATGTATATTCTATTTAAACTTAATCTCCTCATTGTTTTCAATCCTCTCTAGTCAGTGTTACAGAGAAAAGCTTCCTATGGCTTGGGGTATACCACAACAGATAGATGAACTCAAGAAAATAAACTCATTTCCAAACATATTCTATATAAATGTAAATGCTAATAAACAACATAGAGCGCCTACCTCAATTCAGACGTTTGATGAAGAATTCTGTTGCGATTTCAAATCACAACACTTGAACCTGCATCTTAGTCTCAACAATAAACGCAAACAAGTGCATATAATGTATGAAATATGTTAGCATAAACAATAGCATAATCCATTATCTATAAAAGAAAATGCACCCAATGATAATAAACAATCATTTACAATATCAATTAGATGAGAAAATGAGTATTTCTATTAATATGAACAAGAAGTACAAGATACAACCTCCTGTCGGCAACTCATTTGAACCAAGAACTAGTTCCCTCCACTTGTGCCTCTACCACTTCAATCCCCCGTGCAATGGAAAACTCACGAGTAAAGGAGAAAATCCCTCACAAGATATGGAAAAGTTTGGTCGGTGAAAATAAGAGGTTCACAATAACAAGGATCAATGGGTGTAGACTCAAGCAAGGAAAAATATCGATAGAGTTTCAATTCTCTTATCTTTTTCCTCCCCTCCGTCCATGCATAATGGCTCAATATATAACCCTCCAAAGGCAAGTGAAAGGTCGGATCAAGTCGTATCGAGATACATGGAGGGCCAAAGGTCACAATGGCCTCCTTTTGGAGTGAAAAGGGGAGATTTTACTCTCTTTTACCAATTAACTCGATTTACGTGGGCTATAATGGTGCATCCTGTGTATGCACGAGTTTCATTGAATCAGCTCGCGTATAGGAGTAAAAATAGGGAAAAAAGGGTTTATGGACGACAAAAATGTGGTTATGAGTCAATCAATGGATAATGGAGGCCAAAGAGTGCTAATGCTCACAAGGTGGAAAAATATGGTGTAACAGATGCCTCCTAATGTGTGAGGTCAGAAAAGGTACTACGATGGCCGAAATACATTATAAATATCAGAAGTGGAGTGATGGAGACACAAATGGCAGGAGTAGCCCACTCGTCGCAATAGGATGATGTCTCTGTATACATATCGGTACAATACATAGAAATCTGATACAATGGCCATGAATAGGAAGTATATAATGAATACATGTCATGAATAGTCACAGCCATGACCCAAATAAAGTAAGATATGGTATCCTGTTGAAGAGGAAACAACTGATGCGGAATGATGGTACAAACTACTGATGTATGAGAATAATCTCCCATAGGCACAATCACGATCACAAGTAGCATACTAAATGCCACTGAAATCTGGGATCTTCTACACAAACCATCTACCGTGTATGTCCCATCAAGTGAATAAGGGTACTGATGTCGAACCTGATGTGACATCGTCTGAATACCGTTCATTGATGTATACCGTTAACAGACGTGAGATAACCCGCCAATAATGAAATGGGAATCAAGGCACTTAATACATTCATCAAAGTGTGAATAAAGGCATTAAGGTCGAACACTCTGACGAATCCATCGATCAGGAGACATTAATTAATTCCCAACTATCGATGGCGAGAGGAACTACCACTAATGACTGCAAGTCTCAAGGTACTCAATAGGACTCTAAATAGAAATTCTAGAATAAATGAGTTGGAGTTGATCGAATGAGATTCACTGGAAGGAGGACATTAATAGATCCCCCATCAACCAGCACGAGGTAGAAGCTAGGCTTAAATATTTGGGAGAACTCGAATGAATAGGATGAACACCATATGTGATCAAACTAGTCTCATAAGGGATGGTTGACATGCAATAGTCAAGAGATCTGCAGAGTGACCGAATCTGGTTTCAATACTTCCTTTGAACAAGAGCATGAGCATATGAAAAGACTCAGGAAACATAGACTCAAACACTAGATACTAATAATACTTTGTGACGCATGAGGCATCAACAAAGGCTCCATAATGACTGGAAGCTTAACCATCCTGTGGAGTACGATCTGAGAAATGAGTACAGCTTCCTAAGGTCATACTGATGTACCGACTCATGATACATGGAGTAGAAATGGATGCTTTGTTCAAAGGAGACACGACAGCTGCTAATAGAAGGTAGCAAAAAATTTCCAGTCCATCTTTTTAAGTTATATGATTTTTTTGGTCTTCTTCATATTATAAAGCTTGAAAAAGAATAAAATTGCTTATAGTACAATGGTGAGGGAACGAGTGTCATGGGAAAGAAAACTAGTTCCAGGAAATGGAATATACCTATGCTCGATCCAAGGAAGCATGTGCAAGATTTGGACACTCGGGGGGACATTCCCTCAAGGTAAGGGTCATCAATCTACGAAAGATAAATGAAGGCTCTACTTGGCTCAGAAGGAAAAGTGCTCAAGCAAATGGATAATAACTCAGAAAAATGGGAGCCGACACAAGGCTCAAAGGCAAGCAAGAAAATGCAATGCAGTCACAACTCGACATAAGCAGGGAGTCCTTTTTCGTAAAGTTAGTCTCCTCACCCGAAAAAAGTGTAAAAAAATGAGAGAAGAACTCTTCTAGTCACTTATGACTAGAGTATACCTTTTCGTAATTAATCTAGAAAGGTCCGGAAAAGGGGTAAACTTATACCTAAGTGAATGTCGCTTCAAATACTTTAATGAGTTTGAAATGACAAGTATACTCGGAAATCTTGTTTGATTTGAAAAATTCTAACAAGGGCTTAAAAAGAATTTATAAAATTATTTTCTGTAAAGGTTTAACGAGTCCGAAAAAGTAAACTCGTGACCTCCTTACGTTTTTTAACAAGCTCAAAGGAGAGATGGAAGAATGCTCGTAACCTCCTTATTGTTTTTAACGAGCTCAAAGTAAAGGTGGAAGAATGCTCGTAATGGGAGAAGACGAGTGTCATGTACATGCGAGACTAGTTCGAAGCGCATGGAACAAAGCTATGCACAATGCAAGGAACATGAGCAAGATAAGGACACTCAGGGTGTGTCTCCTCCGGGTAAAGGATGTGAAATCATAAAGGCAAAGTGATACATAGCTTAACGAAAATGAGATCATATATGGAGGCTTATATAACGAGCTAAAAGCATGGAAGCCGACATCAAGCTCATTAGCACAGGCGGGATCAAAATAAATGCACATGCGACTTAAACGAAAAAATGGGAGCCTTATCAAGGATGGCCATAAATATATGAGAAAGAAAGATATGAGGCTTATTCTCAAAGTCATGGTAAATCTAAAAAGGCTTTCGATCCTATGACAAAAACTCAACATGGATACCAAAATGGCATAAGGGTGCTCACAAGGGTGACCCATGTTAGGTAGGCTCTGTTGTCGAACTGGTGCACAATGCATATAAAGATGGCTAACACACCAATGGCCAACAAGTTCGACCCTATGGAGAATTCAGATGGAAAAAGGTTCAAATGCATCATAACAGTGGGGAATGCTAAACCTATATGCAAGGTTCCGAATATACCCGACATGATCGAACAAAATGTCGAAAAGGACCAGTAAGCAAGCATAAGTCCAGCTAAGAATCCTGTCTCCAAGAAACATTAGTACCGAGATCATATCTAAAACATATGTAAAGAAAGATCCGATACAAGTCACTGTGGTAGAAATACTTTCATCTTGCTCAATAAGATCAAGGTTGGGAAGGAAATAAGATCTATGATGAAGGTCCTCCCAAGGCTTGTCATTTCCATTCACGAACTCGATAATGTCCTCATATGAAGGTAAAGTATCATCAAGGAAGTCATGCGAACAAGACGAGTCCACTACCCATGCGGGTAACTTAACGGGATATTATTCCTCTATCCTTGAAGAAGAGATATCCATCTCTACAGTGGCTTGTTGAATATCATGATAAGCAAGATTAGCTACACACAAGAACATGGCCATTTCGACGTGTGAAGTGTCTCCGGACAAGGAACTTACAGAACGTAGAGTCCATGGATCACTAAAGTATAATGTCCAAAATGGTATAGGAGTCAACGATGAAGGAGCATCATGAGAAACGGTTCCTATAAAGGAGATTGGTGCGGAAAAATTGAAAGATCCCATCAAGGAAGGATATAATCCTACACCAACATTCCCAGTTTCCAGCTGAGAATTTTCAATTTGAGGGACCACAGACCCTCGCGATGCTATGGAATTAAAGGATAGTTGATCAATCGTTACAATATTTCCTTCATGGGGAAAGAAAATAACTCTGAAAATAGAGGAGACAATCGCTTTCATATCGTAAATCCAATTCTGACCCAGTAAAAGGTTGTAGTCCATGGGTGCATCAACCACCTCGACCTCTATAGGCATATATTTCCACCCAAGTGGACTTCAAGGGAGGGGAGAATACCATGCAGCTTGAAAGACCTACTATAAAATTTTGCAAGCAAGGTTGTAGACTTCGACAACGGGGGTGAGCCGAGAGCCTTCTAACAAGATATAGACATTACTGAAGTAGACGCACCTTCGTCAATGATGGCACGCTTAACGATCATTTCTAGGAACCTAACATGAACTTGGAAAGCTGCATGATAAGGAAACCGAGGCTGAACATCAGTAGTGTCAAACTTGATGACATTCAGGTGTCAAAATTGAGGGCTCCTAAATCAGATAAAAGGGTGTTCCTTTGTGAATGACAAGCCTGAAGTACTTCGAGGGTCGACATTGCACATGGGGTTTGGCCCAAATATTCCACAATTGAGTAGTTATGGGTAGCTCGGGAATTGGAATTATGCGTCAAGTGCTTAAGGACACCTTTAGGTACCCGCAGCATAAAATTCGGCTTCTCGATATGAAATGGAGTCTCAAGTGGAGGGGGATCATACCCTAAAGAAAGTTGTGGAGCTCCATAATCATGCGAGCGAGTAGCAACACAAACCTAGGATTTAACCATGATTACGCCTCGAAAATTTTCGTCACGGGTAGAAGAAGTCTGTGAAGAACCTTCAATAATTAATTAATGCAAATACACGAGATATCAGAAATAACATAACTCAGAATCACTTTTATATTGATCACATGCCACTTTGAGGGGGCAACCTCCTTTGATCAAGCTCAATACAATTAACTTCACGGTGCCTTCAATGACCTCAACACACACTTATATACTAATTCTATGTCCAATACTATGAGTCAAAACCATGCGACATATAATACTACGGGACGACTTACAAAGCATATGCGTCCACCAACAATATACTAACATAGTAAATAGAAGGGTTGACACGGGTTCCTAACATCCCCTCTCCCTTAGAAAAAGATTTGTCCTCAAAGCTTTGGTTGGGGAAATTGCTGCAGAATCTGAAGGAGTGGTTCCCCGATAGCATCCTCGGGTTTCATTTCGGGCCACTGATGACTTTGGAGTGTCAGGGAGGATTGCTCGAAAGGCTGCAGATGAAGAAGAACCCTATCAGCAGCGTGGAAAGTGCACTCAGAACGGTGTTGATCAACTTGTTGTTTCAGTCGAATTCTGGCCATGTGAAGATTGTCCTGTAGAATGAGAAGAATCCGATCGCGGTTTTGAAGAACCGAGTCAATTTCCTGAACTGGGGAGCTGCTAAGGGTGTATGGAAGAAGAAATGGCGGTGTCTGTCCATAGACTGCTTCATATGGTGTCCTTTGAGATGTGGTATTGTACCACCAGAGCGCTTCTAGGAAATCCATAGAAATAGTTGGCCAAAGCTGTGTAGGGATGGGCAAGGGTTTGAGCAATCCCGAAAAAAGTATCGTTTCACCCTTGTTGACCTGAAAAGTATCACAGTTGGCCACCATCTGTTGAATTTTCATTTTCAATCCCTGCCAAAAGAAGTTACATTGTTCCCAGTCATACATTTTGAAGAACCTAGAGTGCCCTGCTGATGAAGAAGCATGGAGTTCGTAGAAGAGATAGCCCTGTTGAACATATTGCAACCAATTTGGAACAAGCAGAGAAAGAGATGTAAGAGAAACTGGGTCATCAAATGTGCGAGAAGGAGCATCTACCACCATATTGTCCTTACCCTTCTTGTAAGTGATCGCATAGGGATAACCCATTTCAGGTGTGTTGGGGAGGAGTGTTGATGTATATGTAACTTCGGAATGTATTTCATCTGTGTATTATATATATATTTATTGTACCCTTATAAGAGATGTGTTATTCCTCTATAAGGAAGTGTCGTCATGTGGATTGACAAGTGTCGCAAGTGTGTGTACTTGTCGATGGGTTATTAGACCACCTTATGGGGTCGGCCCTAATTAATATATAATATAATGTGGATGTATCCAAGTAGACAAGTCGGCCCCAGTAGGTCACTGGGCAAAAAGGTGAGTATAAATAGAGATAGGAGATCTCTATTTTACTCACTCGGAAAAGTAACTAACTCTCTCTCTGAAAAGTGGCGCACTAGTGAGGAGGAGGAGGATCATCTGCTAGGATACTATCTCAGTGTTATTTGGTTGTATTTTGGTTGAGCCATTGCTCTCTCTATCTCTGAGGAAGTTGTGGGGTTTTTCACCTTAGGGTTTTCACCACGAAAACTCTGTGTCTCTTGTCTCTATGCTTTTGATTCTTGTGATGCTTGTGATGCTTGTCATATTATGATTGTCATGCATTGATATACTGTAGATGTTATTCTCTCAGCAAAGATCCTATAGTATTGTGATTTAATACTAAAAATTTAACATGGTATCAGAGCTTAACTGAGAAGAAGACATTTTGCAGTGACGGAAGCTTGTATTCCTTGTTTATTGGGTTTCTCTCCACAGATTTTTGAAATTCAGTATAGTAGATTGGATCTACTCATCAAGGCGCATCTATCTGTCCAATCAGAATTCAGTTCCGATCATTTTCAGATTTGGCCCTAAAAATTAGGGTTTCCACAAAAATAGGAATTTCTGGAAACTGAAGACACAGCTGGAAGCTCCTTGCAAAAATCGAAGGTTAGAGCTTTGGATTGAGATTTTTGGCTGGGTAGATCTCCGGGAAACTCAAACCCTAATTCAGGGCTCTCCCTAGTGAACCCGGGAGGACAAAAAGGAAATTTTGAAGGGCAAGACTTTGCTGATCTCAAATTCTGAATGTACTAGGCTGATCAGCTCTCCAAGGCGCATCTTTCTATCCTTTCAGAATTTTGAAATTCACATTTTGAATTTTTAGGGTTTCTCTAACAAACCCTAATCCGGGACCAGATCTAGTTTTCAGCACTGCAAGTGGTAAGTCCTAAATCTTTTCTATTTCCATTTGAAGTACTCTTAAAGATGTCTCTCCACACTAAGATATCTATTGAAGATATTGAAGTTCCCAGGATCTGGGATGAAGAAATGGAATGCCATGATCCGTAGATCATGAAGAAGATGTTTGGGATGCAGTCCCAAGACCTGACAGGGAGTCATATGTATGCAGATTGAAGAAAGCCTTGTATGGCTTGAAGCAAGCTCCCAGAACCTGGTATGGTAGGATGGACAGTTTCCTATCTAGCTTGGAATTTACCAAGAGTAAAGCAGATTCCAATCTTTACTACAAGGTTGAGGAAGGGAATCGAGTGATTCTACTCCTGTATGTGGATGACCTATTTGTGACAGGAGATGACAGACTGATTGCAGATACTAAGAGGAAGCTTGCAGCTGAATTCGATATGAAAGATTTGGGAATGATGCACTATTTCCTTGGTATGGAGGTGTGGCAGAATGCAGGTGGAATCTTCCTTGGTCAAGGGAAGTACACAGTAGATATCCTGAAGAGATTCGGGATGATGGATTGCAAGGCCATGGCCACACCTATGGCATCGAATATGAAGCTTCTATGTGATGCTTCATCTGAGCCGATTGATGTCTCTATGATTGGGTCCTTGATGTACCTGACGAACACTAGACCAGACATTTGCTTTGCTGTGAACACATTGAGCCAGTTCCTGACGGATCCGAGGAGTGTTCACCTGGTTGCTGTAAAGCATGTTCTGAGGTACCTGAAGGGTACAGTGGATTATGGGCTCAGGTATGAGGCGAATCAAAAGTTTAACCTGCAGGGTTATGTTGATTCAGATTGGGCTGGCAGTGCTACAGATAGGAAGAGCACATCTGGGTGTTGCTTCAATATGGGATCAGGTGTGATCTCTTGGTTTAGCAGGAAGCAGTCCTGCGTAGCACTGAGTACAGCTGAGGCAGAGTATGTTGCAGCCTACTCAGCTAGTTGTGAGGCAGTATGGCTACGGAAGCTACTGTCTGAGTTATTTGATCTCCCATTGGAGGCTACTGGTATCTTCTGTGATAACCAGAGTTGTGTGAAGCTGTCCGAGAACCCAGTGTTTCATGACAGGTCGAAACACATGGAGATCAAATATCACTATACCAGGGATATGGTGCAGAGAGGAGCTGTGAAGCTTCTGTATGTTGCGACAGACGAGCAGATTGCAGATGTGCTGACGAAGCCACTAGCCAGAGTGAAGCTCGAGTACTTCAGAGAGAGGCTTGGCGTTCTTCAGATCGAGGACACTTCAAGGAAGAAGTGATGGACACATTTGCTGAAGCTATTCCAAGCATGTTGGAAGGAGGATCCTTCACATGGCTGTGGATGTAAGCGCTGGATAATGGGCATCAGGATGATGTTCTGGTTTCTGCTGGATATGATCAGTTGGATCATTTTTATGTATGTATGTACGCATCATGTTGGATGCTGGATATGATCAGTTGGATCATTTATGTATGTATGCATCATGTTGGATGTTGGATATGATCAGGTGGATCATTTATGTATGTATGTGCATCATGTTGGATGCTTGGACCATGTATCTGTATATGTATCAGGTGGATACATTGTATGATCAGGTGGATCATGTATGGTGATATGTATCATGTATTAGGTAGATACTTGGTATGCATCAGGTGGATGCATTGATGATCAGGTGGATCATGTATGATGATATGTATCAGGTAGATACTTGGTATGCATCAGGTGGATGCATTGATGAGCTTCAGGATGTTTCTCCAGATGACATGCAGCAGGACGTTGCAGTGATGATGATCAGGACGATCATGAGTACATCAGGATGATGTATGGTGAGTATCAGGTTGATACTCTATGGCCGTGGATCAGGTTGTGCAGATGAGCATGTCTGGGAGATCCTATAGGTCGGAGTTGTGTACCCGTAACAGCCTGGGATGTTCTTTCGAGACATTGCTTTGGGAAGACATGTAATAGCGCCCTGGGAGATCTCAGGTCAGAGTTGTGTACCCGTAACATCCTGAGATGCTCTTGCGAGGTTTTGTCCTATGGCATGTAATTTGGGCCCTGGGAGATTTCAGGTCGGAGTTGTGTACCCGTAACATCCTGAGATGCTCTTGCGAGGTTTTGCCATGACCACATGTAATTTGTGCCCTGGGAGATTCCAGGTCGGAGTTGTGTACCCGTAACATCCTGAGATGCTCTTGCTAGGTTTTGTGGTGGACCACATGTAATTTGTGACCTGGGAGATTTCAGGTCGGAGTTGTGTACCCATAACATCCTGAGATGCTCTTTCGAGGTTTTGTGGTGGGGTCACATGTAATAGCGCCCTGGGAGATCCTACAGGTCGGAGTTGTGTACCCGTAACATCCTGGGATGGTCTTTCGAGGTTTTGTGACGCACGTAATAAGTCCTGAGGATTCCACAGTATGGCCAGTGATGACGAAGACCTGCAGGTGGTGGGCCTACATCCAGTATGAAAAAGGACTGGCTTTGTAGAACTTCCTATGACGAGTAGAGTCAGAGATTGGTTGAGATAGTAGCAGCAGTGACGATGATGATGACGATGATCCAGAGAAGAAGACTTGTCTAGCAGATATGTGTCGAGAAATACCTTCCTAGTTAAGAGGGAGTGTTGATGTATATGTAACTTCGGAATGTATTTCATCTGTGTATTATATATATATTTATTGTACCCTTATAAGAGATGTGTTATTCCTCTATAATGAAGTGTCGTCATGTGGATTGACAAGTGTCGCAAGTGTGTGTACTTGCCGATGGGTTATTAGACCACCTTATGGGGTCGGCCCTAATTAATATATAATATAATGTGGATGTATCCAAGTAGACAAGTCGGCCCCAGTAGGTCACTGGGCAAAAAGGTGAGTATAAATAGAGATAGGAGATCTCTATTTTACTCACTCGGAAAAGTAACTAACTCTCTCTCTGAAAAGTGGCGCACTAGTGAGGAGGAGGAGGATCATCTGCTAGGAGACTATATCAGTGTTATTTGGTTGTATTTTGGTTGAGCCATTGCTCTCTCTATCTCTGAGGAAGTTGTGGGGTTTTTCACCTTAGGGTTTTCCCCACGAAAACTCTGTGTCTCTTGTCTCTATGCTTTTGATTCTTGTGATGCTTGTGATGCTTGTCATATTATGATTGTCATGCATTGATATACTATAGATGTTATTCTCTCAGCAAAGATCCTATAGTATTGTGATTTAATACTAAAAATTTAACAAGGAGACCCATTGTTCCAGAAAATTTTCCAGACTCTGGAGATCAGTCTTGATGTAGAAATAATTCCCTAATAGGTATGGCTGCCACTTATGTACTGCATGCAAAATAGCCATCATTTCCTGCTGAGAGGTAGATGTGACTAAAGTCTTACCGGAAAGGTCTCTTGAAGGCGCAAGCTCATTGGTTCAGCAAATACACATGCATATCTATCCAAGGAAGTAGTGGAGACCGTTGATGGGTGCATCTAAATGGAATGGAGCTGAGCGATGACACCATGTGAATTTTTCTTAAGTATTTTTTCCAGATGATGTGAACTGATGATGCGGAGAGACCTTGGTTGTAATCCCATTAATTTGTGTTGTGCCCCATTGAATAAAAACTGCATCCAAAGTTCAGCAAAATGCCATAAAATGGGTCCAAGTGTGCGTAACCATTAAACGCCCAAAACCACATCACATCTGCCTAAGGACAAGGAAAACATGTCAAAGCGCATGTTATAATATTCCATAGAGATATGCACATTGGCAACCATGACTTCAAAGTTGGAGAAAGGATGGACAAAACATTCAGCCTGTTTGGAAATCCAAGGGTCAATGAAGTTATGACTGCTACCAGAATCAATGAGTATGGTAAGAGGGAACTTCTTGAAGTATCCCCCAACCTGCATTGTTTGTGGAGTTGTGACGCCAGTTATAGCATGGAGAGAGATCGTTGGTGGGTCTTCCTGAGATGGGGTGTCAACAGGCGGGTGCTGAATGTCGACCTGATCATCTACTGTATCTGGAGCTTCTTCACCAAGTTCAGAGGCAGGCAGAGAATCCACATCCAAGAGATAGATCTTTTGTTGAACACATCTATGTCCCCGAGTGAATTTCTCATCACAATTATAACAAAGCTCTTTTTCTTGGCATGTCTGCATCTCGGTTTCAAACAAATGCTTGATAGGAGTTGGTCGAGGAGCTGGAGGAATGGGAGGTCGTTGAGAACCCATATTTCAGAAGGGAACAAAAGTGGGTTTGGAGTGTTGTTGGGATGCAAGCTTTTCTTCTGCCAACTTAGCCAAACCTAGGACTTCCATCATTGTTTTGGGACAGAACATTTTAACCTCTAACCGGATTTCATCCTTAAGACCACTGATAAAACAACTCCTGTCAAATTCATCAGACAATCATTCTCTGTGATTGGCGAGTTTCTCAAATTCTGTCTATACTCTCGCACTATGCCAGTTTGGTGAAGTTTAGTGAGTGCTCCTATGAAGTCATCAAAAGCACTAGGACCAAATCGTGGCAAAACGAGTTGGCAAAAATCTGTCCAGTTTGGCTCGGGATGAGCTTTGAGGTACCAACGGTACCATTGAAGGGCTTCCTATTCCAAATGAAAGGATGCAAGTGGAACTTTCTGGACATAAAAAGTATTATGCAGACTGAAATATTGTTCTGTGCGGTATATCCATCCAGTCGGATCAGTACCATTGAAGCGAGGAAAATCAAGCTTCGGCCCACGAAAATTGTTGGAAGAAGAGAACCCGGTGGCTGCAAAAGATTCTGGCTGTCGGTTATTGTTCATGGTTGAATGCTGAAGATGGAGGCTGAGAAATTTTTCATCCAGATCTTGGAGTTTGGTTTGGATGGCCGCAAGTGCTTCCTCCATGGTTTTTGCTCCTGCCTGGGTGACAACCACAACCAAGAGTTTTTTTTTTTTTTTTTTGGAAATGGATAGAAAAACACAAACAAAATCTTATTTAGTAAAGGAAGATTTGGACTTGGGAAAAAATCGGATGGGTAATTGGGGTTTGACTAGGTTTTGGACACTTTCTAATGGACAGGGAAGCAAAAAATGGGGATTTCAGAAGCAGGGTGAAAGAATGAGAAAATTTGGTAGATATGGACAAAGAAGCAGAATTAGGAAGGAACACGGTGGCAAAATTTGAAGGCATTTGGGTGAAAATTGAAGGAGTTATGGAAAACCCTAAAAATAGACAAATGTGGGATTTCTGGTCTTGGGAAGTGGAATTTGGGATAGGGTGCTCAATTTTTTATTTTTTATTTTCAGAAATGGATCGGCAACAGCGGCGCAGAAGAGATTCGCAACAGATGGATCTGCAATGGTGCGGAAGGGATCGAAAATAGCTGGATCTGAAACGGCGAGTGGATCTAGAACGACTTTCAGAATAGATCTGAAATGGTTGGATCTGGAGCGGAAGTGATTGGCAACAGTTCAGCTGAAAATAGATATGGATCCCAGGTATGTGCGGCTTCCTATCGGTTCAGGGGATTCACTCGGCCACCAATGCTGTCTAACGGCTTTCATATTGGGGCAGTACCCCTCACTCCACGGCTCAGGTAAAACTAATAACTGCTTTGCCACAAACGACAACTCTTGGTTTACCTCACAAGTGGGAACTAATCAATCAGGTAGGGGTTGTTTCCCTTTTTGTTGGCAGGTCCTCTCAATGGGCGAGCTACTTTGGAGTTCCTGTGGTACTCCTCACAATGAGTTTTAGGGATTATGCCCAAGTACTTCCCACAGTTAAGCGAATAGGGGTTATTCCCAGATCCGAACTTGCAACAGATGCGAAACAAATTGGCAGAAATTCCACCTAACGAGCCCAAGAAAGTGCTCTGATACCAGATGTGAAGAACCTGCAATAATTAATTAATGCAAATACACGAGATATCAGAAATAAAAGAACTCAGAACACTTTTATATTGATCACAGGCCACTTCGAGGGGGCAACCACCTTTGAGAAAACTCAATACAATTAACTTCACAGTGCCTTCAATGACCTCAACACACACTTATATACTAAGTCTATGCCCAATACTATGAGTCAAAACCATGGGACATATAATACTACGGGACGACTTACAAAGCATATGTGTCCAATACTATGGGCTAATATAAACTATGGATCAACAAATACTATGGGACAACTTACAAAGCATATGCGTCCAACAACAATATACTAACATAGTAAATAGAAGGGTTGACATGGGTTCCTAATAAATTCTAAGTTTCATTAGTTTATGACCTATGGTGGAAGCACCAAAAGCCATATTCTGATGATGAGGAAGGGGATTTTTCAACACAGTTGGGATCTGTGCGATGTGCTTCGATGCTTCCTCCATATGAGGACACAAATGTGTAAGGTGATCTTCCTTGCAAATTTTACAAGGAAACTTCACCTTACATCTATGCTTGCGATCTCCACCAGCATTGCTCCCATCCCGAGGAGGGTTAGAGTTTTGTTTCTCATTCCTATTGTTCCCACCCCTTCGGTTATTCTTCCCCTTATTTTTCCCACCAGTTGTTGGTTACCGGATGGGTTCGTCGATTACACAGAATGTACATTGGATGACTGGGTGGAAATGGAAAAGGTAGGAGCTTGTCCAGATGTAGACTAATTAATAGACAGATTATGCATCTGATTCGTAACCATATCCATGGAACGAGCGCTTGTGAAACCAACAATGCCATCGGCATGTGGTCCATGAACGGGCTTGGGCTCATGTCTTGATCGCGGCGCATCAGGTATAATGTCATACAAAATCCCATATTATACATAGACTAGGTCTAACTGCTAGGCTTTGAAGATGGCTTGTTCCTCAGTCATAATTCCGGACAATGAAACGTACTTTGGAATATAAGGAATCAAAGACTTGAGGAACCATTCTAGGAGAAACTATGGATGAATGTTGGATTTCACTAACCTCTTCAGTCGGCGCCACTGTTGAATGTGATCAGAAATATGTGTGGACTTATCCTAACGGAAGGTGGACAAGATTTCGGTGCTAGTTTCGTAACGAACCGACAACTAGAAATGGTCAAGAGAAACCAAAGCCAAATCAGAGAGGCTCTTGTAACTTCCCCCAGGAAACTCAACATACCATTTCACGGCTGCCTCCCTAAGGGTGCATTGAAATAGCCTCAAACCGATAGAATCATGGTTCAAGGAATTCGAGGAGCACCATAAATGGAATGTGGTGACGTGATCACCTAGATCATCACCCTTCTTCCCTTCAAAATTTGGAACATCAGAAGGGATCTTAGTGGGAACTGGAGGCAATGTAGGATCATGACACACCAGATCATTTGTGAGTTTAGAAAGATCGTGCAAGTTTAACCTAGCAAGGAACGAGAGCTGAGGCTGTGAAGCTTGATTATAAGCTCCCAAGAGAGACTAAATTTACCAAACTGAGGGTAAGACTGTGTTCATCGAAGTCGACACTTGAGGTGCCGATGAACTCTGATAGAAATTGTGACCATGACCAGAAGGATTACATGCCCCCTCAAACTTACCCATATAAGGATACGCAGGTATGTGAATGGAAGGGATTCCATAGGATGGAATGGGATAATGGCTAGGACCGGTTGAATAACCACAAAGATTACCCCCATAAGAATGGGGTCCCATGTAACTACTCGACGTAGAAAAACTAGTCAAGTGAGTCCCATAAGAAAATGGTACGTTCCCACTCCACAGAACCGAGGAGCTAGAAGGAGGAGGATGTTGCGAGATCATATAACCATTCGTCGGTGGAGGCATATATGTAGAGGCATTCAGGTTAACGGATGGAATATAATTCATAGATCCGATGCATATCGTAAAAACTCCACTCGAGAAAGGGTTCACACTAACACTAGGGTTTGACGAAGGAGGAGGCCCTCCTACAACACTCGGAGAAGATGGGGGGATGTGACCACTCCCAAACTGATAAGCATTATAAGGAGGTATAGTGCCCCCAACCCCAATACTAGAGCTAGCATGACTACCGAACATGGTGGGAGTAATATTCGGCATAAAACTAGGCATACCCGATGAAAAAGGATATGAGGTCATAGAGACGTATGTAGAACCAAAACCTGACACACCCGTAGATGAACTATATGGAATACCCGATGAGCGTGTATCATTGAACGAGTTAGTACTAGTGGTCTGGGATGTCCCAAACCCATGACGAGTAGTGTGTGATGAACCTCCCTCCCAATCAGTCCTCGAAGAGTAAATGTGAGGAGGGGAAGTTCTCTTCAGGATAGCGGACAGATTCAAGGGGACTCCCAACGTGCCAGATGCGGAACTCATAATGGGAGCTCTCGGAAGCTCGTGATATGTGAATAAAGGACCAGTGATAGTCCTCCGACGTCTCTTGCGAAGAGACTATGATGGATCGCTAGTTGGTAAACCATCCAACCAACAAGATCAACGAAGAGGCAAATATCGATCCATGATGAATTCAAAGAGTCAACAAATAAACGTCTCATAACAGCCCACTAAATCGTCATAGAGAATACACCTAAAAAGAAACTACAACCAAATGCACACAACAGGGGACTAGCTCAAGGGACCTCCCAACACTACAGCTGGTATGTCTCTCCTAGGAGAGGGTTGAGACTCCCAAACTATAACTGGGGGTAACAGAATCAATTATAAAGTCCCTCAGTCTTCACTGTGTGAACAAAACCATGTTGTCCAACCCCTATCTGAGTCAGGACACTCACAGAATAACCACTGAAAATGCATTATGTGATACCTAGGTAAAGAAACTATGACCACCACGTATAACCAATGCTTAGGCGAACAGTCGCACGTGGGATCCGTCGTATGGGCAGGGTAGCTAAGCCCGAAACTCAAGAGGGTGAAATCCCACAAGAGTCCATAGATACGAACAAATCCTGGATATATCTCCCACGTTCAGCAAGTATTGGAGGGCTATCTCCGCAACCAACCTATTGTGACCTCGTGCTTAATTATGTTTTAAGTAGAGCGTTCTGAGAATACTGATGTATACCATGGTTTCACCACTCCCTAGTCAGACACATAATGTTTGTTTAATAGACTTGGATTGTTAACTCAACAAGATCTATTCCAAGACTCTAAAACTATACTAGTTGGTGCATCCTAGAAAAGAAATCATTCTAATCAATTTTTAATTAAGCATTGATTTTATTGGCTGTGATTACTCAAAGGTATATGGTTGTGAAACTAGTGATGTGAGATGACTCAATAAAATGCACACCCGAAAAACACTAGACTCTTCTATCAATAGAAAAAGTATGCCACTAAATGATAGTCAAACCAAAGTCTATTTTCAGAAATAAAATGAAATCTCTTAAATATTTCATGCGCAAACAAGCCCTAATGAAGACACAAGCACTCTAATGCAAAATGCAAATACATAAGAAACTTATTTTGTATTTTCACTATAAATGAATGAAAATGCAACATTTTTTAGTATTTTCAATATAAATGAATGAAAATGCAACTAAGAATCAGTGCTTTTCAGGAAAAAATGCAAAGAATAAAGTGCAAATAACCCAGCAAACCCAAAAATCAAGACTCAACTAAGCCAATGAGCTATAAACAAGAAAAATGGTTAAAAAACCAAATTCTCAAAATCAAAGAAAGAGGAGATTCTAGTCACTAAAAGAGGCAAGGAGCAGTCAGGACATAGGCCCAGAAAGACTCAGGAATACCCAAAACTCACCCAGCATCAACCAAACACCAAGAATAAGGTTAAACCAGAGTTGTATGCGATTGTTCAGTAAACAGTTGTCTATGTATGTGGGCTAGTGAACTATCAGTCGTGGGTACACGTGGGTAAACAACAGTAGACTCGCATACAGGGAAAGATAGGCGACCTAGAAATGAGTGGAAAGGAAAAAAAACTCAAGATTTTTCTATAAGAAATGGACGACCTACCAACAACACAGAAACTCGAAAGAACCGAGACTCAAGATAAGGAAAATTTCCCAAAAACCCCAAATGGAGGATTCTCCCCAACAGAGTCGCCAGTTCTGTTATGGAGAAAAAAATCCTATGGCTTGGGGAGGACCACAACAGACAGATGAAGTCAATAAAATAAACTCATTTCCCAACATATGCTATATAAATGTAAGTGCGGATAAAAAAAATAGAGAGCCTACCTCAATCCAAAGGTTCGATGAACAATTCCGTTGAGATTTCAAATCACAACACTTGAACCTACATCTTAGTCTCAACAGTAAATGCAAACAAGTGCATATAATATATGAAATATGTTAGCATGTACAATAGCATAATCCATGATATATAAAAGAAAATGTAACCAATGATAATAAACAATCATTCACAATATCAATTGGAAGAGAAAATGAGTATTTCTATTAATATGAACAAGAAGTACAAGATACAACCTCCTATCGGAAACTCATTTGAATCAAGAACTGGGTCCCTCCACTTGTGCCTCCACCAATTCAATCCCCCATGCAATGAAAAACTCACGAGTAAAGGAGAAAATCCCTCACAAGATATGGAAGAGTTTGGTAGGTGAACACAAGAGGTTCACAACAACAAGGATCAATGGATGTAGACTCAAGCAAGGAAAAATTTCGATAGAGTTTCAATGCTTTTCTCTTTCTCCTCCCCTCCTTCCATGCATAATGGTTCAATATATAACCCTCCAAAGACAAGTGAAAGGTCAAATCGAGTCTTTTCGAGATACATGGAGGGCCAAAGGTCACAATGGCTGCTTTTTGGAGTGAAAAATGGAGATTTTACTCTCTTTAACAAAACTCGATGTACACGGGCTATAATGGTGCATCCCTCATATGTGCGAGTTGCATTGAAGCAACTCGCGTATAGGAGTAAAAATAGGGGAAAAAGGGTTCCTTGAGGAAAAAAATTTGGTTTTGAGTCAATAAATGGATAATGGAGGCCAAAGTGTGCTAATTCTCACAAGGTGGAAAAACATGGTGTAACAATTAGGGTATAACATTGAAAATCTTGTTCAACAAAACATCGCTCAACAAACTAGTAAACCATTTGTTCTTGCTTGAAACCTAAAATGGTGTGAATTCAGCGCTTTCAATGCATTACTAGTTAAAACAAGTTTGTAAAAGTAGCATGATACCATGGGTAACACGATGAGTGCTCTGCATGTAACCCATTTGTATATTATATCTTGTATGTGGAATTTTAATCTTTTTGCTAAGATCCCGACTATTAATACTCATATCTACTATAAAGGCTAGAACGAAGGAACACACCTTGCAGTGCATTTTTTGTTCATCAAGACAAACACTCGGACCCTAAAACTGGTTATTATGGGAATATGAATCCAACTCGCCTATTTTTCTTTTCTTGCAAATAATGCATATTGACAAGTTACACATTTGCAATTCATTTTTTGAATTAGTTTGATTAAAAGGTTGTGTATTCATTATCATTTTGCTTGAAATTTGTTGCCTGAATATTGGATTATTTGATATGATGTTTATACATTAACATTGTTTTCACCACAGGATTTTGAAATGCAAAAGAGAGCTTCTAAGTGCAAAGCCAAGGTCATTGAATCCGTATCTGATATTGAAATTGTCCTAGAAACCATAATGGAGACCCTATATGAAGATACCAGGGATGCAACTAGAGTAGTTCTTGAATATAAATGGGGTGAATTATATCACCTTATTCGAGATCAGAACGTGCCAGATGCCTCTATTGAAGAGATGATTGTATACCATAAAATTAAGAAATTGGGTCTTCATAAGGCCTCCAATCGTCCAGAGCTATTCCAATGTTTGGAGGTAATAGGATGGATATTACCCCATGTAGATGTCAACTCAAGAATCATAGCTGGGGAAAATGGAGAAGTATTTGATTCATTTCAACCAACTCATATTAGCACATCCTATAAGTTACCGCCTCCCAAAATCATGATGACAGAAGATTGGATTAACAGGGTCAACATAGACCATTCAAAATATTCCAAGAAGATGTTGATACCTAGAATATAGCTAAGGCAAAGAGCGAGCGGATAGAACGATCCACAAAATTTGAAAACACCTTTTAGAGTTATAGCGATGATGTTAAGTAGAATATTTGGAAGGGTGAACGCAAATATTTACAAACTTAGTTGTGTTCCTATTATGTATCATGTCGCTTCCCATGGTTCTATCTTCAATTTGGAGGACATTATTTAAGAGAGTATGGCATCAGCAATAGAAGCCTCCCAAGGAGGCATGATGCAAAAAAGGGCATAATTCTTCATGTCCTCTTATCTCATTGATTGCATATTTATAAGAAACCCGTTCCACAAGTTGGGGTGTTATTGGGTCTTAGCTAAGACCCCTCTCTTTGTCACATATCAAATAATGTGGGCTCACAAATACGCAAGCTTTTATAAGCTTCTGTGCGAGGAGTTCATAATTCCTCTGTATAGGTTGATATTCAATGAGGAAGCAAATTATTTTTCGGATAATGCTATGAAAATAATCAACTAATATGAGGATTATTACTTTACTCCAGAAGGCACATATATCTGAATGTATGGAGGAACTAAATCTCCTTCTCTGATGCCAAGGTATGCCACATATTATGTAGTGCATAAATAAGTTGTGAGGCAAGTTTTTATCAATGGGGTTGGGCATTTTCTGAATGAAAATAAAAGGCTTCTTACCCTCCAATTCCCTTCACCATCGGGAATACAAATTCATTAAGTTTAAAAGAGGAAAGGTTTTCATAAATGTCTTGGAGGCATTCCATTTTGGGGAGAAAGTGTTCATTATAAATGACAAACTGCAGAAAGCAACCAAGCATTGCACATCGTGTAAGATTTATTTTGAATACACAAACCACTTCTTAAAGGATGTGGAAGTATATTGAAGAGAAAACAATATGACATATTTGAATAAAATATTTGGCCGAAAGGATGGAGCAATTTCTTGTCAAGCTAAGGATACTGCAAAAGAAGCAGATCAGCAGAAGGATAGAGAAGAGGTTGTAGCAGCCAAATAAGAAAGATGAAAACAAGAGGAGGAAATAAAACAAAAACAAGAAGCAGAAAGAAGGAAAAATGAGGAAGAAGCTATGAAAAAGAGGAAGAACGAAAGGCAGCAGAAGAAGCAACCGAGATGGAAAAGTAGGGAAAATAAGAATAAGAGGTAGCAGTTAAAGCAAATGAATTAGAGAAAAAAAAAGGAGGAAGAACCTAGGATCAAGAAAGTTGTAGAAGATACAAGGATTCAAGAAGAAGATCAAAGTTAAGGAGATATGGACATATATCCACCTGATGATTTAGGAATCCCAGTTACAAGAGGACATCTTCCATTTGTTGAACTTGGGATCACATCATTCACTCATTCTAAGAAGCACTCTGTAGCAAAATTGGACACTATCATCTTTGACCCTAAAAGGAAAACAATCTTGAGAAGAACCGAAAAGAGGTTGAAAATGGGTGAGCTGCTGGATATAGTAACTATACAAGAAAGTACCTTGGTAGAAGGAACCCAAAAGATCCTAAGTTCACAGCTTCAGTAAATATAGCAGTTTCCCAGGCCAATGCCGATAATGTTGAAAAATTGATGAATGATCTCGAGTGAAGCAAAGTGAAAATGATTAAATTAAAGGATAATTTGGTGCAAGCCAGAAGGGAAGGAAATTAAATAAAGAGAAAATGGGATACCATGGAGTCTGAAAAGGAAAAGTTACTACTAGATTATCAGGAATTGGAGAATGAAAAGGATTCCTTAAATGTGAAACTTTTGATATTGGAAGGAAAACGAGATGATTTCCATTCTCAAATTAATGAGTTAGAAGAGAATTAAATGAAATTAAACCAGCAGGTGGAATCCTTAATCGCAGAAAAGAGATCCTTACAATCCCAGATGGATAAAATGATGATTGAGAATGAATCTTTGAAATCCCAGGATGATGAATAGGTGAATGAAAGGCAATCTCTAATGGAACAAGTCAAAGTTGTTCAAAATCAAAAGCAAGATATGACACCATTCTATGAACATGCCTGTAAAGTACAAGAACAAGTTTGTCATTCGCAAGAGTTGGTAATAGAGGAGATTTATAAACTAAGAAAGATGTTAGACGGATGAAGGAAATTTCTGCAGATGCTCTCACTGTAAAACATAAATTGATAAGTAAATTTAATAAGGTAAAGAAGTTAATTATTTGGAAAGAAAAAAATCCAAACTTTCCCGATCACTTTCCAAATAAAATAGCTGCTGAACTAAATTTAAATATATCTCTTTTAGACAGTTGCAAAAAATCTGCGAGGAAAGTACAAGTGGAAGTACCAAAGACCATATCGAAGTGTGAAGGAATTTACAAAGATATATGACAGGTGCACGAAAAGTGTCATATCTCAATTGCTCAAGACATGTATGAGTTTCCTACTAAAGACCAGTGTTTAACATAATTAAAAGAAAGGATAAAGGAAGACTTGGAGTACATCAGGAAATTGGACGTACTTAATGAAGAAGATCTCAAACAACATATAGGGAAAGCATATGTGAATTCTTATTTTCTAGAAGAAAGTTATAAAACAGTTACCAAAGGATTAGTAAATGCGAGGAAAGAATTATTTATTCATGAGGTCTCTTTAAAATTATTGGAGCCTTAGAAATGTAGTGTAATATTTTATGAAACTGATTTGTGGGACAGTTATATTTCTAGTTTAGAGGACCCACCGACATAATAATATAATTTGTAAGTAATCATTTATTTTTTGTTGAGAAAACAAAAAAGACAAAATTTTAGCAATCCAAGAGTTTGAGGGTAGGTGAAACGATTGTTCATGTAAAGACGAATTCTCTGGTAAGATAAATAGAGGGGAGAATGGATTAGGAAGGGACTTTGGCTGGTGTAATTGAAGTTGGACACATTTTGTATGAAAACTATTTTCTGCAAATGAGAAGGGACTATTTACTGGGAAAAGCTTACATGGGATTTGCGTGGAATGTTATGGATAACATATCATAACTATTTCTTCTTGCGTTCATCCTAATGTTGTGAGATCTTTCTCACTTTATTGGACTGTTCTAATGGTAATGAGTGATTTTTCTAGTTTATGCAAATGTCTGTGTAATTAAGAGTAATAGACAGAGCTCCAATTTCATCAAAGCTATCTTTGTGTATTTTTCGTTGTGATTGTAAGTGCTTTATTTCAATGGTTATCTGTTGAATTTGTACAAACTTTCTCAAATATTACTCTTCTTTAAATTTCGCTCCTTGCAAGGATAGATTAGTTAAATCAAAATAATGTTAGTTGATTGATAAGGTAGAAGTGGTAAAACGAGAGGTACAAACATGCACATCAATTGTGAGGCTTCTACCTATCAATTATAGGTATGCATCATTTATATTAGGGCATCTACATATTCATAATTTAAATAAAAATAATAATAACCGGTGGACTGCGTCGCAACAGGTAAAGATTTTAAAACATATCTACGGTAGCTAGACTGTTAACCGGACAGATTCCCTATTCCAAACAGTGAATGATCTAATTGGGATTATTCATTAGGGAGAATCCATATTGTCGATGCTAGGATTTTCCAGGCATCAACATTTTTTGGCGCTATAAGGAGGGAAACCAGTGCATGGTTGGTAGAGGAAATTTGTTTCCGTAAGGAAATTTCTGTGGGTCTACATTTGAAACATCTCAACTAGAAGAATTAATTTATGAAGTTGATTATCAAGGTAATTTTGATTCTGAAACTAAACATACTGAGCATTTATATGTTATCCCTCATCAAGAAGTAGACAATTTCAAGATGCATACTTGATATTACGTCAAGAAACTTGGAGGATTATCATTAATACCCTTACTTCCTAGAAGACAAGCTCCTAGACGAGAAGTTGTGCAAAATAAAGACTATGTGCTTGTAGAATCACTAGAAGAATTAGTATATTTTTCACTACAATACATATTGGATCCCATAAATTTTCTAAGACCTAATTCTCCTGAGTCAATCACTTCTCCGCACATACCACCGCTCACACCCCTACATTCACCTCGAACTCGTAGGATCATTGCTAACATGGCTCACAATGCTACTCCACCACCTCCGTGGAGGGCTAGAGGACCACTCAACTTACCTTTTCCTTTGCATGACTTACATAAACATCCAGAGCGAGTGTTACCTATTTTGATCCTATAAAAGGAATCTCTGTTGATGATCACTTAAAGAGATTTTACTTAGCTTTAAATTTGCTAAATGTAGAACATGAAGATGTTGTGTGCATATTATTCCCATATACCTTTGAACCTAGATCATCATCTTGGTTTTTTAGCCTTCAGATTGGTTCTATAGCAGATTGGGACAGCTTCGAAAAGGTTTTTTAAGTAATTTTGGTGACCAAAGGACTATGGCTTCACTCATGAAAGAGTTATTATCTTTAAGGATGGATAAAAAGGAAAAGGTACAAGACTTTAATCAACGATTTACTACTTTCTTGAATAGATTCAGTGCTACTACAAATCCTGTTGAAGAGTCATTAGTAGAATATTATACTATAATGCTTCATCGATCCATAGCCATGTTTGTTAAGAGATCATCTAAGACTACTTTAGTAGAAAATTTTAAAGAAGAAAAGAAAGTAGAAACAAACATAAAAAGTATTATGAAATACTCTCTAGATTTTAAGGCAAAACCTACAGTAAATTAGAAACATTTGTTGTTAACCAGACCTAAGGAAGAATCTTCAAATGAGTTGTAAAATGTGGTCAAAATGGTTCAAAAGTTGTCTAATAAAATACTAGATCTGGAAAAGGAAAAAGGTGTTAGGTCTTCGGTGAGGAAACCTTTTAAGTCATTCTACAAGAAAAAAGAATAAAACACACAACCTCCTTCAAATAATTCTCATGTCTTTAATTTAAATGAGGTTCACATGGATCACTTTTTCACATTCCACCAAGAGCATCATTCTGAAAAAACTTGCCCGCAATGGATAAATTCGATGACGCTGGTACTGAATCAATTATTAGATACACAACTATTAGATCAAGAGCATCATGATGAAGACCGATCCAATGAAACATAATATCACAGTGAGGAGACCATACTAGTGTTATGGGATTGGGCTCCAAATTTGGGTTTGGATGACGAGGGAGGAGTAGAGTAAATACAAGCCTCATCTATATATTATGCTACCAGGAGTAAGGGACCAGTGGAAGGAAAAAGTATGTTACTACCCAAAATGAAAACAACCAAAGAAATCATAAAAAAAGAATAACAATATAAATAAATAACAACCAAAAGTAACTTCGAGGGTTGCAAAGGAAACAAATCCATCAATCAATAAACAAGTAAACCCTGTACTCAACAAATCTGATCTTGGTGGAAATACTGGAGGAAATCATAATATGGGGTATGATATTGTAGAAGATATAAAGAAAAAAAAAACAAATATATCTCTGTTTGAAATGTGTAAACTTCCACAACAGAGAAGAAAGTTATTGGAATCTTTTGATTTAAAATAAAGAAGTAAGGTAGACAAACAGTCAGAAATAATTGAGTCTAATGCTGATATTAATGAAGCAAGTATTGGTGGAAAATCGAAATATCAAACCCTTCCTTTTCTTCTAAATTTTGAAATTTGTAATTATAATGTGCATAACTTCTTGGTAGATTCTGGAGCTTCATCTAACATCATGCACTATATATTTGCAAAAGGATTAATGAGAAACCCATAGCATCCCCTTCTCGGATTATCCAACTTGATAGATCAGATGTTAAGGTTATTGGGGAAATGAAAAATGTATTGATTAGATTGGCTGCGGATTCAAGGGTGTGTCAATTTATTGATATCATGGTAGTAGACATACCGGAAGCTTATGGGTTAATATTGAGTAGAGATTGGTCGAATAAGTTGAATGGTTGCTTTGCAACAGATTGGTCTCATTTATGGTTTCCACATCAAATAAGCAGAACCAAATCAAAGTGTTGAGGGAACCTCATATGAAGCATAATGTGACTCGGTTAGAAGGAAAGAATGAGCCAGTGAATTTTTCATCTTCTGTTTTGGGGAATTATTTTTTGGAAATTGAACCCAGGAATTATCGGGCAGAGAATACTAGTCATGATTCAGATGCACAATCCAATCTCCTTCAATTTGCACGGGCTAGTGACATTGACTGTAATATGGTAGAGTTAGTTACTAACTTAGATAACATGCTAATCTAGTTAAAATAGAGGATAAGTTTTGGACTTTATTTTTTTATGGCTCCAAGACATAAGAGGGAGCAAGAGTTGGTTGTGTTCTTGTTGATTACCAAGGAAATAGACGATTTCTCTCTTTTAGACTAGAACTTGAATGCACACATAATACTGTCGAATATGAAGCTTTAGTTCAAGGCCTAAGAAAAGGTATTGATTTAAATGTAAAGAATTTAAAAAAAATTGGTGACTCGGAGATAGTTGTTAGGAAGATAAGTAACACCATGCATTGTTTAACACCATTCTTGAAAGGGTATCAATCTGAGATATGGAATTTAATATCTAATTTTGATGTTTTTAATATAAATTCCATTCCTAGGTTACAAAATGTTGTTGCTGATTTATTAACGACTTTTGCTTCACGTTTAGTACCGACCAATAACAAATGTTCCATTGAATTGCTTTTCAGGCCATCTTTCACTAATAATATTACAAATTGGAGAGTTTTCGATGATGATGAACAAATGATCAACTTTTTGACAGATGAAGATATATTCAAAGAATCGGTTATTGAAGAAAATGAACACCAATTAGAATTAGAAGATAAAGATATCAGTAAGGCAAATTTTATGCCTAAAGGAGTACAAACTCTTGAAAAGTTATTTGGTCTACAACATAAATTTAGGAAGCCAATGAATGTCAAAACAAATAGCTCCTCAATGCAGTATGAATTGGTGAACTTAGGTACGAGAAGGAACCTAAATATGTCAATTTAGGACAGTGTTTCTCACCTGGAGAGAGATGCAAATTTATTAAACTTTTTCAACAATACAAGGACATTTTTGCATGGACGTATGATGATTTGAAGACTTATGATACAAGTATCATACAACATGTGATACCTATCAAACAAGGTGCAAAACCATTATAGCAACAACTCTGGAAGATGCATCCTACGCTTGAACCCTTAATAAAGAAAGAATTAAAGAAGTTGCTAGATGCTAAGATTATTTTTAAAGTTAGACATTCTGAATGGGTGGCAAAATTGGTACCCATACAAAAAAAATCAAGAGAAATGAGACTGTGTGTCAACTTTCAGAATTTAAATAGAGCATCGGACAAAGACAACTATTTGGTCCCACCGATGGAACAAATATTACAATTGGTGTCAAGATCAGATATGTTCTCCTTATTAGATGGATTTTCAGGATATAATCAAGTGTTAGTGGCCGAAAAGGACCAACTCAAGACTACCTTTCACACAAAATGGGGAACATTTGCTTATAGAAGAATGCCTTTTGGTCGTATGAATGTTGGAGCCACATTTCAAAGGGCCATGGATATCGCATTCCGAGGTTTGGTTTGCCGCAGTGTTTTTATTTATTTGGATGATGTGACACTCTTCTCCAGGAAAAGAGAAAATCATGCTTTTCATTTAAAACAGATTTTTGAACGTTGTAGGAAGTATGGTATATCATTGGACCCCAAGAAAATTATATGTGTTGTCTTAGAAGGAAATCTATTGGGACACATCATCTCTAGAAAGGGAATATCTATAGTCATTTCTCATGCACCTTCATTAAGTAGTCCAAATTTTGAAAAGGATTTCATTATATATACTTTCTCTTAAGATCATTCTCTTGCGGCAATGCTCACATAGAAAGGGGAGCAGGGAGATGAATATCCAATATATTTTATGAGCACTGGATTACATGGAGCTGAACTAAATTACCCGAATGTAGAAAAACAAGCATACGTAGTATTTAAAGTAGTGAAACAGTTCATACCCTATATTTTGAAAAATAGAACCAAGGTTGTAATACCTCATCCGACGGTCAGATCTTTATTTGTAAAAAAGGAATTGGGAGAGAGGCGTGGGAATTGGGTGACCGCATTACAAGAATACGACCTAGAATTTAATCCCTCCAATATTATCAAGGTCAAGGATTGTGTAAGTTACTGACATAAAATTCAAATCATGGTTAGGAAAACGAATCCGAAATGAATTTGCTAGAGACACGTTCCGCTTATACCACTCTTGATTCATGGTATAGATATTTAATCCATTATATTCAGCATGGGTATATGCCAGAACATTGTAATTCTAAGTAAAGAAGAGCTCTTAGATTAAAATCATCTTCGTATCACATAATTAATGGAGTGATTTTTAGAAAACATTATGATGGAGTATTTATCAGATGTCTTGAAAAGGATGATGTAGAAAAGGTGGTGAAGGAATTACACAATGGTCCTGCAAGAGGACATTATTATGGGGATACCAATACTCATAAAATATTTAGAGCCAGATATTACTGACCCAATGCTTTCAAGGATGCACATGCCTACGCACGAAAATGCGATATATGTCAAATAAGTGTCGGTAAACTATCTAAATCAGCAGTACCACTACAACCAGTAATCATTTCAGAACCATTCGAGCAATGGGGTTTAGACATTATCGGAGAAATCAATCCAAACTCTTCATTACAACATTGTTATATTCTTACTGCCATGGATTATTTTACACGGTAGACTGAAGCCGTCCCTTTGCTCAAAGTCAATGAAGATGCGGTCATCAAATTTTTACAAGAGAACATCATAACCATGTTTGGGGTTCCAATTTATTTAGTTTTTGATAATGCTTCTTATTTTTCCTCTTTCAATATGAGTGAGTTTTCTATCAAAAAAGGGAAATAAATGCATTACTCATCTAATTACTATCCTCAAGGGAATGGGTTAGCAGAATCTACAAATAAGAACCTGAGAATAATTTTGAAGAAAACTATCATTCATAACCAAATAAATTGGCACGTAGCTCTTCCCAATTCTTTATGGGAATATAGGGTCACTCCAAATAATTCTTTAGGGATTTCTCCTTCAATGTTAGTTTATGGGAAAGAGGTTATTCTTCCTCTGAACATACTACTTCCTTCCTTGCAATTAACTCAAGCATCCCGAGGATCAAATAGTGAAATTATGCAGTTACAAATTAATACCCTACTAAAACTTGAAGAAGAAAGGAAAAAGGCTAGGGATAAGTTCATCCGTCACCAAGAAATTGTAAAAAAATGGTCTGATAATCGGAAGTCCTGAAATAAAAATTTTGAGGTAGGATATATAGTTCTAAAGTGGGACTACCCACACGAAAAAAAGGGTAAGCATACCAAGTTTCAACATTTATGGCTTGTCCCTTATAAAGTTATTGAAAACCTTGGCCCAGGAACTTATAAGTTACAATATTTACAGGGGGAAGAGGAAAATCTCCCCTTCAACGACCTATAACTCAAGCAATACTTTTCTTAGGAGTAGGAAAACCTTTGTACATAAATAATTTGGTTTGCTTTCCTCTTTTCTTTTGCCTTCTTTATTTTGTTAATATTTACATGAGTTTGCATTTCACTTTGTCTTTCTTTTTTCTTATCTGATTTTGTTTCAAATAAAACCCAGCTCAACTTTCAGGGTGATATGCAAGAAAACAGAATTATGAGCACTCTTATACAAAATTCTAGAATCTCAGAAGGATTAGAATTGGCTTCAAAACAAAAGAATTTATTTTTGTAAAATATATGAGACTAATGATTTTAATTGTTTCTTTATTTTAAAAGGGGAAACCTGTTTCTTGGTTCATTTTGTGTTAGCACTTATTAGATTTGTAAAATAACCAGGATATAAGAATTCTAAATTATTATATTGGGGATCCACTCACTCACACATAAATAACCTTCTTAGGTAACCTACTATAGGAAACCCATGGAAAGGAAGCAAGTCTTGCAGATGTGTGGAAATTAAAATGATCCTATTCTAACAGAAATCATAGCCAAAAGGTTAAAAAATAAGAATAAAAAATCTATGAAAGATTCCATATCCATCAAAGAAGTGGGTTTTGGAAAATAAAATATGACACATCCAATCAAGAAGATTCACTTGATGATACTCCAGAAGGTTATTTTCCATCTGTGAGTATGAAAAACCAAATAAAATATTCATCACTCACACAAAAGGACATTATGGATGGAAGAACCCACGAAAAATATTTGAATACTAAATAAATCCATTTAAGACAAGGACTCGAACGACAAAACTCGTTAAAAGAATCCAAAGGAATGCTAGAATCATGGGAACGAGGAACACATGAATACATCTGTTTGATATTGTTACGATCCTGTGGTGTCATATTTAGTGGCAACCAAAAGAGGAGACAAATAAAGAACTCCATATTATGGCCTCGGGAGAGTAATCAGGAAATCTAGTCTAGGTTTCCCTACTTCCCAAAATAAAATTACCCTTATGATCCAAGAAGCTCCTCTCCTTGACTAAAATTTAGACTTTTAAAATTATCAAAAGAAATATTAAAAGCATAACTTTACAATTAGAAATGGTTAACGAGTAGAAGCAATTGCAGTCCTAAGTAAGATTTTTCGTTCAGATCTTTTGTGTTCACCAGCCAATCACCAATTGTTGCAGCTGCAACCATTTCTCCAATTTTTTTGCAAAACATTGTAGGGCCCCTCCTTTAATTTTTTATTTACCAAGGTATTTTTTGTTCCATCTTTCTTTGCTTGTAAATTTTCCTGACACTTAGGAATTTTTTGAAGTCATAATAGTTTTTTAGTATTGGAGCAACATTGGTTTTTCCGCCGAAGCAGTCAGGAGAATTTTCAGTTTCATGCCGAAATGATCGGAGCAAAATTCGATTTTGCGCCGATGTGGTTGAAAGAAAACAATTTAGACTCCGATCGGAGCAAAATTCAATTTTGCGCCAACATGGTCGAAAGAAAACAAGTTAGACTCTGATCGGAGCAAAATTCAATTTTGCGTCAACATGGTCGAAAGAAAACAAGTTAGACTCCGATCGGAGTAGAATTTGATTTTGCACTGACACGATCGGAATGAATTTTGTTTTACACGAAATTTGTCAAACAAGTTTTTAGTCGAAAAGAAATACATTTTTTATCAAAAGAGCAGTTTCTTGTATCGACGCAAAATTGTCTTTTGCACCGAAAAAATCGGAACAAAACTAATTATGACATAGAAACGTTTCGGTGTAAAACACAATTTTGCACCGATGTTTCTCCCGCTGATATTGCGATAGAGCGCTTCACCCGAAAGAAGGAAACAGGGTTGGATTTTTGTTTCGAAAATGGGTCGAAACAACCCGGTTACTTCGTTGTCCGAGAATTGACTGAATTGGAATAGCTCGGTGCCAAACTGGTTTCAATTTGAAGTGAATCAGTGTAAAAAGAGTTTCTCACCTGAAGTGAATTGGTATAAAAGGAATTTCAATTTGAAACAGTTTCGGCAGTGAAAGGGGTTATCAATCCGAAAGAGTATTTGAAAATATACAAGTCTCCAAAAAGAGTTTTAAACTTAGTTTTTTTTTTTAAACTCCGTTGGTACGAATACCAAGTTGCATTTATTTCTAGGGTTTTTCGTTGATTGTAAGAAAGAGCTTTCAAGTTTTCTTGTATCAATTTGTAACACCATTTGGAGTGGAGCAAATCTTTGGACGACAAATCACCAAGCCCTTTGGAGCACCTCACTGACATCGATTGTGCACCACCGGGTAGGAATCTTATGCCCATTAACCCTGTTACACGTGAATGATGTTCTTTCATTTTCAAGGAGATTTCAAACATTGTTTAGTGCTCATTTTTGCATTTGAAACCCTGAAACTCAATAGAGCATAAGGCCAAAATATTTTATATATGAAAACATGAAACCCTATTTACGGATGCATGTAGGGGTGAAATAAATTTTACTTAGAAGCTTTTGGTTGCATAGATTAGCACACGGGTTTTCAATCTATGTAGCAATAATGCTTTCAGTAATGGCCACCGATGTTTGTAATTTGAAGCCCTGGTCTATCTATAAAGATTTTTCTTGCTGATAAAATCCATACCCAGGTAGGGTTTGACGCAGCCTTTTCCATTGATATGTTGTGATTTTCTTTAGTCAACCCGGTTCCAAAGTTTTTGAAATTTTGAGATTCCTCACGAAAATAAATGTTTAGAACCTGTAGCTTTGTGACCACAAGTAGACAATGAGTGTCGATTTTTTCCCAAGGTTTATTAATACATTTATTTCCATTATATTATGATGCATTCCTATTCTATTTAACCGTAAGCTCCTCATTGTTTTCAATCATCTCCAGTCAAGGAAAAACATTGAAAATCTTGTTCAACAGAACATCGCTCAACAAACTAGTAAACCATTTGTTCTCACTTGAAACCCTAAATGGTTTGAATTCGACACTTTTAATACATCGCTGGTTAAAAAATTCTAGCAAAGTAGCATGATACCATGGGTAAAATGATGAGTGCTCCACATGTAACCCATTTATATATTATATCTTGTATGTGGACTTTCACTCTGTTTGCTAAGATCCCGTCTATTAATACTCATATCAACTACGAAGGGTAGAACGAAGGAACCCACCTTTCAATGCATTTTTTTGTTCATCAAGACAAACACTCGGACCCTAAAACTTGTTATTATGGGAGTATGAATCCAGCTTGCCTATTTTTATTTTCTTGCAAATAATGCATATTGAGAAGTTACACATTTGCAATTCATTTTTTGAATTAGTTTGGTTAAAAGGTTGTATATTCATTATCATTTTGCTTGAAATTTGTTGCTTGAATATTGGATTATTTGATATGATGTTTATATGTTAACTTTGTTTTCACCACATGATTCTGAAATGCAAAGGAGAGATTCTAAGCACAAAGCTAAGGTTGTTGAATCCGACTCTGATATTGAAATTGTCCCAGAAACCATAATGGAGACCCTATATGAAGACACCAGGGATGCAACTAGAGTAGTTCCTGAATATAAACGGGGTGAATTATATCACCTTATTTGAGACCAAAATGTGCCATATGCCTCTATTGAAGAGATGATGGTATACCAAAACATAAAGTAATTGGGTCTTCATAATGCCACCGCTCGTCCAAATCTATTCCCATGTTTGGAGGTAATAGGATGGATATTACCCCACGTAGATGTCAACTCAAGAATCATGGTTGGGGAAAATGGAGAAGGATTCAATTCATTTCAACCAACTCATATTAGCACAGCCTATAAGTTACTGCCTCCCAAAATCATGATGATAGAAGATTGGATTAAAGGGGTCAACATAGACCATTCAAAATATTCCAAGAAGATGTTGATACCCAGAAAAGAGATAAGGCCAAGAGTGAGTGGAGAACAGGATGCACAAAATTTGAAAACACCTTTTAGAGTTATAGCGATGATGTTAAGTAGAATATATGGAAGGGAGAACACAAATACATACAAACTTAGATGGGTGCCTATTGTGTATAATGTCGCTTCCCATGGTTTTATCTTCAATTTGGTGGACATTATTTCAGAGAGTATGGCATCAGCAGTAGCAGCCGCCCAAGGAGGCATGAAGTAGAAAAGGGAAGAATTCTTCATGGCCTCTTATCTCATTGATTTCATATTGATAAGAAAATCATTCCACAAGTTGGGGTGTTATTGGGTCCCAGCTGAGACCTCTGTCTATGTCGCATATCACCTAATGTCGTCTCACAAATACACAATATTCTATAAGCTTATGTGCGAGGAGTTCATAATTCCTCTGTATAGGTTGATATTCAATGAGGAACCAAATTTTTTGTCGGATAATTCTATGAAAATAATCAACGGATATGGGGATTATTACTTTACCCCAGAAGGAACATATATCCGAATGTATGGAGGAACTAAATCTCCTTCTTTGATGCCAACGTATGCCACAGATTATGTAGTGCATAAATAAGCCGGAGGCAAGTTTTTATTAACGAGGTTGGGCATTTTCTGAATGAAAATAATAAGGCTTCTTACCCTCCACTTCCCTTCACCATCAGGGTGTACAAATTCACTAAGGTTAAAGGAGAATAGGTTTTTATAATGGACTTGGAGGCATTCCATTTTGGGAATAAATTGTTCATTAGAAATGACAAATTGCAGAAAGCAACCAAGCATTGCTCATCGTGTAAGATTCATTTTGAATACCCAGACCACTTGTTAAAGGATGAGGAAGTATATCGAAGTGAAAAAAATATGACATATTTGAATAAAAGACTTGGCCGAAAGGACGGAGCAATTTCTAGTCAAGCTAAAGAGACTGCAAAAGAAGCAGATCAGCATAAGGATAGATAAGAGGTTGTAGGAGCCAAAGAAGCAAGAAGAAAACAAGAGGAAGAAATAAAATAGAAACGAGAAGCATAAAGAAGGAAAAAGGAGAAAGAATCTCTGAAAAAGAGGAAGAATGAAAGGAAGCGAAAGAAGCATCCGAGATGGAAAAGAAGAGAAACAAAGAACAAGAGGCGGCATATAAAGCAGCTGAATTAGAGAAACAAAAGGAGGAAGAAGCTAGGAGCAAGAAAGATGTGGAATATACAAGGATCCAAGAAGAATATCAAATTTTACGAGATATGGACATAAATCCACCCGATGATTTAGGAATCCCACTTACAGGAGGACATATTCCATTTGTTGAACTTGGGCTCACACCGTTCACTCCTTCTAAGTAGCACTCTATAGCAAAATTGGACATTGTGTTTGACCCTAAAAGGAAAAAGATCCTGAGAAGAAATGAAAAGAGGTTGAAAATGGGTGCACAGCTAGATATAGTAACTACACAAGAAAGTAACTTGGTAGAAGGCACCCACAAAGATCCTAAGTTCCCAGCTTTAGTAAATATAGCAGCTGCGCAGGCCAATGCCAATAATGTTGACAAATTGATGAATGATTTGGAGCGAAGCAAAGTGAAAATGATGAAATTAAAGGATAACTTGGTGCAAACCAGAATTGAAGGAAATGAAATAAAGAGAGAACGGGTTACCATGGAGTCTAAAAAGGAAAAGTTACTGCTAGATTATCAGGAATTGTAGAATGAAAAGGATTCCTTAAATGTGGAAATTGTGAACTTGGAAGGAGAATGAGATGATTTCCATTCTCGAATTAATGAGTTAGAAGATAATGAAATGAAACTAAACCAGCAGGTGGAATCCTTAATCGCAGAAAAGGGATCCTTACAATCCTAGATGGATAAAATGATGATTGAGAAGGAATATTTCCAATCCCAGGCTAATGAATGGACAAATGAAAGTTAATCTCTGATGGAACAAGTCAAATTTGCTTAAAATAGGAAACAAGGGATGACACCATTCTATGAACATACCTGTAAAGTACAAGAACAAATGTGTCATTTGCAACAGTTGGCAGCAGAGGAGATTTATAAACTGAGAAAGATAATAGAACGGATGAAGGAAATTTATGGAGATGCTCTCACTATGAAACAAAATGTCATAAGTACATTTAATATGGTAAAGAAGTTAACTATCTGGAAAGGAAAAAATCCAAACTTTCTCAATCACTTTCCGAATAAAACATCTACCAAACTAAAATTAGATATATCTCTTTTAGACAGTTGCATAAAAGCTTCCAAAAAAGTACAAGTGGATGTACCAAAGACCATCTCGAAGTGTGAAGGAATTTACAAAGATATCTATTAGGTGCATGAAAAGTTCCATATCTCAATTCCTCAAGACATGTATGAGTTTCCTACTAAAAACCAACGTTTAACATAATTAAAAGACAGCCTAAAGGAAGACTTGGAGTAAATCAGGAAATTGGACATGCTTAATGAAGAAGATCTCAAACAACATATAGGGAAAGCATCTATGAATGCTTATTTTATAGAAGAAAGTTATAAAACAGTTACATGATGCTTTTTCAAATTGACTATTCAGGAATTCAAATATGAAGCTATCTCCTGTAACAGTAAACTCAAGAAGACTCAAAATCAGTATTTTGTGGGCCTTAATGAAATTCAAGATGATTTTAATCCTTTGAAAGCATAAAAGACCTTCTAGATGACTATGTGGACATAAGGAAGAAAGCACATTCAGATTATGAGTAGTTTTTTTAGTGGCAGGAACATTTGAAGAATATCCATGTGATGTACCAAACTATGGATTCGACACACTAACTCAAAACTTGGGTAATACAAGGGTTACACTAGCTGAAGAATCCTTTCTACAACATACTGGGACTATTTATGTTTCAAAATCATCTACTGTTGAAGTCTACTCCAAGGCTACCCGGGTACACCATCATATGCAAACTAGATACTTTAAACCAAGAATTGCAAAAGAAGAAGGCATACTAGCTCAAGTAGACAAGTAGGCCATTAAAAATTGACTTTCAAGAAGGTAGGAGGATCTGGAAATCAGGGAAAGGTTATGGAATAGGTCTTTGGTCTCTTTTATGATAGGGGAGGTTATGGAAACTCCCCAAGAATACATTGGAACCACAAACATTGTGTAGCTGCATTCATTGCTTCCCTGTACTCAGCCTCACCTAATGATAAGGAAATAGTGTGCTTATTCTTATTAGAGTAGCAAATGGGACCATGTACAAGCATAAAGACATAACCAGAATTGGACTTCCAGCCAGTGCTATATCCATCCCAATCTGAATCAGTAAAACCAACTAGTTCAAGTGATGAACCAGCTGCATAATAAATCCCAAACTACTTGTCTCCTTACACATAATGAAAGATCCTTTTGGAAGCATTCCAATGGATCTCATTAGGCTCTTGCATGTATCTAGCAACAACACATGTTGCATAAGCCAAATATTTTTGAGAGTGTGTGAGATACAACAAGCTCCCAACTAGTTTTCTATACAACGAATTGTCCACCAATGGTAAGGAACTGTTACATGTCAAATATGCACTTCTCCATCCGTGATCACCTTTAGTTGTTGATCACACAAAAGGAAAACTTGGACTGAAGAGCACGATGGCCTTAGATGATGCTTTGACCTGACCTACCCCTCTGCAAGCTGGAAAAACCCTGTAAAATATCACATTTTGACATGTGCGCTACCCTATAGGCATGATAGTGACACCCATGCCCTACTCCACAAGCATAATAGTAGAGCACACATCCTAGTATGCCCTACTACACTTCAGCAAACTAGCGCACACCTTCAAAAAGCCTGCAAATGCTGGTTGTAAAGCACTGAAGTTGCATATTGAGCACTACTCCACTATGAAAAACTCGCGCACATCTTGAAATGTGATTAAAAATATATTAATTTGATGAATTGGGATTAGTTGAAGTTGGTTTTGCAACTTCCCCAACCTCCCAATTCAACCACCTCTCGATATAAACTACCTACCTTGTCCCATAAATACGAGGATTGAGGAGAGGGGTTAGACATATTTATACTCTCATTCATCAGAGGAAAAACTTGCATTAAGGGTTGTTATGCTGGAACAATTCCAAAGTTAGAGAAGAGCAGGAACCCAGAATCCGGTTGCACAAGCACTCTAAATGATCAGGTATAATTTGTACTGATTATTTGCTTTTGACAATAAAGGTTGAAACATCCTTCCCGTCCCAATCAAATGTCTAATGGATTGTGTGGTTGTTTGGTTAAATGCTTGATTGTTCTTAATGTTTAAATTATATTTCAATTTCATCATTGTTATATCAGTCAAGATACGCTAAGGAAGGTATCTTTGTATTGCAGGTCTATTGAGCGGGAGATCAAGTTGAAGATTGAGCGCAAGATCAAGCAAAGCTAGGATCGAACGTCATTAATAAGGTATGTCTTCAAGATCCTTGATCTCTTTCCCTTTATAGATGCTTATGTAATATGATCAATGTGTTTACCTATCACCCCAGAAGTTGGCAGTGTCCCTTTCCTCGCTATAAGGTAGAATTCTTGAACAACAGACTGGTGACTCCACTGTGGACCGGTTGTTTTTATGCTCTAGGAAACCCATTTTGTTTTCTTTCCAGTACTTTTGATCTCTTTGATCCTCTAAGAGGCCTTGTAGGTCACCCATACCTACTTTCCTTTGCCTGACTCTCCCCTTTTCATCTCTGCAAAACTTGATTTCAACCTCTCTTGACTTGTGCGCTACTCCTTTGTACATACAGTAGCACATACATGAGTTTGTACGCCACTTTCCCTACTGCACATTAGGGCACATCTTCCATAGTGCGCTAGTTTTCCTACTGCACAGTAGAGCACACTCCTATAACTCTATGTTTGATGTGGGGTTTGGATTTCCGCCTATTTGATTTGGTTTCTAACTTCGTACTTGGCCTTCTTAACTAGTCTTTGAGGTTTGTAATCCTTCATTGGGTCTCGTTAGCCTCTCTTAAGTCCCTTAGGTCATCCTTTGCTTGATTGACTACTTTTGAGGTGTCTTGTTTGTTTGTGACTTTTTTTGGAGACCGTGCATTGTTCTTTAACGGACATAGCTGCTCATCCATACCCTAGTAGTGTGTTGCAGGTATACAAACCTTTGTGTTTAACATTTGTTTGTTGCGACACTAGTATGCTATGTTGGTGTCTCATCCGTTGATTTAGGGTTTGGCCCATTTTTTGGACTCTTTAGTGTGTTTTCAAAATCGTTTTGAGTCCCGACACTTCTTGACCTCGCTGTCAGTTTCAGTATCAAGTAAGTTGAAGTATCCTAGTTTGCTTCCCATTGAGTCTTTGTTTTAGTAAGGTCATCTTTAGTTCGCTTTCCTACCTTCTACTTGGCTTAGTTCTTTTGTTTAGGGTGTGGTGCTTTGGAGCAATCTTCTAAGTTTGCTTGTTGGTTATAAGCATCTCTCATCCTTGTTTTCTTTCTACTTTGTTTCCAAATGTAAAGATTTTTTCATTTAAAAAAAAAATTGTAGGACAAGTCTTTGTAAAGTCATTGATTTGACTGTTGTGAGATTTAGAGTCATTTTTCCTTACTTGCATCTTTTGTGTAGGTCTTACTTGCTTCCATTTTCAAGTTCTTTTTCGTTTATATATAACAGAAAAAACAAAATGAGTTTGGTAGTTTAGAGTAGTAAGGCTTATAATCATTTCAGAGTAGCATAGTTTACTTTGTTTTGAAATTGAAAAGAAAATGAAAAAAGAGAACTTTGTTTAGGTTTTCGTATTTTTCATTTTGGAAAGAGCATAAACGAAAAATAAAAAGAGTCATTTGTTGCTTTGAAAGTTATTTAATTTCTGTACTTTGCTTTTCTCAAACCATTCCACACAATGCACTGCCCCACTGAGTAAAAAGTAACCTTGAAAAGAATCTTAATAAAACCAATTAGAAACAATTTTCTTTCTAGGGATACACGACACCAACTAGCTTAGGCTAGAGTTTCGAGCTTAAAACACCTTAAACTGCTCGAAGCTTGTTTCATTGCTCAAAAATCATAGTGCGACTTTCATATAGGTAAACCCATCTATATCAAGTATTCCTAGGAAACTCTACTGAAACCATAGCTAAGCACGAGGCTGTGGAAGATTGGAATTGTTGAGGATATCCCCTCACTTTCCCTTCAACCATAAACTAGGGTCAATTCGCATATGGGGGTCCATCCGGACTTCGGGCTTTGCTACCCTGCCCATGCGTTTTGATCAGGCTGACGACTGTCCCCCTAGGATATTTCGTACTTATGGTAGCCTTAGTATCAGACCTATAAAATCATACACAGGTGATGGCAGAGGATTATATCTGTTGTACCTAGGACAGACGTGGGAGGAAATCCCTTGCAGGTCTTTTGGAGGGTGGTTGATTGATTCCAGCGCTTGCACCCTTAGTCATTGTATGCTTAGGATTTTTTAGTGGTATGCTATTTGCCCCTTAGTCTTAGTGGCCGCTAGGTTTTTACTTAGTTTTATTTTTATATAATTGTGGAAGACCAACAGCTTCGTAGGTCTCGAAGGTTGCAGAACCTTCTCCCACTTAGAGTGGAACCACTACCACCACCACCACGATGGACGACAGACTCCAGTGATCTTTTTGAAACTACTGGTGAAATAGAGGTTCCTGGTGAACCACAACCTAGAACCCCGGATCAACAAGTTCTTAATACTGTAGAGGTTGAGGATATTACTTCTAGTGATTTTAACACTCCTTTTAACCCTCCGCTTACCGGACTTAACGATCTGCTTTGGTACCTGTTGGTTTCCAGCAACCCGAGTATAGTGCATATTTTTTCACACTTGGGCATATTATGACTAACCCAGGAGATGAACTGGGAGTTCCACAGACTCCCACAATGGGTATGAATACAAGGATTGTAAATCCTCCTCCCACTGCTACACCGAGTTTATCGTAGATGGATTTTGCGTCAACTCCATCCTTCAATTTTAACGCTGGTACGTTAGGCATGCCAAGCTCAACAGCTTTGACATCCACCTCTACCCCTACTTTTGGACCCAATAATACAGTAAATGTCACCCCACCTCCTGTGACTCAACAGTCATACCATATACCTAGTACTTGGATTTCCACACCCAATTTATGGCCTAATGCCTCTGCAACTATGCCTGTCATGAGTACCATGACTGTGCTGTCCACCTCGACTACCCCTGGTTTTAACACCTTTGCGGGTTACAACATGAATCAAAATAATGTACCTGCAGGAAACACCCCTTTTTCTTTGTTTTCTGGAGGAGGGGATAACATCCTTAATCAACAATATGGCGGGACTAACACCCAGCCACAGTGGACGAATACGCAGGGTACCAACCCACTTTTGTTTGGATGGGGGAATTTCAATAACGCTTTCATACAACAACAACTGGTAGGGGGCAACACCTACCAGCAAATGGATGGGGGGAACCCTTACCAGCAGTTGGCTGCGGGAAACCCCTACCAATAGATGGTTGGGGGCAACCCCTACCAGCAAATGGCTGGGGGAAACCCCAACCAACAGTTCATGGGTCATACTATGGGAGGTTCCCCCTATATGACCCCAGCTTATCAAATGCCATCTTATAGACCTCGTTTACCATTTCTGGCAACTCTGAATTTGCCAAATCTTTCCAAGTTAATGAATGATCTGGTGTACCATAATGCTACGTGGCCACCAGTTCCTACTAAGCTACCTTCGGACATTCCAAAATTCAAAGGAAAAACTGGTGAGGACTCTGGTGATCATGTTACCACTTTCCATTTATGGTAGTCTTCAAACTCCTTAAACGAAGATTCCGTTACGTTGAGACTTTTATAAAGAACCTTAAATGGTGTTGCAGCCAAATGGTACATTGAGTTACCTACAGCCACATTTTTTAATTTTCAGGATCTCGTGACAGTTTTTCTGAACCACTTCCAGCTTCCTGTTCGGTACGATGTCGGGACAGATCTTTTGTCTACATTTAGACAGAATAAGGCCACTCACTTATCTGATCACATTCAGGAGTGGCAAAGATGGAAGAGGCTCACTAAAGCTAGTATACCTCCAGAATTTCTTCTTGAGTGATATCTTAAATCACTCCTTCCTTATATTTCTAAGGAAGTAGCTACTTTTGGAGTGTCCTAAGAGGAAGAAGCCATCTTACGGGCCCAGCATCTAGACCTTGTTTATGCACAATTTGGGCTACTTTATGAGATTATACCAAATGCACCGTGATCAAATACTGATCTTGGAAGACCTAAACCTGGACCACATGATGATGGCATAGTGGGTTTAGTGGATTCTGCAGCTTTCGAAGCATTGACTAAGCAGGTTCATGCCTTATCCGTCAAACAATCAACTCCAAAAATGACCCCCGTCACAACCTCTCCTTCTACTATTGAATCTATAAACCAGGTTCAAAACAATCAAAAGGGCCCTCGGCAGCCCAATAACAAAAAGAAGGGCAAGAAAGGAGAGGGGAACCAGCAAAATCCCAAGAACAAAGAGAATGCCGAGGAGGGTAACAGAGAAAAGAAGAAGGTTAAGTTCCCTTGTAAGCTTTGCAAGCAGGATCACCTCACTCATCAATGCCCTCTACTCAAAGAATCCTAGAAGCTGCTTCAAGAAAAGAAACCTGCCATACTTAAAGATCCATTTCCTAAGGGGCAGGGTTCAACTTCTGGCACCTCCAATGCTGGGGGCACTACTCATGCTTCAGTTTATCAAACTTTCATTAACATGGTTAACTCGGATGCACTTTTGCAAATGCGAGCAAGAAATTATACCCCGGATACGCAGAATAAGGATAAATAGATTCCGAAATCTTCCACTCCTCTCCACATACCTATGGATCCGCTGCCCAAGATCCCAAAAGGTGTCTTGAAACGGGCATCACACAATCCCAACGAACGGGATGCTGCCAACTACAATGTGGTTGAAGATCTAGGCCAGACCCCTTGTGCCATGTCCACCTTAGAAGTTTTGCAAAGTTGTCCGTTACAATGAAATGCACTTCTGGAAACAATCGAAAGTATGGAATCATCCAACATGTCTGCACGCTTTGATATGTCTGATATCAAATACCAGTTTTCATACCACGTTGCTCTTCAGATAGAGGTAGTTCATGGTCCTATGACCATTGGATGAGCTGTCGTAGATGAGGGCGCTTCTACGTGCGTAATGCCGATTTCTTGTTGGAAAGCATTGGGTTCCCCTAAGTTATCCCCCTCTAACACACTACTTACTGCATTTGATGGCAGAACTTTCCGTCCACATGGAATCTTGCCATCATTTGACGTCACGCTGGCTGGTAAGACAGTTGTTGTAGAGATTGAAGTTCTGGACGCTCTGCTTGATTACAACATGTTATTAGGCAGGAGTTGGACATATGCCATGTGAGCTATTGCATCGGCAGTTTTTCAAGTTGTTATGTTCCCTCACGAAGGTAAGATCGTCATGGTCGATCAGCTTTCATTCTCTCGGTGAAACAACCAGACTTCATCGGAATCCATAGTTCCTTTAGTTGATCAATCTGCCCCAGTAAGCGAGAGTTTAGGAGCAGGGATTTACGGGTCATTAATAGGCACTTTTGACCTACCCTCTCCCGTTCTTTTCATGCGTTCTGATGTAGGTACATCTACCGAAACTTTCACGGTTGGTTTAAGGACTGATCCATGGACCCTTCCTACTGTATCAGAACCATCAGTTCCTTTAACCATTGCAGAAGTAGCATACATAGAAGCACAACACGCTACAATGGAACATATCATGACTCTTCAAGTCTCTGCTGAGTCAGATGTGGACTATGCTCCTGCATGGTCAGTGGATTCTACCCACTCTTTTGACTGTTTAGACACGGTTTTACCTTCTGATGAAGCCATTTTGGAAGCCATGATGGGCCTGGACCATCCATGGAAACATATGCATCATAGGTCTTACCTGCTTCCAAATCTAGACAGGACAGAGAGAGGAGAGTTCTCTTTGAGACCCGGTGGATTTGTTGATTTGTCCTCTTTTCCTTCTACTTCAAGAGCTATTTACACTAAAGGGAATATGGCTAATATATCGAGAACCATCCCGATTAACATTTCCACCAAACCCGGGGTCGTGGAAAACATTTTTATTGGAGCAGACTGTTCTCCAAAAGAGATCGCTCTGTATACCAAGCTTTTTAAAGAATTCTGTGACATTTTTTCCTGGTCTTATGAGGAGATGCCAGGCATCGATCCAGCCATCATTGAGCATCCCATCACAACATACCCTGTGAGACAGAATCTCCATCCTGTGAATCCTTGAAAAGCGGTCGCCATTAAGGCGGAGGTTGAAAAATTGCTTAAAGTCGGATTTATCTACATGATGGAATGGGTTTCAAATCCTATTCGGGTTGATAAAAACAAGGTACCATCCGAGTCTGTACTAACTTCCGGAACTTGAATAAAGCTTGTCTGAAAGATAACTATCGCACACCATTTATCAACCAGATCATAGATGCCTGCACGGGACACGAGATGTTTTCTTTCATGGATGGGTTTTCGGGATATAATCAAATTCAAATCAAACCCGAAGATCAGCACAAAATAGCTTTTATTTTCCCGTGGGGAACCTTTACCTATCGGAAGATGCCGTTTGGCTTAAAGAATGCTAGAGCTACTTTCCAGCGAGCAATGAATTTAGCTTTTCACGATATCAAGCACATAGTTGAACCCTACTTGGATGACCTCCGGACGCGATCTCAAAAGAGATGGGATCATCCAGCTCATTTGAGACTTGTGTTTAAACGATGCAGACAATATAAGATTCGATTGAATCCTAATAAGTGCGTATTCTGCATCAAATCGGGACGTTTACTGGGTTTTATTGTATCCATTCGTGGCATAATGGTCGACCCATTAAAAGTTGAGGCGATTGTAAATCTGCCTCCTCCTCGCACCTTGCGACAACTTCAAATTCTACAAGGAATGTCTAACTTTTTGTGACATTTTATCATAAACTATGCTAAAATCACAAAAGGTTTCATGAGACTGCTTAAACAAGATACCTACTTCTTGTGGGATGAGGTTTCTCAAGCATCGTTTGAGGCCTTGAAAAAGGCACTACTTTCATCCCCCTTGTTAAGCCCACCTGATTATGCAAAATATTTTCTCTTATATCTGGCGACGTCTGTTTACACAATTGGCATAGTACTAGTTCAGGAGGACGACACGCTCCAAGAGCATGTTGTTTACTATCTCTTGCGCGCATTGATAGCTCTTGAGATCAAATATTCACATGTTGAGAAGTTAGCACTAGTTGTGGTCTATGCGGTGCAGAGGCTTCATCACTACATCCTTTTACGAACAACTACTGTGATAGCAGAGGTCAATCCTTTCCAATATGTTCTCAATCGACGCATTATCGGTGGGAAGTACAATAAATGGATTGTAATCTTACAAGAGTTCGATTTGGTTTTTCAATCGGCTAAGTCAAAGAAATCACTAGTGTTTGCTGAGTTAATATCAGAGTTTTCGAGTGACTTAGCGCATATCGAGGAAGAATCATCATTCCTGGATGAACATATCTTCCTCATTGCATCCTTTGACCCATGGTACAGGGATATTTTAGTATATCTCCAGACTTTGAGGTGTCCTACCACTTTTTCTAGAGAAGAACGACGCAAACTCAAAAGTCATGTGAAAAACTATCTCATCATCTCTGATACCTTGTATAGACGTGGGATAGATTCCATCTTATGACATTGTTTGACTTTAGAAGAAGCATAATTAGTATTAAATGATGCTCACAGTGGATCTTGTGGGGGTCATCTTTCTGGGTTGGCAACAACTCAGAAAATAATGCATGCCAGGTATTTTTGGCCCATGATCTTTAAAGATTGTGTGGAAGCTATGAAATGCTATCGTCTGTGTCAGTTTTTCACCAGGAAAATGAGAGCACATCCAGCTCCTCTTCATCCTGTGATTACAGCAGGTCCCTTCACAAAATGGGGGGTTGATTATATGACTTGTAATCAAGTTTTGGCTGGAGGACATCATTATATCATCGTTGCTATCGACTACTTCACCAAGTGGGCCAAGGCAATGCCTACTATCAAGGCAGATGGAGAAACTGCCGCTTTTTTTGTATTCAATCAGAGTATTGCAAGGTTCAACATACCCAAAGAAATTGTGACTGATCACGGTAGTCATTTTCAGAATAGCATGATGACCGATTTGTACACGATGTTAGGTTTTTAGCAACAACATTCATCTTCATATTATCCACAGGCGAATGGACAAGTCGAAGCGGTTAACAAAAATTTAAAGATAATTCTGCAAAGAATTGTTAATGCCAATCGAAATAACTGGCACGTCATGCTATACCCTGCTCTTTGGGCTTACCAAGCGAATGTAAAGACTGCTACCGGGTTCTCTTCCTTCCAGCTTATGCATGGGATAGAAGCAGTTGTTTCGATTGAATGTGAGATCCCTTCATTGAAATTAGTTGTCCAACTATTACCATATACTTCAGCACTGGAAGAACGTTTGTTGCATTTAGAGCATCTAGATGAGCAGTGCCGCAACACACTCACAGCAAACGAGGTTCATAAGAAATGAGTCAAAGGACAGTACGACAAGTCTGTCAGACCTAGGGTGTTTCTCGAAGGCGACCTTGTTCTACTTTGGGATTAGAACAAGGAACCTTTAGGACCTGGCAAGTTCAAGTCCATGTGGCTCGGTCCCTACATAATTTCTAAGGTACTGAAGAAAGGTGCTTACGAGCTAACAGACTACGAGGGTAATAAGCTACCTGAGCCTAGAAATGGGCTCTACCTGAAGAAGTACTACGCTTAGGAATTTGTGTTTTTTCTTGTAACATAGCTATATATTTTGTAGAGCTAGTTTTTGCTTGTACTTGTTAGTTAACCTTATGTGCGTCTTCATTTCGTCTATCAGATGTCGACTGAACACTTCTTAGGATTTGCTGATGGCTCCAGTCGCCACACCCGACAGTTGGCTTCAACATTTTGGGTCATTTACTCACCAGCTAGCCAACTGTTCTCTTCGGTGGGGTTTGTTTGGGTCCCACTACAAACAATGTGGTCGAGTACAGTGTAGTTATAGAAATTTTCCGAGATGCTCTTATTCATGGCATTTCACATTTGGAGGTAAGACTTGATTCGCAACTAGTTGTATTTCAGTTAACAGGTGTTTATCAGATTAGAGATCCTGTTTTGCTACGACAGTTTTTGCGAGTTAGATTATTGGAAACACAGTTCGATTCCATTATATATCAACACATTCCAAGAAATTTGAATGCATTAGCTAATTCATTTGCAAATTATGTTTTAGATTGACATTTGTATCATACATTTCTATAAATAGCATTTCACACATAAAGTTAAACACACACACATGTAAATAACCGATACTGTATATATATCCGATAATGTATCAAAAAACATAATATGAGTTTTGGATCATAAGTCTATCACAAGTCATGTCATAAGATACAAAACTGGGCTCGGTGGCCTCAAAAATATACATAAAATATCCATCTCTTATGGATAAGGAGAGGCCTCATCAACATCTATTGCCTCTCGGTAACATATGACCAACCTAGCTATTTTCCGCAGCAACCTAATCCATGTTGGGGGCACACCAACTACATCCTCCTGCATATCAAGAGGCATCCGCTCAATGCAATATGTGGGAACGTCATGAGTCAACTGACTCATCTTCCTCTCTATAGTCCCTAGCATAGCATCAGCTGCACCCACATCTGTTGGCCTTACGAAAATAGTAGGATGTCCCTTGGGACGAATCGGTCCAATATCTGCATATGACACTTGTTTAGTACTTCAAAACTCATCATAAAACACATATACGTGAAAATTTGAAAAAATTAAATAATTTTCAAAACATAAACATACCTACATATCCCCAGGCACCACTTGGAGGAAGTACCAGCTCTGGATCATGATGGAAGTCTAAACCAGCATACGGAAACTACTCGAATGCCATCACCTGTCTCTCCCACCATCCCCATAAATCATTAGTATGATAGCATAAGTGGCTTTCACCACCACCTTGGCGGAGAAAAATGTCACCTCAATAGCCCAATCTCGGCTCACGAGGAATGACTAGAGGTAGAGGCATGCCCAAGATAAGAGCAAGTACCCTCTAGAAGAAGAAGGTACAAAGGATGTTGCCATATCCAAAGTTCTTCATACACCCGGCCTTACAACCCGAGAGTTGAAGCTTCATATTTGCTAACAGACTAGTGCACCAATCGTATACATGACCTTGCAAGCATTTAATACCGATATGCATGTAATGCCTTGAGGCTAAATGTTGTGTGGCGCTTCCCCCCATTCGGTTCAACATACTCACAATAACCTTCAAAGGGAGGCTATCAATAGTAGAAATTAGGATTTGACTTCCTGATTTCTCGGTTCCCGCCACACAGTATGCATTCACATATTCTTGCACCGACATGGCACCCATATTGCGTGAAGATCCTTTCAATTTTACCGCATCTCTCCTCCTAGAGAGTCCGGTAATGAAGTATATGTCGTCGATGGTAAGGTCTAGGGTCTCTCCCCGAATATCAAATACATTGGCATCTACATCCCAATATTGAACGAGTATTTGAAGTAATCGATTGAGTGCCCTCATGTTCACGGTTCTATAAAACTTCAACAAACCACACCTTCGAAGTGCATGGAGAGTTTCCGAGTCTTGCATAGCCACCCTATCCATCTCCTCATGTTCTCTTTCCCTCCAAACAAGCACCATCCTACCACAAGAAAATCAAAATTTTGAGTCTCGACACTTTTTTGTCCATCTTCAGGGGTGTGTGCTACTCCTTAGCCATACAGTCACGCACGGGCGCTACTGTTCATGAGCAATAGTAGCGCATACCTCTAGTATGCCCTACTTTGCCTCTTGTAGAGTAGCGCACATGCACTTAACAAATTGAACATGGCCCCAAAATCAATTTTGAGCATAAAAATTGACAAATGAAGTATGGAAATGCAAGTAGGGATGAATATAACTTACTTGGTGGAGGAAAGAGGTTGAATGGTGGCCCGAGTTGATCGCTACGGAGGATTGAAGATCAAGGGTTTGCTCCAAAAACTTCTTCTACAATTCCAAATGTGATATTTGATTTTTCAATTTGAAATTACATATATGAATTTGAATTTGATTTTTACCCACTTTTGTATAAAGTCTATAGTTTCAAATTTCATAAAAATATTCTATTTAATCATTGAACACCTACAAATGTTAGTGAGCTAATTTCAACCAATGTTTCTCAAATTTTCACTAGATTTTTGTAGCATCAATCTATTACAACTTAATTTCTTGATGATGGACCATTTTTAGTACTCTATGGTTAAAATTGCATATCATTAAATACTTTTTGTTTCTACTACTAACATGGTTGTTGAGACCCTAGTCTTTAGCAGGTCATGAGTCTTGATCCTAGAAGCTATCATGTTACATCGTAATCTTCCACCCTGTGAGCATCAGCATTATTTGTCCTATAGGATCCATTTCAGTCACTTAGATCCAATTATATTTTTCAGACACTATTTTTCCCTATTTTTATTCCTACCCACATGTTGCATCATTATAGAATGCATACCCGTGAGTTGCATCACTATAGCCCGCAGGTATCAAGTAAAATGGTAAAAATCACTATTTATTACTTTTTACTCCCAAAAAGCAAACATTGGGTGACCTTTGGCCCTCCATCTTCCCAAGTAACTCCTCGATATGTCCTTTCACCTACCTTTGAGAGGACTATATATTGAGCACATATGGCTTATGGACGGGAGGAGAAGGAATAGCAAGAGAACTCTAGTGGATTTTTGCCCTATCTTGAGTCTACACTCGTTGATCCTTGTAGTTGTGAACCCTTTATGTTCACCTTCCAAACTCCTATCTAGTTTGAGTTTGCCATTCATTGAGGATTGAAGTGGTGGAGGCACAAGTGGATTGATCCAGATCTTGGTTCAGATTGGTTGCCGGCAAGAGCTCGTATCACTTTGTACTTCTTCTTGTTTATTAATAGAAATACTCATATTCTCGTCCATTAATGTTGTAAATGTTGCTTATCTTACATTGGGTTGCATCTACTTGTTATATCATGGGCCATTGTTATTGATAATGTTAATGTCATTTATATATTATATGTACTTGTTGGATATTGGCTGTAAAGACTAATTTGCAGATTTCAAGTGCGTGGATTGAAATCTCCGACAGGGATCTACATCAAACGTTTGGATCGAGGTTGGTTACATTTATCCATTATCTTAACATTGTCATTTATAATAGCATTTCTTTGAGAATTGAGTTGATTTTTGGTAGTCATCTGTCTATTGTGGTATTCCCAAGCCATAGTGAGTTTTCTCCAACATAGAAATGGCAACCATACTGGGGAAAACATCCATGTTTGGGAAAACAAATTGAGCATTAGTCCTTAATTAGAGTTGTTGCTTATCGAAGCTCTGTGTCACTGATTGGACGTTAAGATACACCATAGAAAACTTGTTTTTCTGAGCCCTTGGACTCTTTATTTTCCCATTTTCCTTTCCTCACCCGTGGGCTAGCTTAGCTCAGCTCGTGTATACCCGCCTATGTTTACTCTACTGCTCGCAAGTACCCACAGGTATTCCTTCGACAGTAGCGTACAACTCTGGATTTTGTTGGTTTATGGATTTTGGTTGTTGCTAGGTTGGCTTTGGTTGTTCCTGAGTCTTTGTTGGCCTCTTTCTTGACTGTTTCATGCCTTGGTTGTGACCAGAACCCTTCGTTTCTCTTGGTTGAACCTTCTTGTTTTTTTACCAATATTTGGATTTAGCCTCTTGGTTTTTTCCTTTTGAGATCTTTCCTTTAGATGAGTCTTGCTGTTTAGGATCTGTTGGGTTGTCGTAGTGATCTTCTCGGCACTTCAGTGACTGAATAGTAGGATTTTGCTTGCGTTTTTTCATTCCATCTATATTGAAAAAAATACAAAAATATACATCTAGTTTTTTGCATTTTCCTTCTTGTTTATAAGCGAAAATACAAAAATATTTCACTTTCATGTACTGCATCTTGCATTGAGTGCTTGTTGCCTTCATTTAGGTTCTTCTTGTGCATCGAAAAGATAAAAGATTACATCTTTATTTCAAAATTGTTCGTTGATTTTGCATATTAGTGACATTGTTTTATTGGATAGATGACTGATGAGTCTAGGATTGGACGATTTTGCATACTATTGAGTCTAAACATCACTAGTTTCACGATCATATCCCTTGAGTAACCACGGCCACTAAAATTAACGCTTAATCTTAAAATTGATTAGACTGATTTTATTTATAGGGTACACCAACTAGCATAGGTTTAGAGTCTTGGAATAGATCATTGTGAGTTAACAATACAAGACTACTAGACGAAACATTAGGTGTCTGGCCAGGGAGTGGAGGAATCCATGGTATAGGTCGGTGTTCTTAGGAAGCTCTACTCAAGCCAGAGTTAAGCACGAGGTCATGGGAGGTTGGTTGAGGAGATATCCCTCTGATACCTGCTGAACGTGGGAGATATATCCAGGATTTGTTCGTATCTGGGGACTCTTGGGGGATTTGACCCTCATTGAGTTTCGGGCTCAGCTACCCTGCCCATACGACGGATCCCACCTGCGACTGTCCCCCTGACCATTGGTTATATTGTGGTGACCATAGTTGCCTTACATAGGTATCGCATAGGGTACTTACAGTGGTTATGTTGTTTGTGTCCTGAGTCATATAGGGATTGGACATCACAGTTGTGTTTGTGCAGTGGACTTGACCCTGTACACGCAGTGAAGCCTGGGTGTCTCTATAACTAATTATGTTACCTCCGGCTATAGTTTGGGAGTCTCAAGCCTCTCCCAGGTGAGACATACCAGCTCTAGTGTCGGGAGCTCATTTAGCCACTCTGTTTGTCTGCTCTTGGTTGTAGTTTCTCTAGGTGTGTGCTTTTGATTTACTATTTTTGATCGATAGTTGGCCTTTAGAGGATGTTTTGATTATATATTCTCTCCGTAGATATCATGGCGTGGAGCCCTACTCTCCGTCGGTCCCGTCAGTTGGCTAGTTTTAAGCCAACTGAGGTTTCATGCGGTGTTGCAAGAGGACGTCGGAGGGCTCCCTCTGAGTCTTCGGATTCTTACGAGACTTATGCCCAAGACATTATGACTGCTACACATTCCGATACTGAGGAAAACCCTTTAGCTCCATCGGGTGAAGTTGAACACACTTCCGATCCCCATACCCCTCGTGAGGCGTCGGGAGGTGATCCACCTGAGACTCAAACTGGTTCTATTTGGCCTAATCCACTTGAACGAGATCCATTTGATCCTTCAAATCCGGAAAATTATCTTTACAGAATGCCCAACTTACTCGAGGATGAAGAACAGGGCGATCCTTTCGTTCCTTCATTCCCACGTATTTATAGACGCGGAATGCCTGAGTTACATGACGACACTGGTCCTACAATCAACCCAACCACACTCTCTTTTGGTATGCCTAGTCATATTACTATCGAACCTTCTTCTATGTTTGGTAGTCACGCTGGCACTAGTCATGGTGTTGGCCATACTATACCCACTGGGGGCACTACGTTGTCCACTCACACACATAGTATGGGGACTGGTCATGTTCCTCCTAACCATGCTAATGTTGGAAGAAGACCACCTCCTCGGATTTCCCAACCTAATAGAAAATTTGTTCGGAACTCGACTTTCCATCCACCACCTAACATGTATTGTTGCTACTCATCAACCTAGGATCACTTTTACGGATGATAATGCTCCTCCCAACCATGGGGGTGGACATATACCACACACTTTTGCGTCCACTGCCTCCAGTAGTAATGCTAATGTAGGGGGTGGGAATATCTCCTATCCACATGGACATCACACCACCATCCCTGCTACTAATCACACCAATGTTGGGGTCGGGAATACTTCTCATGTTTCTGGTCACCACGTGACTGCTCAAGCTAATCCTAATGTTGGGGGTTGGAACATACCATACCATTATGGTCATTACAACACGGTTCCTGCTATGAATAGTACATACATGCCCCATACTCATGGTGGCAACCCTTACTACAACACAGTCGGTGCTGGTCACCAGTATAACCCACCACCCCAATATGGTACCCAAATCACGCATATACCTGCTTACTCTCAAATGGGTCAGGCAGGAGGAGGTTATCAATCCTATGGCCATGGGAAAGCTTATGGTCCGTTAGGTCCTTATCATCAGCAGTTTAACCCTCATGGTAAATCTTTTGGTCCATCTTATAACACGGTTCCATTTAACCAACCTTTTATGGGAGCTTGTAATCCAGCTTTCCAGCCGCAGCTCCCGTTCCTTGCACTCTTGAATCTCCAGGATCTTTCAAAGGTCATGAATGATCCGGTGTGTCACGACCCTAGTTTGCCCCCAGTTCCTACCAAGCTTCCTTCGGACATTCCAAAGTTTGAAGGGAAGGGCGGTGAGGATCCGGGCGATCATGTCTCAACGTTTCACCTTTGGTGCTCATCCAACTCTTTGAATCATGATTCCATTAGATTACGACTATTTCAACGCACCCTCACGGGGGCAGCTGCGAAGTGGTATGTAGAGTTTCCTGGGAACACCTATAGGGGATTCAATGAGATTGCTTCGATTTTCTTAGACCATTTCCAGTTACCGGTTCGTTATGACACTGGTACTGAGTTGTTGTCCACCTTCCATTAGAATAAGGCCACACATATTTCTGACCACGTTCAAGAGTGGCGTCAGCGAAAGAGGTTAGTGAAAGCCAACATTCCTCCAAAGTTCCTGTTGGAATGGTTCCTCAAGTCTCTACTCCCATACATTGCTAAGGATGTTTCGATGTCTAGCATTGTGACTGAGGAACAAGCTATCTTGAAAATCCAGTAGTTAGATCTACTTTATTCTCAGTCTGGCATTTTGTATGACATTATTCCTGATGCACCGAGAACAAGACATGAGCCCATGTCAGTTCCTGGACCACATGCCGATGGCATCGTGGGGTCTGCATGCACTCTCCCTATAGACTTGGTAGCTAATCAAATGCAAAATTTGTTGCTAAACCAGTCTACTCCTGGACAGGTTCACACCATGTCCACCTCCACTCCCTCGTCTGATGTACGCAATGTGCAATCAACGAAACCGTCGGGTAACCAGCAACCTGGTGGTAAGAAAAAAGGGACAAACAATCGTAGGGGTGGAAACAATGGAAGTAATAACAATAGCAATTGTAATACTCCTCGTAAAGAGAATTCCAACCCTCCTCGGGAAGGTGGTAATGCTAGCGAGGATCTTAAACCTAGGCGTAAGGTGAAATTCCCTTGCAAGCTTTGTGGGGAGGATCATCTTACTCACTTATGTCCTCGAATTGAAGAAGCATCGAAGCATTTGGCACAGATACTAGCTGTGTTGAAGGATCCCCTTCCTCATCATCAAAACATGGCTTCGCATGCTCCCACCACTGGTTATGGTACTAATGAAATGGCAATGTCTTCTTCCAATACTAGTGGTTATGGATGTGTGAATATGGTTCAGTCAGAGGTTTGTGTTGCTACTCGTCAATGTGATTATGGTGCACCACAACCTAATTTGGGGAGTGAGCCTCCCCCTCCTCTTGACAATTCCTTGCATATCGAGAATCCCTCCATTATGTCGTGGATACCGAAAGGTGTTCTCAAGCGCTCTACGCATAATCCCAATGCTTGAACCACCCAGAACTACTCTATCGTAGAAGATTTGGGCCAAACTCCGTGTGCCATGTCGGCTCTGGAAGTTTTGCAAGCCTATCCTTCTTAGAAGCATGCTCTTTTGAGTGCGTTAGGAGTTCAGGATGGGGGAATTCCCACTGTTATCAAGTTCGATACTATTGATGTTCAACCTCGCTTACCCTACCACGTGACTTTTCAAATCCAGGTGATGTGCCTTCAGAGTTTTGTCAAACGTACTATGGTTGACTAAGGTGCTTTTGTGTCAGTAATGTCGTTATCTTGCTAGAAAGTTCTTGGATCTCCTCCCCTACTCACGTCTAGAACCACGCTCACTGCATTCGATGGTCGTTGATTTAAGCCGCATGGAATTATCCCTTCCCTTGTTGTCTCCTTGGGAGGTAAGTCTGTGCCTATTGAAGTCGAAGTGGTTGATGCACCCATCGACTACAACCTTTTACTGGGTCAGAATTGGATGTATGCCATGAAAGTTGTCGCATATACTGTATTCAGAGTTATCTGCTTTCCTCATGAAGGAAAGATTGTGACCATCGATCAGTTGGATTACGTTAACTCCTCTTCTACAGCATCCACGGGATCCATAGTCCCGCAGGATACTCATTCTAAACCGACAACTGGGAACATGGGTGTCGGTATGTACCCTTCATTGATGGTATCTTATGATTTCCCTTCACCCATTTCTTTTATTGAAACCATTTCCGATAATGCACCTCCTCCATTGAATAATGTACCTTTTCGGACCTCATATTTTAGTGATCCGTGGGATCCACCTTCCACGAGTTCCCCGTCTGGAGGCGTTTCGCACATCAGAATGGATATGCCCTTGCCTGCAATCAAGCTTGCTTCTCAAGATGCTCAAAAATCCATTGCATATTCGGATATCTCTTCTTCATGGACAGTAGAGGAAGATCCCGTTATGCTTCCCGCATGTGCAGTCGACCTATCTTGTTCACATGATTGCCTCGATGGTATCCTACCTTCAGATGAAGTTTTTATTGAGGCCATGAATGGTAATGACAAGCCTTGGGAGGATTCTCATCATCAATTTTATTTCCTTCCCACCCTTGATCTTATTGAACGAGATGAGCCTCGAGTACAACCTGTCATGCATTTGAATTTGGATCCATTCACAGTCTCATCCAACCCTGATTTGACATTTGAGTCTGATGAGTCTTTGAGCTCTCCTATAGATCCGCAAATCGGTGATCCTGATGAGTTCAATTCTACTTCTAGAATTTCCAACTCCTGTGATGATGAATTTTCCACTGCAGATTCCTTCACATCCTTCAGCTTTGCTCTTCATTTTGAAGATGATCATTTTCATCCCTCAGGTATTGGTACTATGGCACCTTCAGTGGTTTGCTCTACCTGCATTATGTCTGAGGTTGACAATAGTGAAGTTGAAAATGTTTCTACCGCGGTGACTTGTATTAGATTTTTCTTTACATACATTTTAGAGATGATCTTGGTACTTATGTTTCTTGGAGACAAGATTCTTAGCTGGACTTATACTTGGTTACCGATCATTTTCGACATTTGCTTCGGTCATGGAAGGAATATTCGGAACCTTGCATATAGGTTTAGGCCTCCCCATTGTTATGATGCATTTGAGCCTATTACTATCCGAATTTGCAGACACCCCTTGAGTGTCCTTATCTTGCTCATGTTCCTTGCATTATGGATAGCTTTGTCCCATGTGCTTAGAACTAATCTCGCATGTCCCTGACACTCGACTGCTCTTATTACGAGCATTCTTCCATATCTCCTTTGAGCTCGTTAAAAACAGTAAGGAGGTCACGAGTTTACTTTTTTAGGCTTGTTAAACCTTTACAGAAAAGATTTTTATAAAGTCTTTTTTAAGCCCTTGTTAGACTTTTTCAAAATCAAACAAGATTGCCGAGAATACTTGTTATTTCAGACTCGTTAAAGGATTTGAAGTGACATCCACTTAGGTATAAGTTTACCCATTTTCCGGACCTTTGTGGATTAATTATGGAAAAGGTATACTCTAGTCATACGTGACTAGAAGAGTTCTTCTCTCATTGTTTTACAATTTTTCAGGTGAGGAGACTAACTTTACGAAAAAGGACTTCCCTTTTATGTCGAGTTGTGATTGCATTGCATTATCCTGCTTGCCGCTTGAGCCTTGTGTCGGCTCCCGCTTACTCACTTATTAGCCATGTGCCTGATCACTTTACCTTCTGAGCCAAGCAGAGCCTTAATTTATCTTTCGCATCTTGATGACCCTTTACCCTGAGAGAACTTTCCCCCGAGTGTCCACATCCTACGCATGCTTCCTTGCATTGATCATAGGTATGTTCCACTGCTTGGAACTAGTCTGCTCGCTATTTGACACTCGTTCCCCCACTTGTTGTACTATAAGCAATTTTATTCTTTTTCAAGCTTTTCCCAAATATGAAAAAGACCAAAAAAATCAAATATTCCAAAAATCCGGACGGGATTATGGTTACTACTTCTTATTGGCAGCTGTTGTGTCTCCTTTGAAAAGAACAGTCATTCCACTCCATACATTATGATTCGGGACTATAGTTGGACCTTAGGTGTTGTATTTGTTTCTCAGTTTTCTCCACTGATTGGTTAAGCTTCCAGTCAATATGGAGCCCTTTGTGGTGCCTCCTGCATCACACAGTCTATATCGAGTCTATGCTTCCTGAGTCTATCCATCTGCTCATGCTCTTGTTCAAAGGAAGTCCTGAACCAGTGTCGGCTACTCCTCATATCTCTTGACTATTGCATGTCGTCCATCCTTATTGAGTCAGTTCGTTTCACCTGAGATCTTCCAAATCTTTCAGCATTGCTGGTACCTCGTGCTGGTCGATGGGGGATGCCTTAATGCCCTCCATCCAGCGAGTCTCGTTCCGTCGACTTCAACCCATTTATTCTGGGACTTGAGGCTTAGAGTTCAATTGAGTACCTTGAGGCTCGCAATCATTAGTGGCAGGTTCTCTCGCCATCGACAGTTTTAGGAATAAATCAATGTCCCCTGATCGATGGATTCATCCTAGTGTTAGACCTCAACCCATTTATTCACACTCCGATGATTGTGCTCTGTGCCTTGATTCCCATTTTCATTATTGGTGGGTCATCTTGTGTCTGTTAACGGTATACATCATTGACCGGTAATCAGACAATGTCTCATCAGGTTCGACCCCAACTCCTTTATTCACTTGATGGGACTTGTACCGTCGAAGACTTGTGTAGAAGACCCCAGGCGATTGTGACATTCAGTATGCTACATATGACTTTGACTTTACATCCTCTCAGATATTAGCAATTTGCACCTCCAATTTGCACCAGTTGTTTCCTTTTCAGCAGGAGACCATATCTTACTATAGAGGGATCATGGCTATGATCACTTATGACATGTATTCACTATGTACTGCCTATTCATGGCCATTGTATCAGATTGTTGTATTATACCGACATGTATTCAGGGATACTATTGTATTATGACGAGTGAGCTTCTCGTACCATCAATCTTTGACCTCACACATTAGGGGGCATCTGTTACATTGTAATCTTCCACCCTGTGAGCATCAGCATTATTTGGCCTGTAGGATCCATTTCAATGACTCAGATCCACTTATATCCTTCAGACACTATTTTGCCCTATTTTTATTCCTACCCGCATGTTGCATCATTATAGTATGCGTACCCGCGAGTTGCATCACTATAGCCCGCGAGTATCAAGTAAAATGGTAAAAATCACTATTTATTACTTTTTACTCCCAAAAAGCGGTCATCAAGTAAAATGGTACAAACATCTATTTTTTAATTACTTTTCATAATATTTTATTTTATGAGGCGTGGATTTTTTTAAATACTTTCCACAATTTTACTTTTTTTTTTACATTTTAATTAATGGCCGACAATACATTTTACTTTTTTACTTTTCATTACATTTTACTTTTTTACTTTTCATTAAATACTTTCCATTACATTTTACTTTTTTTACATTTTAATTAATGGTCGACAATAATAAAGACAAACGTTTATAGCCTAGGATTTAATTCAAACTAAAATACATGTCCATGTATTATACAGTCTAGGATTTAATTCAAACGAAAATACACACGTCCTTTTATTAATCGCGGACATAATATTAAATTTTTATTATTATTATGTTAAAGACAAACTTTATTTATTATGGCCGACTCTAAGGACAAACATGGAAAAATAGGACAAACATGGACAAACGTTACATGATCTCCCCCATATTGGGTTGTAGAGCACCTCGTTTCACTTGGTGCAATAACCAAACAATGCATACAAATTTTATCTTTGCATACCACATTTATTTGAATACATACGACATTCACTTAAAATTTACAAATGCATACCACATTTAATTAAAAAAATTATAAATGCATGCAACCTTTATTTCAATTTATGAATGCCTACAATATTCATTTCAAACTGTAAATGCATACAACATTCATTTCCATTTATGAATGAAAACGAAATTCATTATAACTTATGAATGCATACAACATTCTATTCAATTTATAAATGCATACAACATTCACCTCACCTTAAGAATGCATACAACATTTTGTTCAATTTATGAATGCATACAACATTCATCTCACCTTAGGAATGCATACAATATTCAATAAAGATTCATGAATCCAAACAAAATTCATCTAAAGATATGAATGCATACAAAACTTATCTCAAATTGTGAATGCATACTACATTCATATAATAATTACGAATACATTCATATAATAATTACGAATGCATACAACTGCATTCAACATCAACATAATTGCCATTATAATAGCAATAAAATATACATAAGCATATCTACTAAGGGGGGCGATCCCCAAACTCTGCGTCGATGTCGAGACAAGTTTTGCAATCAACAAGTTTACATGTAAGCAATGTATTACATGCAAGAAATGTGTATATATATAATGACCATTTTATATACTCTATATGAAACATAGCCATTTTCTACATTGTATAAAACATAACCCTTCATACGATATAATTTAAATATAGTCATTTATACAATATATATGAAATATAACCATTTTACACAACATATATAAAATATAACCGTAATATAACCGTTATATATATATATATATAACATGACTCGAGAATAACATATGGATAAAAGAAACGGTGGCAGCAATAAACGTAAGAACGGAGTTCCCAGCCCATGGCATGTGTCGATCCCATGGAAGGAGATCGCCCAGCCTCTTCCAGGACTACCAACATAAAAGAATTTTTATAAATGGCATTGGTCGATTCCTTCAAAGGAAACGCCCAGCCTCTCCAAGTTCGATAACAAAACATCACACTCAGAAATACTATGACTACAACCATTACACAACAACTGAGCAAGATGCAGAGCATCTGCACTCCCTGCATCCAAGACTTCTTTCAGCAACCAAATAAAATGCATATAAAATGTAAAGAACAGCAGAGCGTGGGGCTCTCCAGCCACCACGTCTTTTCTCTGCAACCATAATCCTATAAATAAAATACCATAAGAAAAATGCAAGGCGTTGAGGCTCCCCAGCCACCACACCATTTCTCAGCAGCTAAAAGCGTTTAACATACAATAAAATGCAGAGGTAGCAGCATCAATAGCTCCAGTGTATGCGAATAGCCACACTTGGATTCATACCCACTCCATGCAAGCTAAAAAAAGAAACCTCATTTAAAAGGTGAAAAACGCAACGCAAGAAGCATAAAATATAACAAGGCATGGGTCGATTTCAGCTAATGAAACGCCCAGCCTCTCCACGCAATACGAAGTACAGGAAGAAGTGCCAGGGGCTTGGGTCCTTCCCCATACCTACGCAGCAAGCAAAAACGAAAGAATGTATACCCCTTCCCAAAAGATACAGAGGTTTCTCCCAAAAATCGACGGCAGTCTTTCATCCCCTCCAAACCCTTCCTCGATGTGAAAGCCAGAATGGAGGAGCTCTTCCAAACAAAACTAGGTCAAAAATTATAATAAAAAATATTAAATATCTCCCATCTATTTTACTTTCCTCATACATATATTTGTTCAGATATGATATATTATATGTTTGTTCATATATGATATATTACATGTGTTCTCAAGATCGTCATATGGTAGCATAGGTAAGACGATTATACATATATCTCTAAGACAATTATGCATATATATATATAAAAGGCATAATCATATAACGTCTAAGTTTTAAATAAATGCTCAAACATAAAATTCAAATATGTTGTGCAAATGTAAATACCTTATACCCATATTAATAACCATAAAAACCACTATGTTTTAACACTATGTGTTAAGCTCAATTCTAAAAGATTGTATCATAAAAATGACACTAATATATATCATAAAAATGACACTAATATATAATATATATGTATATAATATATCCATAGTAAAGGTATGCATTTGTGTATATAGTTATATACTCTCATGTAAAATGCATAACAAGGAATATATGTATATATAAATTATATGGTAAGGTACGTCCTTATATATATTTGTATATTCTCACATAAAAAACATAATTATAATATATATATATAAATAAACATAAAATATATATATATATATATATATATATATAATAGAAAAAACATAAATTTAAAATTAAAATATATGCATCTTTATAATTATAAAAGCATACTCATATAAAATAGATGATCATAAAATATGATTGCATAAACATATAATAAATATATGTTATCAATATAATGCGCATTTTAATTAAAACCATGTACACATACATTATTATTATTTGGCATTAGGCTTATTCTTATTGCTTTGTAATCATATAAATAAATATATGCTTCTCCACTTAAATATATATGAGCATACGCATACCAATATTACAAATTTAAGACTCTCCCCCTTGTGGTTCACCATGCCATTTTTACACTCTAGGTTGCATTGTGAGAATTAGTTTAGGTCCTAGGTAATGTCGACATGCAAGATAGACAAAAATTGAGTAATAAAAGCGTTTACCAGAGATGGAGACGTTACAAATTGTAATTAAAATTATCATTGAAAATTCATGATTATCTTTAGAATTATCATTGGAAAATCAAAGACCCCATTAAATCAAGGATAATGAGAGCCTTTAAACATGATTAGAGATGGATATGTCCTTTATAATAAGTGTATGATTGATCAAGAGATTTGGATAGTGTGACTTTTTTGTTTTTATTATGAGGGTGGCTCTCGTAAGTTCGGGGTAATTTTTGTGTAGATCCCATACCAGTTAGAGTTGATTGGATGAACTATAGGAGAGGGAGGTGTGGTTAAGGTTAAGGGATAAGGGAAGATTCCATCATTTTCCGCTTGTTCTACCATGTGGGTAGATGCATTAGGCGCTAGTAGAAAAATGGGTGATAAATGATTAGGGTACCAAAAAAGTCGGTCATCAAGTGAAATAAATACGACTAGACATTCTAAGTTAATAATTATATAAGATGTCCATTGTTAAAATTACAAAATTGTAATAATTTTATTACAATTTCGTAAATTTTAACACTGCAGAAATTTTATTGTCAAAATTGCAATTATCCATTATGTAATTTTGTCAATAAAATTTTACAATTTCATAAATTTTAGCACTGCAAATGGACTCAAAGACCCCCTTGTCTGAATCCATCTAATTTACCCTCCTCCATCTACTTGATTATAGAACACGTGGGTACTCTCGGTTGGACAAGAGGACGCTACGAAAGTGGTGGGAAAAGGGGTAAAAATGAATGAAAAGAAAACATTTTTCGAAAGGGAAATTCCAATATATTTGGAGGAATTGCATCATGCTTATTGGGACTTCACTAGGAGAATTCAAATCAGTGATTCATAGAAGATTATAAAGGTAACAATAATTTGATTCCAGATGAGTATTTGCACAGAATTCAAGTTGGGTTTGGTATTTTTATAGGTGAGTTATGAAGTACTATGGCAGTGATTGACATATTTGGGGATGTGGACCTATATTGCCCGTGAAGCTTCAAAGGTGAGTTTTATGTGAGCATAATGCATATCCATTGATTTTATGGACTCTGTATTCTAAGCATTGTGATTGTGATTCTGATATAAGGTTTTTGAGAAATTATTAAGAGTCTTTATATTTTTTTGATCCGGGGTCTTTGTTATTCTCTATTGTGTCATTTGTTGTAAATTGCATTGTTTGTTTGTTGTAAATTGCATTGTTTGTTATGTGATAGCTATGGAAGAAGATAACTATGAAAACTATGGTAGAATGGCCCCTCATGATGAAAAAATAGAATATTTTGTCATTGGGCCTTGTATGTCAAGTAAGTAGTTTCATGTCCATGATATTTTAGCTTCATGATCCCTATTAAAATATGTTGTGATTGAAATTGTTTCGCTTTTGTTGATAATGACTAGGGCAATGCCTAATTGGGACACTTGTATAGGAAATGTCATAGTTTTGTGTTCACATAAGTTCATATATCAGGTTTTAAATTTGTAAGTATAAGCATGCAGTGTGTCTCCTGATGTTTCATGAGGCTTCCTATCCTTTATTCCTCTCATGATTATTAATCAAGCATATCCTTTAGCGGACTCGTTGGGAATCCTAGATGTGTTTTCACTATTAAGTATGAATACAAAGATTTGCTATTGGATTATTGGAGACCCTGATTTGTGCACTTGCCTCATTCCTAAACCAGAGATGAACTGCCTCGCGCCACTATCAAGTAATATATTTTTGTTACAAACAGCAAGTCATTTGCTTGATCATTTTACGTGTTGATAGTTTTATTTTATAATTATTATTAGTCACTCTGATTGAATATCCTCGCTTTATTCTCATCCGGTTTTCAGATTACTAATTAAACTTAATGCTTCATTATTTTTCTTACGGGTCATCCATGACTGGTTAGCAAGGGAGATTAAGTATTTAGTGACCCTTGTAAGTATGATGCCACTATAATGTATGGTTATGGTAAAGGATATTCTATGCTAGATTCTTTGTTTGCGATGGACCTTTTGATATTTTGATATCTATATCTTTCTTATGGGATTTGGAGAAACATTTTTCTTTTTATTAATACCTGGATTCTTTTTATTAATAGATGGGTTAATATTAGCCAGGATTCTATATGCAATTGAATTTTTTAATTCATTGTGGTTTCCTCATATGTATCGTACATTTTGTATAGCAACTTCATCCAAAGTCGAGGGTTAGACTTTGAGTCATGGATAATCCAATGTGTAGTTACAACGATTTATTATGGAATGTTGTTTTCATTTTTCATTTGTATCACTTTATTTAATAGCATTTTGGGTCGAACCCTGACTCATAATCGCTTAAAACAACTTTGTATTTATTTTGTTATTTTTAAGTATATAATGATTTGTAACAATGATTCCTATATACTGCTAAGTGATGTTCTCTGGCTAAGTGAGATACTACCACCTTTCATCTTAGTTTAGATGCATCATGTTGACTCCATTTTATTCATTCTGAAATAGATAATTGCATCATGTTGCTGGGTAGGAAATGTGCAATACTACATCTCTAAAGATAAATAATATGATCAACGATCTAGCAAGGTTGTGAAAGTTGTTTGAGGAAGGTGCAATGGGTTTGGAGATCGATTTGAAGGAGATCAAAGGCAATTTGTTGTAGGATAAGATTACACTAATCTAGAAGAGTGTGATCTTCCTATACGTGAGTAGACCTGCTTTCCATGCATTGTCTCTTTTGTTTTTTTGACCTGTCAAACGCCTTCAAATATGAAAATGATTAGATGGCTGATATTCTTCCTGGAAATCCTGGAAATATTCATGTTATCACCCAGAAAATTTGTACAATTCAGCTATCGATTCATGGCTATAAATAGCAGTTTTTTAAAGATCATTTGTTGATCAAAACCAGTATAATGGAACGCATGAACTAAATGATTGCATTTTACAATCAATCTTCTTATGGAACTTAGGATTTAGTCATAATTATAGCAATAATGATAAAATCTATTTGAATTGGTTTATTTCAAGCCAAGTGTCAATTAATCTAATTAGCAGGCCGACTTGAACTACCAAGCATGGTCGCAATTCATACGACATACGAGGACAACATTCCAAAAGATATTTCTCACTCGTCTGATTGACGATGAAAGATGGAGCAATAAGGATTTCAAATTTTCAAATTTTTGTGTCACAAGCATCCATGTTTCAGTGAGAGGATTCCAAATACTTTGCTCATCTTCATATGTTGTTTTAGTCTGCTTAGCCTGAAGATGTATTTTACCTTACTCTTTGTCAATTATCCTTAGTTTATCCACACCGTCGATGTTTATGTTCTGATTCCCAGAATGATAAATTCTCTTGGTACCAAGGAACTCAACACATGTGTTGGATGCATATTTGGCCATTGCATTGCATTAGAACTGATAAGATCGTCCTTGCTGGAATTGGACGAAAATATTAAGCCAACAAGCCAATCAAGTAAGAGTTTTTCTCTCTTAACAACTTATGAAAGAATCAAGATGGGAAGTGCTGGTGTTACTCAGACAATCGTGGAGACTATACATGAAAAATGGAAACATCTAAGATAGTGTAATTCAGATAGGAAGGTTCATCGGTCATCAATATGAAGCGAACCCACGAATTATAGGAGGTTAGTAACCTTAATTGCCATCTGGTAGAAATATGATAAAAAATTATCGTTGTTGTTTGTTCCAAGCTTGCATCTAAGTTAATAAACTAGATACTCCATTTATGAAAGTCAAGAGACCCTCCCAGACTCAACTCAGTTTCACCCTTGGCAAATTTTATGAATCATTTTACCACATTAGGCACGCACTTATTTCTAGGAAGAAATGGCATATTTAAATGTTCAACTGAGATGATTTCCATATCAGAACTCTAATAATTTGGCATATTCTGTCAGCTACTTTGCCCCCAAATATCGATTTTAATTCCCCTTTGAAATTTTGTCTTTTGCCACTTAATTTCACTTGTCCATGGATTGCCAATAATAGATTTGAAAATAAACTGTGAATGAGATCCCAAGAGAGCTCGACACCTTCATCATATGATTAAATAACGGGACCGTCGTTTTCAATGAATCGGGAATAATTGTGGCTTGTTGAAAAGGACTTAGCAATGGTGTTGTTTGTAAACTAAATAAAACATTTCACCAGGATCAACTTGAACATCTTAGATATGATCGAATTGTGGTTGATTGGTATCTGATCTACTATTATCATTGATTGTTCTTTCTTGGCCTTGCGAACCATTTCCTTGAACCATTGTATTTGACCCATTTATGGCAGCCAAGCTATCTACTATAGGATATAAATGCACAACGTTAGGGGCAGGATTTCTAAGTACATCATAGTCAATTGAAAATGTGTAGGCAGGAACATAAGGGTGGTGGTGAAGAACATAAAACGTTGGTTAGTAAAATGCCAATTGTTGAATTTTTTTTATTAAATTAGATAGCAGGCACGACATGTGAAGCACCTAGAGAGATGGCTCAAAATGGATAAATTCAAGTATAATGATAATGATAGATGAAGGTTAGGATATTTCATAAGATTGTCTCTTTGATTTGAATTATTTGTTATGTGGTAGGCGCAAGAGTCCTTCACCCTCTAAGAGATGACATAGAAGTCATTCAACATATCTAAGACAACGAGTGCACAAGAAGCATAGAAGTAGGAGTGTTTCAAGGTCTCCAAATAAGAAAGTATCACAGCCCAAGTCTTGTATTGGCTGAGCAAAAATGAGCTCTTCACAAGGCTCAATGGAAAGAAGAGAAGAAGAGGTGATATCCTGCCCTTTGAAAGTATGCCTTAAAATTTGCCTCTCATTGTGGTTATGTGCATATGTTGATATTTTATTTATATATGTTGAACCAAAGCAATGTTTATTGTCTTATTCCAAGCATGTATGAATGTGCTTGTGTTAAAGGAATAGATGCAATATACATTATATTATTGAGTTGATACATGTTAGGTTGAAACTTTAAAGTAATTGAAGTCTATAATGGCATGTTTTCTGCCATTCACTTCTAAGTCTAAGTGATATACATTTTGATAGTTGACATGTTTAACTAATTCAATGACACATTATTTTGCATCAATCAAAAAGGAGTAAGTTGCTTCCATTTATGTGATTGTCTATCAATTGTATGGAGCTTTAATGGAATATTTTTTGTTTTGTATGGAAAGCGGAGTGCATATATTTTTTATATTGAAATAAGTCAAATGCCATTCAATGTATATGTTTTCTTTGTGTTTTCCTATTTATATTTTTTACAAATTGTTGAGGTAAACTATAACCTTGGAAGTTGCATATATGTTGCAGATGGGCATTAACTAACAAAAAAATACACAGATATCAATTACCTAGTTGATCTCTTGAATTTTTTCCAATATATATTGATGGAGCTTGACCTTCTTTAAGGGGATTTATCCCTGAAACATAGCTTTAAATGTAATTTATGGTAGCTTTAGGTGCCATGATATTGTATGTATGTATTTGATATCTTTTTCTAATTAACACAAACAGAGAGGCAATGTAGAGCAGAGCACAAAGGCTCGCTCTCATACACAAAGGAATGGCCAAACCAATTCGATTATTGACAGAGAAGTAGTTACAATATATAGATGACAAACATCATAACAAACCAGATCATAGATTCAAGAAAGGTGGATCTCAAACCAAACCATGCTAAGTATAGAAAGTACACATCAACTCAATCCCTGCCAATCTACCTATCATTTCTACATTATTCCAACATTTCTTTTGCAGATCAAAACTCTACCAAGCATTACAAGAATTTAAAAGAATGAATTGGATTCTTAGTGTATTTTTAATTGCAAGTAGCACGTGTCTCTGCATTCACATTGGGAGTTGTGTATGGAAGCATGAAACATTCTTATCTCAAGGTGTTGGAACATTATTACACCTTAGGACCATAGTCTAAAATTAATTTGGTGATTATTTTGTCCAAAACATGGTTAATGATGTTAATCCAAGGTTGTTAGAAGTTGGTTGGGGCATTTATGACACGTTCCATCACCCAAGGGCCCAATTTTGGTCAAATTAGTTGTTAGGTGCCCTCATTTATTGCCACTACCTGAGTGAACAATCCCTTATCCCTTAATTTAAGGATTTGGATTTGACCTGAGGCGCCCATGCATTGAATGTGGTCATTTTTCTCCCTCATTGGCAGTTTTGGCCTATCCTGAGCCACCTACACTCCACCAAATCCTCACCCACTCATGTGCCACCATAATTAATTCCTTCCCATGCCATCCCAACGTTCATATTGGAAATTCGTAACAGTTTGAGGTGATTTGGGAGACTATTGGTCAACCTAGGGGGCATTGAGGTCCAATGTAAGCTAGCCACTTGTAGATGCCTCCAAAGGCTCACGATTTTTCCCAAATGTTATATAATGATGATCACAACTCATTTATGGGTTGTAAAGTTAATAATAAACCTATTATTTGATCATTTGTGTCTGGTTTTTTATCATTTGTGTCTAGTTTTTTATCATTTATGTGTCAAGAATTCTTCTTTTACACTATTTTCTGCATACTTAGCCAAATTTATTAATTGTGAGGATATCCTTAGCTATTAGATCCTACTATGAATTAAATTTCACATGGTATCAGAGCTATTGGAGCTTCTAGTTGAACTAAGACAGATTCAGAAGTGCACTAGAAGCAGTGGAGTACCACAGAAGTCCCCGGGGCCATTGCCTTAAATCCATTAGAGAAATCATTTGGATTCTACCCAGGGCGTGACACGCTACTGTATGTTCCTTCTATCAATGCATGGTTCGAATTAGATAGTTAAGATTCCCTCCTAAGTGATTGAGTGTTTGCATTATAGGTTTATAATGTTATTTGTCACCTAGTGCGCAAGCTACAGAATGGAGCAGTCTCATGTCATATTTCTCACTCCATTCAACTATTTTGAATGGAAGGCCGAAATGATAATTCAGCTGAGATATAAGGGTCTCTTCATAGTTACCATGGGCACTAAAACTGAGCCAAATTCTATAGTAGAGAAGTCAAAGTTCTTCAACAAATGGATGAATCTTTCAACATGCTTTGTCTCAACATCTCAAGAGACCTATTTTTCCATATTGACAGTCTCACTACTCCAAATGAAGTGTGGCTAAATCTTGAGTCATTTTTTGGGCATACTGATTAGATGAGGGGCCACCAACTTGAGAAGGTGTTGATCTCACTCAGCCCAAGCAGTTTCAAAACTATCCAACCTAACTTCTTCACCAAGTTCAAATAATTGTTCTTGCAGCTCAAGCAATGTGGAATTGAGAAGAAGGAAGAACAGTTGGTGTTGTCTATTCTTTCAAAGTTGGGTCCTAAGTACTACGTGTTTGTTTCTACATTTCATTCCACCAAGCTCAATGTTCGCAATTGGAAGATGCCATCTTTGGAAGATTTCATGGAGATGCTTACACAAGAACAAGATAAATTGGTTCTTATGGGTTCCATCAAGCAGAATGATCAAGTTCTTGCAGCTAGGGATTCAAAGCAAGCAAGAGGAAATAAAAATCCAAGGGTTCTAAATAGAAAGAGAAGAAGAAAGACAAGGAGAAGCCCAAATCTTCTGATGGGGGTTTGAATCCTGTCAAGGATAAAGGAAAGAAGAAATAAAAGACAAAATGCACTTACTGTCAAAAGGGTTGGTGCCTTGAAAGTGCATGCATGAATAAGACCATTGACATGATGACCCATCTCCTTCAAAAAAATAGCATTCTTCTTCCAAAAATTTCAAAGAAGGAGGGTGTTTCTAAACACTATTAATTTTTCTACTTTTAATCAATATTATCTAGGATCTTAACTGAAAGAATAACATGCACAACATAACACAATAGAAACAAATATTTTCCTTGGGGAAACCATAAAGGAGAAAACCCTGTAAATTCCTCAGAGATAGAATCGTCACCAATACAATATCACAAAAGTAAATCCCCAAAAATAAAGATGGTCTTCTACAGCTCCTCTCTCTTTCTCCTACGTGAACTTGTCCTCTCTCTCACTTATGAGAACTTGTGTGAGTGAGTGTATGTTCAAATGAGAGAGCTAAGCTCTCTATTTATCCTTTACTTTCACTTGACCTTTTTCACTTGCTAGGTCGACCCCAACTAAACCTGACTGGGTCAACTTCTCTAGGGGACTCAATAACCCTAATACAACTAACTCTAGGGGGATCTATTTCCCTGAGTTACAATGGAGGATTTACCTTAATGAATTTACATGACCAAATGTAATAATGACATCCCCAACAGGAGGAATAAACATCTCCGTTGGAGGTACAAATAAATACAATAATAATAACAATATAAAATACAAGTGAATATCTTCTGAAGTTACAATTACATTAACACTCCCTCTTAACTAGGAAGGTATTCTGTTTCCACAGTCATCAACACATCTGGACATAAGTCTTCATCACCGGATCATATTCAATGTTGGAACATCAACATCAACATTAGATCATCATTTTTCATTGTTGTTGCAATCCTCATCATGTCGATCATCGATTGGTGACATTTCTCGAATGTACTCATCATAGGAATTTCTATAGAGCTAGCACTTTTTCATGTTGGATGTAGGACTAGCCCTAATGCGGGTCTTCATCATCTCCACGAGAAATCCATCAAGTAGGTACATCCCAGGACCAGTCATTACATTTCCACTGCAAACACCCGCGTCTCCTACTGTCGCCTCATCGTCTTTAGATCATCTCATCATCACACGGAACACATCCCAAATGCACATCACATGTCCCACAACGATCAACCCGCGTCTACCAGTATGGGAGGCACAAACCTACCAACATACGAGATCCTTCCTAGGAGCACACACAGTGTCTTATGACTGGTGGACGACTCCAGTATGGGAGGCACAAACCTACCACCATACGAGACCTCATCTACCAGCATGGGAGGCACAAACCTACCACCATGCGAGACACAGACCTTATATTTTCCAACATGGGAGGCAAAAACCTACTACCATGCAAGAATGGCTCAGCCCTTACATCTACCAACATGGGAGGCACAAACCTACCACCATGTGAGAATGGCTCATCCCTTACATCTACCAACATGGGAGGCACAAACCTACCACCATGCAAGAATGGATTGGCTCTTACATCTACGAACATAGGAGGCACAAACCTACCACTACGCGATAATGACCCGACCCTTACATCTACCAACATAGGAGGCACGAACCTACCACTATGCGAGAATGGCACATGTGGATCTACGTCTTCCAGACTCATCACTTTCTCTCGGAAGGAACCTCGATCTAGAGAACACCAAGCTTCTCTCTGAAGTACTTGAACTTCACTATGGCTAATGGCTTGGTCAACACATCGGTTATCTGCTTGTCCGTCACAATAATTGTAGCTTCACTGCTCCTCTTTGTACCATATCCCTGATATAGTGGTGCTTGATCTCAATATGCTTCGACTTGTCATGGAACACCGGGTTCTCGGACAAATTCACACAACTCTAGGTGTCACAGAATATACAATTCACCTCTAACTGGAGATCAAACAAATCAGATAGTAGCTTCCTAACCCATACTTCCTCACAAATAGCCAAACAAGCTGCAAAATACTCTGCTTCGGCTATACTCAGTGCCACACATGAATGCTTCCTTCTAAACCAGGAGATCATACCGGATCCCATACTGAAGCAGCATCCCTAAGTGATCTTCCTATCTATGGCACTGCCTTCCCAATCCAAATCAACATAACCCTGTAGGTTAATCTTTTGATTCGCATCATACTTGAGCCCATAATCAATGGTACCCTTCAGGTACCTCAATATATGCTTTGCAGTAATCAGGTGAACATGTCTCGGTTCCGTCAGGAACTGGCTCAATGTGTTCACAACAAAGCATATGTTTGGTATCGTGTTCTCCAGGTACATCGATGTGTTGAGATATTGTAACTTCTAAGAATATTATATTTGTACTTTATTATTCTGGATATGTTTTATTCCTTTGTGAAGACCTTATTGTATATCCGGATATATTTTATTCCTTCGTGGAGAATGTGGTAACTTGGGTTATTAGACTTATCTAGTGGGGGTCGACCCTGTATGAGTCTTGTGGGTTAAAGGGGTTATTAGACCACCTTAGTGGGGTCGTCACTGCCACACTATGTTAAGTAATTAAGTTGGGGCCGACCTAGTCAATGTAAAATACAAGTCGGAGTTGTGTATAAATAGAGGACGTGTGTTCCTCATTTAACACACATTACACTCACTTGTGAATAACGCATAGGTGAAGGAGAGATCTGCTATGGAGGAGAAGGAGCTCATGTATAGGGTTTACATCTTTGTATTTGTTGGTCATCTATATTGAGGAAGCTTTGCTGGGTTTTCTACCCCATGAGGGTTTCCCAGGATAAATATGTGTCTCTTGTGTTTATGTTATGCTTGTTGTTCTTTCAGTGATCCTGTATATGCTATTGTTGTGAAATGAAATGCAATGCTGATATTTTGATCTGGATCTTGGGAGTTGAGAATCGGAAGGCTTGAATGCCGAAAGAGGAGGAGGTTAAGCATGCAAATCTGTCATAAAATTCACATGAAAAACACTAATCTTGCATTAGAATAAGCATGAACAAAAACATATGAAATGAATGGGAGGTGGGGCTCAAAGAGGAGCTCCACCTCTGAAACTAATTACCAATAAGTCACTCAAATCTAATTAGTCTCACAGTGAACAATAGAAAATAGGAGAGAAACCAAATGAGTAACTTGTTATTATGAGAAGGCTTGCTAGGCCTTTATATAGCATTATGACAATGTGTCTTAAGACCATACCATGGGCCAAAACCATGTGCTACCAAACACCATGGATGAGAGAGGGTGGCCTCTCAATTTAATACTTTTATGGCTTATACATCTGAATTTAGACCATATGCCCCCTAAAATTCAGATCATTCCTCCCCCCTTAGAAAATGATGGTCCCCATCATTTCATGCTAAAAAGAGACCCATGATTACAATGTGCTAGTTACCAATGAAGAGAAGGGTTTTGCGAGGTTGACCCATAACCGTGGGTTTTTCAAGGGTGACCCATAACTATGATGACAATGGCAAGCTTGGTTGTAATGAAGAGAAGATTTTTGTGTGGTTGACTCAGAACCATGGGTTTTGTGTGGTTGACCCATAACCGTGGGTTTTATGTGGTTGACCCATAACCATGGTGGAAATGACAAGCTTGTTTCCATGGAAGAGAAGGTTTTTGTGTGGTTAACCCATAACCGTGGGTTTTGTGTGGTTGACCCATAACCATTATTACAATACACAACTGTGGGTTTTGTGTGGTTAACCCATAACCATGATTACATTAAGATTTAAAAAAATTGAAAATTCATGATTTTTGTGCAGTTGATGTCTTGCTGCAAATTCATTCATAGCTTCTGATGCATGTACTGAAATTGAATTCCATTGAAGACTCATTTGAGATATTGAAGAGAGCTTTTCATCCAGGTGTTGAAATCCCTTTATATATGCCTGAGGCGAGAGAAAGACCTCGTTGAATATGAAGGTATGGGCAGTCATCATGAGTCAAATACATGTTGATGATCAAATGATCATATCTCTCAAACCAGAAAGCGGAATGGAAATCCCTGAAATACCCATTTTAGATATTGAAGAGATCTCTCCAGCCATATATGGAACTCCATTTGAAGTTTCTTGAGTAGTGAGAAAAAGTCTGTTGAAGACAGTGAAACACGCGGCCTCCTAGGGTCAAAAATATGTTGAGATTCAATTGATGATATCTCTCAAACCAGGAAGCCAAATGGAATTCCGTGAAATACCCAAGATCCGGATCATATTTTCTATCTTAGCATATTAAACATTAACACAATGAACCAATCATCTGACAATACATCGTGGCATCAACTGACTCTGATGAAGCATCACATAGTAACTTCAAGTTTGATGCCATGGGTGTGGCCATAGCCTTGTAGTCCATTATTTCGAACCTCTTCAGAATATCCACCGCATACTTCCCTTGTCCAAGGAATATTCTATCTACACTCTTCCACACCTCCATGCCTAAGAAATAATGCATCATACCCAGGTCCTTCATCTCAAACTCTACAGCAAGCTTCCTCTTCATATCTGCAATTAGCCCATCCTCCCCTGTTACAAACCAGTCATCTACATAGAGTAGAAGTATCACTAGATTTCCCACCTCAACCTTGTAGTAAAGGTTGGAATCTGCTTTACTCTTGGTAAATCCCAAGCTCATCAGGAAACTATCCATCATGTCGTACCACATCCTGGGTTCCTGTTTCAATCTATACGAAGCCTTCTTTAATTTTCACACATGAGTATGCATGTCATGTGTCTCAAATCCGAGTGGCTACTCCATGTATACTTCCTCCTCTACTACACCATTCAAGAAAGTTGTCTTGGTATCCATCTGGTGTATCTTCCATTTCATCACTGCAACCAATGCAAGTACAGATCTAATGGAAGTGTATCTGGCTACAGGTGCAAATGTATCATCATAGTCTATTCCTTCCTTCTAGGAGAAGCCACGTGCTACAAACCTTGCCTTTTGTTTCTCGATGCTACCATCTGCAGCATGCTTGATCTTATAGATCCACTTTGAATTCACTATAGACTTCCCTTCTGGTCTCGGAACTACCTCCCAGACATCATTCGTCATAATCAACTGGTACTCCTCGATCATGGCATCTTTCCATTCTTTCTTCTCTGTCACTTCCTTATAGTTAGAAGTTTCTTTGTCAATGATGTCACACAACAGGGATACATAGCTAGAGTGTGGCCTAGGTTTATTTGTGGTCTTCTGGAATCGCTTCTTCCATTGTTGTATCTCTGATCCTGGGAACTTCAAGTTCAGTGTCTTCAATAGGTAACTTTCTGGATTTATTGTAGGCTGAATCTTTGTCAAATGTTACATCTCTGTTGATGTCGATCTTATTGAATCCTGGGAATTATATTCGGTAGGCCTTCGAACTTTCACTGTATCCTACGAATATACCCTTCTTTCCTGAAAGATATAGCTTTGTCCTCTTCTCCTTCAGAATGTGTATGTACACAAGGAATCCAAATATCCTGAGATGGATGACTTTTGGTTTCTCACCGGAGAATACTTCTTCTGGAGTCTTTTTGTCTAGTACTCTATGAGAAGTACGATTCTTTACATACGCAGTTGTCCTCGCAGCTTCTGCCCATAGGTGCATCAAAATATCCTGGTCATGAAGCATTCATGTTGCTACTTCCATTATTGTTCTATTCTTTCTTTCTGCAATGCCATTCTGTTTTGGATTGTATGGAGTGGTCAACTCCCTCTTAATCCTAGATTCTTTGCATAGGTTCTTGAAATATTCTAAGGTGAACTCTCCACCATTATCTAATTGAATTCCTTGAACTTGTTGAATATTTCATCTTTACTCTTCAAGAAATATGTCCAAGTCTTACGAGAAAAGTCATCAATAAATTAAACATAATATACATACCCAATCAATGAACTGGAAGACATAGGACCGCATACAACGGAGTGGATGATTTCCAATATTCCTTTCGCTTTGCTTTCGCTACTTGGAAATGCCTTCTTTACGTTCTTTCCCTTCGCACATCCTTTATAAACACCTTCATTCTTTGACTGGATTTATAGAATTCCTTCAATTGCTTTTCTTGCAATGGGTAGTGCTCTATAGTGCACATGTGAAAGCCTTATATGCCATAATTCACTTGGCTCCATGGAGTCATGGACCAAGGCTTGTTTAGGTTGTCCCTTCAATTTAGACAAACCTCCCTCGTGCTCTCCAATCACAACTGCATCATCTATAGTCTTTCCCTTTGGCCACATTAGGATTTGACCATCAACAAATGAAACCCTCATACCTTTAGCATCTAATGTTGATATGGAGAGAAGGTTCTTCTTTAGTCCTGGAACATATAGGACATCCTTCATCTTCAAAGATTTTCCAGATTCTATCTTTTATGAAGCTTCTCCACTTCCTTTAATGGGGTATTGGTAATCATCCCCAAGTTTCACCTTGTGAGGTGACTCATGTTATGGCAGGTTTATGAAGGATTCTTTATATCCCATCATATGTTTGGAAGCTCCATTGTCTACAAGCCAATCATTACTTCCATGTGTGACAATTTACGTAAGTGTTGATATCAAGACATAATCTTCATCACTTGAAGATTCATCACTCTCTTCTCTGGCTTGCTTCCTTGTAGGTTCATCATCTTCTGCGGTGTGAGCATGGTTCCTTTTCTTGTTGTTCTACTTGTTGTGGGAGCCACTTTTGTTTCTAGGACAATTTATGGAGTAGTGTCCCTTCTCATCACAAGTATAGAATCTAATATTAGATAGATCTCTCATGAATCTTCTAAAGTTATCCCTCTGACTTTGGTGGTGGTGTTTCTCCCTCTTACTGTGATGATGGTGCTCCCTCTTGTTATTATTTATTCTGGTGTGTGTTGTGAGAGCTTGATCATTATTTGCTCCCATCTTCTCTTCCCGAGCCACAATTTGAGCTTCTTTTTGTGAGCATTCTTCCCATAGCCTATTGAATGTGATTAAGTTATTTCTAGCACAAATCCCTTGATTGAATGTGATTAGCTCTGATACCATGTTATTTTTTCTACTTTTAATCAATATTATCTAGGATATTAACTGAATGAATAACATGCACAACATAACACAATAGACACAAATATTTTCCTCAGGGAAACCATAAAGGAGAAAGCCCCACAACTTCCTTAGAGATAGAATCGTCACCAATGCAATATCACAAAAGTAAAACCCCCAAAAAAAGATGGTCTTCTGCAGCTCCTCTCTCTTTCTCCTATGTGAACTTGTCCTCTCTCTCTCACTTATGAGAACTTGTGTGAGTGAGTGTGTGTTCAAATGAGAGATCTAAGCTCTCTATTTATACTTTACTTTCACTTGACCTTTTTCACTTTCTAGGTCGACCCCAGCTAAACTTGACTGGGTGGACTTCTCTAGGGGACTCAATAACCCTAATACAACTGAATCTAGGGGGATATATTTCCCCGACTTACAATGGAGGACTTACCTCAATGACTTTACATGACAAATTTTAATAATGACATCCCCAACCGGAGGAATAAACATCTCTGTCGGAAGTACAAATAAAATACAATATAAAATACAAGTGAATATCTTTCGAAATTACAATTACATTAACAAAGACAAGGAGAGGTGCCATGCATTGATGGCTAGTACCTCAAAATATTATTCTTTCATTATAGATTCAAGTGCCTCAAGGCACATGGCTTTTGCAAGATATTTTTTATCCACTCTTTCATCTTACAATGGTCCTCCCATTCCCATGGGTGATGATTCAGAGATCCCATTGAGAGGCATTGGGAAGATCAGTCTAGACAATGGGTACTTCAACAATGTGTTGTATGTGCCTTATCTTGCAGTAAATATTCTTTCTGTGTACCAAATGACCATACTGGTTCGGCCAAGAGAGTTATTTTCACTCAAGAATATGTGAAATTTATGAAGTTTCTACAGGAAAAGTAGTAGCAGTTGGTGTTGTAGATCATGAGTCAAGAATGTACAATTTTTCTCACTTTCTTGAATATTCCTCTCCTAATGCACTTATGTCACATGATAATGAGGTCAGTATAATTTGGCATGAGAGGTTTGGACACCTAAACTACATATATCTCCATGCATTGAGCAAATAAAACATGGTTGAAGGACTCCCAAACATCAGAGTTTCCAAAAGCACTTGCAAAGGGTGCATTGTTGGGAAGCATGCAGAGTGCAAGTATGAGAATGGAAAGGAAAGAAGATCCACTCATCCTCTTGGTTTGGTCCATTCATATGTGATAGGACCTCTTCCTACACCCTCCTATGGAAAATCAAAGTATGCCCTAACATTCATTGATGAATTTTTAAGGTATTCTTGGGTATTCTTTCTCAAGCAAAAATCCGAAGTGTTTCTCTCATTCAAAGTTTTCAAAGCTTTTGTGGAGAACTTCAATGGGAGGAAGAAAAAGGTCTTAAGGACTGATAATGGAAGGGAATATTTCAATAAGGAAATACAACATCTATGTGAATAAGATGGCATTCAAATGCAACATTATGTGCCTTACACACCCCAGCAGAATTGTGTTGCAGAGCGCAAGAATAGAAAATTGAAGGAGATGGCTACATGCATGATGGAGGCTAAGTCCTTGTCTCCAAAAATATGGGATGAAGCCATTAAATGTGCTACATATGTTTATAACAGATTAACACACAAATCCATGGAATTAAATACTCCATTCGAGGATTGGATGGGACACAAGCCTGTTGTGTCTCACTTAGGGTGTTTAGCTCAAGAGCATGGGCTAGAATACCTCCAGAGAAGAGAAAGGCCTTGCAACCCCAAATCAAGGAGTCCATCGTGATTGGATATGCATAAGATTCAAATGGATACAAGCTCTTTTACCCCTCATCTCAAAATACTGTCATTGAGAGGAGTTTTCAGTTCAAAGAAGAGCCCATGCATGCAGCTGACCAAGAAGAAGGGGAATGCTCAAACCCTCTACCTGAAGAGGATGTAAGTGATGATTCATATTATGATATTTCTGATTTTGATGTTGATGATTAAGATGATGACATGCATGCATATCATGACCCTCCTACAAGGCCCAAGTGGGTTGAGAAACCCATACAAGAAGCTGGTGAACTTGCAGGTGATCCACAAGAACCAAGGAAGACTAGATTGCAGTTTAACAATGCATTGTCTATCTGTGATTTGAATCTTCATGGGAGGTGTTTTCTCATGGTTGGATCTAATCCAAAATCATATGAAGAAGCATCACATGATCCAATATGTAAAACATCCATGCAAGAAGAGATGAAGTCTCTCCATGACGATTAAACTTGGGAGTTGGTCCCTCTTCCTTCCAATAGGAAACTGGTGCAATGCAAGTGGGTGTATAGGACCAAAATGGCCTCTGATGGCTCTGATATGAAGTGTAAATCCATATTGGTAGCTAAATTATTCTCTCAATTCCATGTAGTGGACTACACAGAGACATTCGCACCTATGGAAAAGATGGACTCAATCAGGCTAGTTTTGGCCATTGCAGCTTCCAAGCGATGGGAGGTTCATCACATGGATGTGAAGAGTGATTTTCTTCATGGGTATATTCATGAGGAGTTCTATATGCAGCATCCTAAAGGTTTCATTCATGATACTTCACTTGTGTGCACGTTGAAGAAGTCTCTCTATGGTCTCAAGCAAGCTCCTAGAGCTTGGTATGCCAAGATGGACAATTTTTTGCTATCACAAGGCTTTGAGAGATGCAAATCTGATCCAAATGTTTACATGCAGCATGTTAGTGACTCTATTTTGCTTATTGTACTGTATGTTGATGATATTTTGATCACTGGTAGTTGCATCAAATAACTAGGCTCAGTTAAAGCTACATTACATAGTGCATTTTCCATGTCTGATCTAGGTGATGAGTCCATGATATAGGTATTCCATAGACTCCTTTATGCCACACATAAGAGAATAAATTATCAGAAATCACCCTTTCTGTAGGGAAGAATGCACTTTGAATGATAATTAAGCGAAGTAATTTAGTAATTATATTTTCTTGTGTTTTAGCATTTTTATTTTACTAATCATGTCAATAAAGCCATGTGTGGACAGAGCGCGGGTGAACTGGAAGAATAAAAATTTCGAGCTCCAGATTGAAGATCGCAAGAGATGCAATGGTCCTATTCTCTCCTAATTCATAGGAAAGAATCCTATTATTCAGGATCGTGATTTTCAATGTAAAACTAGGGTAGAAGTTTGTAATAAATATAGACGCATGAGTAGCAAGGGGTCTATCGTACATTTTTTAAAACAATCTTTGGCATTTTTCTAGTGCAGATACTCAGTTTACGATTTCTATGTGAAATTCAAGCACATCAGATCTATGGAACAAGAGAAACTATTACAAGAGATGCATAAAGAATAATATGTGAAAACTGTGCAAAAGACTTGCAGCAATGGTCTATTGATTTACTCAGAAGTATAATACAATACAATAATCTTACAATGACTGAATAATTCAAATTAACCAAGGAGGTCATTTGAATAGCCTGCATGGTGTAGCTGGTCTTCACTAGGAGTCCTCATCATCAAATCAGTGGTAGTGTCATCAATGCACAAGTAACGGTCAACCAGGTGTTAAACTGAGTCTAACTGAATGTAGGTAGGTGTAACTGATGCGTGGAGCACTAATGTAGTGAAGGGGAATCCAAGGAGGGCGCATGAGGAGCTGCCAGTAGTCAGAATAGTCAAAATAGTCTCTCTAGATGTCCATCGAAGTGTTTCAGTCAGTTAACTAGTTAATCTGTCCTCAAATCAAGGAACAAATCCACAAATCATGCAACTAACTGAGTGTGTCACTGGTGGTAGGTAAGAGAGGGAGCACTTTGTCATAGGAGATGAAAACAATGCATATCATGGACTAGGAGGGTTGGAACTGAGCAGAAACAAGCTCTCGGGGCTAGTAAACTAGGGACTAGGTGCTGAGAGACTCCCATACTGATGACTGGATGCATGCATGCATGAAAAATGCATGCAAACATAAAGATGATGGTGAGAATATCCTAACATTCTACAGTTATGATGGAACTTATGAATTTATAATGGAGAACCAACGTTATTCTAAATCTGTGAGTTTATAAGTTTTATTCTGCTCCTGTGATGCGCATTGGGGAGGGCCCCCTCAGTGCGTAGCTTAGGAGTTTTGTCTCTTTGTTTTCATATTTTTCATGCATTATGTTGTTCATTCCAAATATATGTATGTGTAGGTAATTTTAATACTTATTCGATGGTCAAATTCAATGTTGCGCACAAAACGTCTTTCTTCTATAGTTCGTCAATATTGCGTCTGTAGTTCCAATACACTGCATCTGTAGTCCTGTAACCACCATCTGTAAACTACAATTCCCATATTTATATTGCCATTGTTTTATACCGACCAGATTAGATCCATGCCTTTGAATGATGATTTCCCGTTCCAACTTGAAAGATCTCTGGTTCGATTAGGTCTGATTCACATGCTTTAAGAAAAGATGTACTTTGGATTTTGTAGCTTAACATTTCCTCCTTTCTTAGATTTAATTCCCTGCTTTCTTAGATTTAATTTTCTTCTTTCTTAGAATAAGTTTCATATTTTTATTTCTCAATTGAGTGTGATAAACCTCTAGATTACTCCATCCTCATTAGAACAACTCTCCAACATTTCTTAAGACACAACAAACACCCAACAATGAAGATCCTCTCAATGTAGTGCACATATAGTGCTTAGCACCTCTGAAGTTTGTATGTTCACTGCTTGATAATTAAAGTGAACTTCCCCAATGGCTACATGTAAAAAGGTAGACATTTCCAAAGCCCACCACTTTTTGGCGCCGTTGTCGGGGAGGTGCTTAAACTATAAGAGACATATTTTGTTAAAAACAAAAATATATATATATAATTTTGAAAATCTAAAAAAAATACCATGAATGCCTCGACGAAGGAGGGATGAATTTGGACGTTTTCTGCCTAACCGCCCTATGAGAAATAGCAGTTCTAAACAGCTTCAATTTGAATTTCTTAACATTGACAAAGAAACTGATCCCAGCTATAACTCAAACTTCGATAACTTCTTTGCTAGCTCTAGTTCAAACACTACCATGGAAGAGGAGGAATATGAACACAGAGAACTATTTACCTTCCCTATTAGTGTACCTCTTGGGGATGCTAGAATGAAAAATATCAATCCCAATAATCTACCAAACTTCCATGGCTTAACCTCAGAAGATCCCGACACATTCCTATTTGAATTCGAAGTAATCTGCAGATCCTTTGGTTATACCACTGATGTGATGATGACCCAGTTGTACTTGCTTCTTCACATGAGATTTTAGATTAAGAGTTTAGAAGTGATGATGACCCAATTGTACTTTCTTCTTCACATGAGATTTTAGATTCAGAGTTTGGAAGTGATAATGAGCCAGTTGTACTTTCTTCTTCACATGAGATTTGAGATTCAGAGTTTGGAAGTGATGATGAGCCAATTGTACATGCTTCTTCACATGAGATTTCAGATTCAGAGTTTGGAAGTGATGATGAGACAATTTCACTTGCTTTTTCACATGAGATTTCAGATTCAGAATCTGAAGATGGAGATGATGACGAGGGAATGCCAGATCCAGATCCACAAGAACCTAAAGATCTAGCAACTGGTGATGAAGATGAGCAAATGGGAGATCCAGTTCCACAAGAACTTGATGATCTCTCACCTGATGATCCTCCTCTTCCTCGATGGGAATCCATTACACTCCAATCTGTCGGTGAATTGATTGGTGATCCACATGATCAGAGAAGAACCATATTAGATTTTCAGAATGGAAGGTTTCATCCCTCTCACGTTATTGATCCATTTCGCATCGATCGATCCTTCTTCAGAAAAGAAGGACACTTGCCTCCTTCTGGGGTGAGTGATGATATGCTACATTAGCATCCTTAAGTCTATTTTGAGGGAGGGCTTTCTTCCCACTGGTTTTTCCCTCTTTACTCACTTAGTTTATTTAGATTGATTGTACGGGGTCACCTTTGGTCTCAGTCACCAGGGCCCTATTTTTTAGTTTTTAGTTACTACCTCATAGTATAGCTTGAGGGGGGGTGTTGGAATATTCTTACCATCATTTTTATATTTTGCATGCTTGCATGCAAATCTGCATGTTACATGCATTTGCATGCAACTGCATTCATCCAGTCATCATGTTGGTGGTCCTCCCAGCACCTAGAGCCTATTTTCAGCTCCCTGGAGCATGTCTTCATCCCCCAGTAGCCCTCCTACCTACCTGATGCACCCTATTTGACTCTTCTGCATGGCATGTGCGCTTTTTCTCACCTACCACCAGTTATCATTCAGTTAGAGCGCCTTATCTCACATATCAGGAGTCTGACAGTCAGTTAGTGCATTGATTGAGTAGTTATTCCACTGATTGCTCATGCTAACTGCCTGTAGCTCCTAGTTAGCTAGTTCTGGAGTGCCACTTAACCTTCTGACAGCCTCATGCGCCCTCCTTGGAGTCTCCATTCCCTGATTTGTGCCGAGATGGCTCTGTTAGTCTTAGTTAGACTCACTTGACTAACTATAACCATTTATGATTGATACTACTGACTGGATGATGTCTCCAATGTTATCCAAGCTAGACTTTGAACATGATTCGAATGACCTCCTTGGTTAATTTGAATTCTCTACATAGTTATTCATTATTGTATTCAGTTTTCACAGTGCCAGCTCACAACTGATGTATGATACTGCTATTCTCCATTTTTTGTGTTCATGAGTGATTATTGAGTGCATTATTCTCTTTTTCTTTGCAACTTCTCGAGATTTTGTGTGAGGCTTGTTACCGTAAACTCCAATTCACAGATTTATATTTCCATTGTTTTATACCAACCAGATTAGATCTGTGCCTTTGAATGATGATTTCTCGTTCCAACTTGAAAGATCTCTGGTTCAATTAGGTCTGATTCACATGCTTTAAGAAAAGATGTACTTTGGATTTCGTAGCTTAACATTTCCTGCTTTCTTAGATTTAGTTTTCTGCTTTCTTAGAATAAGTTTCATATTTTTATTTCTCAATTGAGTGTGATAAACCTCTAGATTACTCCATCCTCATTGGAACAACTCTCCAACATTTCTTAAGACACAACAAACACCCAACGACAAAGATCCTCTCAATGTAGTGCACATATAATGCTTAGCACCTCTGAAGTTTGTATGTTCCCTGATTGATAATTAAAGTGAACTTCCCCAACGAATACCTGTAAAAAGGTAGACATTTCCAAAGCCCACAACTAGGATTGTTGAAACAATTTATTGGTTTGAAGATTGATCAATATGTTGATGGGATCATTGTTTCACAATCAAAGTATGCTTCAGATCTGCTATAGAAGTTCAATATGGTTGAATGTAAGACTTCTAAGTTTCCATTCCTTTCAGTATTTAAGCTTGATGATTGGGGTTCATCACCATTGGTTGACAGTTTGTTGTATAAACAACTAGTTGGGAACTTGTTGTATCTCACTCACTCTCAACCAGATTTGGCTTATACAGTAAGTGTTGTTGCAAGGTACATGAAAGAGACTCATGAGATCCATTCGAAGGCTTCCAAAAAGATCTTGCATTATGTGCAAGGTACCAAGCAGTTTGACATGCATTATGCAGCTAGTTCATCACTTGAACTAGTCAGTTTTACTGATTTAGATTGGGCTAGAGATAGCACTAACCGAAATTCCACTTCTGATTATGTATCTATGCTTGCACATGGTACACTTTTGATTATTTACTTATCATCAGCTGAGTTCGAATACAGGGGAGCAGTGAATGCAACTACACAATGTGTGTGGTTGCAAGGTATTCTTGGAGATTTTGGCTTTGCATGTGATTCACCCACAATCATTTGGCGTGATAATCAAAATGAAATCAAGATCTCCGCTGATTTAGTACAGAGACAGAGGACTAAGCACATAGATATCCACATGCACTACATTCAAGGCTTGGTGCATGACCGTATTATTGCATTGCAATATTTCCCATCTGTTGAGCAAACTGTTGATATCTTCACCAAGAGTTTCACTGAGAAGATCTTCACTTACCTTAGATCACTCCTTGGGTGAGTGATGCATGGTGAAGACTAGTATATTTTTCAGATTTTGTTTCATGTCCATTTTAGAGGGGAGGTTTTATTTCCCATGTGGTTTTCCTTCTTACCTTGGTTACATGGACTAATAAAAATTTGTTGTTGTAAGAGGTGACTTGAGCCTTAGTTGCCAAGGCCTCATTTTGTTTTGGCTACATAAGTCTAGCTTAAGGGGGGGTGTTATAACATTATTACACATTAGGACCATATTCTAAAATTAATTTGGTTACTATTTGGTCCAAAACATGGTTAATGATGTTAATCCAAGGTTGTTAGAAGTTGGTTGGGGCATTTATGACACATTCCATCACCCAAGGGCCCAATTTTGGTCAAATTAGCTATTAGGCTCCCTCATTTATGGCCACCTTCCTCATTTATTTCCACTACCTAAGTGAAGGCACCCTTATCCCCTGATTTAAGGATTTGTCTTTGACCTGAGGCGCTCGTGCATTGTATGTGGTCATTTCCCCCCCTCTTTGGCAGTTTTGGCCTATCCTAAGCCACCTACACTCCACCAAATCCTCACCCACTCATGTGCCACCATCATTAATTCCTCCCCATTCCATCCCAATGTTTAGATTGAAAATCCGTGACAGTTTGAGGTGATTTGGGAGACTATTGGTCAACCTAGGGGAGATTGAGGTCCAATGTAAGCTAGCCACTTGTAGCTGCCTCCAAAGGCTCACGATTTTTCCCAAATGTTATATAATGATGATTGCAACTCATTTCTTGGTTTGGAAATTAATAATAAACCTGTTATTTGATCATGTGTGTCTGGTTTTTGTATCATTTGTGTCTAGTTTTTTATCATTTGTGTGTCCGGAATTCTTCTTTTACACTATTTTCTACATACTTAGCCAAATTTCTTAATTGTGAGGATATACTTAGCTAGTAGATCCTACTGTGAATTAAATTTCACACAATGTATTATAGTTGAGAGCCACTAGTGTAAGGTTTCAAATTTATATTTTTCCAAATTTTAATCAGTAGTTTATCTTAAGGATTGTTTACCATCAAACAAGGGGTTTCTCTAATTAGAGAATGCAATGTTTTCAAATCCAAATCGACCAAGTTTCTAAAGTATGACAAAATGAAAGATCAAAACCATTGACTTCTAGAGACCACACTTATACATCATGTAGATACCATTTGTGATAGTGTGTTAAGGTTTGTAAGAGTTTGCAATATGTTTTATGTTACAATTGGAATCATAATGTGTTAATGTTTGTAAGATTTTGTGATATATTTTTAGTGTGAAATTTTATTCAGTGTGAACTTTGATTCTATTTAAGGGTGCTAGATCAATGGAAGAGCACCTTCCTTACATGCAGGAATTTGGTGGTTCAATTCCTCTATGCCCAATATATATAGATTAATGACTAATTAAATGACCAATTAACAACAAACAATGACTAAATAAATGACTAGTTAACAACAATCAATGACTAAATAAATGACTAGTTAACATCAATCATTGACTAAATGTACTACCAAACAGTGATCATTAATGACCTAATAGCAATAATTAATGACCAAATAAATGACAAAATAACGACAATTAATGACCAAATAAATGACTAAATATATGACCAACACATGAAGCAATTCAAACAATTTATGAATAATGATAAATGACCAATTTGGTCAGGTGATAAGTGACTGTTAATTTGTAACCAATAATCACGCGACCAATTTTAATCATTTATCTCCAATTCTTAGTCATTGTTTTAGTCACTTATCACCCATTTTGTACTAGTGGGGATCATATTTGTTTGTTAAAACATTATCCATATAAATGAATTCCTTGAACTAACTATTATACAATTAGATATATTTATCCAGGAATTGACATCACTCTTTCATAATATTTGTTATGTGTTTGGTAAAAAATGATTAATCATTCATTTAATTATATTTAGTCAATGGTTTCCATTATTTAGCTTTTAATATTGAATAAGGGATTGGCATGGATAGAGATCAATAACAATTACTCCATTTAAAACACACATACACAAATATTTTAAATTTAAATTTAAAATTTTCCTTCTGTTTGAAAATAAAACTACAATTTGTGCAAGATGTCATACTCTATCAATCTTTTACATCTAAAACCTCCCATTGTTTAAAACAAAATTACAAAAAATGTTATATTTTGTGCATGTTATTCAATTTTTTGAATTAAGAACTTACATAAAACAATATTCTCAAGTTGAGGATTATAGGAATGTGTCATAACTTTTTTGTGTGCTTTTTTCATTGAAATCAACGTAGTAGGAAAATTTAACATAATGTACATTGGAGATCATTTGTTGATGGTAAAAAGTTTCTAAAACCTTGCCATCCTTGGAAAATGTTTGTGAAAAATCATAAAATTGCACCTTTACATTTATTGACAAGTTGGCATCTAGCACCACCTAAACTTAAGTACCTTAACCAGTTGGTCTTATGATTTCAAAAACCATTGAAACGGTAACCCAAATGAATTCATCTCATTATACAATTGAGATATTTATAAAAAAAATATTATCATTTTTTTATTTTATTTTTCAATGTTACATAACTATTATGCATTATTTGGTTTAAATTATTATCTTTTCAATTTCAAAACATGACAAACTGACACTTCAAATGTGAAGAAGAGATTGCTTTAATAAATTTTAAACAAATTTTTAATAATTGAGTAAAATTCCATTAAAAGAAAATTCCTTTAAAAAACGGCAAACAATTACTTAAATTACTTAAATGTAAAGAGCATAAAAATAAATAAAAAATAAAAATATTATTATTAAAGGGAGAGTAATAAAATACCTCAACAAAGGTATATATAGAGAAACTCCACAAGTGAATGAACGATCACTTACACTGCAAATACAACATAAAAACATCATTATTAAGGAAATAATAATAAAATACACTATTATAAATGAGATAGTGATAAAATACACCAACACTGATGTATACCCATCATAAATTATTCCACACTTATCGATAAGATTAAAATACATCAATATTAATTATAAACTCTATACATTTTTTTTTAAACCATATATATAACAATTAGATTTAGTACAAATCAGAGCACCATGCTAAAAACAAACAAATGACATCAATTTCAAGCTATAAGAAAACATTGCAAATTTAAATCATCTAGCACCACTAGCCTCGTGACTAATGCCATCACCACCATCCCTAATACCAAGCGCCACATCACCCCATGGTTGTCACTATTATCACTATCACCTACACCAAACCCCTCATTACCCATAGGAGCATTGACACCCATATAACTCACAAAAATAGTGTTTAGCACATTGTACTACAATTAAAATTTAAAATGTAGTTAGATAACTTTTTGTACAAAGATAACAAGAAAACATTTTATTCAAATTTTAACTAGGTGGATCAAGTTGATGGTAAGTTGTGTAATGGGATATGAGTCTACGTAGATGGCACCTGGGTCTGCACAATATATCCTCAAATTGTTGATGGGCCCTCATTAGGATGTCAAAGAATTGTTGCATCCGACTCATGTTCCCGCATAACTATGGCATCTACATCCATACCCCTTGTACCTTGACCTTTATGTGATAATGTTACATGTAAATACTCAAATTAATAAATACATATTACAATCATTAATTCAAAAATGGCATATAACTTAGATTCGATTGAATTGATTCAAAAATTATACCTCATCAATTATGAGTTAAAGTTGAGTATTTATTTATGTAGTGGGGATATGTGGAGATTCAAGCTCAAGTATGAGCTCAAGCTCAAGCAGGAGTGGAGAGCCACCCACAACACCATGCCTTTACTCTATACAAATTGAATGGGGTATGTGAAGAAAGTTAGGATGAAATAACAAAAATCATAAATATATGTAAGCACATACACTGGAAATTTATATCAATTGAAATTTATAGAATTCAACCATAGATTATCCAAGCCTCCTACATCTACCATGTGTGGATGAGAAATTTATTGTTCACAATAGTTAATCTCATTAAATAATGTTCACTTTTGAATGTTATAACAACAAAAACAAAAGTATTATTAAAGTGATGATTCTACATTATCATAAAATGATCAATTGACGACTAATAAAGATAATTTAAGCATACATAATTGTACAAAACTATACATCATCTTTATGACCTAGCCTGCATCTCTCTTGTGATCGAAAATATGCGTCCCAAGAATTGATATCATACTGCAATAAATCCTCACGGGGTAATAACCCAAGTATACTATTGGCTACAAAACACAAATTAGGCTCTACAGAAATAGGTGGTGGTCTAGATCTCTCCCCAATGAAAGAAACTAAAATACTACATAATGTAGTGCATATGGTGTCTACCATCGCATCTCTCACCTCAACTTTGAGAAGTGATGGGTTGACTAACTCTTAGGTAAAAATAATACTCTTGCTCGGCAATGGTATCAATATAATAGGAGACAGTATGGTAGTAGGGTCTCTACGAGTCCTAGGATGGTCATAATAATTGAGTCCCCTACCATGATGGTGTGTTGGTAGAGTTAGGGTGCATGTGCAACACAAACACAACATAGATATGCATCACAAAATATAAAGCAGTCTCATCATGAGGGGGTAACATGCCCCATACCCCAATAAATTGGTCATAAATAGGAGGTGACACAACCTCAAGCGTAAACTCACAAAGTTTAAGCAGTTTCCCCCCTCATGCAGTTAAGAGGGATTTCAAATAGTGTACGCCTCATATCATGTCCTCTTATCACAGATTTTACCATCTCCCAGTGATATATCCCTAATACCTCATTCCTCCTCCTCATAATGACACTCTTCCAAATGGAGTTATGTGGTACCACCCTTCGATAGAGATCCATCAACTTATGAACACTCTCTAGCATCATCAATATAGATTGTCAGTGACACTACTATGAGAAATGGCTAACATATCTTTTCACAACTATGTGTGTTTCCTAGATATCTCCAAAAGGGTGATTTGTGTCACCTCATTATCCCATAAAGGGGGAGATGCAAGATGATCATGTCCATAAGGGACCTCTCCAATTTTGACAAAAAATATATATACATTAAAATCAATGTTTTCTTGTGAATTCAAACTTTCAAAATAAAGATATCCATAAATGAACAAAAATTAAATCCACATTTAATACTTGAGTCTCGGAAGTCCTCACTATCTCTGATGATGAATGCATACTTTAGGATGGGAGAGGTTTATTTCCTATCCAACTACCACTGACAAGAGTACCTAAGGCCTATGTCATCTCATGACTTGATGGTGGGGTTCTCACGAACTAGAAACAAATATTATTCTTGACATGAATAATTTACTTATATCTTTAACTCAATAAAAAAAAATTATTTGTAAAACATATGTGTCCTTTCACAAGTTGGATGAGGTACAACTCCAAGTTGTCCTAGAGAAGGATCTCAAGACTTTCCATAGCTACATTTCTTGTGAATAGAAGACCCCCATTGTAGAGAAAGATCCGCATCAAATAACCAAGATGAATTAGATACAACTAAAATATTTAGTTGAAGGATTACCTAAGTTGTCATTACCATAAATCAAAACTAACTTGTTTACCAAATAGGGGTTTTAAATCCTAAGCATTATATGGTTAAGGTCCACAGGGTTTAAGCATTAGGTAATATATCAACAAAATCGAAGAAATGAGGGGGTGTAAGTGGTCACCACTTATTTTTTCTAAGACAACTTGCAAGCCCAAATTAGCAAGCCTGCCCATCCATAGGGAAGAAGTGAGGAGACTAAATGAAATTGGAGTTCCCCTCTTCCTTGAGACAAGTGGCATGGAATACATGAGGCGCCATACTTACAACTATTCAAAATATGAGGTTTCCAAGACAAGCCACAAGGAAACAAGACCAAACACTGAAAGAAGTACAAGGAAAGAAGACCAAACACTAAAAGAAACACAAGGAAAGATTATGCAACATGAAAACAGGAAGACAGAGGTGAACAACAAGGTGGAGGCAATGAAACCACAAGAGAGTGCTCAGTAAAATGACTTGACAAAATTTTCAAGTAGGGAGAGATCTAAGTACTTAGTGACTACTCACCACTTAGTTTTTCTAAGACAACTTGCAATCCCAAATTGGCAAGATTACGTCTTCATAGGGAAGGAGTGAGGAGACCAAAATTGGGTATTCCCTCTTCCTTAAGATGCTTTTTGAAGATGACTTTCAAGCCAAAATTGGAAATCCCACCCATGCATAGGAAAAGAGTGAGGAGACCAAACAAAATTGGGGTTTACACGATAGTTTCAGGCACTACAGGTACTTACACGACTGATCATTCATAGATCAAAAGGATGAAGAAAACCCTAACAATGGCGTTTGTTTCTCTGGTTATTGTCATGGAATGGTGGTTTTTTTGTTGCTCCTGTGTTCTCTCCTGCCAGGGTTAGTAGTTTTCTAGCCATACTTGGAGTCCACTAATCTTCCAGATTAGTTAGTACCAACCAAGTATAAAAAAAGTGGGAAGGTGGCAGCAATTTTTGGCTATTTTTTCGGTTTCCTGGTTTTTGGTTCTCTCAAGGGTGGTTTGGGGGTTTGTTCTGGCTGGTTGGTTCCTGGTTTTCGGTTCTCTCTAGGGTGGTTTGGGGATTTTCTCTGGCCGGTTTGGTGTTGGTTTTTCAGTACAACGTTTTTTTCTCTGGTTGTCATGTGACTTGGTGTCGGAGGTGATGTCAGCATCACGGGCCTCCTTGTTCAGACATGCGACGGATGTTACATCTGGTGGGGAGTTGCATACACCTGGAGCCTTGGATGATGCGAGATGTCTTTTTTCATATAAAAAAGGACAATGTCCGGGCTAACCCTAAAGCCTTGGTGGAGTTTGTATGCCGGGTTGACTCCGTAACTAGGCATTTTGCACCGGCATTTTCTGTGGATGGGTCTGGTGGGGATTTTGGATTTCCCCAGACCGGTGCTTGTTCTCCTCGCCCTGGTGCGAATACTGGGGGTTTGGGTGGTTCAAACCATGTTCAGGTTCTTTATGGAGACAAGGCGCGTAGACGAAGGAAGGTAAAATTGGAGAGGGTTAAGTAGGTCAAACCCTCCTGTGTCTTGGGGAAGGATGTCACGTTTGACATGGTGATTGGGTTGTCAAAGCAAACCCTGTTAGGTAGATTTGAGTTCATCAGGTTGTCCCAGTCGGAAATCTTGGCGTGGATGGCGAGTTTTTGGAATCCCATCATTAACTATATTCCCCAGGTTACTCTGCTAGTGAATGGATGGTATATTTTCCATTTCCTCACCGAGGAGAGTTTGCGGGAGATTGAAGGTCGTTTCTGGGTCATTGGTGTTGGTACTTGGTTTTTACGTGGTGGCATTCGAAGTTCAACCCATGGAATGAAAAGCTGACTAAGTGGAACCTTTGGGTGGTGTTGCTTGGTTTTCCTCTGCATTGTTGGTCTTTTGGGGATTTTTTGTCGGTGGCCAACTCTATTGGGAGGTTTATTCTGGTGGAGGAGGATACTCTTCTGGCGGTGGATCATAGGGCGCCGCGTATGTTGGTGGAGGTGGATGTGTCTCAGGGTTTACCTGAAGAGGTTGAGCTTTTCTGGAGCGATGGAGTCTTCACTCAATCTCTTGACTATTAGCGGCTTCCCTTTCGATGTTTTGGGTGTCATAAAATGGGACATCTTCGGGAATCTTGTCTTGGTCTGGATGATTTTAGCCTTGAACCTTCGTTGGATGTGAGTTGCTCTGGTGATTCAGACTCTTTTATTGCACGTTCGGTCCCTTTGGATCATTCTCGGTGCTGGAATGCTTCGGTAAGTTGAAAAATTCTCTCTCAGTCTTACAGAAGTTTATTTCTAAGGATGAGATGATTTCCTTGATGTTTGATGAGGTTGGAGCTCCAGCTCCTTTTCCCGTTGTTGGGAACTGCAATAATTTGGTGGATGGAGACAACCCTCCGGCTACTCCTAAGCTGTCGTCGGGACGGGACAAGGGTCATGACTATGCCCTCTCCCATCTCCCCTCCCTCCCTCCTTTGTCCTCTGCACTTCCCTCCTCCACTCCTGTGTCTAAGGTTCTTGGTGGTGACCGGGTTGGTGACTCTTCCTCTTGTCTGTCTTGTCCCAGTGACAGAACTCCTGCTTTGACTCAAATTCCGGTATTTTCGACCTTACAGGGAGAAGGAGATGTTGTCCCTATTTTTTCTATTCGCTCCATGAACGTTACTACTCGGAAGAAACCTGGTAAGAAGGTTTCTACCCTATCCCCTATCCCTGTAGATGACTCTCCCTTCACTTTTGAAAACCCTAGACTCTCGGACATAACTTCGTTGGGGAAGGTTCTGTCTTCTACAAGTTCCCCCTCTTATCTCGAGGCCTTAGAGAAAGCATCCCTTGTGTTTCTGATTCTTAATGCTCATTCTGTCCCTTAATATTCGTGGGTTTGGCAGTGTTCCCAAATGAACTGCCCTTAGACGTTTATTCGCTTCTACCAACCCTGATATAATCCTTCTCTAAGAAACTATGGTTCCCTTTGCTCAAGCTTGTGAGTCTTTTTTGAAGCTTCTTCCTAATTGGAATTGTTGTGGTAGAGACTCGGTCGATCTCTCTGGGGGTTTGCTATCGGCCTGGAATCCTTTGAGAGCTCAGTTTTCTTCGTTTATGGTGGATGAAGGCATACTGTTGGAAGGTAAGTTGAAGGATCTGGACAAAACCGTGGGGGTTTTGAATATTTATGGCCCGTACTGTAATAAAGAGTGTTTTTGGGAGGGGATTTTTCGGAATGGGATGCTCAATGATCCTTCTTTGATTGTGGCCGAGGACCCAAACCTTACACTTTCCTCTGCAAAGGTTTGGGGCTTGAACTGTAAAGTGGATCCACTCTTGAATTTCTTTCGGGATGCCTTTGATGCTGCAGGTTTGATTGACGTTGTTCCTGCGGTCTTGAGCCCTACCTGGAGTAATGGTCGTGTAGGTAGCAGTCATTGTGCGAAACGATTGGATTGTTTTTGGTGGCGGAGGATCTAAGTCATTGTTTTGGTAAGTTTCGTAGCTGGTCCATTTCGACTGGTATTTCAGACCATAAGCCGGTTTTTTTGGAAGTGGACTTAGATTGTCCGAAGGTTAGCTATCCCTTTAAGTTTAATCACAAGTGGTTGGAGGATTCCAGTTTTTGTTCTTTAATTTGTCATAAATGGGAGGAGTACTATGTGGATGACTCTGGTTCATCTATCTTGTCGTTGGTTTCAAAACTCAAGTGGCTGCGATTTGAGGTTATCAAGTGGGAAAATGTTTTTAAGGAAAAGCATCAGGTAGATCTTATCGAACTTGGGTTTCAATTAGAACTTATGGGTGATAATGTAACTGATTTGTTTGATCTTGAGTATAAAGCCCGTTGGTCAGCATTGGAATGTGCCAAACAGAACATTCTTCTGCAGGAGGAAGAAGCCTGGCGCTTGAAGAGTAGGGCATTATGGATTTAGAGTGGGGACAGTAATACAAAATTCTTCTAGAACTATGCAAACATGCGCACGAATTGTAATGCTATTTGGCAGCTTGAAGATGCTGAAGGTCGGGTTCTAAATAATCAGAGGACCCTGGAAGATGGAGTTGTGAAGTACTTTCAGGAGGTCTATCGCCAGGATAAGGTGGGAAATTTTCATGAACAACTATCAGAGATTCGCAACTACCCGATAATTTTTCCTCCGGATGCTGCTGAGGTTATTTTTGTTGTTGTGATCTTAGAGGAGGTAAGAGAGGTTCTAAGTCACTTTGAGAAGGAAAAAAGCCCCGGCCCAGACGGGTGGTCTGTTGAATTCTTCCTTTTCTTCTTTAATTTGTTTGGGCTGGATCTTCTTAGAGCTGTTGAGGAATCGAGACGTAAGGGTGTTATTTCGGCCAAGATTAATTCTACTTTTATTACCCTTATCCCTAAGAAGGATAAACCATCCAGCTTTAATGACTACATGCCTATCTCTCTCTGCAACTTGGTTTACAAGTTGGTCTCGAAGATCATTTCGAACAGGATCAAGCCTTATTTAGATTCTGGTTTGTCGATGGAGCAGTTTGGTTTTCTTTCGAATTGCCAAATCTTGGACGCCATTGGAGTGGCACAAGAGGGTATCCATTCCATTAAGCAGAAGAAGTTGAATGCGTTGGTATTAAAGATGGATCTATTGAAGGCTTATGATAGAGTGGATTGGACCTTTCTTCGTTTCGTCCTTATTTAGTTTGGGTTACCGGTGGAGGCTACTAGCTGGATTATGGCTTGTGTATCAAGCACAAATTATGTAGTCCTGGTCAACGGACACCCATCTACCTTCTTTAAAGGTGAAAGGGGATTATATCAGGGATGTCCCTTGTCCCCTCTGTTATTTATTTTGGTAATTGAAGGTTTGAGTCTTATGCTCAATTCGGGTAAGAAGGATAAACGATTTTGGGGGGTGAAGATTGCTCCGGCTTTGTTTATTTCACACTTACTGTTTGTTGATGATGTGTTGATTTTTGGCAGAGGTACTTTACAAGATTGGCATACCCTTTCGGATATCTTGAAGGTGTTCTGCTTGGCCTCTGGTATGATGGTTAGTCCTAACAAATCTACCTTCTATTTTTGTGAAGGTGTGGACCCTGTGCTGAGGTTGAACATCGAATCTCTCTTTCCTTTTAAGTGGCAAGCCTTGCAGGAGGGCTTAAAATACTTAGGCTTCATTATGAAACCTAATTGTTATTTTATTGAAGATTGGAGGTGGATTATCTATCGAGTTGAGAATAGAATTAACGTTTGGGCCTATCATTCCTTGTCTCTTGGTGGCCGTTTGGTTCTTATTAATTATGTGTTGTAGGGCATTCCAGTGTTTTGGATGTCCTTATCTATGGTGCCTCGATCGGTGCTAGAGGGGATCAGACAGAGGATGTATAAATTTTTGTGGGATGGCTCTTTGGATCGATCTAAATTCCATCTTGTTGCTTGGAATCGGGTAGCTTTGCCAAAAAGATATGGTGGTTGGGGGCTAAAGAATACCTTTTGGTTTAATGATGCATTGGGTGCAAAGTCTCTTTGGCGGGCGTTGTTTGGTGCGAATCTGTGGAGTGATGTGATCAGGAAGAAATACCTTAAATCCATTCTTCCTTGTGTTGGGTTCGAAATACTCCTCCAATCAGCGTGCAGTCATCTTTCATTTGGAAAGGGTTGTACAATAAATTATATATTCTGAAAAGTTGTCTCTCTTGGAGTATTGGGAGAGGTATCTAGGCCTATATAGGAATTGATCCTATCATCGGCATGCATGAGGACTTTGAGCTTTCCCCTGAGCTTGTTAGGGCTATCCATGACATAAATATTGAATTTATTGCTTAGATACACACTCCTGGGGTGAGGGATGACTCTCCTAATTACTAGATGCATGCCTTTGATTTGGGGTTGTCGGGCAGATTGGCGGAGGAATGGCGTCTTTATACCCTTAAATTGTACTCTACGGGTATTACCTTATCCAACACTCCCGATGTTTTGGTTTGGGATTGGCTCGATTCTAATAGCTCTATCTCTACAAAGAAGGCATACGAGTATGTGGTCTCTGAACAAGTTCCTTTGATTACCAATTCGGTGCTTCACAAGTTATGGCGGTGGAAACTTCCTCTGAAGGTAAGGTGTTTCATCTGGTTATGCCTGGATAATAAAGTACTGACGTGGGATAATCTGTGTAAGCGAGGGTTTGTTGGTCCTGGAAGGTGTCCCCTTTGCATGCAACAGGAGGAAACGATGCCCCATCTTTTTGTTGCTTGTCGTTTCTTTGCAAATGTTTTGGATGTTTGTCAGTAGCCACTGAACTGTAAGGTTCCTTGGGGGCAGGCCAATTTTAAGTTAAGTTTGGAGCATTGGGTCACTTGTAGATCTTCTTGTGTGGAACTTCCTTTTTTTATTTGTTGGGAAGTTTGGAAGAACTGGAATCGGATCATCTTCCAAGATCAGAAGCTGAGTTTTCTGCAGGTAGCATATAAAGTTGTGGCTTTGTTTTCGGAGTTCTGCCATAAGAAAGTTAAGAACCGGCAGCGTTGTCTTATCCCTCCTTGTTTTGACTTTTCTAGCTCCATTGGGTTCTTTGACGGGGCCCAACAGGGAGGCTGGTGTGGTGCGGGTATGGTACTGTATGTTAGCTCTTCTCACTATTTCTTGCTCAAGCTGTTTGTGGGAAAGGGTACCAATACCCGAGTTGAGTTATTGGCTCTTTGGGGGCTACTGTGCTTTGCTCGGAGCAAAGGGATTGATAAGTTACAGGTGGTTGGCGACTCTATGTGATTGTGCTATGATTTTGAAGACTGTTGTATACGTGTGCTGTTTTTGGGCTTATCAGGCTTTCGTATTATATACTGTTTATATGAGCTACAATTAGGCTGTTATATTTCCGTCTCGGATGCTGTCTGTTGACTAGACAAATGTTTGAAGGAAACAACCTGATGTAACTTTGATTCATTTCTTTTTTGAATATCAAATTACTTTTTTTCGGCTTAAAAAAAAGAGAAAATATAGAAGATTAAAACTCTTCAGTGCACCTGCTGTAAAATAAATAACAGTGATCCAAGACCGTTCTTGTTATGATCCACGGTTCATTACGATTTTTTTTTAGGAAAGTAATAAACCATTTTTTCACTTTGTAATTCATTGATGCATCCAATGCTATGAAGCCGTATGGTTAATACATTTCCCTTTTCTCCTAGAAAACAACTATCCATTTTCCGATGGGTTACCAATCTCTCAAACCTTATGAGTTGTAAAGCTCATGTACCTGCAACAATTATGTATATTCAATCGTATACAGCACAACTTTTGCGGAGTTCCTAAAAATATTTGGAAAAAGTGGTTTTTGGGTTTATTTCAGCAACAGATGGTGTTGCCAGATTTCTGTTAAACTCGTCCGAAAAGTTGTAAATTGTCTAAATTTTAGTATATTCTCTTCATAAATTTTAATACATTCTCTTAATGAGTGGGTTAAAGTCTAGATTATTTGCACTTTTTCTGGCGAGTTTAGCGGAATCTGGCAACACGATTTGTTGCTGAAATTGCAAAGATTGCACCATCTATCTAACTGAAATTTTCTGTCAAAATTCGGCGAGAATTGCTGAAATTGCAGTTTCCAGTGGTTGAAATTGCATAATTGGAGTGTCCAGGAGTAATCGAGGGCAGTGAATCTATTTGCAATTTCCTTGCAAGCCAAAATTGTAATTTCAGCAACAAATGGTGTTGCCAGATTGAACTAAACTCACCGAAAAATGTGCAAATAATCTAGACTTTAACCCACCCATTAGGCAGCTCAGTATTTAATGCTGTTGTTCCGGGTCCAACACTTGCAACAGCATTGCAGCTTGATCAAATCTGACTTTTTCATTGTTCAAAATCCATGTTTGATTGTAAAACTAAATTCAGTACCTTCCTACACCTGTTACACTATAATTGTGCAACCTGCTTATTCCAATAACTGCTACCAAATTTAAAACAGAAAAAAAAATCCAAATCATCCCTACTTTAAATTGATTTATTACTCTTCTGTGAATCATAATTCCACTGAATTATTCGTTAACACTAAAACTTCTGTCTGGCTCTACATTTATGCGTGTTCATGTACAAGTTAAAGTATTGGTATTCTAAACCTGCAACATAAATGGATAAAAAACGTTTGCGCTTGCGGACAAAATCTTTAGCACGAAGCATATTCCATTGCAAAAAATTGACAATTTTTTGCAATTTTAAAAGAAAATGCTAACATGATATTTATTTGTCGGACGTGAAATTTAGTGGTGGTTTATTAGTGAACAGTGATACATTAATTTTATCTCCGAATTGTTCCATCCTCCCATTTCCAAAAGCACCTCGAAATAACAAAAAGCGATGTTACTATTTGCACTGGACTGTTCATGATTCGTTCATGATTTGAAGTTACACACACTTTCCCATAAAAAACATCATATGCGCATCTTTCACTTCGTTCCACATCCCATTCTGGGGGCAGAGTCAGACTCATAAATGCCTTTAAACTCCGATGTTTTGGATTTTTAGATTATAATTATAACTTGTTGTTTTTCAAATTTTATTATAAAAAAGATTTAGTAATCTCAAATATTTCTAATCATCTAATCTTTTTAGCCCTAAGGGTTAACTTAATTGGTAAGATTGTGCGCACACTATCTTGATATCGGGTTAGGCCTTCCGTTGCCTTCCGTTATTGTTGACCGATGGTTTTACCATCCATGAAATGTGGGGAAGTATTGGTGGGTTTCCCGTGCACCTTTTTTATTGAAAAAAAATCATCTAACCTTTCTAATCAAATTTCCCAAAAAAATCATGTTTGTTTTGCTACATGTAGAGATTCATCTAATTTTGGTTCTACAAAGCCATGCTAAAAGACATCAAATCTAAAAACCTTAACATTAAAATGCAGCACACATCCCTTTCACAACTATACTACATCACATTGATGTATGCACTTTTATGAAACAGAGGACAGTTCCCCACCTTCCCCTGAACTGTAGAAATAAGCGCCATTCCCCACCTGGACTGTAGAAATACGCCTTCCCCCACCTGGACTGTAGAAATACACGCAGTAGCCATGTTTAAGTCACTGTTTAATGTTTTGCCAATTTTTAATTATGTGAGTGGACAAAAGCACATGCACTTAAATTGCCAAGAACAAGCAAAGGCTCGGGTATTTACATTGCCAGGAACAAGCTGACACAATTTTATATGAAAGAAAATCTGTGTAGCCAAACAATCCGTACAATACAATATATCGGTAGCCAAAAACCAACACAAAACAAATCCTCAAATCCTTATAATACAAGATAAATCCCTGGAGCAGACGGACGCGAGTCAAATCTCGAAATAATTATTTGAATGGAAACTTGGACGATTTCCAACACACAATTTGGAACACCAATAGCTACTGTAGCACCTGCAAGCTGTAGGGCTGTGTTATTGTTTGTGAATGGGATGAATTGCCCTGAATATTTTAGATAAAAGGAGCCACAAGAGCCTGCAATGCTGATCAGAAGCTTATCCACTCATCTCCATCTATAAAGCTGAGGTCAATGAAGGGCTTGGCTTCCTCGTCTGTGAGCTCCCTCGACCAAGAAACTCGCCCTGCAAAGTTCGCTCCAGGTCCAGTGCACTTGTATTGCCCGTAGAAGACAGTCCTGACATCCATAATAGTATTCAACTCCTCAGAAAGGGCCAGCTTTACCTATATACCATTCCATTATACGTCTACTTTTGGAAAAAGTTATTCTGTGCGCGTGCAAATGGATAATCACATAAACAGGGTTCTGGCATTTTGCTTTCATGCGCATACAAATAGAAGAAAATATTATATTCAAGGATGGCAGGAAAAAAGAAAAAAAGATTGCATAGTGGGTGGGTTGTTGAGTTTATACAATTCTCTGCTTCTGTCGCCCCAGTTGTACCAGCCCCTGGGAGCAATAATGTTGTCCATGTATGTGTGTGCAAACACCACCCTTGAAAAAGTTCCCCATGCTCTTCCCAGGTATAAGGCTCCCGAACCTGTTACTTTGCATTGCACGAATGAGAACCCCGTTTCCTCCAGTAAGCTCTGCCGCTTCTGCGCTGTCAGAGCTCCATATGTGTCTGTAATTGCATGGAGATGGCATTCCTGAGAATTTTGTCAACAAAATTAAATTGCTTAGTTAAAATATGGTCTTGAGTGTAATATTGACCTCAAACTGAGCTGACTGGTAGATTCAGAATTGAACACTAGCAGGAAAAGTAATGATTCGATTGCTTTTCAAACTGAGGTGACTGGTAGATTCAGAATTGAACTCTAGCAGGAAAAGTAATGATTCGATTGCTTTTCTTTGAAATATTTGTACATGTATGCAGCAGACCGGAAATTAAAATATAACAATGAAATACAAGGATGATTGAAGAATGGAAATAGATATCTGAAATTAAAATATGCCAATGAAATACAAGGATGACTGAAGAATGGAAATACAGCTCTACAGAAGGATAGATTCAAAGATTTCATGACCATATCATATTGTATAAATCCCTATCATGTTTCTTAATTACATTAATTTGGTAATTAAGAAGGGAAGTATCAAGATTCAACTTTTGATATATTTTATTTTGTATTAGTCTAAATGGAACTGGATCTTTTACATATTGAAATTTAGTCACAAATGGAATTGGATCTTTTACATATTGAAATTTAGTCACAAAGGAAAAGAATTGCTGGACTTGCAAATATAAGTTTAAGATTACACAAAGAAATCATATAACTTTGCAGTTTAGTTATTAAAATTGCTCAGAAAAATCATATAACTCTGCAGTTAGCGGTTATCTCCATGTTAAAATCAAACAAAAAGACCTGCTTTCATGAAAATTTTAAAATCCAAAGCCATGATAAATTCAAAAGCCACCCCAGAGAAAACACCAAAGGATTATTTAATAGAAAATTTACAGGAGAAAATCATGTTGAAAGCTGACTGCCAGAGCATTTCTACACCTGAAAATCATCATAGAAAGATGACCTTGCAATCAGTTTGTAAAGAGCCTGAAAATCATCATAGAAAGATGACCTTGCAATCAGTTTGTAAAGAGGCTACTTTTGCATTAATTCAAGTTCCCATTCCCAATAACTTCTGAACCGGTTATTTTTCCTAATATCGTCTCTCGAGATTCAATTATTTGATTATATCTAGGCAATCCAATGACTTGTACTTATAATGAAGTAATAAATAGAATACCTCGTAAAGTGAGAGTCCGTCGCCGAAAATGAAATCGATTGAGCCTTCGATGTAACAGTCTTTGAAGTAATGTCGTCCAATGTGGTCATACAGTGTATCCTGAGCACCCAGAAACCTGCAGCCCAGAAACGCTGCTGTATCTCCGGATATTCTAAATGCCACAGCTTGCTTTCCAGATGCTCCAGAAGGTGGACGAGGAGTTGTGTTCTGCAGTTTTCCGAGCAAACATTATATATCCAGAGTATTCCAAACATCATATATCCATAGCAGAAAAAAGATTTTAGAATTATAAAAGCGATTCAAAACAGTCACAAACCACAAACATATTTCACCATTGTTCCATGTACACAATACGTTAGAACAAAAGGAAAAAGAAAAGGCCACACCAGTAAACATTCTCATTATCCAGCACAGATTGAAATGTATAAAAGATGTGAGAGATTAGAACCTTGAAAGTTAAGTTTTTGGCAATGAAATAAGGAGAATTGACAGCAACCGTGGCAGAGTAGTAAGTGCCCATGTGTTGACCACTGGGTCCTCGAGTCCCAGCGTTATCTCCCCATTGAATCACCGTCCTGTCTGCCCCTGCGCCTTGAAATGTTATGAACGCCTTCGTTGGGGGGATGTCCACTTTCTCCCTGCATATAGAAGCTTATACTGTTGAGGAAACAAGAAAACATATATATCTTCGGCCATATCAGATGGCGTTGAAGTAAATTACTCACGTGTATACACCCGGATTGATGATAATAACAACGCGGAACAAGTTGATAAGAGGCAAGGAATTCACTGCCTGCTGCACAGACGTGAAATCCCCAACGCCTGCTTTCGTGTCGACTGTAACATAGAATGTGGGAAGGAGCTTGTTATCCGCCGTCTTGAATATGGAATGCTTCAGGCTACCCATTTGCCTCACCCACTTCATGAACGCATGTTCCATCAGATGGGATTCAGTAGCATTCATGGAAAATGGTATTGCAGGGCTAATCTTCCTGGTATGACCCTCCGCCATGTCCATAATATTCACCATGCAGCCTGCAATCGCCACTAGAATGCAAAAGGTCTGCATTGTAATCGATGTTAAGGTCAAGTTCATACAAGAGTTAATGTAAGTTCAATCGATTACAGGGAAGCTCAAAAACCCCCCAAGCTCAAAATCACGTCCATCCGAAATTAAAAGACACAGACAAAAACAATAAAGAGAAACTGCAAACCCCTGCGTCATCACTGCAGAGGCCTCCGATCTCTATCTATATTAATGTGGACAAAAGACTACAAAAACGCTGGTACAGAGACGTTCTTGTGAAGAGACAAAGCTGGCACAAAAACCCGTATACTATGGCTATTACGCCTCCGATTCTACTACCTATTCACACATAAACGCCAATTTTCATGGCAGTCACGGGGAATCGTCTAAAAGAGCCAAGACAAATGGAGCAAAAAGAGAACAAGATTGACCACACATGCAGCCAACAACGCAGAACAAGACAAGCAACACTAGAACCTCCTGAATAACCTTCAGTAATGGCTGGAATAGCCTTTATTCGTGTGTATATATACTTGAATCTATGTCATGTACTGAACGTGTCCATCACTAAGTATGCCCACGTCGGATGCAATTAGTTGAGGGCGTATATACATAATATATTTGTTGCTGTATGTGTATGTGTATTTGTGTTAGGATGTATATTATGATAGTATCAAATGCAATTAGGTACGGAAAACATTGAAAGTATATTATCAAAGACAATCACAAGCTGAACCTACAGGGCTAACAATGCTAGTCCTGATGTAGGTTATTTAATGCAGTTGTAGTAAGTTTGTTGATCCTTGGATCTCAAGCTGCTTGAGATCTAATGATCAATAGATCTGCTGCAGCTGCATTAAATAGCTTGTAACCTGCAGCGAGTTGAATATTGTTCATCTAAATATCAGAAAAAGTGGTACCTTTCTTATAGTGATATCTTTCTTATCCAAAAACCAATACAATCACTCTAAACATTAGACGATTTTGTCCTTAAGCAAGTTTTTCTTTTTAATTTTAATAATTCTATGTTGTTTAATTTATGCTTTTGAATATATAAATGAATTCAGAGATATAAAGATTTCTCTTTATGGGTTAGGTGATCCATGGATAGTGGGTGAAGATGGTGCTTCTAGGGTTTGGATGGTGTAGGTTGCCCGTGGTTGCTGGTAAGGGCTGTGAACTCTGGTTGGCGTGATTTTTCCTTGAATAATCATCAGCTTGGAATCAAGATGGTTCGATTTGAACCATCCCAGTACCAACCAAGTTCTAAAAAAGTGGGAATTTCTGTGTCCAATGGTTATTCTTGGTTTCTCTGTCACTAGTGGTTTGTTTTTTCAACCGCTGCTGCTATTTTGCTCATTGTTCTGCTAGTTTGGCCTTGTTTGGAACCCTTATTAATTTGGTTAAGTTTTTGTTAGTTTGATGTGATTTTATGGCCATTGAGGTGGTTGACAGCTGCAGACTACCTTTTGTGTAAAGGGGTCAGACCATTCGATCGGGTGGTTGGTGGTTTTGACAGCTGCCGGTGATTGATGGTTCTGGAAGGGGGTTTACCGGTTGGGTGTGGGTTACACTCACCAGTGGCTGGAGGTAGTTCATTTTTATCACCTGGCGTTGTGGACCGTGGAGGGTTTGGTCTCTCTGGTTTTTGCGTGGATGGTTTTGAAGGATTACGGTCCTCCTCTGGTGCTGGTGCTCCTGAGTCAGGCAAGGGGTGGAAGTATCGCTTTACTGGGCCGAAAGCACGTAAAAGACGACAAGCCAGGGCTTTGAAGGTTCGTGAAGGACTGGATCGATTTGTTATTCCGGAAGAGTCGAACCTTGACCGTATAGAGATGCTGTCTTTGAGGGCCATTGTGGGTCGGCTTGAGTTTACCTCTGGAGACCAGAAAGAATTGGTGGATTGGGTCTGGAGGAATTGGGTGTCGATTATTGGGGATATGCCCAGGGTAATGCAGTTGATGAATAGGTGGATAATGTTTGTTTTTACAAAATCGGAGCATGTTGGCCGAATCTTGAAGAGATTTTGGTGCTTTAAAGATGGGTCTCTATATTTGAAGAAGTGGTATTTGACATTCAATCCCTTATCGGAAGCTCAGAGTGTGCGCCATCTATGGCTGCTCATTCCTGGGCTGCCAATCGAGCTTTGGACAGAAAATATTATGATGGGTATCACAAATGCAGTTGGGAAATTTGTTCATCTAGATAATTGCTCCTTGTGCGGTTTTGATAGGCGGGTAGCTAAGGTTATGGTATCTTTTGAGATGGCTTTGGGTCTTCCGAAGGAAATTGAACTAGTATGGGGTAATAAATCTTGGCGCCAACGATTGGATTATCTTCAGATGCCATTCCATTGCTTTCATTGTCAAGAGATTGGTCACATTAGGGCACAGTGCCTGGTTGCTGTTTCGCATACTCCTGATGCGAGAAAGTGGGGACGCACTCATTCCCAGTTCATTCCTTCGACGGCTTCTTCTGATAGACCTTTGGATGGACATGTTGATGTGGGTAAGTCATTTGTCTCTCCTAAACCCTCTATTCCTTTGTTTTCTGATGCGGAGATTAATGAGATCTTTGATTCTAATATTTCCCATAAGATGAAGGGTTCAAATATTGTGGGAGTTGGAAACCCTAATTCTAGGGAGAATGCTCTGTTGGCTAGGGATTCGACCTGTCAGGAGCTATTTGGGGCTTAGACAGGTTTGGAGGGGGAAAACCCGAGTTTGATTGTGGAATCCTCTGATATTAATGCTTTTTCTATGTTGGCGGTGAGTTTCGATCCTTTGCATAATGTGGATGATGGGGGGGAATTGTTGAGATCTGAGTCGGAGGCTTTGGATGTCACAACTCCTTTGAATAATGGGGTTGGGAGGGACGTTGACACTGGTGAGTCTGCCGAGGTGAATACCTTTATCCCTCTTTCTATTTATTCAAAAAAACCAAGTTCTAATCCTCTGGTTAAGTCTGTTCATTCTGAGAGATTTCAGAACGTCACGATTCGGAAACCTCGAAGAAAGGGGGTAATAGTGGGGATTTGATATGTGATGTTGTTCAGGGCCATATTACTGTCTCAGAGAGAATTGATAAGTTGGTTATTGATGTGGATTCAGATGTGCATTCGCGGGGTCTTAGAGCTATATCCCCGGTGAGGAGGGTTACATAATGTCTATTCGTTCCCTAAACATTCGGGGATTGGGGGGGGGGGCTGTCCGAGTCAGGGCCCTCGTTGATCTTTTAGCTACTGCTTGGCCATGTATTTTATTATTACAGGAGACAATGTGTTCTGATTTGGCTGCCATTTCGAAGGTTGTTGGTCTTTTAGGGGGTTGGGAAACTTCGGCTTCTAGCTCAAATGGAATGTCTTGTGGTTTGCTTGTGGCTTGGGATCCTAGGGTTTATACTTTTCAGGTTTATAAGTCTATTTGGGGTATTGTGATGGAGGGATTTCGCAGAGCTGATGATTTTCCTATAACAATTTTGAATTGTTATGCTCCATATAAAAATCGTGAATTTTTCTGGAATGGGTTACAAGCCACTGGATTACTGGACAGAGATAATATCTTGGTGGTTGGTGACCTAAACTTCACTAGGTTATCCCAGGAGATTTGGGGCACTTCTACTAAAGTGGATAATTTGGCTGAATATTTTACTGATTATTTGGTCAATAATGATTTGATTGATGTGTGTACAGGTGTCTACTCTCCTACCTGGGCCAATGGAAAAGGGGGACACGACTCTATTTTGAAAATATTGGATAAATTTCTCATTAAGAGAACTATGCTAGAGTCCTATGGTAGATATCGTTCTTGGGTTGGACAGACGAAGATTTCTGACCACTGGCCTATATTTTCGCAGTTGGATGATAGTTTTCAGCATCGTTGTTTCCCTTTTAAATTTGATAGCTCCTGGATTGAAAATTCAGAGTTTGTCAGTTTTGTTTCAAATGTCTGGCTTAACATTGACCTGGACGAGGATTTGAATCCTGTGGATTGGCTTTGTTACAAACTTCAGGTGCTTAAAGGGAAAGTTTCAGCTTGGATCCATGCTAGGAAGAAAGCGGTCAAGCAGGATCTGTTAGTGATTCAATCTCAACTACAGGATTTATATGCCCAGTCTCTGCATGCTCCATTGGATGATAGCAATTTTAAATTATTGAAAAATTTGGAGAAGGATAGGGAAAGCTTTTATTTAATGGAGGAAAAAGAGTGGCATTTGAAGAGTCACGCCCTCTGGGTGAAATCGGGGGACAAGAATACACATTTTTTTCACTCTTATGCTTCGGCTCGGAGGAATAGTAACACTATTTGAAAAATGGATGATGGTGAGGGCAACGAGGTTGTTGATGCACAGGGTTTACAGGGTTTGGCAAAAAAATATTTTAGTTCTATTTATTCGGTGGATCAGGGTTGTGACATAATGTCCCAGTTAAAGGTTTCCAGATTATACCCGAAGTTCTTTGGTGACAAGGAAGCTACAGAACTTTGTAAGTTACTTTGGAGGAGGTGGAGAATATACTGAAATCATTTGCCAAGAAGAAGAGTCTTGGGACTGATGGCTGGCCTGTGGAGCTCTTTATTCAATTTTTTGACATTATGGGTAAGGAGATTTTGCAGATGGTGGAGTTTACCAGGACACAGGGCTACATTTCAGGGGCATTAAATGCTACTTTTATTACTCTTATTCCGAAGGTTAATGATCCAAAAACTTTTGGTGAATTCCGGCCTATAGCTTTATGTAATCTTATTTATAAGGTTGTATCAAAGATTATTGCGTGCCGTCTAAAGCCTATATTTTCTAGTTTCATTTCTCAGGAGCAATTTGGTTTCTTATAGGATAGACAGATCCATGATGTTGTGGGTATTACTCAGGAGCTACTTCATTCCATTAAGTGTAAAAAGTTAAAGGCCATCATCCTTAAGATGGATTTGGAAAAAGCCTATGATCGTGTTAGTTGGGATTTTCTTATAATTGTTTTAATACATATCAGGGTTCCGGCACTTGCCATAAGATGGATTATGGCATGTGTTAGTACCATGAATATTGTTGTTCTTGTTAATGGTGCACCATCCTCTTTTTTTAGCTGCTCAAGGGGGCTACGTCAAGGATGTTCATTGTCTCCTCTGTTAATTTTATTAGTGATTGATGGTTTGAGTTGGTTGATAAAGAGCTCTGTTGAGGAAGGAAGTATCAAGGGCTTGAAAATCTCAAAGAATCTAACAGTGTCCCATGCTCTTTTTGTGGACGATGTTTTACTTGCTGGTATTGATTCGGTCGAGGAGTGGATAGCATTCCAACAGATTATTGATCTTTTCTTTGGTGCCTCGAGCATGAAAGTTAGCCTTAAAAAGTCTTGCTTTTATGAGAATTTGGTCTCTTTGGAAAGATTGAGACATTTGAAAGCTCTTATGCCTTATAGTTGCTTAAAGATTGGGGATGGCTTTACATACCTTGGCTTCTGGTTAAATCCAAATGGTTATCTAGTCAAGGATTGGCAGTGGCTCATTCATAAATTTGAAGCTAGGATTGCTCATTGGACTTATCGTTTGCTCTCTATAGGTGGAAAATTGACTCTGGTTAGGTCAGTTTTAACTGGGACACTGGTCTATTGGCTTTCATTGCTCCCAGTGCCATGCTCTGTCATAAATTCTTTGAGGAGTTTGATATTTAAATTTTTATGGTCAGGTGGCTTGAAGAATTCCTACCTGTCTATGATAAGTTGGGATAAAATCTCAATTCCGATAATCTGGGATAATCTAGGATAATCTGGGGATGATGGGAAGGATAGGACCGAGCCAATGTGTCTTTTGTAGGATGGAGTCTGAATTAGCGGTTCATCTTTTTATGGATTGTGGTTTTTCCAAAAATGTTTGGGAAAAGTTCACTAGAAGTCTGGGCCTTTCTTATCACTGGGCAGGGGTAAATGTTGAAAACTGTTTGCATGAATGGGTGAAGAATTGTAAATCTCATATTACATTGCCAGTTTTTATCTGTTGGGTGATTTGGAGAGCTCGGAATAGAGCTATATTTGAAAATATTAAGCCTTTAGTTGAAACTGTGTTTCGTGATGCATTAAGCTATTATTTGAAATACCAAAAGGAAGTTAAAAAACTTGTGGATAGGAATATAGGAAGGTTCCAACTGATTGTTGATGATCCGGTATTTGTTTTGATGGGGCAGCATCTTCAGGGAAATGTGGTATTGGTGGAGTCATTTTCCTCAACTCTGATCATTTTTACACACTTCATATGCATGGAGGTTATGGAACAAATATGAAGGCTAAGCTTTTAGCTCTCTGGTGTGTTGTTAGAGTTGCATTATGTTTTGGATTGCATAAGGTTAAAATCTTTGGTGACTCTAGAGTCACTATCAAGTGGGCTTGTGGTGAGTTTGATTTACAGGTACTGAATCTTGTCTATTGGTGCAATCGCATACAGCAGGTTTTGAGTTCTTTCACTTCATATTCGTTGGAACACATTTACCGAGAGTATAACTCTCAAGCTGATGAGTTGTCAAAGTTGGCGATTGATGGAGATGAAGGCATACTATTTTGGGAGGATGTTTGTGAGGATTTGGTAGTGGATTCTGGGTCACTTTACTTTCTCTTCTAAGTTTTTCATAGAATTATGTAAGGCAGTTTTAAATCCATGGATATTAGTTCATGTTTGCAAAGTTTTGATTTTTGAAGTGCAAGGAAGAACCAATCTTTATGGTCTTTCTGATAGATTGTAATATCTTTTTGATGAACATCTATACTACTTGATTCAGCCTTAATTGAATAACAGTAGTATGTTTTTTTTCACAGGAAAAAATATATATATATATAAATGAATTAGTATGTCCAAATTTAAACACTTTAAATGTAAAATTATCAAAGAAAATGAATCCCTGGTAAAATTGTCAAACACAATGAAATTGTCAAACACGTTTAAGCTAAGCTACAACTAAATCTTACTACAATTATGTAAAATTCCACTGTATATGTATATGTAATCCACTGTATATGTGTGTGAAGGAGGATGTATATACATTGTGTATATGATTGTATAGGTGTCTTGAGATAAACGTATGAGCCTACCTTCTAGTCGGTGGGAGGATGCGTTGTGACCGCTGAGCCGGTGACGTCGGGGGGACCAGAGTCATCTTTGCACCCGTGAGCACCTTGATACGGACTCCTCAATTGTGTTAGACAGCCTCCATTATCATTCTTGTTCAAGGTAACTTTGTTGGCACGGAAGGCTGAAGGCCCGGCGCAGCACGCCCGTTCCCTGAGCTTTTTCTCAGTTTGCCAACCTTATACCATTATTTCTATGTGCATCATGTCTGGATTTTTTTGTTTGTATTATGGCTGTGACAGTGCACCTTTATTATATATCCCCTGCCCTAAATGTAGGTTCACGGGTCTGCTACTGTACAAGGCTTTTTAGACCCTCACATTAGTCAAAATCAAAGAACCCACCTGGTTTCCATGGGCTGAGCTGATATGATTGTTTAAAGGCCGATTATACTTTTGTCAATGCTCTCACGGAGAGATGACACCTCCATGGATTGCACATTTATCACTCCAATCAAAAGATTACATTTATCTTAAGTTGTCATCCAATAAGAAGTCAAGGAATCACGAATATATGGAGTTTCCACTGAGAGGCACTATCTCTATATTCTATTCATATTCTCTTTTGGTTAATCTTAAAAAAAAACGCTTGACCTTTTTATTTCTTGTTTCATGTAGTTATGTGGGCCCTGGCTTCATTGCCTCCCATCTTAATCATTACCATACCTTCCTTTGGAGTTTACCACACGTGATCCGATTCACGATGGGCAATCAAAGCTTTGATAGCTACATGTCTTTTGATGTACTGATTGCCAAATTGAGTGATGGTTCACTTTCCTGCAAAATTTACAGGAACAAAATTTACATTCACGAGTACCTAAATAGCTATTGCCATCACAATCCTGCCCATTCCCATCACAATCATGTTCGAAAATAAGTAATCCTCAATTATCTACTGTGAGTTTTGTGTGTATCTCATTGTATGGTATGGTTGCACTATGTGAGATTTGACTGAAGATATTTGATAACTTAGAAACTAGTGATGATTCACCTTTCGAAAAAATCTAAACTTACAAGTATATGCATACCCATTTCCATCACCATCATGCCAAAAAAGCCTTTGTCCTCAGTACCTTTGTCCATAACTCTATATGTATGTTTCATTGTAAGGTGTTATGTGAAAGAAAGTGAAATTAGGCATTTGATTCACTAAGATATTGTCAGGGTATCGTTAGGGTTAACTTTGACTCGGGAATGAGTAAGGTAGAAATTATGGCTAACTTTGACTCAGGGATGAGCAATTTAGAAACCACTGCTAACTTTGACTCGGGAATGAGCAAAGTAGAAAGTGGTTTCAAGCATATGATTTTGGTAGCCCATGGTTTCTTGCTAGTTGTATTTGCATGTAAAGAGCCCTATAAATAGGGTTGTAATCTTCCATTGTAAGGTGCCAAAGTAAGCAGGAGAGATTCTCTTGGTGGCCTTGGCCTAGTTTGGTCAAGGACCAATAATAGATCTATTATTGATGGGATAAACTAGTGCTGATATTGTGTTTTCTTTCATTTGTGTATTTTATTCTCTCTGACATATTTTATTCCTAGATATTCAGAAACTTAGAGAAGGATTGTATTGACATGTAATACATTTATTCTTTATAGGAAAAAAGCTTATAGTCACAAGTATCTGCAGACCCATTCACATCACCATCTTGCCCAAAAAGATGTAGTCTTGCAGTCCTCAACATTAATGTATGGTTGTCCTTTGTGCGAGAGAGAGAAGAGCTAGTGATATGGTGGACCTAGTATTGATTGAAGATATTAAGGAACTTAGAGAAGGATTGTATTGGCATATAATACATTCATTTATTGTTGTTGATGTGTTGTGCAAAAATCTTGTGTCCATTTGGTAAATGGGTCTATAGTAACTTAGTTATTATTATTTTATTGTGGGAATATTTTTTTACTATTAAAAAAATTGCAGAAACTTAGAGAAGGATTGTATTGACATGTAATACATTTATGCTTTATAGGAAAAAAGCTTATAGTCACAAGTATCTATAGACCCATTCACATCACCATCTTGCCCAAAAAGATGTAGTCTTGCAGTCCTCAACATTAATGTATGGTTGTCCTTTGTGCGAGAGAGAGAAGCTAGTGATATGGTGGACCTAGTATTGATTGAAGATATTAAGGAACTTAGAGAAGGATTGTATAGGCATATAGTACATTCATTTATTGTTGTTGATGTGTTGTGCAAAAATCTTGTGTCCATTTGGTAAATGGGTCTATAGTAACTTAGTTATTATTATTTCATTGTGGGAATATTTTTTTTACTATTAAAAAAATTGTTAGTTTTTAACTGTCAAAGTTAACAATTGGTATCAAATCTAGGATGACAACTAGGTGTGTTGAGTGTCTAAATTAGGGTTTCATGAGGAAACCTTGGTTGATCTCCATTCCTGAAGCATTTTAGTCAGTCAAACATGGATATGATAGGATTTTTAACCCATAGAATAACAAGATGGAGCTAGTTAAGAGATATATCTTTTTGTTACTATCTTTGGTAATAATACCCAGTATTTTTTGAATACTGGGTGGATGGTGCCATTTCGGAGGATGGCTCTTATTTTCTATATGATCCCTAATTCTCAAGATGAGTCTGGGTCTTTTTGTTGAACTTTTCACTGTTTCCACCTTCGTTGTTTTTCTAGTTTTCTTTGTGCCCAGGACTGTTTATTTTTGTTTATTAGTTATCCATTTTGACATCACTCGGCAATGGGCAGTTAATTTTCTTTTCTCTGTATCTGACCATAGTGTCGTTCGTTCATGGATTGTTCTTTGCCTTGGTGGGTGTTAGTTAGTTTCTTTCGTCCTTGTTCTCATGCCCAGGTGGGCGTTATGATTCGTTCTTGTTTATGGGCCTAGGTGGACGTTATTTTATGGTGTTGTCTCCAGCGTTGTATATTCACTCCTTATATACTTAAATATAAAGTATAGCTTCCTTTTCTTATGAAAAAAAAAGCCACAAAATATCTGTCAAGATGAATGGAATTAAATGGACAAGAGAGCTAACATTGCTATAAAATTGTCATTTTTTATTCAAATCCCATGAATTTAGCAAAATCCTTGTGGACAAGTTGTACTATATATATGTGAGGTCCGTGGTTAATAAGATGTTTTTTTAGAATTAAGCTTTACTAAATCATGAAAATCCTTTCATTTTTTTTCATTTTGCTATCTACATGCATTGCTTTGGAATTAACATTATTAAATTGTAGAATTAGACATAAGTAGAAGAAGGTTTATAAAATATGTTGCCATGGTATATAAAATGTTTTTTAATCATATTCACTAATTGAGAATTAAAGTTTTGTTTCACTAAGAATATTGTTCATATTTTGACAAAAGATGTCTAACTCTTCAGCTTTTTGGGCCTTTTTTTTATAGTATATTAACCTTTCTTATTGTGATTTAGCATCTCAAGACGAAGGGAGTATTAAGATGTAAGAACATCTCAGTAATTTCAAGTCACTTGTAAATCAACTTGAATCCAGTGGAAGCAAAGTTTGAGGAGAGATGCATGATCCTATTAATTAGTCTCACAAATTCATGGGAGAATCTCATAGTAGTCATAAGTGGGGCTATGCAAAACCAACTTCTAGAGGATGAGACGAGAAAGGATGTTTAATTTACCCATGGCATTTAAGTCTTGTTCTGAAGAGGTTGTTAAAAGGAGAAAAAAAAAATGAGGGATCAAGTGGCAGTGGTAGATTCAACTCAAGATGAAGGTTTGCTGGTCAAGGAAGGAAAAATAAGGATATCATTTGTGGGAAGTTCCAGCAAAAGGGACACGCTAAAAAGGAATGCAAGTTGTACAAAAATTCCAAAGAAGAACAAAAGGTTTATTGTCATGCTTTCAAAAGGTGAGGAAGAAGTTGCATGTATTTACTTGGCTTCTTCATGTTGTGATGTTGTTATGGAGGAACATTAGCTTGTGGAATTGGGTGCCTTCTTCCATATGGAGTTCCAAAGAGAATGGTTTGTGGACAAAGGAAAGGGAGAACTTGGAAAAGTGTTCATGGTGATAACTTTAGTTACAATTTTGTAGATATTGAACTAGTGATTGTCATGTTTAAGGATGGAAGAACAAGGATTCTCCCCAAGGTTAGACATGTTCCAAGGCTCAAGAGGATTCTCACCTCAATTGGCCCATAATTGGTGTGTGGGTTGTTGTAATCCTCATGAGAAGATTATGCAAATTGGTATGCGTTGCCTTGATCTTAGCAACATGAACAAGAGTTGATACAATATTAATAAGTCAGATGTCACTACCTTCTTAAGTGGGAGTGACAATGTTGCTTCTATGGAGGTAATCATCAAAGATTCTAGTGAAGCAACTTCAATATCACAAATTGTTATGTTTGGCATTATTAGTTCAAGGTATTCATGGGCACAACTTGCATACATTGAGAAACAAGGAGATCATTAGAGGCTTCAATAAAAATAATAGATATGGATCTTTGGAATTTCCTAAGAATTGTGCCTTTAAAAAGCATAGGAGACCCAATTTTTCTTTAATTGAACATACGACGTGAGGGATTCTTGGTTTGATTAATTCTAATATATATTGGCCATTAGAGATGGAATCCCTAGGAGTTGTCAATATTGTTATACTTTTACTAATACTCACTCTAAGAAATCCTCAATATATGTTGTGTGTAAGTCTAGTGATGTATTGAAGGATTTCATAAAGTGTGGCCCTCATGGAAAGAAAAATCAAAAAGAAGTTAAGGGCCCTAAGAAGTCATAATGGGGGGGAATATTGTTCCCGAAATATTGACCAATGTTGGCCAATGCATGGCATCATAAGGCAAAAAAATACCACATATAATGCTTAACAAAATTTCACTTTTGAAAGGTTAAACCAGACTCTCTTAGAGAGGGAAAAGAGCATAATGGTAGATACAAATATCAATAAGAGAGTAAGGAGCATGATGGTAGATACAAATACCAACAAGGGGTTTGGAGCATAGGAAATTAAAATAACCATCTACTATATAGGTCTTCCTCTTCTATCTAAGGGGACATTATTCTAGAAGAGGCATGGAATGGGAGCGAGACTTATGTTGGACACCTAAGGATGTTTGGTGTGAGGCATACACACACATTGCAAAGGAGAACAAAAGGAAATTGGATCAAAAGTATGCTAAGTGTATCTTTCTAGGGATATATATGGAGTGGAGGCATATAGGCAATCGATTCCTTATGAACATAGAATTGAGCATATCTATAGAGGTTGGGTCCATTGGTGAGAAGCAATGACTTTTTTTGCTAATCAACGAGATTCAATTCCCATGAGGGATTTTTCTAGAGCCATGGGTCATCTTAAGATAGTGATTAATGTGTGGCTTCAACTATAGAGATTATATTAAATGATTCTATTGTGACCTGTGCACACATAAATTGATCAACACTCACTTACATGTTCTTCAACATTTCTCATCTATGGACAAATTTTAATTGTTGTTTTTATTTTTGTCTCATTCTATATCATTTTTATTGTGCCTTGATTTTGATATATTTAATATTTTTAAACCTTCCATGTGAATGAGATTTAGATGATATGATGGAATAGTTTGGATACTTTTGATCTTGATGTAATAATTTATGGATTGTTTAAGAGTACTTATAGGCTTGTTCCAGGGGGAATAGGGTGGAAAATAACATTAGAATTTTTTTTTATGGAGAACAAGTTTTAAGAATCCATCTAGAAACTTTGTTACCTTTTAAGTCATGTAGTGCAACAACACTTGAAAACCATAATTTATATTTTCACTTTCAATATAAGTTATGACTTTTTTTATTGGAAAAAAGGGTTGTGCAAATATATGATGTAATCTTTAAGGAAGACAAATTGAAGATTTGGGTATAATAACTCAATTGTGACCCTTGGGATATAATTGATCATGTAAATATATTAAGTTGTCATTATTTTTCTACATTTTTAAGCTATGTGGGCTAAGTTTGAATAATCCATGATGTGAATATAATTTACAAATTCCTATTATGGAGCCAAAGTTCAAGGCCCAACTAGATAATAATGAGTTTCAGACTTACTAGTGTGTTTTTAACTTGTTTTTTTCTAGATTGACATGTTAATCCAACATGCAAGGGGGCTATAAACCAGTGAGAGGAGAAGACAGTGTTGAGCATTGGTTGTCATTGATGTCAACTAAAGATGGTGCCAAGTGTTTGATTGTCATCAAATGTCGAAGAGGATGTCAACTGATTCAGTTTGAGTCATTGATATCAACCAAAGTCAAAGTGGATACATCATTTCTACAGATGTATGAAGAAGTATATGGAAGCCACTTTGAAGTAGTATTTGCACAAGAAGAAGAAGAAAAAGAACATCATAAGTATATGCGCAAGTGGTGAAGGTGACATATATGTATGCAACTTTGGAGTATATTTAAGAGTGCATTCTGTCTCAAGATGTACATAAAGGATACAACACTCAAGCAACTTTGGAGTATATCTAAGAGTGCATTCAATCTGAAGATGTGTATCAAGGATACATCATGTTGGTCAAGTTTGAAGAAGTACATAAGATAATACATCATGAATATTCAGTTCAAGAAGGAACACAAGTAATGTATCCTACATCATGTGGTCATTGCACAGAACTTAAGTCCACCAAGTCATACTCTCTCATGCCAGCAAATTGAAGGAGTTGGTTGGACAATGGTACATGTGCTCAAACAACCAAGGAGTTGGTTGAACAAATAGTACAAGTGTGCAAGCAAGCATGAGCATTGATTGGTTAATGGTTGGAAGTGCGCAAGTAGTTATTGGTTGGACAATCCTGAAAGCGTGAAAGCATAGCCAATAAGAAAATGCTTTCAGTAAGTGGAATGCGCACAAGTTCCTAGAATGATACAACGGCTGAAGACTATCTATGAACAAATTCCATAGCTAACAGTACAGCGGGTGCACAAGTCCCACAAGTGATGACAAAGTAGAAATCAAAGTCCCACCAAGTAGAAACCGGAGAATGCGTAGAATCTACAGAGTATCAATACATCAAGGACTCATCCACGGGGGCTTCACTAGAAGGAAATATAATATCACGTTCATTCATATTGCGGTATTAAATATTCATGAAAACCTAAAAATTATATTGCTTATATATTAAGGGGCAAAGCATTTTTTATTTAATGTAACAATACAAAAATACTTTGGGGTCTTTTTTATATGAGCGGACTGACAAATATCCTCCAATTGGAGATGGAGGGATCATGGTCGAATGAGAAATCAGGTTGAGGCAAGGCTCGGGCTTACTAGTACGCAGGGAAATTGCGTCTTGAGGCATGCTTGAGGCCAGGGGTTTCGTGATGAAGTGGGTTTCCAGTCGATCATAGTCTAGAGACAGTGGTCATTGACAACCAATTGTTACCAATAGCCTTGGGAGGCTCTAAGCCTCCAGGGCCTGTTATAGGCCCTCGATAGGCCTTGGGGGCTTGAATACCCAACCACTCGTGCCTATTACAGGCCTTGGGAGGTTTAGTCAGCCTCCTAAAGCTTGTTACAGGCTTTAGAGGCTTGGATACCTATCCTACAACAAGTTTAGTCAGCATTTGGGGAACTTCAACATGCAATCTAAATGATGTACTATGTGCATTGTCTCTAGTGACATACAAAAAGTGATCTCCTATCTCTTCATTAGACCATTAGATGTTGCAAATCATAATGATATGTGGTTGAGTAATTGCATTGTGAGTGAAGTAATGTGCATCCACAATATACATCGAAAGAAGCAAGGTGCATTGTAGAATGCATGTGGGGTCATAAGAGGAGTATCATATCAATATACTAGGTAGAAATGTAAAGGGGTATAAAAAATGTTAATGAAAAAATTAATACATACAATATCTAGTGAAAATAGGGGTTTTCTTAAATTGGGAAGGCATATTGGGAGGGGGTTAAAAAATCGATTTTGGAAGGTATTTTCCAATATTTAGTGAAATAAGGGGTATTGTTTCATATGCCACGAACGAACATGCTATGATAGCAGTTTATTGAGTGAAGCCCCCGTGGACACATCACCCATATGCAATGATGAGGCACAGGTCATAATCCCACCAAGTAGAAACTGGAGTATGCGTAAAATCCATAGAGTATCAATACATCAAGGGCGCATCACCCATATGTAATGATGAGACACAAGTCATAATCCCACCAAGTAGAAGCCAAAGAATGCGCAGATTACGCAAAGTATTGATATCACAAGGGTGCATTACCCACAAGGGTTGGTACAACAAAGGTCATGAACATATCAAGATGAAGTAGAAGATTGTGCACGTACAACAAGGCAATGGTACATCAAGAACGCAATGGTACACCACCAAGGTGTGAAGTCCCACTAATTTGTGAACCTTGAAGGCACTTGATACATAAGAGATGACACATCAATATCATAGATGATGACACATGGCATATGCACAATCCGTAAAGTATGGAAAAAGGGATGCTACAACCAACTTGTGAACATATAATCTGTGCAGGACATGTGTAAATAGAGATGCAAGTTGGAGAGTTGAAGCAAGATTGAGGGCAAGATTTTCAGTTTGTTTTTTGGGGCATCGAATGGCTCGTGGACAGAAAAAAATGATATAGAGAAGAGCTGAATGTAGACATGCAGCAGAACGAAGCTTTGATGGTGCGCATAACGATGTTGTAGATATGTGACGATTGCGCAAACACTGAAAGAAAGAGAAAATGAAGAATGGCAATTGCTTGATGTTTCAAAGGATAGTATCATAATCAACACGTCGATAGTCACAGATATTGTAGAGACAGAAGGCAGAGACATAACCGAAGTTTATCAGATATTGCGCAGATGTCTAGCTGATGCATAAGAATAGAAGCGAAAGTGTGCGAAGTTGAGAACTACATCTGATGCACAACAACAAAATCCGATAGGTGTATCACAGTACAAATGATATGAGACAAGTGCGTTAAACTGAATGAACCAATTATTTGATGCACAGGATGTCGCATATTATCTGAGAGACTGCAACAATTAATTAGAACGGACACATCAAAAAGTGCGTAGTTACTTCTGTTACTAGTATTGCACTTCAAAACAACAAACTATCAATTGAAAGCATAATATCGGTTGATCATTACAATCATGTAGAGGAGAACGTTAAACCAGAAGTGCAGACTACAGAATCAGTAGAGCACACAATATATGAACTAAGTCATCAACAAAAGTGTGAGTTAAGAAGTTCAAGAAGTCAAATGATGTATGCAGTGCAGTGACAGAGTATAGTCTGCATACGAAGTGTCGCACAACTGAATTATCATCAAAAGATTTGAAGAAGTGCGCAGAGTTAAAGTTCACTAAGGCAGTAAAATATATTGGACATCAGGGTGATCGGATGAGGCAAGGAGATAAGGAATCGCAGCTTCAGGTTGGTGCCTGTAAAACAAAGCGATAGGGGGTTGGTGCCTCTGTCCAATTGGTGCCGGACAAAACACAGGGAGTGGAAGCTTCCTTCAGGTCGGTGCTTGTAAAACCAGGGGGTTGGTGCTAGTAAACACAGGAAGTTGGTGCTTCCTTGAATGTATTATTTCTCACTATAAGAAGCATTCTGTGGTTTTCTCCCATTTGGGTTTCCACGTAAAAATCCTGTGTGTTATGTGTTATTGATGTGGTGCATGTATGTGTGGATGTTTATTTACTAATGCATAATAAAAGATAAAGATTAAGTAAAGGCTAAGTTGTTAAAGAAGATAAAATATGATAATAATTGCGCTAATACGGATTCACCCCCCCACCTCTCAGTATTAAATTGATTGCAACAGACAGTGGGTAGAAAAATGAGACAATTTTTAGTATTAAGGCGTGATTCCTTCATCTTCCTAGAGGTTTCCTAGATTGAATAGTTCTCAATCCTTACCCTCTTTTCCTATAAAAAGAGAATCTCTTTCCTCATTTCAACATCTAATTTCTTCAGTTATGCTTATGTTTTCCTTATGTTATAGGCATATTTTTCTCTTTTATCCTTATGTTGAATCTATGCCCACATACCTTGTGTTATCTTGCTTGAATCCCATAGAATACAAAGGTGTCACAAGTAACCTATAGTATAACTATGGTAAAGCGTGAGAGAGCCCAACTTACTTAAATTGTGGATGATTTTCCTTGGCTATTAGAATTCCCAGGAATTGCACCATTATATGATAGTGTTTCTAGCCCCTATACTATCTCCTATAACCTTCATTCTTGGTCCATTGGGTAGATGAAACAATTCCTTGAGTTGCAGAAGCAAAAGAAATTACCAACACTAAAATCAAGAAAATCTAGGAAGAAGATGGGAAAGTGGTAAATCAAGTGTTGGTGAAGGTATAAGAGGATTTATAGTGGATGTATAGTTGTAGTGGAGCTCTCTAATGGTGTGGTAGATTGAGGCTAAGGTGGAGATTTGGTGGCAATATTCACCCTTGTTATTTCATAGCTCGACTTGGGGTGGTATTTCCCAAATATACCTATTGTTGGGTGGTGAATAGATTCTATATTGGTAGTTTCCATGTCCACTACTCTTTCTACAGATAAGTGTTTTCATCTTCTTCAACATAATGTATAAATGGTATTTTTTAAATTTGTTTATGGATTGTTGGAACTTTGTATTGGTTAATAGAACAGAGTATTCTTAGAGTAAACATAAATCAATGATGCATAATGTTGTATAAACTCTATTCAAGATTGTTGGAAACCCCAAATTGAGTTGTAGTCTAAACTTTGGCTATTGACGAATGCATAGCAGTCAATTTCTCATAATACCAACATAGTGTGTCTTGGTTGGTTATAAGTAACATGTCATTATTATCCGTATAGAGTCTTTCTATCTCATATGAATTTGTTTCTCCCCAACTATAAATGAGGAGAATTTTGAAGTAGAAGATGATGATATACCAACATGTTTTCTTTATGTTTTTTCATTTGCATCAAGTCTTCAATCATGGAGTGAGTAGGAAAGTACAATCTCCTAGAATCTTTTCATCTTCTTTGGTATCCATCCTCTTAATGGATCTAGGGATATAATTTACAAACAATAAACTAGGAAGTGACGATAGAAAATCTTTTTTCAAATTTGTCCCTCCAACTATACCCTGGCTCTCAAAAGTAAGACATGGGTATGTTATGGAGTGGTATTAGAGTCCAATTTCAACACTAAGGACTTATGGGTAGCAACAAACCCAAAATTTAGCAAACTTCATATCATGAAATGTTGTTTTTGAATAAGAAACCAAATTTAAGTAATCAAACAAACAATGCTCTATGCAATCTTGTTGCTTAGTCTATTGAAAAAGCATTAGGTTTTGTTTGATAAGGAAATTGTCAATACGGGTGACTCTCTAATGCCCTAGCTACCAAGAACATGAAACCCATACTTAAGAGAACTGTCGTATATTTTTGTATATTCAAAAGAGCTCACCCAAACTCATAATCCAAATACAACTCATTTACAAAAAAATCTCATTCAAATCCTATTCAAAATTACTCAATATTCTCAACCAAAAACTCAACTCTACACTTATGGATATAATGTGAATAATACAAAGTATAAGTAACAAGAGTTCAACAGTTTGTCTATCATTTCCATTTGTAAATAAAACTAATGCATAATGGATCGCATGGTTTCCATATAATAAGATTCTTAAAGGCATTTTAATTCAGATAATGTCAAGTTCAAGACCCAACAATTTTTCACTCTAAAAAAGATAAGCATAATATATTGCCTTGAACACTTCTTCTCAAGCCATTCATGCATACCTAGCATAATAATGATAAGTAATTCACTATTCAACATATATCTATGGATGCTTATTGTCCATATGGCCTTTATTGGCATCAAAGAAAGGAATTTTTACTAAGGAGGGGTTCTTCTTGTTACTTGAATTAATACTCATGCAAGACAATAGTTCTAGCTTTTGTTGAGATGCATCAACAAGCATTGAGAATATATAATACAAATCCACAAGAATTCAACAAATTTCATCAATATCACAATCTGCAATAGTTTGTATTTCTTTACTTTTGGAACATAACCACACTTAGTTGACCATAGTTGTTCATATTACAAGAGTAATTTCCCACAAAATTCAATTCAAAGGTTTACCATTTGGAAATGAATTTCATGATGGATTACAAACTAAGATATCAAGCCTTTAGCCTTCAGTTTGTTGTAGCTTTCTTCCATGAAAAATTATTTATTTTCGTATTTTAAACTTAGAATTTATGCCCTCAAAGGGTTGCAATATTCTTCTGAAAAAATTGATTTCTTTCCAAGGCAGTCTTTCTCAAATTGTTGACCACCACAACTTCGACATCCCCCTTTTGCGGGTGGCCTTGATGTCTTTGATGGTTTTGTAGAGTTTTGGGATGAAGCTTGAAGAGAATCCTATGAACATACATCACTTTATTGACAATTAGACCAAAAAGATGGCCCTTGTTTGATATTTCCTTAGGATTCTCGATATTTAAAAGAAGAATGAGACTTGGAATTAACCACATGAGAATTATGTCGCCAAGGTTTCCATGGCCAAAAAGGAACTAAAGGATTAGGTAGCCTCAAAACATTTGCATCATTTGTTGCTTCACTAAGGAACTCCTCCTAAGTAGTCGCAATCCCTGTGTTGCCTCATGCAAATTCCAAAGCTTCAAAATGTGAACCTTCACTTTGATTCTCCGGTTCATGTCATAAATGAACCAATTCACTCTTGGATTTTTCAATATTTATATGCTTGGTATGCCTCATCAATTATTCAAAGTATGCTTCACACTCGACTCTTATAACTTAAACATGGCCAATTTTGCCTTTTCATTACTTTGTAATCTCTTAGAATAAAGTATAGATACATGTTTTCCAACCATGCCTCAGCCACTTCACCCTTTGTAATACCTTTGAATTTTGGTAACTTAACTTTATCCAGTTCTCTAAGCAATTTTCCTTCATTTTGATCATCACTATTCTCTCCTAAGGTAGAAGTACTAGGCCTAGCATATTCTACTAAAGACCTTAGTCATCTTATGGAATGAATACATAATGTTACATACCTCTTTAATTATTACATGATTGAATACACAATGTTAGACACTTGTTTAATTATGGCTTGCTCTTATGCTTCACCTTGAGTAGTGGGTGAAGGAGGTGGAGGAGATTCGATCCTCCTTATGGTTTTCACCATAGTTCTCTCTCTATAAGAGACAATCATAACACCAGTCATATAAAAACCAATTAGAAACAAATATAATTCATTTTCTTCCAAACAAAAACAAGCATGCCCAAGGCCCTAGCGTTAGAGCTTCACTCTAATACCATAATGTAGCACCACAACTACCAAAAACATGAAACTCATACTTTATTTAAGAGAATTGTCATTCATATATATATATATATATATATATATATATATATATATATACCCCTTGAAATACCAAGATATGTATTTCAAGGGGTATAAATATATTTTGTTGTGTGTGTATATATACATATCTTGGGGAAATCCATTGGGCCCTTCCCCTCATTCCGAGGATGGTACCTAGGGTAAACTAGATCCTTCAAGGCCCAAGACTCAAGGCCAATACACCAATGTACTCATTAAGAGCTCGTCATTTGTAAGAATTGATCCCAAGTGGGGAGGATAACTCTCTCTCTCTCTCTCTCTCTCTCTCTCTCTATATATATATATATATATTCAAAAAAGGTCACACAAACCCATAATCCAAATACTAAGTCATTCTCTCTATATTCACTCTCTCTCTATTCAAAAGAGGTCACACAAACCCATAATCGAGATACTAAGTCATTCACAAGAAAATCTCATTCAACTCATATTCAAAATTACTTAATGACATCAACCAAAAACTCAACTCTACACTCATGGCTATCATGCCAACAATAAGAAAATCTCATTCAAATCATACCCAAAATTACTCAATGTCATCAACCAAAACCTCAACTCTAAACTCATGGCTAACATGCCAATAATAAGAAAATCACATTCAATTCAATACTCAAAATTACTCAATGTCATCAACCTAAAACTCAACTCTACACTCATCGCTATCATGTCAATAATAAGAAGATCTCATTCAACTCATATTCAAAATTACTCAATGTCATCAACCAAAAACTCAACTCTACACTCATGGATATCATGACAATAATACAAAGTATAAGCAACAAGAATTCAACAATTTGTCTAGCATTGCCATTCACCCAGAAAAAAAAACTAATACCATAACTAATCACATAGCTTGCATTTAATAATATTCTGCCATAATGTCTCTACTTGAACACTGCTTCCCAAGCCGTTCATGGTATTCTTAGCATAACCACGATAAGTAATTCATTATTCAACAACATATCTCTACGGATGCCTATTGTCCCCTTTCTTGGCATCAAAAAATGGCATCTTTAGTAAGAATGGGTTCTTTTGGTTACTTAGATAATTGCCAAACAATTCTTGTTTCTGTTAAGATGTACATATAAAATAATTCAACAAATTGCATCAATATCCCAATCTGAAATGGTTTGTAATATGTATTTCTTTTATTTTCTGAACATAAACACACATGGTTTGCCATAATTGTTCATATTACAAGAGTCAGTTTCCATGAAATGCATGCTTAAAATAGTTTCAATTTACCATTATAGAAATCAATTTAAAGGTAGATTACAAACTAAGATATCATTTTCCATGAAATGCAACACAAATATTATACCTAAAAAGTTTCAATTTACCATTATGGAAATCAATTTCATGGTAGATTACAAACTAAGACATCAGGCCCTCAATTAGCGATAGCTTTCTTCTATGAAAAAACTATTTATTTTCATATTCTAAACTCAGAATTTATGCCCTCCAGGGGTTGCGATTTTCTTCTCAGAAAATTGATTTATCCTTGGCATTCATATTTAAAAGAAAGTCCCACAAGTGCTGTGATTTGTCCAGGGACACATTGGACATCAATAATTTATCAAGGCAAACAACCCAGGTATACGGTATAATAGCAAACACTTGGCATATGTATTTTCTGGTTGAGGAATTTCGTCAAACACATTGCTTGCGTGATTTTCTTAACCGCCAAAATGCAAATCGATTTGGTATTGGATTTATTCCCATTACTAGGCAGGATATGGAATTTCCTTGCTGGAAACGTTCTCGTTGAGCGACACAGGTCGGTGGCTTAAGGCAGCCCTCTCTGCCTCTTCTACAGCGATTCTATTCCAGCGTTTCAAACCCAAGCTAAGAAACTCAAGCAAGCTCAATTTGCTTTAGTGGAACTCCTACTCTAGCTGATAGGTATATGAATGAAACAAAGAATTCACACACACAGCCATAATTCTCAAGAATATATGGAATCGTTATGCCCACAGTGGCACAAATGCTCTTACCCCAATTTTATTAAGGGGGTAACTTATAAACACGCCCACTATAATTCCAAAACATTGAGCAACCATTAACATGTCTAAGCATTAAAATAATAGATAACGGCACAGAGCATCCATGCTTTTATGGTTTTCCAACAATTGATGACAATAATGCATTCGCAACGATTTTGGATGGAGACAATGGCACTTCCAATGCCAGCAATTAATTCAATGAGTTTTTTTCTTTTGAAATCAATAACAATGTAGTCCAACATAATTAACTGGTAGAATTTTCCATAACAATGAAGACATATTCAAACTGAAGATTTCTTGGTTGAAGACTTTTTACAAACATTTAGAACATATGGTATTAAATTTGCCAAGACATAAATAAAGCTCCATGAATACCATTCAAATTATCTTTTGGAAATAATACAATGATTTATCATTAAATTGTAGATGTAGAGCAGAGACACATACCATAGAAGCCACTGTATTTTCTTGCCCAAGGAAAATGAAAATTAAGCCTGAAAGATTGAGTGTAGAGCAGAGACACATACCATAGAAGCCACTGTATTTTCTTGCCCAAGGAAAATGAAAATTAAGCCTGAAAGATTGAGTGACCTCTCGCCGAAGCAAATCAATTTACCACTTTGCATTCAACCCCAAATTCATATTGTTCTTTCAGCAGTGAATAACTCATGCATCTCAACTTCAAAGCATTAATTATAAAGATTAAATATATCTTAACGTCGGCTGGGTTCCATCTTTGCCCGGTTTGATTCACCCAATAGTGTGAATCCATCACACCAAACCATGGCACATTGCCCTGGTAGGGTTCCTCCCCATTCCGTTTTAATATAGAAATTTCAACCATTTAATTCCCAAGGCAACAATTAATTCACAAGATAAATTTAGGCAACAACGCACATAATAGATTCCTAGACCGGGGGAACACTAACAAAGATGACGAAGTTGGCAATATATGAAAGTATCATGTATGGTTTGATGGAACCGGTTAGGGTTTGGCCGGGTTTCTGCAGGAATGGGATGAGGCTATGGGTAAGTAGGGTTTATTCTTGAGCAAGCTCGACTTGGAGTCAAGATGGTGCTTTTCGAGCCATCTCAGTACCAACCAAGTATAATAAAAGTGGGAAGAAATTGTGTACGCAGGTTGCTCTCGAATGCCTCTATTTGGTCTTATGGTTTTTCATTGTTTTCTCTGGACTTGTTGTTTTGGCCATGTATTTGTGGTCTTTGCTATTTCAGCCTACCTGCTATTTTAGTGTTTTCTCTTTTCAATTGGGGTTTCCTCTATTTCTGGCCCTATGGCTTGATTTGACTCATTTCCAGTTATTTTTAGCATACGGGTGGGCTCCAGGTTGTCATCACTGTGTTTTTTGGCAGTACTGGAGTTTTTTATCATTTCAGTACCATTACCTGTCTTTGTCTGCGGTTACTTGTACTTTTTTTCCTTTTACCGACTGGTGCCGGTCACCTTTACCCGCTTCTATGGGCCATCAGCTCGATGCTTTGGGTATTGTTCCGCCTCATGCAGATCCATACCCTAGCTTGGCTCAGGGTGGTTTCAGTCCAGGAGGTTTGGCTGATGTGTGTGCTCTGAACCAAAAACCTACCTCTGAAGGAGATTAGCCTCATCGTTTTAAAGGGGTGAAGGCCAGAAAGCGTAGACAGGCAAAATCACTGAAGGTTCGAGAGGGTTTGGCTCGATTCTCCATCCCTGTGGAAACCAATTTGGACCGAATCGAAATGTTAGCCTCTCGAGCTATTGTTGGGAGGTTAGAGTTTACATCTGGGGAGCAGAAGGATTTAGTTGAATGGGTTCGCAAACACTGGATTCCTATTGTTGGTGACCTCCCTAGAGTTCTTCAGTTAATCAATGGCTGGATAATGTTCATTTTTTCTAAACCAAAACATGTGGGGTGTATCCTTAAGCGTTTTTGGTGTTTCAAAGACGGGTCACTATGCCTGAAAAAGTGGCATGTTGCTTTCGATACGCTCCAGGAGGTTCGATGTGTTCGACATCTTTGGTTACTCATCCCTGGGTTACCCATAGAATTATGGTCTGAGAACACATTAATTGGTATTGCAAACTCTGTTGGAAAATTCGTGAGGCTGGATAATTGTTCTCTCTATGGTTATGATCAGCGATCTGCTAAAGTGATGGTTGCCTTTGAAATGGAAAAGGGGCTTCCGGCGGAGATTGAATTGGAATGGAGTCCAAAAGTTTGGCGTCGGCGGTTGGATTATTCTAAGGTGCCCTTCATGTGTTTCCGGTGTCAGCAGCCCTGCCATACGAAAGCACATTGCCTGGAACTTTTGGTACCTGATAATTCTCCGATGCCTTCGTCATCTATAATTGTTTCAGAACCTGCGGTCAAATCCTTGGATGAAGCTATGCAACCACTAGCTTCGGGTAAGTCTAAATTTCCTGCTATCCCTAATTACCCAGATATTTCACATGCTAAATTAGATTTAATTAGGGATGCGGAAGAAATTTTAAGTAAGAAGATTTCATCGGGGGACACAGTTTTGAGAATTTATCCCCTAGGGGTTTTTCCTTCACCCATTGAGACTTCCATTCCGGAGAAATCGAAGGCTTGCCGTGACTTATTTGGGGATGGGTCTTCGGTAGGTGTGGATATATTGGAACTTGGTTCCGTTACTGTTGTGGGGCACTTAGAAGGTTGTGTTGGGGGTCAAATTGATAGGAGAGTCTTGACTGATTCGGCTATTCCAGAGGTGGGCTCTTCAAAGGTGGATGATTTGATCCTTTTGGGTGAAGTGGGTTATGGGGCATCGGTAGAAGAGGGTTCTATTACACCTTTACCTATCTTCTCTAAAAACCCTTCTACAAATCCTTTAGTCCATTTGGTTAACTCGGCAAGATTTAGGAATGTCACATTAAGAAAAGCTAGAAAGAAGGAGAGATTGAGGGAAGACTCGACGGGGGAGGAACTTATGGGATATACTCTTGTTTCTGAGAGGATTGATGTTATGGAGGATGTAGCTGGGATTTCTGGACATCATGGGGGCCTTAGAGCAATTTCCCCCTCATATGGGATTTTTTAATGTCTATCTGCTCTTTAAACATTCAGGGGTTGGGTAGGGCTGTGCGAGTTAGGGCCCTACTTGATCTTATCACTACTGCTCGCCCTAGCATCATTTTGTTGCAGGAAACCATGTGTGAGGATATGGTTGCGCTTGCTAAATTCACTGGCATTATGGGTTGGTGGGAGGTCTCTGCAGTTAGCTCCATTGGTTTGTCTGGCGGGCTATTAGTGGCTTGGGACCCTAGATATTTTTCCCTTATAGTCTATAAAACTATGTGGGGAATCTTCATGGAAGGTCATTGTAAGGCTAATAATATTCAGTTATCCATTTTGAACTGTTATGCTCCTTACAAGAAGAGGGAACATTTCTGGAATGGCTTACAGAGGTCAGGACTTTTGGATAAGGATCATATTATTGTGGCAGGGGATCTCAATTTTACTAGGCTTGCCAAGGAAGTTTGGGGAGCCAATGCAAAACTTGATCACCTGGCTGATTATTTTTCAAAGTATTTAATTCATAATGATCTCATTGATGTGTGCACAGGTGCTCTAACCCCTACATGGAAAAATGGTAGGAGAGGTATGGAATGCATTCATAAAAGATTGGACAGGTTTTTGGTAAAAGCACCTCTACTGGAGACCTGCAAGCATTATTGATCGTGGGTTGGTAAAATGAAGGTATCCGATCATTGGCCAATATATATGCAGTTGGAAGAGGGTGATATCCGGTAGAATTATCCCTTCAAATTTGATAGTTCGTGGTTACAAAATGAGGCTTTTGAGCTATTTGTAAAGGAGGTTTGGCTCAACTCGAATATCATTATGGATTATAATCCTGTTGAACACTTCTGTTTAAAGTTAAAAGAGCTCAAAGGTAAAGTCTCTCAGTGGATCCATCAGATGAAGCAGCTGGATAGGCAGGCTTTAATTGATGTGGAATCAAGACTGCAGCTTCTCTATTCTTTCAATCTGGAGGCTCCTTTGGATAGTAATAAGTTTGAAATTTTGAAAATTTTGGAAGCTGAAAAGGAGAAATTATATTTGAAGGAAGAAAGGGAGTGGCGATTGAAAAGTCGTGTACTCTGGGTTCAATCAGGAGATAAAAATTCTAGATTTTTTCACACCTTTGCATCTGCTAGGAGGAATATTAACACCATACGGAAGATTGATAATCAGGAGGGTATAGAAGTGTCTTGTGGGAAGAACCTCCAGGATCTGGCTATTAAACATTTTTCTAATATCTATGCGGATGGCAAAGGTTGCGATTTACTTTCTCAGCTTCATGTGGCCAGACTTTATCCTAGATTCTTTGATGATGAGGAGGCGGCAAACTTGAGCTCGGAGATCACTTTGGAGGAGGTTGAGAGTACGCTCAAGCTGTTTACAAAGGAGAAAAGCCCAGGGCCTGATGGTTGGCCCGTGGAGCTTTTTTTGCATTTCTTTGACATTATGGGAGATGATCTATTAAAAATGGTGGAGTACACTAGAACTCAGGGATACATTACTAGGGCACTGAATTCTACGTTCCTCACTCTTATTCCGCAGGTTATGCTGACTTTAGACCTATTGCATTATGTAATCTTGCTTATAAATTGGTTTCAAAGATAATTGCTGGAAGGTTGAAGCCTGTATTGTCGAGATATATCTCTCCTGAGCAGTTTGGATTCCTACAGGATCGTCAAATCCATGATGATGTTGGAATTACACAGGAACTTCTACATACTGTTAAGACTAAAAAGATGAAGGCTATAATTCTTAAAATGGATCTTGAAAAGGCCTATGACTGGGTCAGCTGGGATTTCCTTCGGATTATATTGATACAAATTGGAGTTCCTGCTATTGCTATCAGATGGATTATGGCATGTGTAAACTCGATGAATATTGTTGTTTTGGTCAATGGGCCCCCCACTACTTTCTTTAGTTGCTCGAGAGGAATACGACAAGGCTACTCATTATCACCATTATTGTTTCTGTTGATCATGGATGGTCTAAGTAGGATGATCAAGAAGGCACAGTTGGAAGGTAAGATAAAGGGATTGAAAATTTCTAAAGACTTATCTATCACACATGCATTGTTCGTGGATGATGTATTAGTTGCTAGTACTGAATCGATGGATGAATGGAAGGCATATCAGGATATTATAAATCTTTTTTGTAACGCATCGGGTATGAAGGTTAGCTTGCATAAATCATGCTTATATGAGAATCTAATTGGAAATGATATGATAAGAGTAATTCAATCAGTGATGCCCTATAATTGTTGTAAGATGACCGATGGATTCACATATCTAGGCTTTCATTTGAAACCAAATGGCTATCTCATTAATGACTGGCTTTGGTTGATTAAAAAGTTTGAAGCTTGTATCTGTCATTGGACTTTTTGGCTGCTTTCTGTTGGTGGTAAGCTCACCTTGCTTAAATCTGTGCTTATGGGGACACTTGTCTACTGGTTTTCTCTCATGCCAGTGCCATGTGCGGTACTTAATAGACTGAGAAGTATTATGTTTAACTTCTTATGGACTGGGGGGTTGAAGAAATCCTATTTTTCTATGGTTGAATGGGAACGGATCTCTCTACCACATATTTCTGGGGGATGGGGATTAAAGGACATGTCGATATTTAGTGCAGCTCTTTGATTGAGGAGTCTCTGGAGGGCATTGTTTGGAAATTATTTGTGGTCAAAAGTTATCCACCAAAAATATATTAAGATAAAACTTTCTCATTGGCTCAGGACACCCAGAAAAACTGTAAAAAGGGTTTCACCTATTTGGAATGGATTTATGAAAGTTTACTATTTCACCTATTTGGAATGGATTTATGAAAGTTTACTGTTGGCTTGCGGTTGATTTATGCTGGAAAATTGGGAATGGGCAGGAGGTGGCTGTTGGTGTTGATCCAATAGCAGGATTGAATAATGATTATAGATTGTCTCCTGATCTATTAGCTTCCTTAAGGAATAAGGGCATTGTAACTTTGAATTCCGTTGCAAAAAACAATGCACATAATTACTGGATGAATGCTGAGGATTTACTACTTCCTAGGAATCTCTGTTGTGAATGGGAAAGATATGTGAATAATCTGAACAATGCTGGAATCTGTATTAGTTCTGAGGAGGATCTTGTGGTTTGGGTAGGTAATGAGGACACGGGAAGGGTATCGGCTGCCTCTACATATATATATATATATATATGATTAAAAGAAAATGTATATTCCCCAATCATTGGTGGTATAGGGTCATTTGGTGCTGGCCCATTCCATTGAAAATTAAATGCTTTCTTTGGTATGTGCTTTTGGACAAGCTTAAAACCTGGGACAATCTGACATTGATGGGTTGTATAAGACCAAATCAATGCATCATTTGCAAGCATAATGTAGAATCATCTACCCACTTTTTCATTGATTGCTTGTTCTCACAAGCTCTGTGGAAGAGGTTTTACCAACATTTTGGTATTACTGAGATATGGGGAGGAAACGTGTTGAAGCTGGTTTACATTCCTCGATCAAAAAATGTAAATCTTACTCTACTCTGCGGGTATTTATTTGTTGGGCCATCTGGTGGGTGAGAAACAAATCTCTATTTGAGAATCATGTGCCAAATGTGGAAATTACATATAATTCTGTTCTGGGGCTTTTTCTGAAGTATGAGATTGCTGCAACTATTCCTGTGAAGCGTTGTATTGGACATTTCACTCTGTCTTATAATGAACCTAGTCTCATGTTTAATGGGGTGGCCAATTCAGGAAATTGTGGGGATGGGGGAGTAATCTTTCTCAATGCTGATTATTTCTTCAATCTGCGCCTGAAATGCGGTTTTGGTACAAATATGAGAGCTGAACTCTTAGCTCTATGGTGTGTTCTCTGTGTGGAAAATTTATTTGGTTTGGCACAAGTTGACATTTTCGGTGATACCTGTGTTACCATTAAATGGGCCAGAGGTGAATTTGGATTAAAGGTACTAAATCTAGCAAACTGGTGCAATAGGATTCAAGTTGAAATGAAGTCTTTTAGCAAAATTTCTTTGCAACACATATATCGTGAATACAATACACAAGCAGACCAGCTCTCAAAGCAGGCTTTAGATGGAGAGGAAGGTCTCCTATTTTGGGATGAATTCTGTGAAGGCACGCTCATTGACTCGGGTTCTCTGTACTTACTTCATTAAGGACTACTTGTGAATCCTTTTTTGATGCTCAGGGTAAATAGCTCTGTTTATTTTGGAGAACTATGTAAAAATGGACAGTCTGCTTTATTTTTTTGAGAAGGCTGCAACTTGATTGCATATCATGTACTATTTGATTCACCTGATGAATAACAATAGTATGCTTTTTTTCGCGGAAAAGAAAAGATTCCTAGACTGGGAATTCTTGGCTATTTCACATACTAGCATGTAAGTTAGTGTCTTGAGCTAACCATTAATTTGCAAATAATCCATGCATAAAATGAATGAGACACGGAAAAGAGGGTTGGACTCCTCTTTTACCAAATTTTAAAATACGAATCGTCATTTCTCTCAACAACATCATAACATTGCCAACCAAATTTGTAAAGTAGGAATCATCATTTCTCTCAACAACATAACATTGCCAAGACTATTGCTTTCTTGAGCATTCTAAAAACCTACATGATTTCCATATGAAGCAAGGAGGAATTTACATAATAATTCCAGCAATTGAGTCATTAAACTTAATACCAAATATCTATTAGAAAACTTGGATTTCAACAAATCAATTTATCATAATTAAAAAATATGAAAAGATATACTTAAACTTTGAGAATTGAGCTTATAGGATGGATGGTTGTGCTTAATTTTTCATGATGTCAATTGTTGATTTGTTAAAGAGTTACCACTCTACCACCATACCCACGGAAAACTTAAAGGACTCAATCGATAATGTCCAAAGGATATGCATCAATAGTGGGGTTTCTAACTACTAAACAAGTCAAGCGTGGATTTCCAACTATTGGACAAATCAGGCATGTCACCTTCGACAAGGGGGCTAAAAACTAAGTGTGGAACAACTTTTAAGCCAATCTTACTATGCAAATTACCTGATTAGTTTCTAACTCATAGTTATGGGGAAATTTCACTAGCATTTACCTACTTGGTCAAATACCCTCCCCCAAATCCAAGGAACTTCCTCCTATTTAGAGACTTATTGACCTAGCCACCTCATCACTAGCAAAAATAGTTAACTTTTTATTTTAAATTTGTATATTATTCAGCCCCCTTTGTATCACATAGGGGATATTTAGTTAATATTTATAATCTATACTTCCATTTTTCATTAAAATATTAATATTTCTTAAGTGACATTCAAAGTTGTGATATTTAGTTAATATTCATAATCTATACTTCCATTTTTCATTAAAATATTAATATTTCTTAAGTGATTCAAAGTTGGTATTTTTCTTGGTAAACTAATCCAAACTTAGGATTGCACCCCATTTGCATGATTTGATTGGCCTTAGAAAATTGGATGCTTTGAACTGTGAAGAATGTCGCTTCCCATGGCAAAGAAGGAATGCCACCTCCATTCCTCAGTCATAGTAAATCTATAGTCCCTTTATTGTCTCCCACACCCATGTGTGTGAGCTAGTAAGGCTCCACCATGTTCCCTACACAAATATATGCATCCAAGGCTCTTCCATGTGCCATGCACACATATATGCATTTGTGGATACCAAGATAGTCAATCATGCATAAATAAAAATTAATTTTATACACATTATCAATGACATTACCCCTGTAGGGATCACTATCTGACTCACATCCTAAAGTTCTCCTATACATTTCATGTAAACACCTACTTCATGATTAGGTGGGAAACCTGAGACACTCTTGTTTCTAAACATACACACATGTCACATCATGAGTATATAATCATATAAGAATATGTAGTTCATGTCAATCAGGTTAGGCATCTATAGCCTTCCAAACACATTTATTTTTACCTTCACATCTCATGACTTTGTACCAAGTTATATATCATCTCCCAATGAGATTTTGCAAGCCTAGTCATCCTGCAACTCATACGCATACATGGATATTCGTGTTAATTTATAAACATGACCTTGAATCATTCATATGCAATCTAATCTACCAATGCAACAAATGTACATCATTACAAGCTCATCTATTCACATCAAAGAAATTATATATATAGGATGAATGTTCAATAGTCCACCATACATCAAACACTCTATTCCTAGAAAAAGATAAATAGGTATCAAGATTATCCTCTTGATCATAAACTAAGCATAGCCAAACAAAATAGGCACTATAGATTCCCAAAATACGTACAATGTTGAAGATCTATAAATTATTTGAGAAATTGTGAATTTTGGGAATGCTAAAATAGAATTCGATGGACTTGAAATCCTTGAGGAGTCTTAAATTTAAGTTAAACCATGTTGATCTTGGAATTACACAATAAGAATTTAATCCAAGCACAAGAGCAACATATTCAACTTAATGCACAATTGCTTCAAATTTTAACAAAATACAAAAGAAACTAAAAAAAAACTCCCATAAAATTATTGTGACTAAAGGTAGTTCAAGGGGAAATTCTCATAGGAGATCCTGTGATTCATAAAGATTATATTCCAATGAATCTAAACATTCATTTGTTAGTCCTCTATCTTATGTAGATAGCCATAGAAAAAAGATAGACCACGGGTACAATCTGAAGGAAAGGTTTGTTGTGGCTCGATTTTCACAAAGTATTGACATAGAGCAAAGGTCATCAAAAGATGAATCTACAAAGAGACCACCAAAGATTGAGCATGCAAAGGTTGAAAAGTCATCTAATACATTCTATATGCCTAGTTCCCCCAACACTTTGTGAATGTCTTTGAAGGTACAAATGTTTTTTGTACTATTTTGTTCGAGTGGATTATAACTAATAGATTCCCTATTATATTTTGGAATGTTTTGTAATCACTCTAGTCACCTATATATATTAGGCCTATGATGTAGTTAAGAGATTTTGTTGAAATTGTTAAGAGTTAGGAGTTGAGAGTTGCATGCTTTGTCTTGAGTTCTACTTCAAAGTTATGTAATGTTATTCATGTTGCTAATACAATGGATAATCGTTATGCTTATGTGTTTGTGTTCATATTATATCTAGATGATCTATATTTGATTGTAGTTGATTTGGATTATGTTAGTTTTGGTAGTTTAAGTGAATGTGAATGGAAAATTAGTAATGAATACAACTCCCATAAAATATTTAGCACTTTTCACTTCAATCTCATGGAAACTATAATGTGTGCCTTGAGTGAGACCTCCTTCCTCTAGGAAGCTTAAATATGTCAATGCACTAGGCTACATAGAGCCATGTTGGACATCATTCATGGACCATGGGTTAGTCAGATATCCAATAATATGGTTCCATTACCAAGACCCTAAAGAATACAAAGTAATAGAGACGCAGTGGATGTCAAAGATAACCAGGATTTAACATTAGCTTGAATGGAGAATTCATGAATTTGTTTGTCAAGAAAGTGCATACATAGGGGAGGATATTGCAAGATTCAAATATAAACACTTTATTTGAGTGCCTGCATGAGATATTTTGGGATAAATTTTCAATGAATTTACATGAATGGATCAAAAGGTTCATGGAGAAGCATCGACATTGGCACTTCCCATGCAAAGTTGAGTGGACCACTAAGAATTCAGTAAAGGTTCAACAATGTGAACACAAATTTGTTGGGCATGCATTGTAATCTTTGTAGGTTCCCAGAGTAAAGGGGCTCCACAGAGGGTGATCACCCCCCCTCGACAGGGTGGCTATGGGGAGCTAGTGGTCCCCAAAAAAAAACAATTACGTTCGTTTTGGTTCTTTTTGAGCATTTTTGGCCAATGATTTTCCGACGCATTGTAAACTAATTCCAGTTAAGGAATGATGGTTGTAATATAATCCAATTTAATGGATAAGGGTTTTAGATGATATAATATAGTATTGTACACAAAGAAGATGATACAATGAGATATAAAGAGGGGAAACTCTCATGTAGGGTGGTTTTCCCAGTCTTGGGTTTCCAGGGTAAATCTTTGTGTATTGTGTGTGAGCCATTGTTAATTCTTGTGTTTTAAATTATGTTTGGTATTAATTTTCTTACACAAGTTTATCAAACTCTCCATTTGGTATCAAAGTGAGATTATCGGTTTCAGGGGGGTTCCTTTTGTTGCTGGGGTTTATCTCATTTGGTGAAGATCAAGGGTATCTTGGGTTTTTGATAAACCTATGGTGGGGTGGGAGATTTATGCAATGAATCTTGTGTAAAGAAAATGGCAACAAATTCAAAAATAGAAATAGAGAAGTTTAATGTTCACAGCTTTGAGTTATAGAAGATGAAGATGGAAGATCTTCTTGTAGATAGAGAATAGTGTGTTACTGTGGATCTAGGTAAAAAACCCACTATGTCAAAAAAGATTGGGAAAATCTAGAAAGAAAATTAAGAAGCACAATTGAACTCTACCTCTCATATTCAATGTTGTTAATTGTATTTGGAGAAGATAGTACAAAGAAGTTGTGGGATAAGTTGGGGAGTTTGTATCAGTCAAAGTCCTTGGTAAAAGAGTTATTTCTTTAAAAGAAGTTGTATCATCTTAGGATGGAGGATGGTGACTCCATGATGGATCATCTATATGCCTTTAATAATATGGTAAGTCAACGTGTCTCTACTGACAATAAGATGGAGGGATACGACAAGTGTATTTACCTTGTTATGTTCATTGCTAGACTGTTGGGATAATCTAGTTGTAGCTATTGGTAGTACCACTCAATCTATATTTAAGTTTGAGGATGTAGTTGCATCCTTGTTATCAAAGGAAATGAGGATAAAATCCATAGAAGGTGTGACCAAGGATGTTTTATCTATGAGAGGTCAGACCTAATAGAGGAAAAATAATTATTCTTGGGGTAGACCTAAGTCTAGAGGTAGATCTAAATCTCCATGAAAATTGCAAATAAATGCTTGAAATGTGGTAAGTTGTGTGGTATAAAAAATATTATTGATCTAAGAATGTTGATAAAGGTAAAGAATGTGATGATTCCTCATCCACATAAATGAAAACCTTTATAGAAGAAAGAGATGATTTTTACTTGGAATTTATAGGTACACATGCAGATCATGATGTATGGTTGATAAACTTGGGTGCTTCATTTCATATGAATCCTAATAGGGAGTGGTTTTGCGAATATGAAAAATACAATGGAGGTGATGTTTTCCTAGGAGATGACTAGGAAACCAAAATCATAGGACATGGAAGGGTCAAGTTGTTGCATAAAGGTGTGGTAGAAGGTAATGATTTGGTGTTTGTAGTACAATGTCATCATTATTTTACCAAGACACTCAGATTCTCTATGAAAGGGTCATGTAGAAGGCTAATAAAATAAATATCAGTGTGGATAAAGATGTTGATGGCGAAACAAGGTATGTTTCTTAGCCCCATTGATATGGAAGCATAAAACTTATGTAGAGGGAAAAAAGGGTAGATGGAATTGATGGTATTGTTAGTTTCATAAGTTACTCAAAGGACTGGTGATGTTAAAGGTAGTGGACTTTGAAAAAGAATGGAAAAATTTGATGACAAAGAAGTGTAGAGATCACAACAACTACCGGTGGGGAGATATGGAAAATATCTATGCTAGGAAAGAGTTGTTGACATGGGGAGATGATCTTGAAATACATTTGGAGGGTGAGATGATGTAGAGAATAAGAGAAATATAAGGATTTTTGGTCAGCCCCGAAAGTAAAGATCAATAAGTTGTGGTGTTGCGAAGATAAATTTCATAAAGGTGGAGAGAGATTTTCTGAAAATGAGGTGGTAATCACAGGACAATGTGGGGGATGTATATACTTAACCATAAGCATATATACATTGGTCAAGCCTACTATCTCGAGTGTTACTATAGAATCTACGAAAGAGAGGAACCAAGAAAATGAATTTAAAGATGTTTTTGAGTTTGCATTGTCTTAGTATTCTAACCATGCAGATTTACATACCCCCAAGGAGGTAGACCAAAATGGTAGTGAAGTCAATCCATTCTACATTCTACATTCTACACCTTCTAAAGATTGTCATTACCTCGTTGTTGGATCGATCTCAAAATAGGGTCTACATAGGTGTCCAACAGAAGGGGTCTATTGTAGTCTAAGTGTTAGCATATTAAATCGCCAGAATGGAGAAGGTATCACCTGAAGCATTGTTCCAAGAGAGAAGATCATATGGGGCCTGTACATCATGGATATTGCATAGTACTTGAATCAACCATCATGGGTTCCCTCAATTCTTATACCAACCATTATTTAACATATCACAACCCACATTCAAGCATTTCAAGAAGACCAAAAACCATTACAACCCACCTTATCATCCTACTTAAATGCACAACATGAATCAAATCAAATTATACTCATTCCTTAACATATATTCTACTGGAACAGTTCGTCACAACAGATCTCACAACTAATTTCATTTTATTAGCTTATTTCCACTTGATACTAAACACTTTAACAATAAGAAAGGTAACTAGAGCACATAAATACACAATCCATGCAATAACAAAATATATGCCCTTAGAAAACCTACTATGGGGAAAAACTTAGCCATAAATGAGGACTATGCCTTGCTCTTTTATATCGAATGAAAATACAAAGGAATGGGTACTCTCTATGGAGTTACCTATGACTCTACAACCAGAATGGATACTACAGGATCTCCTACCTTCCATGTTCTTCTCTAATTCCAACTCATGTGTTGTTTCTCAACTATGGAACAATGCAATAACATCATAAGAATGGAACCCCTTCTTCTCCTAATGACCTGACATTTAACATAGCCTGATAGCCTTCTAGGGTTAATTTTAGGGATTTTGCATGCCACAACTCCCAATTAGGGTTAGTAATTTGGAGCTTCTAGAATTTTTTTGAAAGTACACATGTGACTAGCTCCACATGTGTGAGAAACGAGAGCTGGCATGGAATCCACTTGGTACCATGGTGGTCAACTCGATAGATCAGCTTACGGGAGGTGTAACTTCTTCATACGAACTTCATTTGAGGTGATTCTTAGATAGTTGGAAAGGTCTCGGAGTGTAGAATCACATCAAGGGACAATGTCCAAGTGATGAACTTTTTACCCCAAAAAAATCGTTTAGACTCTCACACAAGCCCCAAAATATTCTCGACCCCAAATATGCAAAGTGGGACATATCCCTAAAATAGGCCCTACAAGCCAATTCATCCAATCTCTCCAACCAGTAAGCACCAAAATAGATGAAAAATTATATATCTATCCATTACATATGAAGGCTCCCCATTTTGGGAGGATTTTGGTCCCCAATAGCTTTTATTGAATGAGGTGAGGAAATATTTCCTCTACCTCCTCCTTGGAGTACCATTTAGCCTTGCATAGAAGTTGTCCTTTCAACCCCACCTACCATAGTTCATATTGTCCTCACATGGTTGTTCTAAAATTCTTATGCAAAATTGTTTCTTCTTCTAACTTTTCCTGATCTTCTGGTGATAATTCCTCTATAGAAGGCAAGACCTACTCAAGTTCTTTATCCAACATGGAAGGTTCATAGAGTTCCATATTTTCCACATTCACTAATGAGTAAATGTGCATATATGGGGTAGATTGAGACTGTATAAATTATATCTTACCTTCTCCAACTCTTCAAAAGGACCATACAATAATACCTTGATATTCTTACCATGATCTTGCAGTCTTTCATTATTCATGATCTCCCGCCTTGAATGTTTTCTCAACTTTGTGTTGGTCGTGTCTAATTTCCTTGTACTTTTCCTGTGACCTCTTCAGTGCCTCCTATACTTGTAAATGTATTTTCCTTATCTTATCAATGAATTTTGCAGCTCTTAATGCTTCACCTATGGTGTCTTCCCTCACTCCCCTTTGTTGTCCATAAACAACATCTAGAGGTGATGGTGGAAAATACCCAAAACAAATTTTAAAAGGGGAATTTCCAATGGAAGCGTGGACTTCTCTTTTATAACAGTGTTGGATGTAGATCACTTCAGATTCTTTTGATTGTAACCCTTCAAAATATACACCAAAGTCTTGTTGAATACTTCTCCCTACCCATCTATTTGTGGATGGAATGTTGTAGATTTGTTCAACTTAATGTCCATCTTTTCCCAAAGTGTAGTTTAAAATATACTGATAAATATAGCATCCCTATCTGAGATGATGCTCCTTGGTATCCAAAAGTGCACCCATACCTATTCAAAGAACATGTGTGTTGCTTCTTGTTCTTTAATGGTCTTTTTACAAGGCATAAGAATGCACACCTTGATGAATATGTCAACTACAACAAATAAATAATCATGCCCCTTCCTAGTGTTTGGTAGACCACCCATAGAATCCATGGATATTATCTCCCATCATCTCATAGGAAAAGGTAAAGGGAGGTATAGACCTTGATTCCTATTTATGGGCTTGCGTGTACAACAAATTATGCATCCTTTAATCAATCAAGCTACATCTTCTTGCATTCTAGGATAATAAATGTTTCTTTGTAAGTTAGCAATTGTCTTCCCAAGACCAAATTGCCCTACAACTTTAGAGGTGTGATCCTCTCTCATGAGTTGCAATCTATCAACTTTATGAACATAGATCTTATCTAACTTGTAGAGTAACCCATCTTGGAGATTATAGTCAACCTTGTTTTCATCGTATTCTTCATGGAATTGGCCTTGTAGCTACACAAATAGCTCCTTGAAGTCGTCATATTCTGTGTATTCCTCCTTGTATGCATCATGGGTGAAAGGATCCATATGCATAAGAGTACCCAAAGCTATGGTCTTGGTTGTAGGTACTAGCTTGCTTGTACTTTCCTTCTTATATTTGATGATTAGATGGAATTGTTGTAAGCATCCCATCCACTTGTAATGTCGTGTTTTTTGTAGCTTACTCTATGCTTGCAAATATTGCAACAATTGGTGATCAGTGTGAATGATGATCTCCTTACCCATTAGATAGCGCTTCCACTTCTTAACAACTTGAACCAAGGCATAGAGTTCCTTGTCATATGTAGGGTTTTTCAGGACTCTGATGTGAAACAGTTGAGAATGATAACATACTGGCATCCCTCCTTGCATCAAAATCACTCCTAAAGAATACTCACTTGCATCTATCTCCAATTTGAAAGGCTTATGGAAGTTAAGTAATGCGAGAACTAGTTCCTTGCTAATCTTTCACTTGAGCTCTTCAAAGGATTTTTGTCGATTCCTTCCCCACTGGAACCTCTTGCTATTGGTTGTTATGGAATGGAGAGGTGAAACCATAGCCGAAAAGGAAGCTATAAACTTCCAAAGGTATTATGATTCCCCCAAAAATATCCTAACTTTAGTGAATTTTGTAGGAGTAGGACACTTAGTGATGGCCTCCATCTTTGCGGGATCAATCTTAAGTTCTCCTCCACCAATCACATACCCTTAATACACCAAATACTGTTGGGCACATTCACATTTCTTAATGTTTTCTAGCAGTTGATGTTCAAGGTATCTAACACCTACTTGAGATGTGATATATGCTCTTCCTAGGTAGCACTATAAACCAATATATCATCTAAATACACTATCACAAAAGAATCTATAAAAGGGAACAATGCATCATTCATTAAACACATAAATATAGTTGGTGCATTACACAAACCAAAATTCATTGCTAACCATTCATATAGACCTTGCCTAGCCTTGAAGGAAGTATTCCAGGTGTCTTCGTCCTTCACTCATACCTGGTGGTATCTTGAATTGAGATCCAACTTGGTGAAGTAATTGGCATGCTGCAACTGGTCTAGCGAACCATCGATCCTAGGAAGAGGGCATCGATTCTTGTGGGTTATGTTATTCAAAGCTATGTAGTCAATACACATCCTCCGAGTCCCATCCTTCTTGGGTACTATGATAATAGGTGACCCACAAGGTGACATGCTTGGTTGGATTACTCTATGCTCCAGTAGTTATTGCAACTGCTTCTTCACTTCTTCTACTTCAAAAACAAAATGTATGTATAATCCAATGTTTGGTAATGGAGAATATGCCAGTAGTTGTTTCTCATGCTCCACTTCTCTTTTAGGAGGTATCCCTATAGGCTCTTGGAACACTTCTCTATATGACTGTAAAAGTCTCATCAACTAGTGTTTCTACTCTTTGGTACATCCCTCCAGATATGCCTTTACTTTTACTAATTTACCTTCTTGTTGATTATGTCTTAAGAAAAGCAACACAAACTTTCTACTTAAACAGATAAAAAAAATTTCTTGGTTGGCTCTTACCATAGAGACATTTGATTTATCTTTGTGCACATTGATGATGGAATATTTCCCATTCTTGATCAAGCAGTATCGGTTTTCTCTCCTCATGAATATCGCATCCCTCTTATACATGTAGGGGATTCCAAACACTACACCAAGAAAATTAAGGGGTGCTATGTCTACCTCCACTTCATCAATATAATCTGCACTTATGGAAAATTTATTCTTGCACTATTTTTTCACCCTAAGCTATGTATCCTTATTTACCCAGCCAAATGGATAGGGGGTAGGATGATCATGTACTTCTAATCCAAGCTTACTTACCATATCTGCTGATATGATATTGGCCTATGAACTAGAATCAAATAGAGCATCCACCTTAGTCTTATTGATCTGGATCTTGATATGGAAGTGTTTTGTCATCTCCTTCTATTCCTTGTGATGAAGGCAACTCAAAGTCACCTCCTTTTGCACTAAAGTGAAAATAATATTCTCACCCACATATGAGCTTCTATCTACCTCTTTGCTTGAATTTGTGGCTAGAAGTTTCTTCTTCTTAGCATCCTTCTTGTGGTTCTTAGGGTTTAGATATAGATGTAGCTTCCAACAGTCTTCTTTAGTGTGACCATCAATGTTACAATGGTTACAACAGTTTTTTAGATCCGTGCAATGATGTGTCATGGTTGTAGTAATCTTATATTTTCCCTTCCACTTCTTCTTCCCCTCCATGGAAGAATCTTGGTTCTCTTTCTATTTAGAACTACTTGCTTGTTCTTTCTTGTGACCTATATTTTCCAAGTATTGTTCTTGCACACAGGCCTCATCAATTGTCATGGGCTTGAAGAGCATTACTTGCTTTCATAAATGACTATGTAGAACCCCTAGATACTTGAGGAGCACATCTGGATTATTAGTTGAGATACCCAACATGATAGCCATATTCCTGAATTCAGTGGTGTAATCTTGCACACTCTTCCCTTTCCTTCACCTTAAGTAATTCTAACGGATCCACCGGTCCTCTACATACCCAATATGGTAGAACTAGGACTTAATGAGTGTTATGAAATCCTCCCACTTAGTTACTGGCATATCACCCGATAGCATAAGTTCCTTTGTGTGGATTTCCCACCAAGTTAATGCATGGCCCTCTAATTTTAGTCAAGCAAATGAATTTTTTTGCTCCTCATCTATTTGATGAATACTAAAATAGACCTCTAATTGGTACAACCAATGATTCAACTTTAAAGTATCGATATCACCTTCATACGACTTGATATCCACTTTCACTTCCATCTTAAATAACGATTGGGGAGGAATATTGGTACTAGAACTTGGTTTCTCTTTTTTGGGCTCTTTCCTCATCTCCTTTCGTAGGTCACCTCTATCTTCCAATTTCCCCTATAATCCAATCTCTAAGTTAGGGCCTCCAAAATCAACAAAATATCCAAACTTGCTCTCTAGAGCTGCCATGAGAATTGACATGTTGCGTGAGATATCGATGACTTGTATTTCCAGCTTTGTAAATCATTTCTCATAATCGTTGGTCGCTTCTTCACCAAACTTGTCTTCCATGGGTAGGGTTTGAAGAATTTTTTTCACTAACTACTTGATCCTATAATGACCCACAAAACCCAAAAGAAAACTGTTCTGATACAAATATGATCCGTAAACTATCATGGATATTCCACTGGAACTGTTCGTTAAAATGGATATTACAACTTAGTTCATTTTATTAGCTTATTTCCATTGAATACTAAACATTGAAACTCTACAAAATTTAAATAGAGAAAAGAAATACACAATCCACGAATTAATACAAGATATACCCTCATAAAACCCACTATGGGGAAACACTCAACCAAAAATGAAAACTTTGCCTTGCTCTATTATATAGAATGCAAATACAAAGGAATGGGTACTCTATATGGAGTTGTTTATGACTTTGCAGCCATAATGGCTACTGCGGGATCTCCTACCTCCTATGTTCTTCTCTAATATCCACTCCTATTCCATTTCTCAATTATGGAACAATATGATAACATCATAAGAATGGAACCCCTTCTTCTCTTAACGACCCGATATTTAACATAGCCTGATAGTCGTCTAGGGTTAATTTTAGTTTTTTTGCATGCCCCAACTCCTGATTAGGGTTAGGGATTTGGAACTTTTAGAACGTTATTGAAAGTCCAAATGTGAATAGCTCCACATGTGTGAGAAACAAGATATGATGCAGAATCCACTCGGTACCATGGTGGTCAACTGGATAGGTCAACTTGTAGGAGGTATAAATTATTCATATGAACCTCATTTGAGGCGATTCTTGGATCATTGGAAAGGTATCTAAGTGTAGAATCATGTCGAGGGGAATTGCACAAGTGATTAAATTTTTACCCCAAAAAACTGTTAATGTTTGAGAAAATATGATGAGCTTTGAACTTTAAAACTTTAAGTGTGGAAATACTAAATACCAGAATCAATGAACCATTCAATCACATGTAACATTCAACTATAACACAAGATGTACCCTGGGGAAAATCCCTCAAAACAATGAGGATGAAAACCCCCAACAAATCATCAGAGTATAATTATGATAGATAGTAGAGAATGTCTTTTACAAAATAGCAGATTGCTTTTGGCATCCCAGGTGCTAGATAAGAGAGAATATTGAGCAATAGAGAATAGAGATCAACTGTATCAACTTGCCATGTGCCCAACACATTAATAACAAGAAATAATCATTGCCATGCAAGCTGTAGTGAATGGTTGCATGGATAATGGTGCATCACATGCAAAAATTGTGAATTTCCTTTTTGGAGAATTATCCTGCACAAATAGAAGTGCATTGCCTTTAAGGGAGAAGAGAATTCGCTTCACGCTTCACCTTGAATTTATCGATCCTATATAACATAGTTATATATTCTTCACATGCATTGAATTCTATTTTTATCTTCTGAATTCATGATGAACTCGCCCTCCATCTGGATGAATCAATATTGCATGAAGAAGAGTGCCCCACTTCTCATGCAGTGCATTAACTCATTGAAATGAGTCTTAGGATGAACTCGCCCCTTAACTGAAATCTTGCCCACTTATTTAGGTGGATAACTTAAGTGTCATCATGCAAGTGTCACAACTCAAATGACATCTTTTAGTTTAACGTAAGTGTCATATTTTAGTGTAACATAAGTGTCATCATGCAATAACACTTAGTTAACTAGATCTTCTTTGTTATCACTTAGTTAACTCTCTTTAATTGATTCTTTCTTGTTAACATCACTGTAGTGATCAATTCGAGTTCTCTAATTGACTGAGGCATACATTGTGGCTTTAACTGAAGCTTAACAATTTGAGTTCACTAAGTCATCTCATGATCAATTCGAATTCTCTTTTTTCTCTATGCATTTATCTTTATCTCTTATCTTTACTGCATGGTCAATATGTGTTAAATTTAATTATATATCATATCAGATTATACTCAAAATATTTGTTAGATGCTGTGATCATATTATATTACTCTCGGACCAAATGATCATATGATAAAGTAATTCACTCTATAGGTGGCCAATCTCTAAAGGAGACTTAATACCAATCAGTGACCATGGTTAGTAATATATCACACAACAATAATGCTTCAACATGCAATGCATCTACCTCTATAACTGGAGGTCCACCCCATGGGTACCTACTATAATTGGAGGTCCACATGAGAATCTAACTTGACACACAAGTCCTGAGCCTTTTCCAACAAGACTTTACAACATCATCACTTTGATACATCAAAGCATTCACCTCGGCACATGAGGAATAACCTTTTACAACTGAAGGCTTAGTCATTCTTGAGTCCAACTTAAGAATCTACTCCAAGTTCCCGAGTCCAACTCATGCTCCCTACCTCAACACATGAGGCCCAATCCTGGATGCACAAGATTGGATTGGAGAATGACTTGTGATGTTGTACATTTAACAAAAACACCATTTAGACCCTCAAACAAGCCACAAAAGGTTCGGGACCCCAAATATGCAAAGTGAGACCTGCCACTAAAATGGGCCCTACAAGCCAATTCATTCAATCTCTCCACCCAGTAAGCACCAAAATAGATGAAAAATTATATGTTGATCCATTTCGGATCAATATACATGGATGATTTTATAGTATATGAGAACACATTTGATGAGACCTTAACAAATTTGGAAAAAGTGCTTAAACGATGCAAAGAAACACACCTCTTCCTTAGTCACGAAAAATGCCATATGTTGATGAGTGAAGCTATTGTTCTTGGGAATTATGTTTCTTATGTGGGAATCAAGGTGGACCCAACAAAAATCGAGGTAATCCTAAATATTCCTAGTCCAAAAACACAGAAGGAGGTAAGAAGTTTCTTAGGACGTGCTAGTTATTATCGTCGCTTTGTTGAAAATTTTACTAAAGTTACATCTCATTTATTTTCACTGCTTTTAAAAGATACAAAATTTACTTGGACTGATATATGACAATTTTCTTTTGAATATATCAAGAAAAGACTCTATGAGGCTCTTCTAAGGCCCAATTGGTCTATACCATTTCATATCTCCATAGATGCTCCAGACATAATCATCGGAGTAGTATTCGGTCAACATGAAGAAAGAAGACTTATTCCATATACTTCATTGGAAAGAACCTGGCCCCTATAGAATTAAATTATATAGTAATAGAAAATGAGTTTCTTGTTGTGCTTTATTCCATTAATAAGTTTTGTCACTACATCAATGGCTATCATGTTTTCATTCATATTGATCATTCATCCATTCGTTCTTTAATGAACAAACCTATTACTAAAAACAAAGTAACTAGGTGGTTTTTATTGTTGCAAGAATTTGATGTCACCATCATTGACAGGCCCGTAAAGGATAATGTTGTAGGAGATTTCATTTTTAGGCTTACCAATGAAGGTGATGATTTACCAGTTGAGGATAGTTTCCTTAATCAACATATTTTTGGACTATCTACTCACACTCAGTGGCATACATATATTGTTAACTATTTGACTACATGAATAATTTCGAACCACCTTTCTCCAATAGAATGACAATGCATCATTCAACAAAGTGCTAGGTACTCTTCGCTTGAATTCTACCACTTTTCCATAGGATTGGATCTTATGATCCGACGATGTGTCAGAGAGGATAATATCTATGAAATCCTCAAAGCTTGTCATGATGAGTCTTGTGGTGTACACTTTACTAATAAAAGGGAATCTCATAAAGTGTTTTTCCTAGGATATTATTGGTCTAATGTGTTACAATATGCTAAAAAGTACATGCGAATATGTGACTGTTGTCAAAGGATGGGTCAAACTAGACAATCTGATGAAATTTCCCTGCATACTTAGCTCATGATTGAACCATTTGATAAATGGGCCTTAGATTTTGTGGGTCCGATCAACCCTCCATCTCGTCAAAAGGAATACATCTTGATACACACAGATTATGTCTCCAAATGGGTGGAGTCCATAGGATTTCCCATAGCTACCAAGCATGTTGTATCATATTTTCTTGATGAGGAGATCTTTATTCGTTTTGGGGTACCCTGTGAGGATGTCATGGATGGAGGCTATCAGGTTACTTCTCACTTGATCTAGGAAATTACTAAAGAATATCGGATTTAACATTGGACTACTTCGCCTTATAATCCACAAGCCAATGGACAAGTGGAAAGTAAAAACAAGGTGTTAGAATATTTTCAGACAAATACCATGTAAATATGTTGACGTGATTGGGGTGCAAGACTTCCAAAATCCCTTTGGTCATGATGGACCACATGGTGGAATACCATGGGATTTACCTAGTATGAACTTGTCTATGGTAATAATGTTGTTTTCCCAATTGAATTTTAAGTCAAGGCATCGAGAACTTCTTTACAAGTGGGTTTAGATATTATAGTAGCACAACAACACCTCTTAGATCAGCTCAACAAGCTCGATGAAAATTTTCAAGCCAATTTTCATCATACCTCTATTGTACAATAATGGTGGGCAAGGTGGCATGATAAATTATCAAGAAAAATTCATTCGAAGTACGTGATTGGGACCTATTGTATGATTCAAGATTCAAGAATTTAAAAGGAAATTTATGCACAAGATGGCTAGGCCCCTATGAGCTGGATATAGTATTTGATAATGGAACTGTCAAGATTATAACTATTGATGAAGAACAAAATCTCTTGTCTTATGATGGGAATCTTCTACAAATGTACCAAAAGCCAATATCCAAAGAATCTTTCATTCAACAAATTGATGTTCAATCAGATTTGGAAGTTGTTGATGCAGTGGCTCAGCCACTTACACTGGAAATATAATGATTTGTTCAGTTTACATATGCATATACATATACATATACATAATAAAGATAAAAAATAAAAGAAAAATATACAAAAGAAAGAAACAAAAATAAAATAATCTTGTACTGAAAACCTAGTTTTGGGCACTGCAAGACCCATGGATACTAGAAAACTAGTCTCTGGATAGTATCATTAAGTAAATAAAATTGGATAATAATCTATTTGTGAAAACCCTTTCGAGGGTGCAAATAGATGGATGCCATCTGAAAACCAACTTCCTCGAAAGTGGCTACATGTTATAAAAATATATATATAGAAACGAAAAAAGGAAACAACAAAAATTATCATCATTTTTTTGCATCTCCTTTTCCCATCAACATATTTTAGATTTTTTTTAACTAGAAGTTTTGTTCAGTTCACTACTATGTTGCTTCAGCATGTTCTCCTACTACTTTCCTACTACTAGTTGTTTTAGAAATCATACTTTGGTCCTAATTTCTATAGATACAATGTTGCATTCTACAGATCCTTCATGTTTGTGAAATTTAGTTCACACGAAGATCTGATCAAGAAATTACAACTCTCACAAGTAATTCTCACACAAATAGTCAAGAACACTGAAAAACAGTCACATATGATGCAAACAGAATGACTCTCATGAATAAAAATACATCAACGATCCTTGGGCAAGTAATAGATTGTCAATATATATAATTACATCAGAGATTTGAATGCATAAGGATTCCTTTTGAATCCTCACAAAAGAAGACTTACTAAAATAATGCAAAACCCCCCTAGGTGGAAAGTGTATTCTCCAAGTCACTCCAAAGGCTCACAAATTTATGATTTAGTGATCAGATAGTGATGTGTGATGGAAAAGCATGCCAAATCCAGAATTTGGAAGGAAGAAACATAGTGGAGGATGAGTTGGCTAAAAAATAGTTATGACTAGTCAACTAGCTTTTAGATTTCACCAAAAAGTGGTAAAAGCAGTAAAAGAAGGTAATGCACCTTTCTAATCTAGGATTGTCTAAAAATAGCCAGAATCTTATCCAGGATCTCCAAGAATGCGCTCTAGTGGGTTTAGGAAGCTTGTGGTCCACAAAATAGTGACTTGTGGTCCACACAATGATGTTTTAGCCAACTACCTAGTCTAATACATAGGAATTAATCATAAAATGATTAATTAATGCTACTAAGGTATTAAATGACATAGATGTGGGTTTTAAATATTCCAACAATGTTGCAGATCCTTAGTGTTGTGAATCCTTCATGATACAAATTGCAAGGTGGTGTGGATCCTCTATGTTATGGATACTTCATGCTATGGATCCTTTTATTGTGGATTCCTAGTGATGCAGAATGCTAATGATATGGGTTTCCTATCCTCAGTTTCTATAGATCACCCTTGGAAGGCCAATTTGACAGGTATAATAGGTAGTTGATATGGAATTACAATTACTCCTAGACATGTTGGCCTCCACATCACTATTTTTAAGGACATGCATCCATTCTTTCTATTTATTGCTTGGTCATCGGTTTGATGTATCAACTATAAGCTCAAGATGCATGATTTCTTGCCCCATTGATGGGTCATTTACTTGAAATTTTGGGGGGAGGCCTATTAGCACTAACATATTTTAGGGTTATCAAAATTCCAAAGCGGATAAAAATATTGAAGATTCAGATAAGCCTACATGAGCTAAAAAACAAAGTGTATTAAGCAACCCAAGCGCTTAAATGAAAAAACCAAGGAAAAGACAAAAGACCGAGGGCTGAGACCAAAGGCTAAAAGATAAAGCTGCCAACGTTTTCCAAGCATGGAATTTTGTTTGATGTAAAATCATCAACGACCAAGATCAATAGTGACGAAGTACAAGGGATATAAAGAGTGGGAATAGGATAACAAGGAAAATATTGTGAAGATTGAAAATTTATATGGATAATGCACCTGAAAGTACACAATAGTTACTTTGGTCCCGAGGAGCCGTTTCCCCAAAAACACCATGGGCACGTGGGGTGTTTTGATTGATAATGACTTGTTGAGGCTATTTTCAAAACCACCGAGCTCACAATCCATTACCACTTATGGGAAACCAGGGTGGTATCCGCTCATAGTGCGAATATACAAGGATTCCATGTATGCAATGAATAACATAGTGGCATACACGTCAGCCTCTCTCAACCGAACATGTATTAGGTGGGGTCTACTGAACCCATCCGACATCATCAGGAACGCCGAATCAAAAGTTTCCAAGTGTCCAAAATTTTGAATTGTTTAAGCCGTTAAAGGGGAAATTTTCAATTTCAAAGTTATTATGTTTCATTTGAAGAAAGCTCCAACACCAGGCATCCACTATACACATCTAGTCAACCTCAGTGAAAAACAGTCCCAACACACCTCTGAGCTTTTGCACCCCTGGTATTTATTGTATCTAATCCTTAGTCATTTTGTCTTTACCATAAGATAAAACAGTAAAATATTTTTACCCTAATCTACCCTACAAAGCCATATTTTAACCTACCAATTTAATACTCTAGACAAAATGGCTCAGAAAACAAAAGACAAACTCATTAAGCCTATATTTGTTAGAGATGAGCACATTTATGACCACCATACTGATATATTTGACACAGTTGTCACAAATTCTGACCTAAATTCAACTATCCGAGGGTCCTGTTCTCTGTCCATTGCAGGACAAGACCCATGTCACCTGTGGGAATCAAACTTGGTCAGATCGGTTTGTCCACATAGTGTATATTTTCTTGAGTTTATAGCATGGTTTTCTACTCAGTATGCCCCTAGCAAAAGAACCATCCTTTCATTAGATTTTTCCAAAACTCTATGCATCATAAATGTTGAAACCCTGCAAAGGATGTTATGTATTCCAGACTTTTTATCCATCCAAGACCTAAAAAAAAAGGCCTAGCCACCTCCTACCAAGCATTGCAACCTTTTGATAGGAACTGTTTTTTATCCAAGCACCTAGAGAAGGGAATTGTAATCCTTACATACTCACCACTATATGATACAATGATTTTTTCTATCAGTTCAAAGAAATACATCTCATTGATTTGCACAATATTGGGACTTGAAAATGGTAATATATTAAATTATGTCATCCTAGGCATCCTACTCAGTTTAACCCCTGCATCTGGACTTATTCCTCCCAAGTTTGACATCTGTAATTTTCTAGCTCAAGCCATTCATGAACAACTAGAGGAACTTCCTTTCATAGAATGGTTGAGATACCCATCATACCTATTCTACATGTTCCTGTATTAGAATTTTGAGCATTATAAATCCCTAAATTTGAAGATATCAGATGAAAATGGAAATCAAATCCATGTGTATGACTGGAGTGACTTGATTTTTAGAAAACCTAATAATTCCAATTATAAAGAATTTGCAAATAAAGTAACGAGAATAAATTATACTCTAATCTATGATTCTTCACCCCCAAGAATGTTCCCATAAAATAAAAGGTGGTTACAATTCAATATTGATATGAGAACAGGGGATTGGTTCTTGTATGAAAGCTATACAGTTATAAGATATTATGGATTTAAAGAGGATCCCTATAAGCTCCCAGTTTTCCTCACTCCCATAGTATTTTCCATGGAATATGCAAGATAAAGGTTTATAGCATATCATATGCACTTCTTGCACTTCAAGCACCAGAGGACCTTTCTGTTACCAAAATAAATAGGACCTTTCCAAATAACAAGACTAAATTCCCTACATTACATGGAAGGGTTTCTAAGCCAACTCAATCTAGATAAAGCATAACAGGGGTCATATGACCCTCGCCAGATTATATCCAAGTTAAGGGTAGCTAACAGGAATTATTCCTTTGAGTATGTGCTTATGCCACACTGGGAGAAGATTTCAAATCTAGAGAGTTGGGAGGAGGTCCTAGCAATTCATAAAAGCATGGAAGAACAAAGTGCTTCAGATTAGCTAGCAAGAAAAAATATGGGAGCTGAAGAGCTCCATGAAGTTATGAAAGTTGATGAGGATGAAGAAGGTCATCAAGAAAAAAGAGCCAGAACGGAAGGTGAAGGAGCAGATCAAGAGTTGGTAGAGAAGGATGCGATTGAGTAGATTCCAAAGGAATTGTCTAAAGTGATCAAACAACCATCAATCAACAATGAAGGTCCAACGATTAAATTTATTCATTACCCCTCCATGAAGTTTACAGTACATCAAGTGTTGCAAACATCTTCTTCAACAAGCCTTGTCCAAGTGAAAATAGATCTGCAAGCTAGGTATAGAGGCATAAGGGAGAAAAATTTAAAACTAACAAATGAGGCCATACAATAGGTATGGACATCAAGAAGAAGATTGTTCACAATTGCAAACCACCAAAATGATACATTGAGATTATCAATCATAGAGCCTAAAGTGCCAATGCCTCCTACATTAGCCGAATGGAGGAAAAATGAATATGAAGTAGATTTTAAGAAGTTTGGTAAGTTAGAAAAATTGGATTTTGATAGGTAGGCCAGTGATATGATCTATGCAGAAGTGGTGCAGTCAAAAAATAATGAAAGAAAACTAAGTACAACCTTGGAAAAATTCGAGCAATTATGGAAAGTAGAGAAAGTGATTGTTAAGGAAAAACATGTCACTATTAGAGATCTTGAAAAAAAATCATAACCTTAGGGGTTGATCCAGGAGATGGATCTCATGCTAAATCACTGCTACAACAAAAGGATAATGAGATATCTCATCTCAAGAAGCAGTTAAATATACTTGGAGTACAACCAATTCAAACTCCTAAACTAAGAGGGGCTCAAAAAGAAAATGGACAGCTCTATGCCAACATGTTGCAATATGAGATCCTAGCAGAAGAAAGCGAAAGCAAGATCAATGAGATTCAATGGAAAATTGCCTCACTGAAATTGAAAAAGACCACATTGTCCACTGAACATAATCCCAGGGAATCATCTCCTAAAGAACAAAAGGAGAGTCATCTTGTGGAAGAGACATGGCAGACTGCAAAATAGCTTGCAAAGTAAACTATTCAGATGGTAATTGATATCATGGAGGAAGACACCTCAGTTCAACAACCTGAGAGAGCAGTGATAGCAAGGTCAAAGAGTTAGAAGTGGAGGTGAGATAAAAATATAACCTAGTTATTGAATGAGAAAATGAATTCAACGAGAAAGAATATAAGATTGATGACTTGGAAGATGGGATGAATAACCTCAAAAGTCAAATCACCAAATTATAGTTGGATGTTCAAGGAGAAGAGCTCTTGAGAAGAATAAGGACAACACTATGGAAAAAAATATCCCAAGAAATTATTAGTAAATGGGATCATTGTGAAGGGTTCAAGACGAATTATACGCATCCAAAGAAACTCGAGAGGAGGTAAATAGAGTGCAGAAAGAGCCTGGAAAAATGCCAGAACAATCTGCAGAAATAGTGCACTACTTAAATAGTAGAACCAAGAAGAAGTTAGAAGAACTACAAATTGCAAACATGATTCAACTAATCAAGTTATCAAATTATATGATCATGAAGGAAAATTTGTTGAAAAGGACTCATAATACAATAAAGGCCCTCACTGGGGGAGTAGTTTCCTTCAATGGCATATTCAATGATGTCATTGAGTTGGTCTTACCACACCCATGGGATGGAAGTGGAGAGATGTATAAAAAAGAGGAATATGAAGAAAAAATAGCCCAAAATAAAAGTCAAGAATCACTATTTGATGTACTAGAGGGCATAATCAGTGGGGAAGCAACATATGCTAGATTAAAAAGTGAGTTCGAAATATGGGCACTCCTCAAGAGTCTGTTAAGAAAATTCAATCTAATATCCTATGAGAAAAAACACAAATTCTGAGATCACATTAGAAGCATTAAAGGCACATCATATTACCATGGAAAAAGAGTGGAAATTAGTGGCCAAGTATCACAAGCTAATACTGCCACCCCAAGGGAAAACTACAAGAGAAGCAGTAGGACAAAAGTCATGATAGTTTGCAGGTCAACCTACTCCACAAGTTTCTGTGCCACCAGGAGGAAAATTTTATGTTCATATGATGGATTAGATGATGGGGCAAGGAATTGTTAGACCAATGAATTATGTAGGTGTTCAAGCAGTTGGAAAGCCAGGTGTGAAACCACGTGTAAACATGAGAGGGAATGCATCTCAACAACAAGGAAATAAAAAGGGTTAAAGTAAGAAGAGGTGAAAAAGACAAAAGAATTGTTTAGTCAGTTACAAAGTTAAAGTGAAAATGACAGATTTACAAGTTTGTTGCAAAGCAGTTGAGTACAACCAAAGTCACTTATTCCTAGAAGGCCTATATAATGCAGTTCGAGCTCGTTAATCAAGGCTGGCAATTCTTAAAGGTCATTGAGGATTTTTGAGTCGATGGATCGTTTTGCATGTAATGAAATATTCTTAGAGATTAATACTGTAGAGTGTTGCATAGATGTTCTTCCTTTGTAATTTGTCCTCCTTCAGTTTTGTCATAACTCTTCCATGTCTATGTAAATATTTCATGAGATAATAATAAAGCATTGAGCAGCATATTCAACCCTATTTTGTGTCATTGATATAAATGGAGTGTTGAATGTTGAGATTGATAACATAGATTTCAAATCCTTTGACCTCTAGTACAGTTTCAAGATGTACATGTGATTCAACAGTATTTGAAGTTTTCCTTTATTGATGTTTCTATGTAGATCATGTTCCTTGTAATTTCATAAGAACTCACGATATGTTTATATGTCATTATAAACTACTGAATTCTTTCAAATGAAAGATCAGTACATTTCTATTGTCATTTGAGTGTAAGAGATTTGTCCTGTAGGCACCTCTTACAGCTCTGTTTTGTTCCATTTGCTAAATTCATGTCCACTGAAATATAAAGCATTGTCATACTCTGCAAAATTCCTCCGAAAATGATTTTGTAAGTTCAAATCAGTTCATAATCTTTACCTATAGAGAGATTCAAGGAAACATTACATTTGTATCTCAATTTTACACGGATTTAGCTCTAAAATCGATAAAATTTGAGCCTCATCATGCCCTAGCATGCACTATCTTCAACCTAGTATGCCTCAGGGACTAACAAAGCCTACATTTTTCATGATTATTTTGTCTTTTATCATTAAACTTACCACTCCTAGCACTGATTCTCATAACCAACCATTTGCTTCAAATCCCCGCACAATCTACGAACCAAAAAACTGTATTATACCATAATTATCAGTTTAACGCATGTTATTCAAAAGGCCGTCTTATCCAAATTTGGATTGTCCTTACGAAATTGGTCTTGTTTATCTCATTCTATTTTATTTCTAAATTAGTCGATGGTACATCCTATAAACCTGATCCTTATCTCTAAGCTAAAAGTTCGATGTTTCAAGTCTTTTCCCTCTCTGTTTTATGTGCAATAAACTATGGATGGAATATAGGTCCATAGTGAACTTGTAATACAATATCCATCCAAAGGAACATTGAAGTGTTAAAATTTATTGAGGTTGTGTGGTTGGTCCATTTCGACCAGTTACAGGGTTTCAACAAGCGTATCACTGGGGAATTTGCTCAAACTATGAGGAATTCCATAGCAAAAGTGAGAGGGTTGTGCATTCAATTTAATGAAGACAAAATTTATAGGGTGACAAGGTTACCATTGGCGGTAGAAAATTGGTTTGAGCGGAGATTGTCTACCACTGTAGAAGAGAAGTTTTGGAGGCAGGGGAAACTGTGCAGGGTTCTGATAAAGGAGTTTAGAGAAAATTCCTTCTTTTGTTATGGGATGAAGTATCTTGATGGGGGGGAAAGTATTTAACATGTGAAGTATGGTTTTTTATAATTTTTGGCTACCGTTTTAAATTGTTAACTCATCTCCAGCATAGGATATACATAATTTTTCAGTATTTCTTTCTACAAACATTGCTATTGATGAGTACCAAAGTTAGGGATATCTAGAACCCTAAAACCATCTTGATTAACCACAGGTTGATTAAGTTGTTAGTTTTTTATTCTCTATAATGAGAAAGACAAACTATGGATGGTATGCTAGGAATTTCACCCTCATCGACACCAGATACATGAAAATTGCCTAAACAAGGTGTCAAACAACGATGTTCTTCAAGGTTAGTTGTAGAAACAAAATCTCCCATTCAAGCTGGTAGCAAGGCATTCAAGTTGTATTTTAGATACTAACCAGTTTATTCAAGCATACTCCATTGTTGGAGAAGAATATTGAAATCTAATATGTGAATTCTATCAGCATTACCTTATGTTTCCTACGTGTGTTGAATGGGACCCTAATCCTATTGTGGGAGATGTGTAGCTCTGAGCCTTCAAATATTTCACAAAGAATAAGGTTGAATGGGATCTTGCATATGCCACTTGGGAATTTGCATAATAAAATGAATATTTGTGGGTAAGAGGAAGTCCACAACCTGGCAAGTTAATATTTGGAAAGGATGAAATATGTAAACATAAAGATTTTGTTTCTTCTTTCCAACAAACTCGGGCCTTATCAATTTCTTCCTGTGATAAATAGATATACTTATACATAGTGAAGGCTCTCATAGCTTCCAAAAGAAAAGATGAATTTTTGGATGATGCATAGAGAAGAAGAGACCCTCTTACATATAACAAGTTTGGCATTGCATTGGATAGGGTATAGAGATACATTGATTATATGTGAGCACACTGAACTCAATGCTTTGGCCTGAGATTCAACTTTTGTATTATGTGGAACCCATTGAATTCAATGAAAGAAGAATAATAATTTTGAGCCGACATGGGTACAAAACTGGGCTATTATGAGGAGTATGCGTTGGGCCATCCATATTTCAACTAGAGTCGGATTTAGTTTAACTTTTTTATCACCTAAGCCCTCTGATCCATGTGAGTGACTTAATCGTAGGGGGACATGCAATAAAACCAAGTTGGGGGAGATGTTGAGCCTCAAAAATTCCATATTTGGATCACCTTCTACAGGTTATGGATTTAATATATTGGACAAGATCATCTTCTACAGGTTATGCAATCTCATCTTTAATATATTGGACAAGATCATCCTATTCAAGAATGAGGCCAATTTTGTTATTTCCATGCCCAGATATTTTCTATACCCTCTAGCTTGTCTTCAAGCTTAGTGCTTGGATCCATCTTCTCTAGGGCAAGTATAATTTTAGGAGCGAAATTTAGCCCATGGGTTATTTTTCCATGTTTTTTTCCCAAAAAAGATTCGCCAATTTGCATTTTTTGAAGCCCCATTTTGCCCAATTTTGATGGGGTAAACGTTTTTAACTCTAAAAATCACCAAAATATTATATAAACTATATAAAATCCTTAGAAATTGAAATAATTTTAGAAAAATATAGCCAAATATTTTATAGTTGACATTTTGAGAATTGGTAAGATTCACCAAGGTTTATGCACTTTTAAATAAGTATGGGTCCTTAAAATTATCCCCAGACTGAACCATCGGCTTCGAATAAGTGAGTAATAAGTAAATGGATAGTTTTAACTTTTAATGATGCTTGTAATTTGTTTCATTAGTTGATCCATCTGCCTAAAACATATTAACATTTCCATACAAATATTCAAAGGCAAAGGAGATCCAAAATGATTCAAGAGCCTGTGGTTGATAACTTTGCTTGAATCCTTCCCCAACCAGTGCCTTGATGGTAAAAATAAAGTGCTCAAATATTATATGTGGGTGTAGCATAAATTTTGAAATTTCAATTCACAATGCTTTTGTTTCTTCTACTGATATGCAGGACTATACTGAGGATGAAGACGAGGATGCATTTCAGAAATTTAAAGCAAGAGATCATAAAAAAAGTTTTGCACGATTTAAATTGAATTGGAATTTTGAAAAAGTCTGTGGATGTTTCAATAATCAATTTGTAACTTATGTTGTGGCGCAGTACACAGCCTCATATCAACTTCAATGGGAAACACTCTCTTAAGCACGAATTTACTGAAATGGAATGGACATATAATATGCCTGTAGGGTTTATTTAAAGGCGCTTATTTTAACCCCAGCAAATAGAAACACTTCCGTACTCACTCCTTTCCTTCGAAAAGTAAACACACTCGTTTCGTGATCAATGTTTTGCTCGTTGAACTATAAATTCTTCGCAATGACGAAAAGTAATGCATGGAGAACTGTTTTTCCATTGTTCCCGCCCCCCAGGCAGAATTAGTTCGATTTTGCATCTGGCTGGGCTTGAGCTTAGTAACATTAATGATGAAAACTACAACTCAGATCATGGACTTTATGAATAAAAGATCTGAACGCTTCCCATGTTATCATATTGTTCCACCTCCTTACCTTAATGGTGGGGTATTCTTATCTGAAGAGTTTAAAAACGCAAGCATTAGATATTAGTGTGGACGGACGGAGTAAGAAATTATAGGGAGGTTATAGAGACGAAATCCGGCTTGCTTTCTTTGTTGCGGTTCGACCCCGTACGTAACTTACTTAGCACACCCCCATTCCCTAGATAAACACAACTCGTTGAATCTATGTTAGTTAGGGTTGTTGGGACATATTTTAATACCTTTTCATTTAGCCTTTTGCTTTTGTCAAAACCTTATTGAACTATGTCCTTTCTATAAGTTTCACTAAGTTTTCCATTGGTTCATAAGATATTCTTAGTTACATATGAGCATATTGATTTAGCTATGTAGTCACCAAGAGATTAATAGCTATACTACATATATACTTTTAACTTGTTCCTTTTAATAAGTAGTTTAATCTTAATAATTAGATGCAGTGCAAATGGGAATAATACAATGGGAGGAGGAATAAGCCACACATATATCAATATTGAAATACATGTCAAAATATTCAGAAGCTGTAATAGGTCATCTCATCTCATATCGGAATCTAATCATCTCATACCATTAAATATCATATGTATTAAGTAATGATAAAACTAAACCAAATCAAGGTTTATATCACATTAGCTAAAGGTGTATTTTTCAATTGACTAATCATTCTTATCACAAAAATGACTTTAGATAAAAATACACATTAGTTAATAAACTAAAATTAGAAGAGGGAACTACACCTTTCAACAAAGGGAACTACACCTTTCAACACTTCATTTATCTCAATTATTCTTTACAACCCTCAAGTTTATTCCTTCAACATACATCTATGAAGTTTGTCCCTTGAACATTGCTAATCAGAGGGATCATAAAATTAAGAAAATCCACAAATGCTTCATATCTTATATTTTCTAAATTGTATGTAAAGCTAGTTACCTCATTCAATTAATTGAAGCTTAATGTACTTTAGTGGGGTCAAAAAATATTATCAGGCATTTGCATTTGAAAATAAATTGGTAAAAGTTATCAATGGTAGTCTCTATGGTAGTGCTTTTAGTATGAGTATTACTAATGAAAGTATTAAAATAGATTTAGTTATATATTATGGTAGTGCTTCTAGTATGAGTAGTACTAATGAAAGTATTAAAAGAGATTTAGTTATATATTCTCATATACAGGTTAACTATTAAAGCATAAAGGTCATCTCTTCATTGGCATAGGAAACATTAAGGAGGAAATAGATAGGTATAATCTATGTATGTAGTTTTCGACCAAGTGGGAGGAAAAACAATATTTAAGTAGAATGCATAATTATAACCAAGTGAGTTATTATTGGCTTTCAATACATTGTTTGTATTGGTGGTGATTAGGCCTTTAGGGAATAAATATCGAGAAGATAATCAAATTAGCAATATGGTGATCTTTAATTTACATATATGAAGTTTAAGGGAAATACAAATAAGAGAAAATTGAAGTACTAGATGGATTTTATAAGTCATATCAAAGGAATAAGCAATTGTGGCAAGGAAAAAAGCATAGGCCTAATGTATTATAGGAAAAAGGTGGGTGGAACAAAATGATATGTTATATTCATTTTGATGTTGATTTCAATGAGTTTAACTGACTCATATAAAATGGTCATTTGTTTAGGGGGTAGGCTTTAATTTGTTTTTTATTTTTTTATTACATAGTTTAGGGGGGTTAGGGGGGCTGTTTAGAAAGGAGCACTTTGGGCATCTTGCAGACATAGAAGGCCCAATGGAAGAGGACATCGATGTCCCTGAAGAAATCCAAGCTCCAGAAAAATCCAATTTTGATGAAGAATTTGGCCTGCATGATATTGTTGATTAATTTCATGTCTTGAAGAAAATGTTAAATTTGACAATTTTTGGATAAGATATATTAGTAATGTTTTGACTTTCAGACTTTATTTTAGAAATAAAAATTTCTATATATAATATTTTTAATATGTTTTTTACAAATATATGGTATAGTTTTTCTTGAATTTATGTGAATTGTCACTTTTCGGAAAATAATATGAAATAGTATCATTTTTATACAAAAAAACTCTAAAAATTAATTGAAAATGGTTTTAAATGTCTTTATTTTCTGGAATTTTTTACAATTTTGTCAATAAAAATGTCTTATTTTATAGAAAAAATTGCAAAATGTATATGTTTTTTATTATAAATTGCTTATAAATGTATGTTATTTTGTTAAATTTCTAAAACCACACTTGAAAATAGAAATTAAATATATTTTACGACAAAGATAATTCAAAGGCCCAAAAAAATGCCTCAAAATGAAAATGTGTGATACTGGTATCAACCCTTTTTGAAATGGAGGTAAAAATAGCTACTAAAATTAGGAGAGAGAAAAACGAGAACTGTGTCGAGTTCTCGTTTTATAGAATAAGTGGTTTTTATCTTCCACTTGACTTTTTCACTAACTATGTCGGCGCCAACAAACTTAACTGGGCCGACTTACCTAGGAAGACTCAAAACAATATAATATTACTTTCTGGAGGGTTCTATCGACCCGAATTACAAAGCAGGTTTTATCTCATGACTCTATGATGACCAAATACAATAATGACATCCCGACGGAGGAATAAAACATCTCCGAATAAATAATAATAAAATACAATATAATATTCTTCAAAGTTACAATATTTCAACACACCCATGGATACCAACTTAAAGTTATTATCTGATACTTCGTCAGAATTAATAAGATGTGACTCTATACAGGCAGATGATTGGGTCATTGATGTATCTGACAAATACTAGGACAGATATATGCTTTGTTGTGAACACCATGAGTCAGTATCTGGTTGAGCCCAGACATGTTCACATTGTAGCTACAAAGAATGTGATGAGGTACCTAAAAGGTACAATAGACTATGGTCTCAGTTATACTAGCGATCATGACTTCAGATTGTTTGGTTATACAAATTCAAATTGGGCAGGAAGTGTCTCAGACAGGAAAAGCACTTCAGGAGGATGTTACAGTCTGGGTTCAGCCATGATCTCATGGCTAAGCAAGAAGCAATCCAGTGTTTCTCTCAGCATTGCAGAAGCAAAGTATATTGCAGCTTGTTCTGCTAGTTGTGAAGTTATATGGCTTCGAAAGTTGTTATCAGGTCTATTTGATCTGGAGTTAGATACCACAGTGATTCTATGTGATAACCAAAGTTGTATTAAGATGACAGAGAACCCTGTGATAAGTCAAAACACATACAAATACGGTATTTCTACATTCGTGATATGGTATAGAAGGGATCTATAAATCTCCAATATGTGAGAACGGAAGAGCATGTTGCAAATGTGTTGACTAAGCCTCTATCTCCTGTGAAGTTTGAGCACTTCCATGACAATCATGGAGTAGTCCGTAAGGGCTTCCCTCTAAATGGGGAGTAGTGTTGATGATATTGTGGTGCAGTGGGATTGATCATCCCTAGACAGTGATCCCGTAATTCTGAAATGAAAGATAGTCTTAAATTTTGATCTTGAGTTGTGGTGGGATTGATCATCCCTAGACAGTGATCCTGTAATTCTGAAAGGAAGGATAGTCTTAAATGTTGATCGTTAGATTGAATCCCTACTTCTGAAAGGAAGGATTCTCTAAGAGTGTTGGACTGAATACCGAGTTCCGAAAGGAAGGATTGTCCATGATCCCTAGTTCCGAAAGGAAGGATCACTAGTGGTGTTGGACTAAATCCCTAGTTCTGAAAGGAAGGATTGTCCATGATCCCTAGTTCTAAAAGGAAGGATAACCAGTGTTGTTGGAATGAATCCATGGTTCCGAAAGGAAGGATTTTCCATGATCCCAGTTCTGAAAGGAAGGATCACCAGAGTTATTGGACTAAATCCAATGTTCAGAAAGGAAGGATTGGCCATGATCCCAGTTCCGAAAGGAAGGATCACCAGATTTGTTGGACTGAATCCTTAGTTCCAAAAGGAAGGATTGTCCATGATCCCAGTTTCGAAAGGAAGGATCAATCACAAAGATGTAAAACAATTTGGAGTAAAAACTGTACAAGAGAGATGCATCAGTGCTCTATAATCCAGAATGGTAGAATCACAATACAATACTGTCACAATGAGTGAGCAATTACAATTAGCCAAGGAGATCATTCAAATATACTGCATGGTGTAGCTTGGCTCCAACTAGGAGTCCTCATCATCAATCAGTGGTCATCAATGCACAAGTCACTGTTAGACAGGTGTCAAACTGAGTCTAACTGAGTGTCACTGAGTGTAATAAGTGTAACTGATGGTAAGGGGCACTAATGTAGGGATGGAGGCTCAGTGGAGGGAGCATGAGGATTTAACTACACTCAGAATAGGTAGTCAGGTCTCATCGGAGGTCAATCAGAGTGATAACAGTAGTTATGGGTCAATCGAAGTGATAACTGAAGTGAACTTGAGAAAAGGATCCCTTCTACAGTGGAAGGTGAGAAGTGGGAACCTCCCTGACTAGGAGGGATAAATCTGAGTGGAAAGTAGATCCTGAGTGCTAGAAGACTAGGGACTAGGTGCTGGAGGCATCAAACTGGTGACTGGGCAGCATGCGGGTGCATGCAATGCATGCAGAATGCATGCAAAGTACATAACTGAATGATGAGATATCCTAACATAGGAGAGGTCGGCCTAGTCAATTAAAGTGAGGTCTACCTAGATGGGATGAAAGTCAACTAAAAGGTAAAGTATAAATAGAGAGTGAGTTCCTCTCATTTGTACCATCACTCACTTGTGCAATTCGCATTAGAGGAGAGAGAGAGAGAGAGAGAGAGAGATCTGCGAAGGAGGGGGAGGATTGTCTTGGCTCTAGAGTTTGGGTTTGTCTCTCTTATTTGTGAGACCTATTTTGGACATTGTACTTTGATAATCTATATTGAGGAAGTTCTTGCTGGGTTTTCTTCCCCTTGAGGGTTTCCCAGGGTATATTGTTTTGTGCTTTGTGATTGTGTATCTTTGAGAGATCCTTATTATGCTTCTATTGTGAATAATGTATTGAATTCGAATGAAATTGGAATCTAGTCTATAGTAGCATATAATCTTAATAGAAGGATGATGAGGAGATATGAAATCTCAATGATGAACTGATGACCACCCAAGATTATTTGAGAAGAACCCAAAGTTCCCTCTTAGAATCCAAGATCCAGATATAGCAAATTCATAAAAAGTTGAAAAGATCACTCATACCAGTCATCATGTCTCCTATGGTTGGTTGTATTCATATTTCTATGGAGGAACCTCATGAGATGGTGGTTCATGAGGTACATGCTGACATACATGTGCTTGAGGAAATTTTAGATGCAGATGAAGAGTTCCAAGCACATGCAGTTTCCCAGAATGAAACTGAGCTTCTTCCTGGAGTGAGCCATTCCTCCATTGAGGAATCATAAGAGCTCATGTTTGGTGGACCAGCCTTTGATGGATTTGATGCATCCATTATTTTGGTGGATGAGGTTTGCAGAGACAATATTTTGGTCCATATTCCCACATCAGAACCTTTTACTTTTCCATGACATTTAAGGATGAATTTTGGGTCAAGAATTTATTTTTGATGTTTCCTGAAGAGGATCATAAGGCTCCCACATTCACTTCAGCTTACTTAATGGCAGCACCATTCCCTACCCAGCAGTTGCAGAGGCATCTCATGCCTATATTTGATGCCACATCACATAAAGATACAGGTGGTTCCCATTTGACTTTATTAAGTGGACACAAGATGGTTGCAAGCATCCTTTGACCAGTAGCAAAGAGTTGAGCCATTGGAAATTTTCACATGGGGAAGCATCTTGCTTTCCATTTGGACCATTGGGTTGGAGTGTCTCTTCTTTTCCTATTTGGGAGAAAAGACACATGAGTAATATTCCTGCTTGTCACAATGGAGAGTCCTTTGATACATTTTACACCTTTGGTGAGGAGCATGGGAATCCATGGAATGTTGGTGATTCCTACCGTTTTGGTGATTTGACATGGGACCCTTACCCTTGTCATTGGAACAACAATGTTTTGATTCTTGGTACTTGTGTTCATTGGGCACATGGAGTAAAATCTGATTTGCATGAGCTTGGATATTTTGGAGTTAATCAAGATGAAGGCCAAGCATCTGTCCATTTCCAAAAAGATTATAAGTTGCCTCATGGATAAATTTGCATATTTTTGGAGAAGGAACATGAATTCCTCTCAGTTGAACCAACCACAACATTGATGGATAATTGCTTCCAAGCGTTGGGTCACTTTCCTTCACCCCACATACATATGGCAACCAACACACATAGGGATGAAGTTTGGACAAAAGGATTTTTCCTATGGGTGCCACATGAGGAGAAGGAGGCTCCCACATATTCCATTAATGACTTCAAGTTCAAGCCATGTGGCTTGACAAGTGCACCATTCCCTTTCCAACCTGATGAGTAGCATCAGAGACATCTATCTAATGTCTCCATCATGCATAATATTGCATTCAGTTGGAGTGTTTGTTCATTCATTTGTTGGGTGAATGGATACATATTGGAGCTAAGCACCCACAAGGGTGAGTTTTCTTCCTACATCAGTGGAGAGTTGAATGACACATCATACCTTTTTTCCAATAAGTTGCATGGGAATCTATGGTTTCAGGATGATGCCTTGAAGACATGGGATTGTCACCTATGTCAATTTGCTAGCAGAGATATGATTCTATGTGTTGGTTTGCACATGGAGAAGAAGGAGTTCCATACTTGGTTGGAGGGACTCTTTGAGGTTCAGTTTTGCATTGGAATTGATAAAATTCCAGTATGGTGGAGTGAACTAAACATCCTCCATGGTGATATATTCTTCATGCTAATCTTGATGTTTGGAAGAATGCATCTAAGACAGTGGGACCCTGGAATTATTTGGAATGAAATTTGTCCACAAGTCATTATGACACTGGGATACATGCAGCAGAAACAGTGGGATCCAAGCATTCTTCTTAGCTATCTTAGTTGGGTTGAAATTTTTTTTTAAAAGGAGCTAGTCATTGTTAGAATGACTATAATCAGAGTGGAGCAGCAGAAACATGGTGGACTTTTGGCTAGAGTGGAAGTTGGTTTCTTGATTGAGGACAAGAAATCTTGGGAGGGGAGGACTGTCATGTCCCCAATTTTGGCTCATTTAGTTCCCATGGGTAAAGGGGACAAAATAACCCCTAACGAGATAAATTTATTTCATTTTTGTATGCTTAGAATAAAAATTATCCTAAGTCTACTATAGACAATAATTTTATTAATTTTAATTATTTTTATAAATAAAGATTCCTAAATTTTGAGCAAGTGGTCCAAGAGGGTGCCCTCATGAGGATAAGGTTGCTAAAATGGAACTAGAGGAAAGAAAATAGCAAAAGATGAAAAGTAGGAAAAGTGTAAGAAGTTGCCAAAAGAAGAAAATTGGAAACATCCAGAAAAGCCAAGGGAGGGCGCAATTTCCAAAAGCAGGTCAGTTAACAAATCAGGAAACATCCCAAAGGGTGTAGTTTCCAAATTAGAGGCCAGTTTACAAAGCAGGTAACTATTTTACAAAGCAGGAAACATCTCAAGTCAAGGAGGGCACAGTTTCTAAAAGGATGAAAAGATGTAAGAGAGGAAAAGCAGGAAAGCTTATCCACTCAAGGAAGGCGAATTTGGAAGGGCTCTCACAGGTCACCAAGCACATCAACTTACTTAGAATATCATCAGAAAGTTTATAAAAGAATCCAAGAAACTCCTTTTCACAACTTTTGATCATTATTGAATTTGGGTGTAAGCACTTTAGCTTACCAAGGCAAGGAGATGTGTCGTAGCCAACCAATGGGAGATGCGACCCATTCCTTCTCTTCAATTCTTCTTCTATGATATTATTCCTTCTCTTGCAGCCATGAAATGTTGATCTACTATTCTGCATCAACCTATTATTGAATAATCTAATCATCCAGAGAGTGATACTCAATCACAGTTCCATTGGAGAGAGTTTTGAAAGAGTTCATCCGAAGGAAGTAATCCATTTCATTGAAGGCGCCTAGTGAAGATTAGGAGTTCGAGTGAACCCATAATATACAGATATCATCTATCATTTCATACACATACCAAATCCAGTTCAGAACCTCATCTTCTCCTCCTCTCATTCTCATTCTCTCAAGTTATTTAAGATTTTCTACCATTGGATAACCCTTGAAGTTCTAATGGTTGGAAGTCCTTTTATGTTATGTTCAAGAGCCTCAAATTAGAATTGATCATTTTAATAAATCCATTTCATAAAACTCACATAATCCATAAGTTAATTTTGTAAGCACTAGAGGCAATTTGGATCAAGCAATCTGAAGACTAGCTCTTTATGCATTTTTTATTGACTAGTTTTACCATTTCTGTAATTTAGAGCTATGCATGAGTCATTTTTCTGATATAATGGTTATTTGAGAATCATGAGACACTAATGAAGCACCCGCAACCATTTTCCTGATGATTCAAATATATATAATCATGTTTGGAAAGGTTTGGAAATCCACTAGTTGAGTATTCCAACTTAGCACCCTTGTCTCTTTTGCTCCCAAACTCACCCAGAAACTCCCAAATTCTCAGAATATTTTATCCACTTCCTGATTAGAGGGTTAAGGACTAATATCCATCATTTTATTACATTCAGGTGTAAGCACTAAGTTTAGTTTGAATATGTTGGTGTGCCCAGGAAGCATTGTAGTAGACTTCATCCTGGTTGATGTTATAAACATAAATGGCCCCAGCACTTTGTGCATAGGACTCAGAGCTAGCCCTATTTTTGACATGTTTTCTGCTTCACACATTCTCGTACATTTTTCAGATCCTAAAAATCTCAAATTCATAACCCAAGAGGAATCTGCTTGTGCCCTAAACTAGCCCTTTTCCACTAGTTCTGTTAACTAGACTTCGCCAGTGAAAACGTTGTACTGTGAGTTTTAATTTTTGAGATAATATCAGCTAATCATAGATCAGGCATATTACAGCATGTATTATCACATATAACATGGACATGGTTGTGGGACATCAAGCCAAGTCATCCACAATACTTTGATTGTGGGCAATTTCATATGGGGGTTATTAGGGGTACGCTGAAGTGGAACCTTGGGAATTCACGGGATTGCTTCAGAACTTGGGAGCGGTATTTGAAGAGGGCCCCCAAAAGGGATAGGTATGTATTCCACTTGGGGATCTTCAGGCCTATCATAACCTTTGGCTCAAGTCTGAAGATTAAGATCCAACATGTAGACATTTTGGAAAGAGCCATCACTAGAAGGGTGAGGATCTTGTTGTTGTGTGACAACCCATTGATTTGGAAAGGGATATTGTAATACAACTATTTGAGGTTGGGGAGGGTTTGGGTCCTGAGGGGGGTTTGTCACCGTCTTCGTCTTGGTCTCCACTAACTATTGGAAGGCGGGGATAAGAGGGAAGTGATGGGTATAATGACCATATTGACCGCAAATTGAGTAGCAATAATTGGTCCTCAAGTTAGCATTCTTCCCTTTTTTGGGGGGTTTATTAGTCCCTGCATTTTGATTACCCGAATTCTAGTTTTGTTGGGGAGCAGGGTTTATCCCTTGCCCCGGTTGTTGGTTTTGTTTGTTCTTCCCTTTCTTACTCCCCTAAGTCTTTGGTTTTTGTGGATTTTCCGTGTTCAACTTCTCGAACTATTGAGCTTGTTGAGCAAAGGAAGGTTGAACCAAGTTCACCCCCATGTGAGGTGTGGGTTACAAACCAATCGGTCATGGAAATGGATAGTAAGGGTTATATCTTGAGAATGGGATAAATGTGGTTTTTTATCCATACGATGTGGACGTAGGAATAGCTTGTGCCATTTGCGGTGTAGGAACCGTTGTCGTTTGGATAACATTTGGATAAGTAGGACTATAGGGTCCATACTGTAAATGACCAACTAGTGGGGTTGGTACCAAAGGAGGGGGTATTGATGCAGGTGGCATGGATGGGTATTGTGGAGCCATAATAAATGGCATCGAAGTGGTAGGAGGAACCTTTCCTAAGTGGGAAATGGACCCAATAATCCCATCCTCCGAATGTGACGAGCCCGCATGTGTAGGATCCAATGACCGATGTCGAGGGGCATCAAGGAGGATAGTGTAAAGGTAGTCAAATTGTGCATATATGAGATCAAAATGTTGGACTTTCATAATAGCCTCTTTCTCTCTTTGTGGCATGGAGGTGGAGAAATATTTAGCTATGGCTGGTTGAGGTGATTTGATGAACCAATCCAACAAGAAGGGTGGTTTTATTTCAATTTTATACAATGCCCAACATCAATGCCACTCATGAATGTGGTCCGTGATGTGGGTGGATTTATTTTTTCGAAACTCTGTGAGAATTTTGAGACCGAGGTCATGGTGAATCAAAATTTGGAAGTAAGTGAGAAATGCGGTGGCCAATGTCGCAAAGGTTGCATGGGCTGACATCAGTAGGTTTGCATACCATTTGGTTGTCGTTCTGGTGAGGGTACTCTGAAAGAGGTGAAGCCTCACATAATCTTCCACTATGTTGTTATAATAACACCATAGATGGAAGGACATGACATGGTTGGCGGGATCATATCCTTTCTTCCCTTCAAATTTTGGGATATCGGAAGGAATTTTATCTAGAATAGCTGTCCATGTTGGATCATGTGCAATAGGGTCATTGATCAGTTTGGCCAAATCAAGGAGATTTAGACTATCCATGAAAGGTAGGGTTGGGGTATTTGGTCCTACCATTGTATGCTAAGTATGGTTTCAACTTGGGGGAGACCGACGTGGTGTTGAAAACAACGAGTGACATCCTACGAGAGAGGATGGATCAAAGGGATCCAAAGGGTCTCCTAGAGGAGAATCCAAAGGGGTGTCTCTTCCAAAGGGAGGAGGTGTAAATGTATCTCTATTCTCAATAAGGGGAGAAAATGAAGGTGATCCTCTTCTGGTAGTGGAGGAGGTGGAAGGATTGACACTTTCTTCAAGAGGAAGAGAATGTCCCGAGAAAGGAGTGGCCTTGCCTATATGATCCTATCAATATGGCCTGGGAGTGGCCCCTACTAGAGTATCTTCCACGTGAACCACGTGGAGATGGTGTAAAAACACCCCTCGAGAGAGGAGAGGCCTTGTAGTGTTCGGGTCTGCATCAGAGGGTTGTTTTATTTCTCAATAATGAAGGATTTTGTGTCAAGTGAGAGTGATGGTGGAATTTAAGCACAATTGAGCAAATGAAAACATATGCCAACCACAACAGATGCAATATGGTGCAATAAGTGAGTGATATGTGCAAAATTTGGTTTTAGTGCAAGTGTTCCCACATGTAGGTTCTTTTTATTTACGATTTTAGTGAACTTATATTTAAAAAGAAAATAAATATAAATTCCATAAAAATACCTAACATCCTTCCTCTCAAATGTAACTGGGCCTCCCAAAAGCACAATTGATGGTGATGATGGTATCCACACACAAATCGACTAGTGGAGGTAACAAAGAGCTAGTTCTACCGGCAATGGGGTAAATTTTCCAATCAAGAATATTTGGAAACAACTACCAATGGAAATAGCTAACTTCGGGAGTTAATTGCACCCACAATTGCTCCTTGGTGATTCCCTAAGTTTGGCCACTAAGATACCTTGCTTCAAGTGTGGATCAGTGGCTCAGCCTGCACCGTATAGTGTCGTCCCCCTACAACGAGACGAGTGACTCATAGGGGAGAGTAGGGCAGCTATACCTTGGCTTTCACTTCCTTGGTCATGACGCACTTCTAATCTGGGTTTTCTTTGAACACTTTCTTATAGCATGATTTTTAAAGTGCCCTATAATTCAACAATGCTATGTTTAAGAATATCGCTAATGAAACTAGATTGGTGGCCATTAATGGTTTCCTAGCCCAATCAATCCTACCTAACTAAAATGTTGTTTTTGACCTCTTGTGGAGGATTTTAGTTGGTTGGAAATTATAAGATTGATTTTAAGGGGTTTGAATTTCACTTAGGGAGTGTAAGAGAGGTATTTCACAATTCCTACCTTTTTTATTCACCCAGCTCATAATAAGTGCGAGTTGAAGAGCATACATGGATTGGAAAAGTATTTAGGTCTCTTAGTGTGTGCTAGTGGTGCAAACACATGTGATGACAGCAAATCGATTGTCAGAAAATTAACTAGAAGAGTATAAAGTATATGCAAATGTAGATATACTTTTAACTCTAAAAGATGCTTTAGGTGCTTTGCAAATAAAAAATGCTAACTAATAAAAAGTGTGCAATGGAGGTATTTTACACTTTTCACCATTTTATGATTCACCGAGATCATAAGAAGTGTTAGGTGAAGAGCATACTTAGGGGCGCACAATTCTTTAGGTCCTTGCTTGTGTGCAAAAAGTGGATTCTACACTAGCTTTGATCTAAACACATGCCAATTGAGCATGAACTCTTTACTCCCTAATATTGTTCTATGTGGACTAATTACTAAAAAAGTAAGTAATTATTGCAAATTAGCTTAATTTGAGTTCATTAGTGAGTAGAAATGGGGTTGCAAGATTGTTGCATGTAGATAAAAATCAAATCAAATGACTATAGCATAGGCAAAAAATACTCTTTCACATGGTAGCGTGGAAAATAAAAAAAATAGACATGATGTAGTGTGGGAAGAACCTAGACAAGGTGTGGGGGTCAAACTAAGGAATGTTTCATGGGTCATGAACTATTTACCTGCATGAGTAGCGCGACTATCGAAGGATTTTTTGTGCGAGTAGCACAGCCAAGAGGCTAGGATACGGGCTATTGTGTAAAAATTAAGTATGGCCAATAGGGGGGGGATTCTGGAATAGGAGGTGGTAAGCCTACTTTCCTACAAATGATAAACACCCAAAATTAACCACTCAGCATAAAAAAAACCTAGTTTAAAAGAAATAAAAAAAAATAGTGGAGTCACCATTAGAACTGTTGTGGAAAATATTGCACAAGTGTGCATCCATCGAATTGGTAAGCGGATAGGCCTTGTAGAATGCAGCAAGGCCTCAGTCCTTGGAGCCACTGTGTAGTGATTGGTTGTCCTCCAAATGATCCTGCAAGAAATTATTAGTAGAATTCAAATAAAATAAATAAAATTTAAACAAAATACAACAAAAGGAAATGGGGAGAGAATGCAAACTCCAACAACAACCAAATGTATGAAAAAACACTTTGTATTGCCCAATGGTTAAGCTGTACAACACCTAGGAGGTGTGGGATTCAAGGGAAGCCAACAATATCCCTTAGGGAGGTCCTTCTTGTCCAAACTATATGCTAAGTGGATGGTAGAACAATGGAAAGAAACTCTTTCCCCTTGGAGGAAGGTGACAAGGGAGCTTAGGAATGCTTACAAAGGTAGGAAGAGGTGGGATATGAGGAAGCTCCAACACAAATCCAGGAGCATAACTTTTCTCTTATTTCTCTCTACAAAATGCATGTCAATGGATTCCTTTTATAGGAAAAGAGGTGGCCAACAAACAACTAGATCCAAATGTGAAATCATACACCCCATGAACTAGTTCCAAGGTACACCAAGGGGGATATTTAATTCCACTAAGTATGTGAGGAGACAAATTCGGATTGTTGGAGATGATGGATCCTTCAATGCATCGTAGGAAGTAGGTGCTCCCATCGTTTTGACAGTATCATGACTATTGAAGGAAAATTCGTGCGAGTATTGCATGGGAACTGAACTAATAACATGCGCTATAGCGCGGGTTAACAACAGGTTCAATCATGTGACCTCTTCTTTTGACTAGTCTTGGGTAGTTTTGGACTCATGTTTCCTTTTGGATTTGTTGAGAATGCCTTTGGTGAACTACATTCTTTATGTTGATGATCCCTTACTGCAAGAATCACTGAAATGTCACATATGTGCGAGATTTAGGTGTTAACACCATCTTCACATGTGAAATGTCATATTTCTCCACCTGAGCATCAACCTAAGGAATCAAGAATTCATGAGGTTAATTTGCAGCATGTTGGTCAATATTGAGAAGAGGGTCGAATTAATAAGGATCATGTGTATAATGATCATAAGGATTCGTGTCATGCCCAGAACCTGACAAGCTTCTAATTGGGAGTATTACAGGGAAAAAGGAATCAAGGTTCCTCTCTCGTGTTAAACCTAAACGATTTTCTCTGCCTGTTGATAATACAATAATCGACGTTGATGAAATTCAACATTCACTACTTCTGACAAAATCTGAAGAACAGAAACCTCATGTCGATCCTCAGTCTAGTCATGATTTTGATTTACCTCCAGGTTTACAGTCCACTCCACACATTCAGTTCGCATTGGGTAGATTTAAGTCCTTCTATGACCGGTTGGAAAACATACTTGATGTAGATGATTCTCATCAAAAAATTTCTCCCACGAAATGTAGATGATGTCATTATCTTATGACTTATTACATTGTCGAGAATGATGCCCTAAATAAGCAAGTTCAGTCTTATAAAGATAAAATTCATAAATTGGTAAAGAGCATAAATTTCCTCATCCAACATCATCAAGTTCAAATTGACCAACTCAAACAGGAACTTTCCATGGTTTGTGATCATTCTACTATTCACACACCAGGGGTTAATATTTATCTTGCATCTAGCCATTCAAATCCTCCATGAATTAATAAATGAGTTTTGAGATTCTGTCTTTTTGCATAGTATATAGTTTTGTAAGGTAAATCGTTGTTTATTTCGTTTAAATTTAGTTTGTTGAATTTTTTTATTTTCATTTAATTTTGCAGCCATTTCTTAATATTTAAATGGTAAATGATAATTATTTTTATGTTTGACTCGGTTGTTGGTCATGTTGATCTATATGTATTCGAAGGATGGAGTCTTATATCTTGTTTTCTAGAAGAAGTTTACATGTCAAGCGATGAAGGAGATCAAAAGCGCAAGATATGTAAGAAGACAATCGACCCCTTGATTCTCACCCAATCAAGTCATGAAGCTATTTTGAATCTATGTGATTAAAATGGATTTCGATCCTGTTGTCATATCTATTTTTGGTTAAAGTGTTGAACAATTGTTCTATTTTTATTGAAAGATTATATCTTTTTAAATTATCCTCCCATACATTTTATGACTCTAAATAATCCCTAAGGACTTTAAAGAGGATGATCGAGGTGATGGAGGGGGTTTCATTTTTGGGAATTGGTGTACACATTATTTTTTGAAATATAATACAGATCTATTTTCCGCATAAGTTCTGGATGTGTTTGTAAGGGAATGTCTTCTATTACAGGTATATCTTAAGTTTATGCAGATCTGTAATTGTTGATGATATTTCTCGGTTTTGTAATCGAAATTGTGACTGATTTTTTTCATTTTGATTATGAATTTATAGTACTACTTGATCTTGAATTGTCATTCAAGCTAGGGTGGTAACTGTATACTTTAATAGTTTACATTGATCTTTAATTCTTTTAAGATTTGTTCTTTTGGCAGAAAGACAAAAGAGCTATTTGATATTCTGCTATAGATTACCATCTTGCAGATACTAAACATATTTCTAATAATTTCTAATAAATTGTTTTTTATTTGATGTAAACCCACTTGTATCTTTATTCTTTGAAAATGGACTGATATCAGTTTTTGTCCATATGTCTTTTTTAATTTGATAAGATTTTCTTTGAGTAAGAAGTAGACTTTATTCCTCTTCTTTTAAAGAGAATTTGAAGGTTGTGCATTACTCTCCTTTGATAGAATGTCTTCGTCATTATTGAGAAATTGTTATAATATGATTATAAATCAGACCTATTGATTATTCCTTAAATACTTGGCCAAGTAGTAGATGTGTGAAATAGATTAATTGGTTTTTTTATCTTATTAATTTTTAGTGTTTGTTTAGATTAGCTAGAAAATTCCTTAGTTTAGTTAAATTTGGTATCTTTTGTTTAAATTTATCTCTTATTATTTTATATTTAAGCATAGGTCTTCCCCGAGACTTGCCAGGAAACTTATTCCTATAGATTTGTACACACTGTGTATATTTGTGATTAGTCTCTTTTATTTCGTTTTAGTTATCATCAGTTACAATAAGATTAGTTTTTAGTCGACCAACACAGCCATAAAACCCATTGGGTTCATCTATTTAAACAATTGGGAGTTGATAAATACCCTTGGATCGGGATGACACCCCCTTGATGACCCTAGTGCAGAATTTTCGGTCAACAAAATGGCACTAGAAGGTAGGCCATTTGCGACTTAATGGGTAAGTGTAATCAGAATAAACCTCCTCCCAATCGCTCTCCTATAGTAACTCACGGTCGTTCTAACATTCCCATTTAATCGATCCCCATGACCAACTCTCAACCTAAGCCAGTTTACACACCACTCCCACAATCCACTTGTCCTCAAAACGATCTCGTTCTCTCTACTCCCTTACCTACCGATACACAATTTCAAGAACTTATCGATATTTTGCATCAAGTTTTGGTTAAAACTCAGTCTCGCTTAGAGAGAAGCCAAGAAATACATGAAATATTAGTGAGTCATCTTCAACAAAACACATAAACTACTTCGCAACTCGACATTGATCTATTGGACATCCCATTGGTGCAATAATTTATGTGGTTACTTTTATCACACAACTTGTAGTTGTCCCTAAAGGTTATCATATCCAGGATGGTAGAGGCGTTGGACAACTAAAGAGGTGACCCAAGAGATGCCACGATTCCCAATGCAAGTTGGTGTTAAGATAACCAAGGCACTCTTCACTTTATATCAAGCCTAAGAAAGACCAAGGGGGATACCCTAGCTAACCTATGAAGGCTAGGGAACCCACTCAATACCTCCTAAGGCAATGTGAGAGACAAAATGTGAAGAGATCAAGACGGATAGATATAGATCTAGAATGGATAAGTGGACCCAAGGAGTTAGGGATTAGTTGAAGAGGCTTATGAGATGACAAATTGTTCAACCAAAAAATGATAAGGCCACTTATAGGTTATGAAAGGTATATCTAGATAGATCTAATTCCAAGTAAAGGTACCCAAGTAGGGCCCACCCTTAAAATATAGAAATGGTCCAAATGGGGACCACGAGGTAAAAAAATAAGATGAATTGGAACTAGGGGCTTTTCTATGATATGGATCTATGGATTTGAGAAGAAAGGAGCAATACCCACAAATGGGATCTAGAAAATGGCCACCTACCCAACAAGTGCGACCTCCCTTGGAGAGGCCCAATGCCTTAGATCGGGGGGGGAATGGAGTCGGATGTCCACCAAACTATAGATTGGGAATGTTAAGATGATTATTAAGGTCATTATTAAGCCCAAATTTTTTCTACATCTCCATAGATCTGAAAATTAAAAAAATACAAGGGTTTTGACTTTGAGGGTTTTTAGATCTAGAGAATAAATGGGTAGATTAGAGGAAGAAAATACATACCTCTCAAGCGTACCTGTAAAATGAATATGGATGCCAATTATGACAAGGATTACTACCCACACAGATCAAATGAAAGAAGATGTAGCTCTCTTTCTTGTGCATTTTTCCCTAGTCCACAAGTGCGTCCCTCTCTTCTTGTAAAACCAAGGAGGCAAGCTCAATTAGCATAGAAAAAATGAGGGTAGATACAAGTAAGAGACAAAATATAGAAAATGATTGGTACAAAGACAAAATCACTCCCTATTTTAACCAAAATTTGACAGAATATTTATAGGGAAATCCTCCCCACTAATGCACACTTCTCCAAATCAGCCTCTTCACTTGTAAATCAAGTTAGTGGAAAAAGATACAAGATAGCTACAAACTCCCTTCAGTGCAATGGAGAAGAATTTACAATCATCATAGCCAAACACTCATTTCCATATCCAAGCATATGCTCAAAAGATATTTCTTTATTCCGGTATCCAAGAGCCAAAAATATCTAGATGCCTTTACAATAGGGGGGCCTCTTCCTTAAATAGGAGGAGAGAGACCAAAACCCTAACCACTTTATCAATGAGTGTTTGAGATCAAAAGACAAACATAATAAAATCAACGACTAAGATGATTCGGTACAATATAACATGGATCACTCACATGAGGGTGGTGTGCACTAGTTAAAAGATGCCCTAGGGGGGTGTGCACCACATAAAAAGTGACAATAATACAAGTGTGCCATAAAATATGACTAGGACAAGTTATTAGGAGCACATGGTGGGGATAGGAGGAATTAATTTTCTTCACTAGAATCACCCCATGGCACAATAATATAACATATGACTCAATGACATGTCGAAGTGAACAAATGATCAAATCCCCGCCCCCTCAACTGAGAGAAAGATGCATCAAAACACAACCTGATGACTGTGTGGACCCTACTGAATGCTACAAACTAATATAGAAGGAGTGGGATACACCATATATGACCTCAGAGCATACCTCATTCCAAAACCTTTCCTCAATTTCCCAAATCGATTTCCTAAATGACCTTTTTATTCCATTTTTATCCCACCTGAAAATCCATCAAACTACATGAAAACAACTTCCTGGATCCTGGGCACAAAATATGACTATACCATCATGTCCAGAATGGGGGTAATATGGTAATAACAAGTGTTTGGACCACCCCCTTCCTCTGTAGCTCCCTAGGCAACGAATTGCCTGCAATCATTTGTTGGATAGGCCAACTCAACATGGCCAAACTGGTCAACTAGTGGGAAAATGCTCATATCATCTCTGGAATTTCTTGAAACTGAAATATGAGTGTTCCAATGGATCCATAAGACCCAAATCCACTAGAGATGAGTACTCATACACCTCATGGTAACCTGTAAGATCATCTGTAGCATCCACCATACCCGGACAAATAAAAATATGATGATCTGGAAATAATAATAATCAATAAAAAAACTGCATCAATCATCATCTGAAACCGGTGTCCAACATATGGAGTCATCAAAAGGTATATAAGGGACCATATATCAACATCCTATAATATAAATGTTCCACCTCATCACGGATCCCAAGGTTGACCTTGGTCAAACTTGGTTTGATCGGTCAAACTGATCAAAATATGACCCAAGCTAAAGAAGCTTGTTGCTGCAAGTGCAAATGGTTAATACATTCTCTTTAAATCATTTTCATAGCAATACTTTAAAACATTAAGCATCATTTCACTGGAAGTTAATAGATAATAGTAGGTTAATTAATAATTTAATTTCAAAAATAACCTCAAGAATATACTCATTTGTAAACATGATCAATTTGCTAGCAAAGGGTGAAGGCTAAGGATGCAAATGCTAGGCCAAGGGGGGTGACTTGAATGACTTGAAACCGTGATAATTTGGATAAGGGAAATGGTATTACACACTTAATCATGTGTTGGACAAAGAATACACAAGGAATGGCGGTGTCTCACAAATGGGTATGTTGTTTAGAGAAGTGCTTATTCAACCTTGGAAAAATGTCTACTACTAGAACCGTCGTGAACTAGGTGCTCGGCTAACCGTAACTTGAGGTTCTAGGGGACACTTATAATTAGTTTTCCCTTGCTCCATCTCAAATCATAACACGCAGGCTCAATGAGGAAAAAATCATTTAAGGTCAACAATCTTTATATTTGGCATATACTTAACCACTGCTTTATTTGGACCTTTTCATTTCATTTCATATCATTTCCTTTGCCAACAATATTTAGATTTAGCATACTTTATCCATTTCATTTTTTAGGCCTTTAGGACCCCTCTGGGATTTTGCATGTGCTTAGAAGCACAACTAATCGCATCTTTCATCCGGGGTGCATTTACATTTCATTGCATTTCATTCCACAACCCTTTTCATTGGGCTTTACAAATATATCAATAGTTTCCAAAGGTAGTACAATTTGATTCAGGTTTTAGCCAACACAACTCAAGAAACTATGGGGACTTCCACAATCAAGATCAAACATCGAGGCAACCGACTAGAGAGATCAAGGTATAAAATCCAACTCACCAAAGGTAAATTTTGTTGCCAACTCAAAGCCGAGACACAAATTGAATATGGATGCTATCCAACACAGAAGCAAAAGTGGGTAGGTCCTCCATATCACAAGTCAAGGTGTAATTCAGGGTAAATATCAATAATAGGGAAATACAAATGGATGGATGGAGACAAGTGAAAGTGGTGCCTAAGCTAACAAGTAGAAAAGACGGGAGTGATCATGTCCATATTTCTATGAAGGTAAAAACCAATGAGTATAAAACAAGAATTTCTAGTTGTTAGTAATACAATCATTTGTGTAATCCATGGTAACCAATTTCATTTCGACATATGTACTTCCAAATCATAATTAATATATGCCAAGTCAAGCTATCAAAATTACTTAAACAACAAGATAATACCAATGCACATCATATATATCTATTGGGTCATATACATGTATCTGTAATCCGGACCAACTATAACCACTGAGAACATTGTTGTTGAAACTCTGAACACTGCACTATACCTGTATGGAATGAAAGGTCATCTCGGTCATCAAATATGAGGTCTTAAGGCTCAGCATTGGCATAAGTTCTACTGCATGTCTGATATAAGGCGGCTCTGATGTGTGATTGATCACAAATAACACTGCTCATCATAGCTAATATCACTGAAGATGTGTAAAGGAAAAGCTCAAAAATATGCAAATATCTGCTCTGCAATCATGGTATCCTTGCTACTATGGATGTGATAACAGTTACATAACATGAGTCCATAATTGCACAACACTCTATTAGAACAAGCTGAGCCTAATCCTACTTTTGAATCAAGAGAGAATTCAGGTTGGCCTGACCTCTCTCTTGACCAAAATATATCCCCTCTTTTCCCTCAACTAATTTTTAGGCCAGGTGGCCGAGGACAACTACCTTCACCACCTGAAACTCCTTTGAAATCTTCTTCTAAAATTTCATCCGAGGAGGAATCTTCGGAAGAATAAGTTAACCAAGATGAAAATCAGGGAAACCAACCACCTAATCAACCCCACATGGATGGAAATCAAAATAAAAACCATAATTCTCCTTGGCTAAGCCAATATGCGGTAGCCATACCTATCCCACAACATAATCTTCCCAAGAATCCAGAAAAATGGCTCCCTAAGTTCAACCCAACTAAGAAGCAGCAATTTGATGATCATATTAAGTGTTTTATGATGGCTATTTGACTTAGAAATGTCATAAATGAAGATGTGGTCTGTATGCTTTTCCCCTATACCTTCGAAGGAGAATCCTCTGTTAGTTTTTACTTGAACAACATATAGCATATAAACAATTACTGAAAGATAAACAAGCACGGCATAAAACACAATGAACACATATATTCTCTCAGGGAAACCACAAAGGGAGAAAACCCCGTCAAAGCCTTCCTCAATATAGAAATCACAAAGTATAAAAGTTCCCCAAGACAAATCAGCTACTCCTCCACTTGTGCACACCTCTCTCTCTTCACTAATGCGAAATTGCTTGAGTGAATGAGTGATTAGAAGTGAGAGAGGTGTCCTTTATTTATATTCTTCAGTTGGGGTGACAAATTCCCCAACAGGGCCGACTTCTCTACTTGACTGGTCAATTACATAATATAATAATCTTTATGGGATTTTCTAAGACGACACATGTCCTAGGGTTTACATTGATTCTTTCAATGACCTTTACATTATTAATTACATGACCATCATCTCCCGGAGGAGATATACAATAATATAAATAGAATATCTTCTGCTGTTACATTATTTTAACACTCCCTCTTAACTAGGAAGGTATTCTGCGGGTAACAACATCTACACAACTGACTTGTGAACTTCTATATGTCGTAGGAATGCTTTGGATCATCATTTTCCTGTGGCATCATCTGTGGAGTAGCAACATCATCTTCTGCTGAAATATGATCATCAGCAGCAGCAGCATCATCAGCAATCATCCTCTTGCTGGAACATCAACTACTAGAACAACTTCGTCAACTGGAACTTCTTCTGCTAGAACATCCTCATCATCAACATCATCAGTTGGAACATCTTATGTTGTCAGCAACCTCGTTAGCTAGAACACCATTTGCTGGAACACCTTCATCAACAGCACCATCAGCCGGAACAACATCATCGTCAGCTGGAACACCATCTGCTGGAACATCCTCTTCAGTAGCACCATCAGCGGGAACAACATCATCGTCAACTGGAACACCATCTACTGGAACATCCTCATCAATAGCACCATCAGCTGGAACACCTGCAACAACCATCAGTAACTAAATACCAATACTATCAGTCATCCAGTACTGATCTACCCTCACCCTTGGAGAGGCATCCATCCCTACGGATCGGCATAAGCTCGTGAGAACTGGAACTATCGGTCAGCTAGTACTGATCTACCCTCACCCTTGGAGAGGCATCCATCCCTATGGACAAGAATCAGCTCGTGAGATCTGGAACTATCATTCAGCCAATACTGATCTACCATCACCCTTGGAGAGGCATCCATCCCTACGGATAGGCATCAGCTTGTGAAAGCTGTAACCATCAGTCATCCAGTACTGATCTACCCTCACCCTTGGAGAGGCATCCATCCCTACGGAGAGGCATCAGCTCGTGAGAGCTTGTTGGTACCCCAACAACTCCCCTTGATTTTGCAAAATCAAGAGGTCCCCCATGTAAATTTTGTAAATATTTATCCTTTAGTTTTCTTTCATTTTGTTTAATTTGGTAGATTATATAATGGCTTTCTCCTTTTGGATCCTACACTTTCCGCGCTACTTGCGCTTTGGCTTGGTCATCATCAATTAAGGATTTGGTGGTTTTGACTTATGCTTCTTATCAATTCTTGGGATCATATATGGTTAACATGACAATGATTTTCAATTATTTATTTCGATTTAATGAGCATTATGGTTTAAAAAAATATTTTGAAATAATGTCAATTATTTAAAAAATTTAAAATTCTAATTGACACTTATTTCTCTTATGATTTTAAATATTAATCTTATATATTCTTTCCAACTCATCAAATTATTTAAAGTAAATTTTGATAAAAAGGATTATTAACGTTATGTCAAAAATTATATTTACTTTTGTGAGAATGAGTATTTATATGTAAATTCTTTTACATTAAGAATTCTCCAACTTTATCATAAATAATTTTTGAAATAAATTTAATATTATCCTTTCTTTAGTCAAATAATTTTTGAAATAAATTTAATATTATCCTTTCTTTAGTCATGTTGACTACATAAAAGAATACCAATGCATCTTTGACTTATCTCACCATTATTTTATGACAAAAGTAATAGCAAGATCTCACATTTTATCAAGGAAGGTTTCAACGTACATCCCCGTTATATCAATGATATTTGGCCGTTTAAAAATATTGATGGTAGGTTAAAGAATTTAACATGTGGAAAAAATCAAAGTGATTATAGAATTTTGAGTTGGCATTGTTATTTACGTAGAAATATGGATGGATACAAATAGTTCTCACATTGTATTTTTATTTAATCATTCTTTTGGTTTTTGGTTCATCTACAGGATATTTGTTGAACATTCGGTAAAGGGATATTTCAAAAGGATGGCGTTAAGATTGTAACCATTAAAATGCCAATATTATTCAAGTTGAAATCGGGTTTGATGCGGAGACAAGGCTCAACGATTCATTAATATTTATTATTTTTCCATTTAGAATCATTTCTTCTTTTTCTTTGAACTATCATTTCTCTTTTCAGTTGATATTTATTTTTATAATCTGCAGTGTTATTTAATATATGTTTAATGTGCAGGTTTGACGAGAAGGGATAAAATACAATTACCAGATCAAAGTGGAGCGAATTCATTGGGCACTACAAGAAAAAGGGTATTTTAGCCTCACATTAGCACCAGTATTTGTAAAGGATTAGGGAAATCCTCAATTTTCAAATAGTGGTGCAAAAGTGGTGATAATGTGGGGATACGCAAGTGGTGCTAATATTTAAGGTGCAAAAGTGGTGTTTGTAAAAAAGTTGTTTTTGGTGTTAAATGAGTATGTGGCATTCCATGGTGTATGGTGCAAACCACCAAAACCAATCTTAGGTGGATTGAAGTTTTGTGGTGCAAAACACCAAAACCAATCCAACATGGATTGAGACTTTTTGGTGCAAAACACCAAAATTATTGTTATTATTATTATTATTTACTATACACAAACTTGTATATGGTGCAAAGCACCATAAAAGAAGAAGTGGTGCAAAGCACCATAAAATAATAAATGATGTAAAAAAAAATATAAATCACATATTATATATAAATTATATAATATGTAATTTATAATTTATAATTTTTTGCACCACACAAACACATACACAACTAAAATGACTAAAGTGAGATATATACATATGTGCTCCAATATTGAAGCCTCTATTTAATGGCGTGGATGATAATGCCATCTCGGCTATCATGACTATTGTGGTAGTTTGTGAGTTTACTGCAGGTAATTTAGTGGTCTTTCTTTATTCCCAAAATTTGTTTTATTATTCAATCAATTAGTTCAATTGATGCAGATCCTTAAGTATAAATTTACTTGTATTTGTTGACGACCTTTTCCATATTTTTACTTTATAAATTTTGGAATTAAAATGTATTTATGCTACTAAATCAAGACAATTGAATTTCATTGTTTCTTTACGTTGTTTTATATTTAATTTTCCCAATCCTGGTTCAACCTATGATTCGGTTGAATCAAAATTTAGTATATGCTGAAAAATGGCAACCTGTAAGCCCTCTCTCCCGCTCCCTTCAGAAATCTATGATACCAATGCTGAGTTGCCTTTTATATGAATGTATTTTCAATGTCTTCGAGTGAGGTAATGCTACTTCAGCTGTTAGTTAACATTAATTGATCTTTCATTATTTAGTTTAGGTTTTAGGTCTTTTGACATATAGGCAATCCCCAAAATATGTTCAATGTAACTTTCAAATACGGTGAAGTTTCTAAATCAAGACAATTCTCCTCGGAAGATGGGAGGCTATGGCAGACCATCTGCAAGCATTTCAAAAAAAATAAATCATATCGCAGTATTTCAATAGTTAATAATAGTGAGAAGATGGAATAATTAATTGGTTCTTTGGTTACCTGTTTCCGCATGCAACTGAATAATAGTTTGCTCTTCTTCTTGGGTAAAGGAGCCTCGCTTGATATCATATCTCAGATAATTTGTCCAACTCAAGCTGTAGCTCTTTCCACAACAAAGAAGCCCTGCATATAAACACAAACAATTAACCACTATATGCATAAACACCAGTGGGGATCCTAGTTTTTTTTTATAAGCATCGAGAATCAAACTTGAAATTGTCTTCAAAAACTCCCACGAGAACACAGCCCAGCCGAGCATGATTATATATGTATATATATACCATTTTAAAGGGAGATGCACAAGTTTTAATTAAAAACATCATGTATTAAGTTTACAAGACTCAAAACAATGATTTTGTATATTTAAAACACAAACCCACAAATTTATATATATTTAATTGATTTTTTATTATTATGGAAAAGAGATTGTAAAGTACATCTTGTTAGAAAAATGTAATTTCCCATTTCATTAAGACTAATGAAAATGAAAATGAAAAGAAAATACTACTAATAATACTAAATGATTCTCCAATCTCTCTATCTATATATATCAATGGAGAAATCATTTTAACTCTGCATCTAGATGAAGGATTCAAATCTCTCATAAATACAGATGAAGTCCAAACACAGGAATATATCCAGAGTTTGTGTGTATTTCTTGGTTTTTGATAATGTTCAACATATTATCAATTAAATTTATATTAAAAAATTATAAGTCGAATTACTATAACAGTGCATGTAACAGTGTATAACAAAAGTATTAAGGGTTAAAAGTATTAACAATCAAATATAACAGTGTATAACAAAGCCATGAGCACCCGTGGCACTGCATAATGACCTATACTACTCTCCAAATATAACAGTGTATAACAAAGCCATGAGCAGCCGTGACACTACATAATGATCTATACTACTCTCCAAATATAACAGTGTATAACAAAGCCATGAGCATCCGTGGCACTACATAATGATCTATACTACTTTCCAAATATAACAGTGTACAACAAAGCCATGAGCATCCGTGGCACTACATAATGATCTATACTACTCTCCAAATATAACAGTGTACAACAAAGCCATGAGCATCCGTGGCACTACATAATGATCTACACTACTCTCCAAATATAACAGTGTATAACAAAGCCATGAGCATCCGTGGCACTACATAATGATCTATACTAGTCTCCAAATACACTAGGGCTGAAAAGAAGCCTGCGGTGAGAGTTGAGTATCAAGGTTTTTTGAAAATGAATAACTCCATGGCCAGCGTGACTATGCAATATTGGAATGCAGATGCAAATGTGCTCTTTTGTTTTGATAGATCGAGCACCAATATCATCAAGAATTTCAGATACCACCGTGGACTCACTGTGTCCTTCTTCAGCCTGCTGCACCTCGCCACCGGGATGGCAGTGATTTGTGAAGCAAGTCCGACATGGGATTAGGCACAAGGAGTTAGGGAATCGTTTCAATGTCCCAACCATACTATTAGCAAGTATGCGGGTGATCTCTTCTACTGACCAGAATACAACGCAGTTGCACAAATTGCATTGACACTGCAATATAGGGACTTCCTCGTCGCCGAAATTATCGATTGCTCTTTGTAACAGAAAGAATCGCAGCAGAATGGAGCCCGCAATAGGGGCATTGGATTTCATGAACTCCCTGATGGACAAATTGGCTGTGTTGTTAGAAAGCATTACAACAGCTACACTCTGAACATCTATTTCTTCTTCTACAGAAGCGCTGTGAAGACCTTGCGGATGACCTTCTTCTGTAGAAGCGGTCTGGAGAGATTCTTCTGTAGAAGCCGTTTGTAGATCTCCTTCTTCTGTAGAAGCAGTTTGAAGACCTTCTCTAAGACGAGACACGAAATCCAGTCGATGACCAAGCCATTTGAAGAACTCTTTTATCTTTTGGATACCAACTCTTTCTGTGGAAGCAACCTTTTTACTTTCTTCTGTATACGTGATCAGTCCATCCCCATGTTTAATACCATTTATTTTCTTGAGCTTCGGACTTACTAGAATGTCTAGGACATCTCTAGCACCTATCTCTAAATCAAGCCGTCCTCTTATGAGGCTGGTAACAAAAACTGCTAAATTAGCTACACATGTAATTCCTAGGGCAGGAAAGTTAACAGATCCTGTTACACCTTCACTTATGTCAAATTGTGCAAAACCAAAACTTGATAACCATCCCAACAAGCAAACCAACTTTAAAATTAATAATTGCAGATTCTGGACTAAACCCATTTTACCCAACTTGCGATTAACAAAACTTATTCTTCCTTTCAATCTGCACTTCATCTATATTGTGGCTGCAAACATTTTCATGGCAAGAAATTGCGTTGCACACATTTATATAGAAAAACATATCATTTGGTTTCAATACAATTTTTAAACTACATATGAACTCCCCCCAGTATCTGTAGGTATGGGACAGCGACATTCTTTCATCTATTTGCAAGCGCTTACTCGTCAAACCCGAAGGAATTTACTCCAGGCACATCATATGATATCCCTGGTGTATTCCTCCAAGTGCGTTCTCCACAAGAAGTGAATGCGTAGGTGGGTTGTCCCTCGGGGAAGGAGGTGTTCCATTTAGGATTAGTGCCCCAGGTGGTGGGAAAGTCACATGAACCACTGTGACAATACCTGGATTTTGCCACTTGAGGTGAGGTTTCATTCGAATAATCAAATCGGAAAACTAGTTAGCTTAGGTGGCTAGGATATAATTGCTGGAGAATGGAATGCAAAAACTACATATGATTCGTATATGGAGTGTTTGTAATATATATATTATAAATAGTTTCAAACTGCATCAAACAAAGCTATACAAATGATTATTGAAACGAAAATACTACTAATAATACTAAATGATTCACGGAGAAATAATTTTAACTCTGCATCTAGATGAAGGATTCAAATCTCTCGTAAATGCAGATTAAGTCCAAACACGTGAATTCAAACTACATATGATTCATATATGGAGTATTTGTAATGTATATATTATAAATATTTTCAAAGTGCATCAAACAAAGCTATACAGATGATTCGGTAATGCAGTGTTTGTACAGTGTATAACTATATATACAGAGTCCAGAGCAGCAAGCTTGGTGAGCGCACACCAACTCCCATGCCCTTTCTTCTGAATGTAACTGATTAGAATTTTATCCTCCTCAAGAATCCAGGGGCCCCTCTTTAATCTTGCCTTTTCACGGCATGGAGCTCTAACCATGTTCGACCTCTGAGACCTGGATATCCCAACTATAATGCCTTTATATTCTAAATGTTGCAGACTTCTTGGAGAAATTCTCCCCAGAATGACAAGATCAGTAAACACCAATGCAAATGCCAGTTGTATATATTGATATCAAGCGTCCTTGGGATGGCTTGGGAGGAGAAGTGGGTGTCGACAATATTAAATGGCCATCACTAATTGTAAAGTAAATTGTTAAAGCACAGAGATGATTGAGTTCAAAAGAAAACAATAGAATCTTGTATATATAACGAAAGCTTTATATACCCACATGAAGATTGAACGTTGTTTCAGCAGTTTCTCATATCTCATTATCCGATTAATGGATGCAGTATGTGTGCTCGAGTATTTCAAGGGTTCGGTAGGTGAAATCGTCGAAGCCCAAATCTATCGAGGCTACATAAATGTTTTGGATTCCAAAGTGAGTGAGGATTCCCTGGTAAATCTCAACTTTTTTGTCTTTCAATGCACAGAACCGATGTCCTACGGGATGTATCAGGTGAAATCGTAGAAGCCCAAATCTGTCGAGGCTACTTAAATGTTTTGGATTCCAAAGCTAGTGAGGATTCCCTGGTAAATCTCAACTTGTTTTTCTTTCAATGTACAAAACATATATTCACAGTATCGCTCTGATATAGGTTCTACCAATCTACTAATTTGTTGATTTTTCAGGAAACATTTGCTAGCTGGGAGCCCACGAATGGTAAGTTCAATTTGAATCACCCATGGAAACAATATGTTAAAATAGGATCCAAGTAAATGGAAAATAAAGTAAGTTGGAGCTTTGTTAAAGCTGGTGTAAACTTAAGGGAAGGATATAATTCCCACACTTAAAACCTTATTGCCATGTTGGGTTGTGGATTTACCTAAAAAAAACCTAAAGAATGCTATGTGAAAAATACGTGAGAGGAGTGTAAAAATCAGAGCTTAATAAGAAAAAGAAATGAAAGAAAACCTTTGATGCTCGAGTGAGTCTATCACCACTCTCACCCACTGATATATTGAGCACCAACTTCTGCACCTTGATTTCCCTCATGGGGTTGTTTAGTTTCTTCTCCGCCGCCTCGAAACAAAGACATTGTGACTTAAAAATAAAATCCTCCCAAGAATAATGGTGGCCATGCCTAATTGATATTAATGTGAATATACAATTTCATCCTGCAATCTACACTTTAAAGGCTTAAAATTAGATCGAAAGGAAAACTCACTAACCATTTCGGATGATGCTCTGCTTCTCGCGCCCCTGCTTCTGTTGATACCGCCCCCTGCTTCTGTTGATACCGCCCCGGAGAGCCTCGCAAAACCCTTCAAAACCCTAAAGATAATGAAACTCACTAACCATTTCGGATGATGCTCTGCTTCTCGCGCCCCTGCTTCTGTTGATACCGCCCCGGAGAGCCTCGCAAAACCCTTCAAAACCCTAAAGATAATGTTTAAAGGCTTAAAATTAGATCGAAAGGAAAATCTTCACATTCATTGGTTATTCTTCAATGGCATGAAGCACAATGGCAAGATCTGAGTAATCTCTGTTCTTGCACCAAAAATGAACTCTCTTCACCGAATGAAAGAAAACCAGGGTTTTTTTAAGCGACTTAATGTTTAGGCGCGGGCTTGATTTCTTTTGGGTTGAAAAATGGGCGCGGGCTTGATTTCTTTTGGGTTGAAAAATGGGCGCGGGCTTGATTTATTTTACTAGGTATGCGAAATGTTAAAAAATCGCAGGTGTTTTTTTTGTGGGCTGTCTCATTGAGTGGAAAACACATACTTCAAACATATTATTCATCACATAATGCATGTGCAAAAGTATACAATACCGAAACCTCCGCACTATATTTTGGAAAATGCTTGCTTTATATTGTTAATTAAATGTTTTAATTTTAATTTTTCATTCTCTTTTTATTATAGAGTTGGTTTTGCATAGAGAGGAACCCATGTTATAGGAGGAGGTTGTTAAGATATATATATTTTTGAGAAAAAAAAAATTTCATAATTAATGAAATAAATATTATTTTATAAAATTATTATAAAAAAAGGAAAACTATGTAAATTTTATTATATTATATATATATATATATGAACGTAATAAAAGCATTAGATAAATGTATATATTAATCTAAATCTGAAAAATAAAATAAAAAATGTATGTAATGAATTAAATTTTAAAAATATAAATAAAAAATATCATTTCATTGAATTATACTTTTGAATAAAAATTTAAATTTTATTTTCGTTTGGTTTTCATTTATTATTAGTAATAGAAGATTGAATTTTTAATGAATACTAAAGTTTGAGAAATGCAATAAGTTTAAATATAAAATTGTGCATTAGAAGTTCGATGGATATACAATTTAGCCTCCTCCTACAGTTTTTTTTATCACACTTCACATAATTTGGTTTCCATCCAAATAGTAAAGAATAATTTGGTTTCAATCTTCAATTACAAAATAGTTAAGGATTTATAAAAGGTTATATCATGAAAGATATGTTTTTAAAACTTTGTTAATTAAAGTTATTGACCAATTTCCAATTATTAAGAGAGCCCAGCTGAACCGAAGTTCTTTATACGTTAAAGCACAGAACTTAGTAACTTGTAAATGGAAAAAGTTGTATTTCGATCACAAAATAGTATATGATAATAGACGCTTCAATGCGATGAAGTGGTCCTCTTAACTGGTCTTCAAAAGGCAATTCAATTTTTAGGGTTTTCTTGTCAAATCGCCTGCATTTGACAAAGCATTATAGTCAAAATTATCTCAAAGAGACTTTGAACTCCACTGTGGTTTCCATTACAGACACTGCCATCCCACTCACGGATCTATTCTGACTAGAAAGCAGTAGAATATACAATAGGGCATTAAAACCAACGTAGGTCTACCTAGAGTTCAACCGAGCACTGCTATTAATTTATCATAATGAATTTTTAAAACTAGCTGAGAATATTATCAGAATTCCCTACTTTACCATAACTGGCCCAAACTCCTTGTTTGGTTTTGGTAAGCTCAGACACATATGACCTTGCACTGGAGCAATTCCCATAGTTTAACATAACCGAAGAAATTAGAAGCCCATGATGGCAATCGGCTGGCTCCACATTCTCTTCATGGCTGGAGATTTGGACATCGCTCAGATCTCTCTTAGAAACTACAGTTGGCCTCTTCTCATCACAATCCCTGAACTGGTCTATGTGATAAGCATTCCAGTAAGGAGTGGGCGCTGCATTATCCTATCGTGTCTTTTGGATCTCCACCAATTTCTTGTCCTCATTATAGATAGTTTTCTTTCCTTGAGTAGGATAGGATCTCCATCAATTTCTTGGCCTCGTTATAAAGAATTGTGTTTCCTTGAGTAGACACATGGCTTGTTGCAGAAAGCTAAGAAAGCTTCTCTTATTGGCTTGATCCTCCCTCTGATCATTTTCCACTGGATTATAACCATTGAACAAACCTCCCAACACAAACAAATTGCATCAGTGTAATTTAGATTCAAACCTCAAATCCGAGAACTTGTGCCATTTTTGTCTTATTTCTATACATCCAAAATGGCCAGCAGAGTTCAACCCGGGAATCTTTGATTCTTCTTTATGCAAATAGAACCCTTGACTAGCTCTCTTCAATCTATTGAACGTATCCAGACCAGATCATATGGAGACCATAGGTCCCTGGCCCAGAGCACTTAGTTTCCAGGCACGTGCTCTCCCACTGAACCATATGGCTCACATTCAACGACCCATTGTATGACTGAGCACCAACTACAATAATCGATTAGAACTTGGGCATGTGCGTCACAGGGTCTATAACCATAACATCAACCATGGCTTTCCAATTATTAGGGATCTAACAATAATAATTTTCCTATATCTTTATCAGCTTGTTCATGGAAAATTTTCAACCATATTGTGTTCCATAGGCTATGTTGAAATCTAAGTGTAATAGAGGAAGCAAAATGGCCATGTAGAACCACCATTGGTATGTAGACATGTTGGTAGTTGAGAGAAAGGAATATGGAGGTAGAAATAGATGGGAGATTAGAGATAAAGGGAGGGGGGAGGAATAAATAGAGGGGGAGGAACAAAGAGAGGGGGGGGAAGAGAGAGAGGGGCCATGAGAAGGGAAAGGGGGACATAGTTAGAGAGGGAGATGTTATAGAGAGAGGGGGGAATGGAAAGAGAGAAGGGGGATGGGTGAGAAATGGATAGAGGGGAAGTGTTAGAGAGAGATAGAGAAGAGATGGGGGAGGAGGGAGGGAGGGAAAGAGAGAGGGGAATGAGTGAGGAAGGGAGAGAGGAGGGAGGAGGGAGGGAAAGAGAGAGGGTAATGGGTGAGGAAGTGAGAGAGAGAGGGGACACTCTTTGGAGATCTTGAGTGGTGATTCAAGGTGTCATTTAGACCTGGATGCCTAGAATATTCAGTTAGTGGTCATGGCTTTTGTTTTAACCCTTGAACATGTCAAGGACCCAAGATCCATACCTAATTATGCAAACCATCTAAAGGAACTAACATTCACACTTGGAGGGAAATGATTATGTTGGAGGTCAAGTGTGGTGCTTCAATTCATCCTTTAGGAATTAAATGCCTAATACTTCCTTTATGACATACGACATGGGATTCATCCCTTGATCATATTTAGGGCCCCAATAATTACTCCTACTACTAAAAACCACATAATCCCATACATATACCCACCAAAAGGACTTGAGTGCTAGTTTGAGGTGTCATTCATTTCCTTAGATGCCTAAGATATTCCTTTAGGGATTAAGGATCAAGTTTCATACCCCAACCATGCCAAGGGACTCGAGATCCATGCCTAGAGCTCAAAAAGTGTTAATTGAATCCATATCACCACTCAACTGCAAACGAAACCATCAATAAGTCATGTGTTGTAGTTAAAGGCATTGTTATTGGATGTAGATGACTAGAAGCTTCCTCTAGGGAAAAAGCCTTTGGTTTCTTAACCATGTCTTGGGCCTTGAGTCCCATTACTAATGTCTAAAACCCCTTGATGGCATGAATATCCCCACTTAAAGGCCAATGGTGCTTCAAGGCTTGGACATGCCTGTGGATTCCTCCATGGCTTCTCTAGGGCCATAGGCATGGCCTTCCTCCCTGGAAATCCATTCCCAATACCCTACTACACATGCATATTTATCAAAACGACATAATTCCACAAACATCATCAATCATAGGCCAATGATACCCTTAGGAGATCACCTTTTTTTGGTGGAGGAAACCTTCTTAGCACTATATGGTTAAAAGATTCATTTAGGGCTTGAGTTGCATGTCTACTCCATTACCATGTCCAAGGCCCCACAACCACAAGACCTAGAAATATAGTACCATGGACACCCATGCAAATTCATGCGTATTTCTTTGAGACATTGAGCATGGCTATAGATGCCTCAATGGTTTCTTTAGAGTCAAAGGCACGACCTTCATCCCTAGAATTCCATTCCCAATGCCCTGGGACACCTTCATAATTTTCAAAACCATCTAATGGCACCAACATCTTGAATCATAAGCCATTGATACTCTCAACAGGCCATTTGGGCCCAGTGGATAAATCCTACTTAGTTCTAAATGGATAGAAGAGTACTTTGGAGCCTGGGGTTTAGGTATCCTCCAATAACCATGTCTAAGGCCCCAATGCTACAATGCATAGATACATAGTACCATAGATACCACTCTGAAGCCATGCATGGTGCTTTGAGGCAGTGCTCATGGGTTTGAATTCCTCAACGATTTCTTTAGGGCCAAAGGAATGGTTTTATTCCTTAGAAAATCATTATGAATCCCTTGAGGTACCTACATACTCTTCAAAACAACCTAATGGCACTGAAATTCTAAATCATATGCTAATTATATAGTAATGTGTGCTTGGTGGATACCACCTCCTTAGCCTTAGATGGATATAATATTCCTTTAGGGTTTGAGGATCAAGTGTGCTCTGTTGACCATGTCCAAGGCCCCAAGGTAGAAAACCTAGATACATAGTTCAATGGATACCACTATGAAGTCGTGCATGATGCCTTGACACATTCTTCATGGCTCTAAATGCCCAAAGAATTAATTTAGGGCCAAACACATAGTCTTCTTTCTTAGAATATCATTCCCAAGGCCCCGACACATGTAGATATTACTCAAAACCATCCAATTGCACTAACATCCTCAATCATAAGCCAATGATACCCTTAGGAGTCCATGTGTAGCTTTTTTAAGTATCCCTCTTATCCTTGGAATATCGATATAAGATTCATTTATGGCTTGAGGTTGAGGTCTCCTCCCATGACCATGTCAAATGCCTCAAGTCCCCATGACTTGGATGCATAGTGCCATGGATGCACTGCGAGGCCATGTGTGGTGATTTGTGGCATTATTAATGGATTTGGATGCCTAAATAATTTTTTTATGGCCAAAGGCATGGTTCTCTTCTATAGAATGTCACTCCCAAGACCCCAAGACACATGTGTATTACTGCAAACCACCTAACGACACTGACATCCCCAATCATAGGCCAATAATACCCTTAAGAGACCATGTGTGGTTGGTGGAGTAAACCTTCTTAGCCATGGATATATAAGGTCTCTTCCACTGACCATGTCAAAGGCCCTATGGCCATAATACCTAGATACATAGTGGTATGGATACCCCTAAAAAGTCATGTGTGGTGCTTCGAGGATTTCTTCATGGCTCTAGATGCCACAATGATTTATTTATGGCCGAATGCATGGTATTCCTTCCTAGAAATTTATTCCCAACACCCTGATACTTGTGCATACTACTCAAAAACACCTAATGGCACTAACATCCTCAATCTTAGGCCAATGACACCCTCAAAAGGCCATGTGCGGTTGGTGGAGACAGCTTTCTTATCCCTATATGGCTAGAAGATTCCTTTAGGTCTTTAGCTTCATTCCTCCTCCCATGACCATGTCCAAGATCCCAATTCCCCAAGACTTGGATACATAGTTCCATGGATACCCTTGCAAAGTTACACATGGTGCTTTAAGGAATTGTTCATGGTTTTGGATGCCTCAATGGTTTCTTTAGGTCCAAAAGCACGGTCTTTCCCCTAGAATGTCATTCATAAGGCATCAAGAGACATACATATTTATCAAACCCAATTAATGGAATCTTCATCCTTAATCATAGGCCAATGATACACTTAGGAGGAAATGTGTGGTTGGTGGAGGCAAACTTCTTAGTATTGGATGGATAAAAGATTTCTTTAGGGCCCAAGGTTTAGGTCTTCTCCATTAACCATGTCCAAGTCCTGAAGACCCCAATACCTAGATACAAAATTCAATACATACCCTTGCAAAATCATGTGCATTTCTTTACGACATTTTTCATGGATCTAGATGCCTCAATGGTTTTTTTAGGGCCAAAGGCATTGTATTTATTTCTATAGAATCATTCCCAAGGCCCTAAGACACCTACATACTTCTCAAAACCACATAATTCCATTAATATCCTCAATCATAGGAAAATGATAACCTCAAGAGTCCATGTGTGGTTGGTTTAGATGATCTTCTTAGCCTTGGATGACTAGAATATTCTTAGAGTATTCTTTTATAGCTTGCACCTCAAGTACTCTTCTCTAACCATGTCTAAGACTTTGAGACCCTAAGAAATCCCTAATTATTCATATATTAGAACTCTAAGTTACACATATCATTGGGAGGTCATATGTGATACTTTTAGGTGTTAATCGTGGCCTTGAATTCCTAAAAAATTCCTTTAGGGACTAAGGTCCGAGTTTCCTACCCCAACCATATCTAGAGCCTTGAGACCCATACCTAGTTCAAAACCATAATAATGGCACCAATATCACTACTTGTAGGTGAATAATAACCCCAAGAAATCATGCACGATGGTTTTAGGTATCATGTTTGGACCTAGATGCCCATAATGTTTATTTAGGGATTAAGGCTTTGGTTTCCTCTCTCAACCATGTTAAGGCTTGTTAACACCTAGTTGTGGTTGCACTACTAGAGGGCTAATATCCAAGAATATTCCATCAGGATGGTTATATTGTATGTTTATCTAGATATACACATTGATTAGAGTTCTTTCCAAAGCAATTAACAAAGTCGAGGACTCTTATTTCTAGTAGTTTCTTTTTCCAAGAAACTAAGATAAGGGGGGCATGTGACATAGATATTCATGCATTCACGCCTCTTGTATATAGACCTTTGAGACCCTTATCATACTCCTCTTCTCACTCAAATCCTAGATACATCCCCTTGTGGACAAGTGGTGGAAATATATTATTGTCATAAGGCTAAAAAAAGAAATGCATTGAAAATGCATAAACCTTGCATGAATTTGGCCATTGGGATTGAGGTTAAATTAAACAAAGTATTATAGATGGGTGAGAAAACCCTTGTTAGTAGATAATTGGAGCCTAAGGTTCAGGTCCCCTCCCTTGATCATGTCCAATGCCCCAAGTTCTAATTACCTGGATGCCTAGTGCCATGGATACCTTCTGAAGCCATGTGTGGTGCTTTCTAGCATTATTTATGGCTTTGTATGCCTCAATGGTTTCTTTAGGGCCAAAGGCATGGTCCTTTTCTATAGAGTGCCATTCCCAAGGTTTCGAGACATGTGTATAATGCTCAAAGCCAACTATTGGCATTAAAATCACTAATCATAGACCAATGATACCCTCAAGAGGCCATTTGTGGTTGGTGAAGGCATCCTTCTTTGACACGGATGGATATAAGCTTCCTTTAGGGCCCTATTTTTAAGTCTCTTTCATTGACCATGTCAAATTCCCTAAGGCCACAAGACCTAGATACATAATGCCATGGATATCCCTACAAAGTCATGTGTGGTTCTTCAAGGCATTGTTGGATGCACAAAATATTTTACTAGGGAATAAGGCCTAGGTTTCCTCTCTCAAACATGTTAAGGGCCTAAACACCCATATATAGTGCTTAAAAACAACCTCTTTGTTACATTAATACCCCCAATATCAAGCCAAGGATACCCTTAGGAGGCCTTATGTGGTGTTTCAAGGTATACTTGTTAATGTTATATGCCTAGGTTTCCTCTAAGGTCCAAGGCATGGGGTTCCTTCCCTAATCATCTATATTCCCTACAGACTTATACATAGTTTTAGTTCTTCCAACTTCCCTCATTATCCCTACTATAAGGCCATATATCTCCTCAAAAAGTCATTTGTGTTAGTGTGACAAATCACTATTATCCCTACATGCCTAGAAGTATAATTAGGCTAAGGCATAGGTTTCTTCTCTTAACTAGGTTGAGGGCCAATACACCTATCACTAGTGAAGAAAACCTTATAATGCAATCAATATCTACACATAGATGTTAAGAATATTCTTAGGAATATATGTGTGTTGACCATATGTCTTGGCCCTATATTCCTAAAAGATTCAGTTAGGGCCCAAGGAAGAGGTTTCCTCCCTCGAACATCTCCAAGGATTTGAGACCCATGCCTTGTGCACAAAGCCTAGTAATGCTATTAATATCATTAGAAAAATTAAATATCAATAAAAACATTCCCTATCAAATAATGAAGTCTCAATTCAAATCATTTTTATTAATATTTTATAATAGTAATAAATTAAAAATGGTTGTATTTAATTATTTGTGAAAGTTAAGAATCATGCATATTTATTTGCTTGAATAATATTGAAAATGAATAGTCGACTTGAGCTATTTAGAAAATAATTATTTGTGATCTTGTTGTGTTTGTGGTGCAACACCTCATAAATGAATCATGTGAGCTTGTTGGTTTAAATAGTGATAAAAACAAATAATTGAATTTGATGTGATTGTGGTTTAAAACCTCATAAATTAATCATGGACATTTATTTGAATGAAAAAATTGAATTAAGTTATTACAAAATAATTATTTGTGAGGTTGTTGTGTTTATGGTGCAAATCATCATAATTAAATCCTTTTTGTACATGTCCATGTGACAAATATGAGCTTAGCCCCACTATATGGTACTTGAAAACATGAAATTTCTTTATGCTTATGATTCCTTTAGGCTAAGGACTATGATTGTTCACTCAACAATGTTGAGGGACATTGGACCTATCCCTAGTGATTAAAAACTTATAATAGTTTGAATGCGCATACTTAGAGGCTAAGAATACTCTTAGGAATATGTGTGGGGACCTTTGTGGTGTCTTTCTTGGTCCTAGATTCCTAAAAGTTGTTTTTAGGGCCTTAGCTAGAGGTTTTCTCCATTGATCATATAGATGGATCTAAGACCCATGTCTTGTGTTAAAAACCTAATAATAATATTAATTTCCATAAAAAAAAAATTAAGAAGATAAAAATATCTCAAATGAATAATCAAATTTAAATTCAAATAATTTTATTACTACTTTACAATAGTAATAAATTAAAAATAGTTGTTTTTTTTTATTTGTCAATTGTATTTATATGTTTAAATAATATAAAAAATGAATAAATGAATTGAGCTATTTTCCAAATATTTTTTTTGAACTTGTTGTGCTTGTGGTGTAAACCTCATAAATGAATCACGTGATTTTATTTGCTTAAATATTCTATGTAAATTTATTTGCTTAAATATTCTAAATATAAATATTTGAACTTCTTGTAAGTATGGTGCAAAAACTCATAAATTAATCTTTGATAATTTATTTTAATTGATAAAAAAATAAATAAATATTGAATTGAGTTATTTTCAAAATAATTATTTGTGAATTTGTTTATGGTGCAAATCCACATAATTAAAATCCTACGTGTACATGTCCATGTGGAAAATAATAGCTTAGCACCACTTTATGGTACTTGCCAACATGGCATTTCTCATAAAGGTAAAACTCAATTTCCAATAATAATAACTAATATAACACCATATTAACACCACAAAATATAAGTGGTGCTAATACCATCACTTTAGCACCACAAAATATAAATGGTGCTAATAACACCACTTTAACACCACATAATTGTAAGTGGTGCCAATACCACCACATTTACACCACAAACTATAAGTGGTGCTAACTTGTGGTGCTAAAAGATGGATTTCCTTGTTGTGGGGGAAGAAGAACTCACCAGAAAGGAGACCAACCCGTTAAGATGACGAGGAAGATGGAGATATTCGAGGCTGCAGTTTTGATACATGATGAGACTGAATCGCTTATAAATGGACCAGGAGTTCAACTACGAAGGAGGGGGTCTCGGAAGAATGGAAGAAACTTTGTTTTCTTTTATTTTGTTTTTTGTTTTGTAAAATTTTCATTTGCAGAAGGAATATGAGACACCACGGAGAAGGGGGAAAGCTCTGCAGTTCGAAGGGAGCTGTTACTTGTAAAGCTGTAGAGTCTTGATTCCTTGTGAATCTTTGTATTCAGAGGAAGAATCAGCGATCCTCTCTGCTAGTGTGTTTTTGGATACCGAATGAAGTCCTGTACTGTTTCAAGTCTGGCGTAACCGGAACCAGAGATCACTGCTATTGCAATCATCCTCATGGTCGATCATGATTTGTAAGATTTTATATTTTTAATATATTTGAATACAAGTCTGATAAGAGATGTTACGCTCTTTGAAGGTCAAACATTCCTTATGTAATTGATTATGCTAGATGACTGCAAATTTGATGTGTAAACAATATGTACGAGGTTATTGTTTAATCTTATGATATTGATGTGCTCTAAATGTTTAATTGTTTGTTTAAACTTTGTTTTACTTTTGAATCATGCTCCTGCGTGCAGGATAGATTAGGTAGTAGCTGCTAAATCTGTGTGTTTCCAGCTATTTAAACTTGCATCTTAGATTAAAGTTTGATTGCATTTTAGGATTTAACTTGTATTCTAGGAATTCATATTACTAGTTTGTAAGACTTTCCATTCTAGAGAGCAAACCTACAAATGCAGCAGGGCCTTTGTTCCCGCAAGATTTAGTCATCCCAAACACACCGAGGGTTGTTTTAAGAGCTTTGTGTGGACTATTTCTCCTTAGTTGGCCAGGACATAAAATCCGGCCAACATTGCTGGAACCATCAGTCAGCCAGTACTGATCTACCCTCACACCTGGAGAGGCATCCATCCCTACGGACAGGCATCAGCTCGTGAGAGATGGAACCATCAGTCGGCCAGTACTGATCTACCCTCACCCTTGGAGAGGCATCCATCCCTACAGATAGGCGTCTATCCTTTCGGATAGATTCTCTATCAGTCAACAAGTATTGATCTTCCGTCCCCTTGGACAGGAATCTATCCTTTCAGATAGGCATCATCAATCTCTCTTCCTAGAGAGGTCCCTCTGGACCACACCAAGCTTGTCTCGAAAGTACTCAAACTTCACACGAGCCAGAGGCTTAGTCAGCACATCAACAACTTGTTCCTCTGTAGGAACATACTCAAGCTTCATAGCTCCCCTTTGCACCATATCCCGGATATAGTGGAACTTAATATCGATGTGCTTCGATCTATCATGAAACACAGGATTTTCTGTCAACTTGATGCAACTCTGGTTTTCACGAAGTATCTCTGTAGCATCAATCTCTGCATTGAACAATCCTGACAATATCTTACGAAGCCACACTGCTTCACCACAAGCTGAATAAGTTGCTACATATTCAGCTTCTGTTGTACTGAGTGCAACACAGGGTTGCTTTCTACTGAGCCATGAGATCACACCTGATCCCAAACTAAAGCAACATCCTGAAGTGCTCTTTCTATCTTCAACACTTCCAGCCCAATTTGAGTCTGTGTACCCATACAGTCTGAACTCACTATCTGAGGCATATCTGAATCCATAATCCAATGTACCATTCAGATATCTCATCACATGTTTTGCTGCAATCAGGTGAACATTCCTGGGTTCCACCATATACTAACTCATTGTGTTTACCGCAAAACATATATCTAGACGAGTATTGGTCAAATACATCAATGACCCAATAATTTGTCTGTACATGGTGACATCCACTTTCTCTGAAGAAGCATCACTCAGAAGCTTCAGATATGTCACCATCGGAGTAGTCATGGCCTTGTGATCCAGCATCCCAAATCTCTTTAGGATCTCTATTGTGTATTTTCCTTGACTCATGAAAATCTCGTCTGGAAACTGCCATACTTCAAGACCTAGAAAGTAGTGCATCTTGCCAAGGTATTTCATTTCAAATTATGTTGCAAGCCTCTTCTTACATTCAAGAATGGACTTGTCTTCTCCAGTCAGAAATAAGTCATCCACATACAGTAATAGTATCATGGGTTCATCATTCATAATCTTGTAATAAATATTAGAGTCTGCTTTACTCTTGGTAAAGCCCAAGCTCATCAGGAAGCTGTCAATTCTTCCATACCATGCTCTAGGAGCTTGCTTCAACCCATACAGTGCTTTCTTCAACCTGCATACATGTGATTTATTATCTTCTACTTCAAATCCTTTTGGTTGCTCGATATATACTTCCTCTTCTATCTTTCCATTCAAGAAAGTTGTCTTCACATCCATCTGATGTAGCTTCCATTTCATCTTGTCTTCCAAGGCAAGAATGGTTCTAATCGATGTATATCTGGCTACCGGGGCAAAAGTCTCTTCATAGTCAATTCCTTCCTTTTGCGAGAATCCCCGGGCTACAAATCTTTCCTTGTACTTTTCAATGTTTTCGTCTACTGATTGTTTTGTTTTGAAGATCCATTTTGATGAAACAACCAATTTGTCCTTCGGTCTTGGTACCACATCCCAAACATCATTCTTGATAATGGACTGATACTCTTCATTCATGGCATCCAGCCATTCCTTCTTCTTTATTGCTTCTTCAAAACAAGTTGGTTCTTCTTCAACAAGATTGCACATCAAGGCTACATAACTGGAGTATGGCCTTGGTCTCTTGCTCTCTCTACTAGATCCTTCTGGAGCACCATACTTTCCTACATCTTGGATTAATTCACGTTCCCAGGCTAGTCTTCTCTTTCGAGAGATCTCTTTATCAGGTATCTCCTCAGGTCTCTGAGGTTCTTTCATGTCATGATCCTCTGGAATAGGATCCCCTTCAATATTTTGGATTGGTTCTTTAGTTGATTCTACAAATCTGGGAGCCTCTTGCTCCTCTTCATCCTCATGAGTCTTCTTAGACTTGTTGAAGGTTGCATCTTCATCAAATGTGACATCCCGACTAATATCGATCTGACGGAATCCTGGGATGTATATGCGATAAGCCTTAGATTGCTCACTATAACCCACAAATATTACTTTCTACCCTAAAGGCTCTAGTTTCGATATTTTCTCCTTTGGAATGTGGATGAACACCGGACATCCAAATATCTTCAGATGACTGACTTCAGGCTTCTTCCTGGTGAACATCTCTTCAAGGGTCTTGTTTCCAAGAGCACTATGGGAGATCCTGTTTTGTACATAGACTGTAGTTCTGGCAGCTTTTTCCCATAGATGCATGGGTAAGTCTTGATCGTGGATCATAGCCTTCACTGCTTCTATGATCGTTCTATTCTTCCTTTCGGCTACACCATTCTGCTATGGATTATAGGGAACAGTCAGCTCCCTCTTAATCCCTTCTTGCTTATAGAAATATTTGAAATCCCCTGAGGTATATTCTCCTCCATTGTCTAACCTCAGGATCTTAATATTCTTTTCAGAGAGATTATCTACGAGCACCTTGAACTCTTTAAACTTTTAAAAGACTTCATTCTTATTCTTCAGCAAGTAAATCCAGGTTTTGCGAGAATAATCATCAATGAAGGATGCATAATATTCATACCTGCTTAGAGAGGTGGTGGACATTGGTCCACAAATGTCTGAATGAACGATATCCAGAATACCTTCTGCTTTGATGTCGCTACTTGGAAATGGGTTCTTCGTACTCTTCCCCTTGAGCACATTTGCATACTCCTTCATGATCCACCTGGATCTCTGGTAATCCTGTCACCACCTTACTTACAATTGGTAAGGCCTTATAGTGTACATGAGCTAGTCTCCTATGCCATAGCTCACAGGGGTTCATGGTACTAGCCATCAGTGTTGTATCTGCATGACCCTTTAGTTTGTAAAGTACTCCTTCTTCTACTCCAATGACTATTGCATCATCAATAGTCTTCCCTTTATCCCACGTGAGAACTTCACCATCTACAAATGCAACTCGAAGACCTTTCTTATCTAATGCTGAAATAGATAGAATGTTCTTCTTCAACCCAGGTACATAAAGTACATCTTTCATGTTCATGGACTTCCCAGAGTCCAACTTGTAAGAGGCTTCTCCCATACCTTTGATGGGATATTGGTAGTCATCTTCGAGTTTTACCTTGTGTGGAGATTCCTTATGGATGAGATGAGACAAGGATTCTTTGTATCCTGTCATGTGCTTTGAAGCTCCACTATCCACTAGCCAAGTATCACTTCCATGAGATACTGAACCAGTGAGTGTTGAGATCAGAACATATTCTTCACTGGAGTCTTCATCAACTCTGGTCTTGTTATCATCATCACTATCTTCCGCTGCATGAGCATGAAACCTCTTCTTCTGCTTCTTGTGTTGTCCAGGTTTGTTTGGACAATTCCTTGCAATGTGTCTAGTCTTGTGGCATGAGTAACACTCAATTGAAGAGAACTCCTTCCTGGTCCTTCTCTTCTTCTGGGCTCTTCTTGGAGAGTCCTCTCGGGGACGAGGGTTGTTCCTCCTCTTCTTCCCGCTTTTAGCATGAGTAGCTAAAGCTTGATCTTCATCGTCATTTAATTTCCCCTCTCTTACGACTATTATTTCTTCTTCTTAGACACATTCTTCCCATAGGTTTCTGAACTTGATTAGTTTCTTTCTGGCACAAATGCCACGAACAAATGGTTCCCAAGCTCGAGGGAGACCATTCAGGGTAGTCATCACAAATTCTGCATCCTCTATCATATCCCCAATGGCTTCTAGTTGTTCTTTGATCTGGGATACTCTGGAGAAGTATGAGTGCATGGACTCAGACTTTATACTCTTCACACCCTTAAGTTGATTTCTCAAGGTCATCTTTCTGTTGATGTTCTTTCCTTCAAACAGGCTGGTCAAGGCATCAAACATCTCTTTTGGTGTCTTCTTGGAAGACACATGGGGGATCAAGTGATCCTTGATGGAATCAACAATGATCCTCTTTGCTTTGATCAGGTTCTTCTTATGCCTTTCCTTATCTTCATCTCCCTCTGGTTCTGTAAGTCCTACCTTCACATAGTCTTCTAGTTCATGCTCCTCAAGGATGAGCATGACTCTATACTTCCAGGATCTGAAGTTCTCAGCTCCCTCAATATTTTCATCAAGCTTGGCATTGCTTGTCATTTTGCTATAATGAGAACCTCAAATGGAAATAGAAAAGTTTGTAGATCTTACCTTGATGATTTGCTGGATCTAGGGTTTGACAGAGAAACCCTAAAAATTCAAACTTGGAATTTCAAACTTTTGTCAGGCCAGGGAGATGCACTTGACTGAGGTGAGCAAGCCAATGTGCTCAAATTTTGGAAACTCCAAAAATTTACCCCTCAAAAGTGACCTGCGAATTTTGGATTTGCAATTTCTGGTTTTCTGGTTTTTCTGGTTTTCTCGTCCAAAACCCGAACCAGGGTTTGATTGATCCCTGGGTTCTTCCCAACCAAAAAGTTCGATCTTGGTCTCAAAATTTTGATTTTTCTGAGGGGATCAATCCTATGCTGAGAGAACTCCAAAATTTCGCTTCCGTCAAAAGCCCTAATTTCCCGTGGTTGCACAATGTAATCTTTCAGGCCAGCTCTGATACCATGTTAGTTTTTACTTGAACAGCATATAGCATATAAAAAATTACTGAAAGATAAACAAGCACAGCATAAAACACAATGAACACGGATATTCTCTCGAGGAAACCACAAAGGGAGAAAACCCCGGCAAAGCCTTCCTCAATATAGAAATCACAAAGTACAAAAGTTCCCCAAGACAAATCAGCTACTCCTCCACCTGTGCACACCTCTCTCTCTTCACTAATGCAAACTTGCTTGAGTGAATGAGTGATTAGAAGTGAGATAGGTGTCCTTTATTTATATTCTTCCGTTGGGGTGACAAATTCCCCAACAGGGCCGACTTCTCTACTTGACTGGACAATTACATAATATAATAATCTTTAGGGGCTTTTCTAAGCCGACACATGTCCTAGGGTTTACATTGATTCTTTCAATGACCTTTACATTATTAATTACATGACCATCATCTCCCGGAGGAGGAATACAATAATATAAATAGAATATCTTCTGCAGTTACATTATTTTAACATCCTCCACTTGGTATTTCGCTCAACTGCCAAAGAGTATTTCTTCCTAAGATCAGTTCAAAAAATCTTTCCTAGAAAAACTTGGGGATGATAAAACCACTGAGGTTCTGGTTATGGAATTGTCCAAAATGAAAATGGACCAAAAGGAAAGGATTAAATACTTCAACCAAATATTCATTACATTAAAAAATAGGATTCCTACTTATTCTATGCCAATTGAAAAACTAATTGTAGCATATTATGTGAAAGCATTTCCTCTTACTCTTGTTATGTGGGTCAAACAATCAGGCAAGGCTACTTTATAAGAAACTTTCAATGAGGCCATATGAATTGAAAAGGTAATGTTTAGCCTCAAATATAATTCTGTTGTTGATATTGATCAAGCATTTTTTTCTTGGAAGAAGACTAATTCCACAGCCAAATCACCTACAACAAAAAAGGGCCAAGATGCTCTTGACTTCGAAAGTAGGAAAAAATATTGGCAAAAATTGGCCAATGAGTTTGTTGATATGAAAATAAATTCAGGTGAAGGCACTTCTCATATAGGCTATTTTAGGTTCCCTCTTAAAAAAGCACCTCAAAATATTCCAAATAGATCCAATCCTCCACCTGAAGGTCTAAATATAGAATATTTAAGCAATCTTTTTCAGGCGATAGTTTCTGGAATAGAATCTAACATTGACAAACAATCTGAAACTTCAAAGCATCTAGAAAATGAACAAAGAGGGAATGCATGTGAAGAATAAGATCAATATCCCCCAACTATAGGACATTTTTCTGACGTAACCAAAGAAGCTACATAAATTATACAAGCTATATTTATGAATCAACACTCTTATAACACTCGCAACAAGGCCTAAATTAGTAATTAGAACCCTCCTAGTTCTAGTCATCCTAAAAATACGAATTCGAATTTGAATAAACAGTCTGAATTATCTAAAAACTTCTTTGTCTCGGATTTAGATTATAATCCTATCGAAGATTTGAAAAGGCTGAAACCAAATATATATTTTTATGAGCTACTCAAAATTCCTTTTATTCAATAGAAAATTTTCTAGGACTTTACTAATGTCAATGGAAAAGGGACTCTTAGAGAAAACCAAACAAGTAATTCTGGCACATCTGCACCAATTACTGAAGATGCCTATGCAAACCAGACTTCTACTAACTCTTCCACACAAGGTAAAAAATCTAGGGTCCCTCCATTTTTGTTGACATTCGAAAATTTTAGTAAAAATGTTCATAATTGCATGGTAGATAGTGGGGCCTCATCCAATGTCATGCCATTATCAGTCTGTAAGAAAATCAATGGAGACATGAAGCCTTCTCAATATCAAGTTGTACAACTTGATATGTCAAATGTTAAAATCGTAGGGGAGTTAAAATATTTCTACATTAGATTATCCTCTGACCCAAGAATTCACCAGATAATTGATATAGTGGTGGCTGATATACCCGAAGCCTATGATTTTTTTTTGAGTCGTGAGTGGTCTTGAAACTTCAACGGATATTTTTTCGACAAATTGGTCTCGCCTCTAGTTGCCACAAAATGGTAGACCAAATAAGATTAGGGTCTATAGAGAGGGTTATATGAAGCACGTTGTAACTGAACTTAATGACCCTAATGAACCAGTTTTGTATATAGACTCTACAACAGCTAATTGTGGTAGTGATTCCTGTTTTGGTAACTTTTTGGCCAAAGTTTCTAAATTTTCTAATTCTAAACAACAATCTCAATTATCGTTTAGCACCAAAATGGTTACACTGCAAGTTGTTGTTGTTGATGTAAACTTTTTATATTAGTGATTTGGATAACGAGTGTTGATCTCTTTACTTTGATGGATCAAAGTCCAAAGAGGGTGTTGATGCAAGATGTCTTCTTATTGATCCTAAAGGAAATAAAATGTTCATAGGGTGCAGACTTGAATTTGAGTGTACTAAAAAAATATTGTACAGTATGAGGATTTAATTCAAGGGCTAAAAAAAGCATTGGCTCTTACGGTACAAAAAATAATAGTTTTTCGAGACTCTGAAATCATTGTTAAGTAGGTAAGAAATGCAATCCACTATGTTACCCCTCATCTAAGGTGTTACCAAGCAAAGGTATGGAGCCTACTTTCTAAATTTTTGGCATTTAATATTAGATCTATACCTCGGTATTGGAATCAAGACGCATATTTACTTGCAAATATTGCTTCTCGATTGATACTTGCTTATGTTTTGTATCCAATTACTTTTTATATTGAGCTTATATTAAGGCCTACCATACCTTATAATGTAACTAACTGGCGTGTTTTTTATCATGACCAACAGATAATTGAATTTCTGCACATGGAGGATGTCTTTCAATATGTTATTATCAAAAAAATCACACATGACGAAAATCTCCATGATTTTGCAAACATTCCATAAAAGAGGTCAGTACAAGAAGTATTTAATCAGGTAAATATGACTCCTAAGTCTGTGGTTAAATTGGAATATTTTTACTGATTTACATGAAAAGTTTAGAGGGGTTGTTAATTGTAAAACCAACAGCTCATCTATGCAATATGAAAGTATAAAATTAGGAACATATTGCAATCCTCAAACTATTAATTTGGGTATGGACTATACAAAAGAAGAAAGAGTAGAATTCATCAGATTGTTCAAGAAATACAAATATGTATTTTCTTGGACATATGATGATTTAAAAACTTTCGACCCAGACATCATGCAACATGTCATTCCTTTAAAACCAAATACCAAACCTTTTCAGTAGAAACTTATAAAAATACACCCTAACTTAGAACCTACTGTTAAGAAAGAGATGAATAAATTACTGGCTGACAGAATCATTTTTCCGATGCGGCATACCCTATGGGAATCCAATTTGGTTCCTATTAGAAAGAAAAGTGGGGAGATCCGTATGTGTGTCGATTTCCACAATCTGAACCATGCCTCTAATAAAGACAATTACCCAGTACCAACCATGGAACAAATACTACAAAAGGTCTCTGGTTCTGAGATGATGTCTTTCTTAAATGGATTCTCAGGTTACAACCAAGTTCTGGTATCTCCAACATATCAACTTAAGGATGCGTTTAGGACCTCATGAGGTACTTTTGCTTACAGAAATATGCCTTTCGGATTGATTAATGCCGGGGATACCTTCCAGAGGGCTATGGACATAGCCTTCCATGGATTGATTAATCAATTAGTTGTCATTTTTATCATGGACATTACCATCTATTCCCCTCACATATCAGACGATTTATCTCATTTAAAGAACTTTTTTTATCGTTGCAGGAGGCACGGTATCTCATTAAATCCAAATAAATGCATCTTTGCTGTAACTAAAGGAAAACTGCTTGGTTTTGAAGTTTCTAAAGATGGAATCAATATAGATCCAAAATAAATCCAAACTATCTTAAATTTGGCTCCTCCCACTACCAAAAAAGCCACACAGTATTTTCTTAGAAAAATAAAAAATTTCATGGGGTTTTTCCCTAGCTTCACCAAGATCGTGAGACCTTTGCAAAATTTAGTCAAAAAATATGTCATTTTTAAATGGGAACAGTGGGAGAGCGAAGCTTTTAAAGCAATAAAACAGGCAATATCAGAAGCTCCCTCTCTCATGCGTCCCAATTTTCAAAAAGACTTTATCTTATACACTTTTGCATCAAATGTCTCCTATGTTGCGGTACTGACACAAAAAAATGATTCAAATGATGAAATCCCCATTTCCTTAATGAGTTATTCCTTTAAGGGTGTTGAGTTAAAATATTCAAATGTTAAAAAACAAGCCTTTGTTGTTTTTAAAGCAATAAAACATTACAAGCCTTACTTGTTAAAATCTAAAACAAAGGTGATAGTGCCCTATTCGGTAGTTCAAAATCTGTTGGTTCAGAAAGAGTTAGGTGAAAAACATGCACATTAGATGATACCCCTACATGAGTATGACCGAAAAACATGCACATTGGATGATACCCCTACATGAGTATGACCTTCAAATAAAACCTACACAAATTTTTAGAGGACAGGGTCTTTGTAATTTGGTGGTTGATTCTACTCCTTCACCTCGTGCTAATTTATTTTCTGAAAATGAATAAGTTTTTTTTTTCAAATGAGGTTTCTTGTTTTTCAAATGATCCTAATTCATGGTACACTGATATTTAATTTTTTATGATGTGTGGATTTGCTCTGCCACATCTTGATGCAAGGAAAAAGAGATCGTTGTGGCTCATATCTACACCTTTTTACCTTGTAAATAATTTATTACTCAAGAAGAATTCTGATGGATTTTTCCTAAGATGCCTTGAATAGGAAGATGCAAATAAAGTGTTGGTAGAATTGCATTATGGGCCCGTTGGAGGCCATTATGGAGGTGAGACCACAACACATAAAGTGTCAAGGGCAGGTTACTATTGTCCTACCCTCTTCAAAAACGCTCATGATTTGCTCAAAGATGTCATATTTTTCAAAAGGTTGCATGTAAGGTAAAGAAGGTTGCATCCTGCTACAACATGTATCAACAGATTACCCTTTTCCAGTAGTGGGGCCTAGACATCATTGGTCAAATTAATCCTCCATCTTCCCTTCAACATAATTTTATCCTAACAACTACGGACTACTTTACCAGATGGGTCAAAGTAGTGCCACTACGTATGGTCAACTCAGATCAGGTGGTTCCTGACTCATTATTTTTTATAATGCTTCATACTTTTCTTCTATGGATTTAACTTCTTACGCTTTGGATAAGGGCATTAAGATTAGATATTCAACTAACTATTACCCTCGGGGTAATGGCCTTGTTGAATCTACGAGCAAAAATTTGATTAAAATCCTCAAGAGAACAGTTGCAGATCATCATAAAAAATGGCATTCTGCTTTGCCTAATGCTTTGTGGGTTGATAGGGTAACCCCAAAAGCTGCTCTAGGAAACTCGCCATTCTTTGTTGTTTATGGGAAGGAAGCGATTCTACCTCCCAACACTTTAATCCCCCCATTACAACTGTCTCAATATATGAAAGACACTGAGTCTTCTCCTTTAGAGAAAAAAATTAACACTTTCCTTAAGCTTGAAGAAGAAAGATCGAAGGCTAAACAGAAATTGGATCAGCATCAACATATCGTTAAACAATGATTTGACCATAGGTCCTCATCTGATAGAAACTTCGAAATAGGATATTTGGTGTTAAAATGGGATAGATCACATGAAGATAAGGGAAAGAACAAGAAATTTCAATATATCTGGCTCAAACCTTTCATTGTTACAGAAAAGATGGGTCCAAGCACTTTCCGTTTAAGTTCACCTAAAGGCCAAGCAGAGAAGCATCCAGTGAATGGACAAATTCTCAAACATTAATTTGCAGGATTTCCTTAGTGTAAGTCATGACTGTATATATTATGTATATAATTTTTTATTGGTTTGGTATGCTATTTTGGTTTAAGTTTTGATTTCAAAAATCCTTTCTTTCATTTCATTTCATCCTAAATAATAATAAAATTAGGTTCTAGAATCAATCATCAGTTCTCACTTGTTAATTAGAATAGTTGTGTTCTAACGAAAGAACTTGGAGATAGACTTTAATTTGACATTTTCTCAAGTATAATTCTCCAAAATATATTACCCAAGTCACAGCTGAAATTTTTTGTTTCTTTTTTCCTTGAACTGATATAAACCTATTGCCAATTTTAAATCAAGCCCTGATGTTTTACCAGTCTGTTGTTTACCAAATTTTCTGAATAAAATCAATCCTTTAGTTGTTCAGTTAATCAAGCTTGGCACTGCCATTTTTTTTTAGCTAAAGATGTTTAAGGTTTTGTTTGGCACCGAGCTAGTAAATGATAAATATAAACCAATTTTTCTAAGTGGATTTGACAAAATAAGCTGAGTCAAGGAAGTAATCCTTTTAAATCTTGTAACTGAAAATTGAGCTTAGTCTGTTGGTGGTGTCACACTTCTAAAACTTTAATAATTTTATTTAATGCCCCATAAGCTTCATATTTACCTTTTTGGTTGTCTAATATGGGTGCATGTTCATACAAGCAGATTTTAAATGGCACATCTAAAGTAGTTTCCACCTAGTAATGGTAAGTGCAATTAACATCGTCAAAATAATAACCTCTTAACGCCATCATGTACTCTTAAGGATCATAGTTTCTTCCCTATCCATTAAGAAATCTCTTATGATATTAACATTAAACAAATATCTGGTGGTGAGCTGGGAAACATGAGGTATTATTACAAGCCGACCTGTTCATGATCATAAACTCTTATGGAGTGACACTACCGCTACATGTTTACCAAACCAAGGTAGTGGCTTTTAGCCTTAAAAAAATGTAAGATAAGGGGTCTCATCACGATCCAACCGGTTCATTTTCTGTAAGTTTTGGTGAATGATACTGTCACTATCTGATTAGCAAGTCAAGACAGTGGTTCCCAGTTTCTCTCCACATGTGCATTTTTTTCACAAGGATTGGTAAGCAATATATTTTTAACTAATGGGAGGGACCAAAGCAACTTGTTGGTTTAAGGAAACCCTATTGGGTCTATGGACGCTCGCTGGAAGCAGTGGCAATGCCGCTGGTATTGGAGGTCAAACTAAATGATGATTGTCAATTATCACGAACTATTTATATTTGTGATTAGCTACTAAGAAATGTTTTCATTATATTTTCCTACTTATTTTTAAATATATGTACTCCCAAAGGGAAGCTATAAGGAAATATTTAAGTTGTTGTGGATGGCTGAAAACATTTTTTTTAAAGATTCATTATGTGGGACCCATTATAACATGACTGAAATTTGTTTTCATTTTGCAACCTTCACTTTTAATGCGTTTTTGCTCGGTTTGCTTGTTAAATTTTGCTCAGAGATAACTGGTTCTTCTAGTCAGTGCCCATTTGTTGGCCTCCATAAATAACATCCCTTTCATTTTGTAAAATGAATGGGTCCCCACCTTACACTTGCTCAGCAAATGTATGCTTAATGATACTTGCTAGGTATGATATCAACTCTCAGGCTTTTGTTTTTTCTAAATATTTTAATTTTGTGTTTGATGTATGGGCCTGGAAGGATTTCGGTGGATTACTCTATTGATTTTTGTTGTTGGAATGCATATTACATTAGCTTAGGCTTTGGATATTCATATTATAATCAATTTATTATTCATATTTGGATTCCATGACTAAAAGCATGGAATCCAAAGATGAAGAATATCAATTTTTTCGAAGTACTGTTGATTATGTATCCACACTTTTGGGAATCTGCAGCCTGGATGCACTAGTCTAATTATTATTATTTATTTTATTTGCCATTAATATTAAACAATTTGGTGGTTATTTCAATTTGGGTAGGTGCAAGCAATATCTTCTCATTGTTATTTATACTAACAAGTTGAGTCTGCAGTTTTTCAATTATTATGATACAAAGAAAATTCTAGAATTTCTATTGAAATTATTTACCACACCTTGTGTCAAATTTATTGTGAAATATGTCATCACTACTCAGTGCATTCTACTTCGCCTGATTTCATGAATTTTGTGCAGGATTAATGGTTTCATTTGAATTATTTAATCTCATTTTATTTATACCTTGGTATTATATTATTCATCTTATTTCTACCAAAGGTCTTTATTTGATCAAATTTAATTATTATTTTATCCTAAGTTTTAGTCTTATCTTTGAGATCATAAATCAAAATGGTTCTATGCTTATGTCCATAGCTATAGCATATATTAATTTGACCTAAGCATTTGGATTTAATCTCAAAATGTCAAAAGTGTTAAAACTAAACTTAATACATACAAGGGGAATCATACCTTGGTTATAAGTCATCACGCCTAGAATCAATTGATGTAACCGGTTGGTAAAGAGAAGAAATTTACTCATCCAACGGCATCGAGCTCAAATTGACCGACTCAAACAGGAACTTTCCATGGTCCGTGATCGTTCTACTTTTCACACACCAGGGGTTAATATATATCTTGCATCTAGCCATTTCAATCCTCCAGCCATTAATAAATGAGTTTTGCGATTATGTCTTTTTGCATAGTATATATTTTTGTAATTAAATCATTGTTTATTTCATTTAAATTTAGTTTATTGAAAGTAATTTTTATTTTCATTTAATAAGAAATAGGTGCAGAAATAAAATTATACAACCATTTCGTAATATTTCAAAATGGTCAATGTTAATTATTTTGATCTTTGAATCAAGTATTGCTCATGCTAATCTATATGCATTCAAAGGATGGTGTTTTTCTATCTTGTTTTCTAGAAGAAGTTTACGTGTCAATCGATGGAGGAGCTCAAAACCGCAAGATCTCTAAGAAAACAATCGACCCATTGATTCTCACCCAATCAAGGCCTGGAGCTATTCTGAATCGATGAGATTGAGATGGATTTCGATACTATTGTCATATCTATTTTTGGTTAAAGTGTTGAACAACTGTTCTATTTTTATTGAAAGACTCTATCTTTTGAAATTATCCTCCCATACATTTTGTGATTGTAAATCATCCCTCTAGACTATAAAGAGGATGATCGAGGCTATGGAGAGGGTTTCATTTTTGGGACTTGGTGTACACTTTATTTTTTGAAATATAATACAGACCTATTGACCTATTTTCCTCATGTGTTCTGAATGTGTTTGTATGTAAATGACTTCTATTACAGGTATATCTGAATTTTATGCATATTTTTAATAGTTTACACTGGTCTTTAATTTTTTTAAGATCTTTAATTCTTTTAAGATTTGTTATTTTTGCAGAAAGACAAAAAAGTTATTTTATATTCTGCTATAAATTGTCATCTTGAGGATACTAAACATATTTCTAATACTTTATAACAAATTCTATTTTTGAATAAATAAATTGTGTTATTTGTTTTAAAATCACTTTTATTTTTATTTGCGAAAATGGACTGATATCAATTTTCATCCATAGGTATTTTTTAATTTGATAATATTTTCTTTGAATAAGAAGTAGATTTTATTCTTCTTTTAAAGAGAATCTGAAGGTTGTGCATTACTCTCTTTTGATAGAATGTCTATGTCATTAGCAATAGATTGTTATAATCTAATTATAAATTAGACCTAATGATTATTCCTTAAATACTTGGCCAAGTAGTAGATGTGTGAAATAGATTAATTGGTTTGTTGTGATCTTATTAATTTTTAGTGTATGTTTAGATTAGTTAGAAAATTTCTTAGTTTATTTAAATTTCATATCTTTTGTCTAAATTTATCTCTTATTATTTTCTATTTAAACATAGGTCTTCCTCGGGACTTGTCAGGCAACTTCTTCCTGTATATTTGTGATTAGTTCCTTTTATTTTGTTTTATTTATCATCAATTAGAATAGGATTAGTTTTTAGTCGACCAGCTAAGCCATAAAACCCATCGGTTTCAACTATTTAAACAACCGGGGGTTGATAAATGCCCTTGGATTGGGATGGCATCCCCTTGTTGACCTTAGTGCAAAATTTTCGATCAACACAACCCTCAAATATATGGTGACCTCATTTATACCAGCAATAAAAAATCGTCAAAACAAAACCCCGGCAAGCACAAGTCATTGAAAACTTCACAATCCAACCACAAGAAAAGGGTTCCTATAAGGATATACCATTAAATTTTCTAGGGCGCACTTTTTCATCCAAACAGAAGTTCCTAATTCCAAATACTTTTTGAGATATTAATTTTTCTAATTTTTAGTGTTTTTTCAAAATTATATTTTTTTGGTATTTTTATGATATATATATATATATACAAAAAAAAATTGATAAAAAAGAGAAGAGAAATGGGTCGTGACCTTAGTCCTCAACCCTAGGGAAATCAGAGATCGGGTTCGACATCCCTACTCAATTTGGCTATTCAAGATTTACCAATTATGACAAATGCTAGTAACCTGATACTAGGTCGAAGTAGCCAAACCCTAATCAGGGAAAAAAATGAATCTCAAGGCCCACAATGGAGAGTTCCTTCAAGAGGAAAGTCTCCTCAAATAATACTAACAAGATTCCAATACAACCCCAATTTACCATTTTTAAGGTGCAAGAGCAACGTCAAATAAGAAAATGGAGAGATCTTACGAACTTCAACCAAGGAAAGAGAAAGAGAGAGTTCTTAGACCTCCTCCTTAACCATGAGTTATTACAACTATTCTTTGAATCAGTATTGCAAGATAGTAAACCCAATAAATTCCATAATTCAACCTTCATCACACAATATTCATGCCAAAGAGAGAGGTGTGCATCACTCAAGTGCTCCAATAAACAAAGATAAAGATAAACAAGTACATAATCGAAAACCTTGTCTTGTTGAAAAATGAATGCTAGCAGCCTTTATTTATATGAGGCATCCTAGTATTTTTTAACTTTAGATCCTATCTTACTAAAAGATAAAAAAAAATTAAAAAATAGGGTTTGTCACCCACAAGCTAGGGACTTAACCACAAAAGACTAAAAATAATGATAAAATTATGTAAATGGCTTCAATCAAATGGGTGGCAAGCATGAGGACATCATCTCCCAACTAACCCTAATGATGTAGAAGATCGCTCAACATCCTCCCCTTTAGCAAGGTAATGATTTCTTGAGGAGATGACATCATCATGGATTTTGCACATGTAAACCAAGAGGAGGGGTAATACATAACAAGAGGGGTCCAAGTGGGCATAAATGAGATGTGCTAAGGCAAGTAGATCAAAATAAATGGTTGAGAATTTGAGTACCATAAAGTTACTTAAATTTTGAGAGGATAAAAAACGATCATTTTGTAGTGTTTCATTGACTTGATGCTGAAAGGATCTATCACGTTGGTTTTGTATTCATTGTAAGCTCCAGAGTTTGGGAAGCAATAGAGGACCAAAACCAAGATTTTACAGTCCCCATATGGGGCCCTTGTTGTAGTTCAAAGAATTGTTGATTTTATGTATAATCAGGACCAAGGCACATTGCCACTAGTGAAATAGTAAAAATCAAGCAAGTTACGCATATATTCTTCCCTTTTCTATCTTAAATTTTGTGTTGAATTGTGTATCTATGATTTTCTTTCCCATTTGATTTTCAGTGTTAAATGAACTTGTTAAATGAGAAAGCATTGTTTGCCCTCTTCTTATGATGCATGTTCATTTTCTTTTGCATTGTCTTGTGAATATGGATCTCGATTAAGGTTCCTTCTATATTTGGTTAACGAAGTGTACTTTTAGCAGTCTCTAGGTAATCTTTCTCTTTCACCATTTATAAAGAAAACAATAAATCGCCATAGTCATAGGAACTATTTTCATGCAACACTTTGTCTCTAAAATAAATATAGTAAAAAATTAAATAAAAAAATTGCTCTAGTGTGATAGACTAGGACAATAATTTTAGGATAATAGAGAGTACCCCCCCCCCCCCCTCTGCCACGTTATAGCCCAAGAACTATCTCAAAGGAATAGAGTCACATGGGTGAGTTATCTTGCAAATTATGTCCTAGAATTGAGACCCTAGTGAGAGACAGGGGAACAACTTGGGATACAACAGTGGGAATAAACAAAATGGGGGCAAAAGAGTAGATCTACATGGATAGATCAAGGTGATGAAAACAAAATATTTCCCACAACTAAACAAAAATGAGGAAAAATATAAATATTGATATGGTGCATAAATAATGAGAGGGGAAGTTGGCCCACAGTTTCAGGGATATACCTCTCATTCTAACATAACATTATCAATGCAAATGATATCTTTCTTCCTAGGCCATGAAAGTGGTCTCCATGTAGGAATTAATAGTGGTTATAGAATCATTACAAAAAGATAATAACCTTGGATGTAATGGTTGTTCTATTTAATTCATTGAATGTTTTCTTGATTTGTTAGATAAGGACTTATTATTGGTTCTGGAGGAATCTAGGAGTTGTGGTAAGATTATGGGGGATTTTAACTCCAGTTTCTTAGCTACGATTCCCAATAAGAATATTCCGAATAATTTTGGTTATTTTAGATCCATTTATCCTTGTAATATTATGTAAGATTAATTTCAAGTTAATTTTCAGAAGACTTGTTGTCACACAATGTGGCGATCTCTGTGTTGGTAGAGAATAATTATTTCCAGACCGGTGGTACCTCGGGACTCTATCCCAAAGTGTCACGCTAGAAAGGGTATCATCTCTTTAGGTTTCTTAGTTCCACTAAATGTAGATCCAGACTAACCACGAGAAGTGTCCCCAATGAAACAATCGATTTCTAGAGGAACGGGGCACCTTCAGGTTTAACAACTTGCAAAAGTTGGTACCATGGGGGGAATTTTCTTAAGGGGATAACTTGTGATCTCTTAACATTTAAATATATAACAGAAAATAAAATCATAGAAGGGAACTATATTCCAAGAAGAATGGTGGTGTATAAATACATTGTTGCAACACTTAAGCATAGAGAATTATGATCAAAACATCACAATACATATTGAGCATTTTTCAACATACTAGCACAATCCATAGGGTCATCCTTTTATAGTTTCTAGATCTAACAAACTCCCTGGAAGTGAGTAATATCTAGTCCAAAAATAGGAGTCAGTTGTTATAACGATTTCCAAAAAATCCACAACATCCCAAAGTGTATTCGGCAGTTGTAGTTGCATCAACCACGACCATTCAATTGTCTGTTCAACCAACTATTTAATCATTCTTCTGACACACCTAGTCAGGACTCTAGTTGACTGCTCTGTTAGTCACATGTTGTCTAATGATTGATTGTCTCCAGAATATCCATAGGTGTGATGAACCATCAATACCTTAGGTTCCAACACACCCCCATCAACACAATGCTCTGGAGATTTAGGAGGTGAAATTACTTGCTCTGAACACCCCCCCATAATTGCAATTTTCTTAAGCCCAATCATAGCCCAAATTTTCACAAAATTAGCTTCTGATAAATGCTTCATAAAGATATCAACAATCTGATCATATGTGATGCAATAAACAAGTGAGACAACATTTTCCTGTACCAACTGTCTCAGATAATGAGAATGAAGTTCAACATGCTTCATCTTGCTATGAGCAACATGATTATCATCAACTTGGATTGTACTCTGATTATCATAGTGAATAAAAGTGGATGCTTGAATGGGAAACCCAAGCTTGCTGAGAAGCTGGTGAGTTCAAACTACCTCTATACTGACATTGATGGTGCCACGTACCCAACTTCTATATTCGAAAGAGAGACTACCTTATGTTTCTTACATGAACAAACCAAGGTTCCAAAACTCAATCAAAACACATAGCTACAAGTGGACTTGTGGTCATCAATGTCATTGCCCTAGTTGGAATCAGTGCACTCGACCAATTGTTCTGTAGTGCGACAATACTTAACACCATATTGATAAGTTCCTTTAATGTAGTGAAAAATTCTCTTTGTAGCTTTCCAGTGGATTTATCGAGGATCCTGCATGAACCAGGAGACCATGCTAATAACAAATGAGAGATCTGATCGACTGTGATTTAAGTAAATTAGGGTACTAAACAACTATTAATTTTTTGATAATTTCATTCAATATTCTCTAGGATCACTAAGAGAATAACAAACACAGCAGAACAATCACAAGAGACAATGGACACAAAGCATTTCACTGGGGAAAACCAAGAAGGTGAAAAACCCTGCTACTTCCTCAAAGATAGAATAAGCCCCAATACAAAGATCAGAAATATCAATCCCCAAAAGATAGATGTCTCCAGCAACTACTCCTTCTCCACTTGTGCGCACTCCTCTCTCTCAACTATGTGAGTTAGATGAGTGAATGAATGAATAGAATGAGAGACACACACTCTCTATTTATACAACAACTTAACTTGCCTTTAACCCTAACAGGGCCAACTTCCTAAGGAATCCTAATAACCCATCCACATGACTCATACAGGGCCGACCCCACACAGGTGGTCTAATAACCCATCAAATATAAGTTACGACACTTACAATGTAACTTGCGACACTTGCAAATACAAATGACGACACTTCCAACTGGAGGAATAATACATCTCCGTTGGGGATACAATAAAGTACAAATGTAATATACAAGTGAATATCTTCCGAAGTTACAAATACATCAACACTCCCTCTTAACTAGGACGGTATTCTCTTGTCACGGGTCATCAATACACATACACACAAGTCTTCAATTCTAGAGTTGGATCATCGTCACTGGATCACGAAGCATCATCATTACTGTTGTTGTACTCGTCATCTCGATCACTGGGGCTATCTCTCAATTCTTCATGTCATAGGAATTTCTATAGAGCCAACCCTTTTTCATGCTGGATGTAGGCCTAACCTCTTGTAGGTCTTCATCATATCTGCGAGCTGGCCATCCTGTGGAATCCTCAGGGCTGATTGCGTGCGTCAACAAAACCTTGAAAGAGCATCCCAAGACTGATTACAAGCTTACTTCTCAACCCATCAGATATCCTAGGGAAATATTACATGTGACCTCCATAAAACCTTAAAAGAGTGTCTTGCGATCTGCAAGATCTCTAAAGAGCATCCCAGGACTGATTATGAGCTTATTTCTCAACCTGTCGGATCTCCCAAGGAACTATTATATGCCACGGACAAAACCTCAAAAGAGCATTTTCCAGATCTCCTAGGGAACTATTATATGCCATAGGAAAAACCTCGCAAGAGTATCTGTAGATCTCCCAGGGCGCTATTACATGTCCCTCCAAGCAAAACCTCGAAAGAGCATTTTTCAGATCTCCCAGGGAACTATTATATGCCATAGGAAAAACCTCGCAAGACTATCTGCAAATATCCAGGGCAATATTATATGCTTATCGCACAACCTGTCCATGGACATGGAATATCATCCTCATACTCATGATCAACCTGATCATCCTCGCACGGAGCATCATCCTGATGCTCATGATCATACTAATCATCATCATATAGTACATCATCCTTATGCACATCATCATCACATGATCATCCTAATCATCATCATATAGTACATCATCCTGATGCACATCATCTGGAGCATCGTCCTGATGCTAATCACACAACTCTTACATCCACATCCATGGGAAGGATCCTCCTACCACCATGCTTGGAATGGCTCCTGCAAATGTGTCCCATCACTTCCTCCTCGAAGTATCTTCTATCTGAAGAACACCAAGCCTCTCTCTTAAGTACTCGAACTTCACTCTGGCCACTTGTTTGGTCAACACATCTACAATCTGCTCATCTGTCGCAACATACTGGAGCTTCACTGCTCCTCTCTGCACCATATCCCTGATATAGTGATATTTGATCTTGATGTGCTTCGACCTGTCATGGAACACTGGGTTCTCAAACAACTTCACACAACTCTGGTTTTCACAGACGATACAGGTAGCATCCAACTGGAGATCAAACAAATCGGATAGTAGATTCCTTAGCCATACTGCCTCATAGCTAGACGAACAAGTTGCGACATACTCTGCTTCTACTGTACTCAGTGCTACGCAGGATTGCTTCCTGCTAAACCAAGAGATCACACCTGATCCCATACTGAAGCAGCACCCCGAAGTTCTCTTCCTATCTGCAGCACTGCCTTCCCAATCTGAATCAACATAACCCTCCAGGTTAAACTTTTGATTCACATCATACTTGAGCCCATACTCAACCGTACCCTTCAGGTACCTCAGAATATGCTTTACAGCAATCAGGTGAACATGTCTAGGATCCGTCAGGAACTGGCTCAAGGTGTTCACTGCAAAGAAACTATCTAGTCTCGTGTTCGTCAGGTACATCAAGGACCCAATCATCTGACGATACACCATGGCATCAACTGAATCTGATGAAGCATCACTCAATAGCTTCAGGTTCGATGCCATAGGTGTGGCCATGGCCTTGTAGTCCATCAACCCGAACCGCTTCAGGATCTCTATTGCATATTTCCCTTGTCCAAGGAAGATTCCATCTACACTCTGCCACACCTCCATACCTAGAAAGTAATGCATCATACCCAAGTCTTTTATCTCGAACTCGGCAACAAGCTTCCTCTTCGTGTCTAAAATCAACCTATCCTCACCTGTCACAAATAGGTCATCCACATACAATAGGAGTATCAATGGATTGCCTTCCTCAACCTTGTAGTAAAGGTTGGAATCCGCTTTACTCTTGGTAAATCCCAAACTAGATAGGAAGTTGTCTATCCTTCTGTACCATGTCCTGGGTGCTTGCTTCAAGCCATACAAGGCTTTCTTTAAATTGCACACATATGACTCCCTGTCATGTGTCTCAAAACCGAGTGGCTGCTCCACATACACTTCCTCTTCGGCTACACCATTTAAGAAAGTTGTCTTGACATCCATCTGGTGTATCTTCCACTTCATTACTAAAGCCATAGCAAGTACTATTCTGATGGAAGTGTATCTGGATACAAGTGAAAAATTCTCTTCATAATCTATCCCCTCTTTCTGGAAGAATCCACGAGCCACAAACCTTGCCTTGTATTTCTCTATGCTACCATCTGCAGCATGCTTGATCTTGTATATCCACTTGGAAGTCACAACAGACTTCCCTTCTAGTCTTGGGACCACATCCCAAACATCATTCTTCATGATCGACTGGTATTCCTCGACCATGGCATCCTTCCATTCATTCTTTTATGTTTCTTCTTCATAACTGGAAGTTCTTTGTTCATTATGTCACAGAGTAAGGCAACATAGTTTGTGTGTGACCTTGTCCTTTTTCTTTCTCTGTGTTCCTCCTCTGGAATACCATACCTTTCTGTATCTTGGATGAGCTCTCTAGCCCATGCTGGTTTCCTCTTGTGAGAGTTCTTATCACGGGGTGGATCTACAGGTTCTTGTGGATCTTCTATTTCACGATCCACTTTTGGAATTACTTCGTTCATGGTGGTGTCTTGTATTCTGGGTACTCTTGGTTCTTCATTGTCTTCAACAGGTGTCTTCCTTGATTTGATGTATGTTGAATCTTCATCAAAAGTCACATCCCTACTGATGTCAATCTTCTTGAACCCTAGAAAGTAGATTATGTATGCCTTCGAGCTTTCACTGTAACCCACAAATATACCCTTCTTTCCTGAAGGATCTAACTTTGTCCTCTTTTCTTTTGGAACATGTGTATATACTGGACAACCAAATGTCCTGAGATGGCTAACTTCTGGTTTCTTGCCAAAGAAAACTTCTTCTGGTGTCTTGTTGTCAAGTATCTTGTGAGGTGTTCTATTTTGTACATATACAGTTGTCCTTGCTGCTTCTGCCCATAGGTGCATGGGTAGATCTTGGTCATGAAGTATTTCCCGTGTTGCTTCCATGATTGTTATATTCTTCCTCTCTACAACCCCATTTTGTTTTGTATTGTAAGGAGTGGTCAACTCCCTCTTAATCCCTGAATCACTACATAACTTCTTGAAGTCTCCTAAAGTGAACTCTTCGCCATTTTCGGATATAAAGGTCTTGATCTTCTTATCGGTTTGGTTTTCTATCAAGGCTTTGAATTCCTTGAACTTATCAAACACTTCATCTTTATTCTTCAATAAATAAACCCAAGTCTTCATAGAGGAATCATCAATGAAAGAAACATAATATACATACCCACTCAGAGAACTGGATGACATCGGACCACATACATCGGAGTGGATGATCTCCAAGATTCCTTTTGCCTTGCTTTCACTGCTTGGAAATGTCTTCTTTGTGTTCTTTCCTTTTCCACATCCTTTGCAAACACCTTCATGCTTTGACTGGATTTCAGGAAGAACTTCTACTGCTTTGCTTGCAATTGGTAGTCCTCTATAGTGCACATGTGCAAGCCTTCTATGCAAAGTTCACTTGAATCCATGGATTCATGTACCATGGCATGTTCAGGTTGTCCCTTCAATTTGTACAATCCTCCCTCTTGCTCTCCAATCACTACTACATCATCTATGGTCTTACCTTTTGGCCACATAAGTACTTGGCCATCCACAAATGAAACTCTCATCCCCTTTGCATCCAAAGATGATATGGAGAGAATATTCTTCTTGAGACCAGGTACATATAGAACATCTTTCATTTTTAAAGACTTCCCAGAGTCTAGCTTGTAGGAGGCTTCACCACTTCCTTTTATAGGGTATTGATAGTCATCCCCAAGTTTCACCTTATGAGGTGACTCATGTTCAGATAGGCCCATAATAGATTCTTTAAATCCTATCATATGTTTGGAAGCCCCACTATCAATAAGCCAATCATTACACCCATGTGTAACAGTACCTGTGAGAGCATAAATTAGAACATACTCTCCGTCACTTGAAGAGTCTTCACTTTCTACCTTAGTATTCTTCCTGGGAGGTTCATCATCCTTAGCAGCATGAGCATGATATCTCTTCTTGTTGTTGTTGGAGCTCTTTCTGTTCTTGGGACATTCTGACGCAAAGTGTCTTTTCTCATTACAAGTGAAACATCTCAGAACTTTCTTCTCTCTTTGATGGTGGTGTGAAGATCTCTTGTGATAAGATTGCTCCCTCTTGAACTTACTTCCCTTCTGATGGTGGTGTGAAGATCTCAGAACTTTCTTCTCTCTTTGATGGTGGTGTGAAGATCTCTTGTGATAAGATTGCTCCCTCTTGAACTTACTTTTCTTGGTGTGTGTTGTGAGAGCTTGATCTTCATTTCCCATCTTTTCTTCTCGGGCCACAAGCCTAGATTCTTCTTGTGAACATTCCTCCCACACTCTACTGAAGGAGATCAATTTCTTTCTTGCACAGATACCTTGGATGAAGGAGTCCCATGACCTAGGTAGGGCATTCAATGTGGTCATGACAATTTCTCCATTCTCCACTACTTCATCCACAGCTTCAAGTTGTTCTTTGATTTGAGAGACCTTAGTAAATTAGGATTGGATGGTCTCTACATTCTAGATCTTTACCCCTTTCAATTAGTTCCGCGGAGTCATCTTCCGATTTATATTATTTCCTTCAAACAACTTGGTCAAGGAGTCAAACATCTCCTTAGGCGTCTTTAGGGAAGAAACATGGGGTATGAGATGGTCTTTGATAGAATCAACAATGATTCTCTTGGCCTTAACCAAGTTCTTCTTGTGTAAGGCCTTAACCTCATCTCCCTCTGGAACTGGAACCTCTTCACTTATGTAGGTGTCCAATTCATTCTCTTCTAGGATTAACCCAATCCTATACTTCCATGCTCGGAATTTATCAACCCCTTCAATCTTATCCTCAAGCTTGGTGTGGTGAGACATCTTAATGAGAAACTCAAATGGAAATAAAATATTTAGGTCTTACCACTTGATTTGCTGAAACTTGATCTGGAGCTGGATTAGGGTTTGTCAGATAAACCCTAAAAAATCAAAATTTGAATTTCAAACTTCTAATTGGATGGAAAGATGCGCCTTGCTGAGCTGATCAAGCTGGTATACTTCAATTTTGAAATCTGCAAAATTTGACCCCTCAAAATTGACTTTGAAACTTTCGGATCTGCAATTTCTAGTTTTCTAGTCAAAATCCCGAACTAGGGTTTGAAAGTGCCTGAGGTTCTTCCCAGCCAAAAAGTTCCATCTTGGTCTCTAAAATTCAATTTTTCTGAGGAGCATCCAGCCGTGGTCTCAGATTCTGAAATTTCCAACTTTCTCTGAAACACTAATTTCCCGCAACAGTGACAGACCAAAAACTGAAAATGCTCATAATTGAATTATGTCTCAACAGAAAGATGTGCCCTTTCTAAGAGAGTGAATCTAGCCTCCTTCCTTTGATGAACTATGGAGAGAAACCCAAAAATTAAGAATCCCTAGCTTCCGCAGCTGCAGAGTGTCTTCTTCTTAGTACCGCTCTGATACCATGTTAATTTTTCGATAATTTCATTCAATATTATCTAGGATCACTAAGAGAATAATAAGCACAGCATAACAATCACAATAGACAATGGACACAAAGCATTTCACCAGGGAAAACCAAGAAGGTGAAAAACCCCGCAACTTCCTCGAAGATAGAATAAGCCCCAATACAAAGATCACAAAGATCAATCCCCAAAAGATAGATGTCTCAAGCAGCTACTCCTCCTCCACTTGTGCGCACCCCTCTCTCTCAACTATGCGAGTTGGATGAGTGAATGAATGAATATAATGAAAGACACACACTCTCTATTTATACAACAACTTAAATTGTCTTTAACCCTAACAAGCCCGACTTCCTAAGGAATCCTAATAACCCATCCACGTGACTCATACAGGACGGACCCCACATAGGTGGTCTAATAACCCATCAAATATAAGTTACGACACTTACAATGTAACTTGCGACACTTGCAAATACAAATGACGACACTTCCAACCAAAGGAATAATACATCTTTGTTGGGGATACAATAAATTACAGATGCAATATACAAGTGAATATCTTCCGAAGTTACAAATACATAAACAACAACTATTTGTAGAGAGTGGCATCGACTCGTGGAGAGTTGCAATCTTTCGAGAACTTCATTCCTGACTGATAAGGTGTAGCACATGGCTTGTAGCCGTCCATCTTGAATCATTTCGAAATATCCAAGGCATATTTAGGTTGAGAAAGAAAGATACCATCATCCAATTGCAAAATTTGAATGCCAAGAAATAAATGCAAAAGACCAAGGTAAGTCATTTCAAAGGTATCTGTAAATTGTTTCTTCAAGCCCAAAATTAGATTGACATTATTCCCAGTTATGAATAAATCATCAACATGCAATTCCACAATCAAAGTATCACCATTACCATGTAATACATAAATATTGTGATCATATGTACAATGTTTGAATCCAAGATTGACAAAGAAACGATCAATCTTCTCATACCAAACTTGAGGTTCCTATTGCAAGCCATACAACGACTTCTTTAGTCGACAAACACGAACAGAATCTATCACAAAGATAGGAGGTTTCTCCATATAGATTTATTCAGTCATATCTCCATGAGGAAAGGCATTTTTTACATCCATTTGATGAAGTTTCCAGCCAAAACGAGTAGCAAGAGAAAGGATCAATTGAACAGAGTTCATATTTTCCACAGGATAAAAGGATTCAATGTATTTGATCTCTTCTTGCTCGGAAAATAACTTAGTGACCAAACGAGCCTTATGGAATTCAATAGCAACATCGGAGGTAAATTTAGGCTTATAGACCCATCAAAGCTTCATGACATTCTTTCCTTGCAGTCAAGGAATAACCCTCCATGTCTGATTCTTCTTCAAAGAATCAATTTCAGAAATCATAAGAGTGTCCCACTCTGGTAAACCCTAAGCATCAACATATGTATCAAGATCACAAGTGTCAAGAAAACGCGCGTTTAAGGAAACACTACCACATTATTTTTTACTACAAGTCTGTCGACCAATACTAGGATATCCAACATCCAATCTAGCGGCTTCAATTGTCTTAACATCCCACCGAGGTAAGAAAGTCAGTGAAGATTAAATTCGTTTATCCTTAGTCGTGCAGGTCAGGGAATTTGGACTGCCAACTTCAATAGTCACAGTAGTAACTACCAGTTGACTCAGGATCAAAATTCATTGGACCTGTCGGAACTCCATAGATGGGTACAGTCGATCCAGGGTCATCAATAATTTCAAATGGATCACTGTTCAATAGACCAGAGAAGAAATCCAATATATTTTTCCCTGAAATATTCTCATAAAAGATCACAGTTCTTCTTAAGATGATCTATTGTTTGACAGGATCAAATAGTCTATAGGATTTCAACTCATTAGAGTAGCCCATCATGATGCAAGCATGAATATTTTCATCCAATTTCATTCTACAATTATCATTGATATGCACCTAGTAAACACATCTGAAATTTTTGAGGTGTCCAATAGAGGGTTTCCTACCATTCCATTTCTCGATTGGGGTCATGTCAGTGACTGCTCTGGTTGAAACAAGGTTTAGGAGATAATTTGCGCAGTAAACAGGTTCTGGCCAAAACTTCGTTGGAATATCTTTGGCCTGCAACAAGAACCTGGCCATTTCTACCAAAGTCTGATTCTTCCTTTTTGTGATGCCATTTTTCTAAGGGGTGTGAGGGACATATCTCTGCCAAGAAATACCATTTTGCAAGAGATATTCTTCAAACTGTCGACTCACATATTCACCACCATTGCTTGATCTCATACATTTAATGTGTCGATCACATTATTTTTCAATCAGTGCTCTAAATTCCTTGAATATTTCAAAGACTTAAATCTTATTCTTCAAACATATACCCATGTTAATATAGAGAAATCATCAGTAAAGGTAAGAATATACTTTGCACCTACTATGAGGATTTTTTCATGCAACAAAGATCACTGTGAATATGCTCCAAACGGTTCTATGCCCACCATGCTTTCCAGGAATCAAAGGGTGCATGATGATGCTTTCCAAGCATACATCCTTTACAAACTCCATCAGGTGGGAGGATCTTTGGAAGACAAGTAACCATGTAGTGAGGTTCCATCATCTTCAAATTTCGAAATTTTATATGTCCAAGTCGTTCATGCCAGGGTTGAATTCTGTCATCGGTTTGAGCGATGAGTGTAATCGGTCTAGCTGTCGCAGTTGCTATAGTTGATACATTTGGTAGGAAGGAGTCACATAACTTATACATTATGTCTTTGGGGTACAAATACTGTGAAGCAACAGTTGCTTCCCCAAGCCTCAAATCTTTTATGATAAATCGTTTCAACCAAAACTCAATAGTCTTCTTAGTCTACATTAGTTGAGCAACCGACAACAAGTTTTCACTCAAACTAGGCACATGATTGTTACAAATATAAAAATAATAAAATATCTAATTACAATAATTAATAATAATCAATAAATATCATTTATGAGGAGATGCAACTCCTCATTAAAAGGTGCCCAAGCTATATTTAAGCAGGCCACTCATTGTAATTTAAGATCATCTTATCATTTATCAATATATTATTTATCATCAAAATGTGTGATTCGAAGTATCTGTGGGAATTTTAGATTATTTATGGACGTTAAGAAGTTTTTACAATTCATGTGGTATCAGAGCTTTGTTTCCTGATCCGGCCTTTGTCCATCATATCAGAGTATCTCTGAACTCGGCTTTTGGTCAACTTCAAAAAATTCTGGAAAAATTTCTAGCCACATAAACATCGTTCCTCACACTCCCCTTTGCCCTCACACTCTCCATATCCATGCACTCACTTCCGCACTGCAAGTCCCCCCTAGACCCATTCACTCCACCTTCTCCCGTCCTTCCATCACACCAATATTTCCTACCTCCTTCCACCTTCCACCCCCACGTGCATGCTCCCTCCTTCCTACAACCTTCCTGCCCCCCTGTGCGCCACCACTGTTGCACCTTCCATCACTCTATCATCTCCCTCTCCTTCCTGCATCCTACCAACAATCTTGCGTCCCCTCTCAACTAGCGACCCCCACACTCCTCCTCCCACTGTTGCGCTCTTCCATACTCACGCTCTCCTCTCTCCCAACCGCTCCGCGCACCACCCTACGTCTCAACTCACCCACCACAATTCTTTTGTCGCCCTCCCTCCATCCCACACGCCCTCTTAATTCACAGTTCCATCCAAGATATCCCCATTCGTTCCTACTCACACCCGCGCAGCGCCTGCACATCCACCTTCGGTTGTCGCACCCTTCCATGCACACTCTGCACACGCCACCTTTGTGCCATCCCACACCAACTCTGTACATGCCACCTTCGTGCCATCCCACACCAACTCTGCACACGCCACCCTCGACACTCCCCCTTTGTAACCGCTGAAACCCTCACGCTTCCACATCCCCACCACTCTCCCTTTCTCCCATATTTCCCTGTATACTCTACACCATGCCCCCCTCACACATCAACGGCTTCCCTCCTCCCTGACACCTCCCTCTGCAACCTGCACACTCTCCATCCTCACTGCCAACCAGGGTATTTTTTAAGGATTCTAATATTATACTTAAGTATAGTATCCTGGGCGATTATTTTGGATTGAGAAAAACATGTATATAGATAGGTAGGCGAATATTAAATCTGAAACATACAATTTACTACTAAAATGTGTAAATTTTGGCGAATACTATGATGGAAAAACATATTTTATGTAAATATAGGCGATATTCGAAACTAAAAATGACCAAATAGCGAATTTATTTTTTGAAAAAAAACCCAAAAAATAGCCAATTGGCGAAATTTCGCCCTTAAAAATTACCCTGCTGCCAACGTGTCTCTCGCTTCTTCCTCGTTCCTACATCCTCCTTCTCTCCTATCCTCCATCTCTTACTTCACTCCACTTAATCTTTCATCTAAGCGATTACCTCCACATTGACTCCCACAAACCCTAATTCTTTCAAATTTATTTTTTTTAATAGTATTATTATTAATATAATAATAATATTGTTATTACTTCAATATCCTAAAACCCTTCCCTAATTTGACTCATTTCGAAATATATATATATATATATATAATCATTTTTATTGTAATCATTATTACAATATCTTAGTTATTAATAGTATAAATATTAAACTATTATTTTATAATAATTCTGATTAATTATTATTAATAATTGAATTTCTATAAAATTCAAGTAATTCTTTTCATAAACAAGGAGAAAATAGAAAAGGGTTATTTAACCTAGTCAGAGAAGAAGACAAAGGTCAAGGAAGATTTTATTTTCCCATTAAGGAACAAGACTGAAAGAAAAGACGACAAAAGTGAAGTAAAGACATAGTTGCAAACGATGGCACCTACATATTCATAAATGAAGTTGCAGTTGCAAACAACATTGAACGAGTTAGAGAAATATAAAGTGACCAATAAAGATATTCAATTCGATATTATGAAGCAATAATTGCGTAATCATTTAGCAGAATAGGAGAATTGTACCTTAAAAGATCAAAAGAGAGAGGTCCATAAAAGGTTATTAGATAAGGATAAGGAAATTTCACATCTAAGAAATCACAATCAAAACTTGGAAGACAAAATCAGAAACTCCAAAAATGTCGAAGAATCACCTTATAGAAGCGATAATGACTTCGAAGAAGACATAAAGCGTTTAAACAGGCTCATCATGGATAAACATAATGAATTGACGCAAACCCAGAGAAAAATAGAAAATCAAGAATCAAAGATATATCGACATCAACAACAGAAGAAAAAACTTCAACAACAGTATGACGACATTAAGAAGACACATAAGTTGGGAATTACAAAAATCAACAATACATTATCAAGAAATACCGAGGAACTAAGTCAACTACAAAATCATAACAAAACATTAATTACGAAGATTAAAAAGTTGAAACATAGTCAGAAGAAGGAACATTCCAATGAAGACCTTGAAGGAAGAATACTAGAAAAGTAAGAAGAAAACCAAAGCTTAAGAAATCTTAATCAAGAACTAGAAGAACAAATTGAGAAGTTAAAAAAGGAAAAAAAGTCGCAAGATGAAAGGTTAGAGGAGATTCAGAGTGCGCAAATCCAAAAGAAAGAATCTATACTCCCCGAAAAACAAATTCAATCCTCATCACAGTTCAAAAAGAAGTCAATTCAACAAAAAAGCGAACAATAAAAACTCCTTATCGACACCCCAATCATAAAAGTCATTTTGACCAATGACAGGGTCAAAATGAACATAAACAGGGAAGTTATGATGCCAAATGCGAAGGAACACAAAAACTACAACCTAAACAGAAAACAGGAAGATTTATCTAGCAAGGCGACCAACAGTTATCCCCGATGAAAGTAAATCTCGGATGGATCACTTTCGAGGAAATGCGACATTTCAGTTCAGGGATTCGAAAATTATATCGCCATGTTTCGTCAAGTGTCGGAGTTACAGATTCAGAGAGACATAAGAAGATGTTACGAACAAAAATAATTGATAATTCCTTCACATAGAAGCTCTACTTACGAGGTATGTATGATTTGGTTATACTATGCTTAACTTATGAGATATGTAGGTTACTAGCACAAGGTCTCTAAATCATTGAAGAGAACAAAGAAGATACTGTTTTAGACATAACTAGCAAGCATGCTAATCCAAGTATGTTTTCCTATATCGAGTTAGAATCCTACTTTGTGTTAGGATCTTGTATTAATTCTCATGCCCAATCTGGTCTTCTCTTTCTTGGATTTTTTGCACAAGGTGTCTCCTCAGATCTCTAAGGTTCTGCCATATCATGATCTTCTGGAATAGGTTCTTCTTCAACATTTCTTTTCGGTACATTGTTCGTTTTTGTAACTCTAGGAGCTGCATGCTCCTCTTCATCCTCATGACTCTTCTTGGATTTGTTGAAGGCTGTGTCTTCATCAAATGTAACATCACGACTGAGTTCAATCTGGCGGAATCTTGGGATGTAGATAGGGTAAGCCTTTGATTGCTCACTGTAACCCACAAATATTCTCTTCTTTCCTGAAGGTTCCAATTTCGATCTCTTCTCTTCGAGAATGTGAATGAATATTGGACATCCAAATATCTTTAGATGACTGACTTCAGGCTTCATACCGGTAAACATCTCTTCTAGGGTCTTGTTTCCAAGAGCACTGTGAGAGATTATGTCATGTACATATACTGTGGTTCTAGTTGCTTCTGCCCATAGGTGTATGGGTAAGTCTTGATCATGGATCATGGCCTTCACTGCTTCCATGATGGTTATGTTCTTCCTTTCAGCTACACCATTCTATTGTGGATTATAGGGAATAGTAAGCTCCCTCTTAATCCCTGCTTTTTTATAGAAATCCTTGAAATCACCTTAAGTGTATTCCCCTCCATTATTTGTTCTTAGAATCTTTATCTTTTTTTCAAAGAGGTTTTCTACAAGAGCCTTAAACTCTTTAAACTTTTCAAAGACTTCATTCTTATTCTTTAGAAAATAAATCCATGTTTTGCAGGAGTAATTATCAATAAAAGAAGCATAATAAACATACCCGCTTAATGAAGTGGTGTACATAGGCCCACAAATGCCTAAGTGAATAATATCCAGAATATCTTTAGCTTTGCTATCGCTGCTTGGAAATGGATTCTTCGTACTCTTTCCTTGAGCACATCCTTTGCATACTCCTTCATGATCAACCTGGATTTCTGGTAGTCCAGTCACCACCTTACTTACTATTGGTAAGGCTTTGTAGTGTACATGAGCTAGTCTTCTATGCCATAGTTCACAAGGGCTCATGCTACTGGTCATCAGTGTTGTATCTGCATGACACTTCAGCTTGTAAATTCCTCCTTCTTCTACTCCAATGGCTACTGCATCATTGATAGTCTTCCCCTTTGGCCACATAAGAACTTCACCATCTATAAATGCAATTTGAAGACCTTTCTTATCTAATGTTGAAATATATAGAAGGTTCTTCTTCAAACCTGGTAAATAAAGTACATTTTTCATGTTCATGGACTTTCTAGAGTCCAATTTGTAAGATGCTTCTCCCATTCCTTTGATGGGATATTGATAGTCATCTCCAAGCTTTACCTTGTGTGGAGATTCCTTCTGTATGAGATGTGAGAGGGATTCTTTGTATCCCGTCATATGTTTTGAAGATCCACTATCTACTAGCCAAGTCTCACTTCCATGAGATATTGAACCAATGAGGGCTGATATAAGTACATATTCTTCATTGGAGTCTTCATCTTCTTTGGTTTTGACTTCTTCATCATACTCACTATCTTCCGCTGCATGAGCATGAAATCTCTTCTTCTACTTCTTATGTTGTCCATATTTGAGTGGACAATATCTTGCAATGTGTCATGTCTTGTGACAGGAGTAACATTCAACTGAAGATAAGTCTCTTTTGAACTTCTTTCTCTTTTGAGGTCTTTGAGATCTCCTTGGAGAGTCTTCACAGGAACATACACCGTTCTTCCATTTCCTTCCACCTTTGGCATGAGTTGTCAAAGCCTTATCCTCATTGTCATTTAGTTTCTCCTCTCTTACCGATATTCTCTCTTCTTCTTGCACACACTCTTCCCATAGCTGTCTGAACTGGATCAATATCTTTCTCGCACATATGCCACGAACAAATGGTTCCCAATCTTTGGGGAGACCATTCAGAGTGGTCATCCCAACTTCAGCATCTTCTACAATGTCTCCAATAACTTCTAGTTGTTCTTTGATCTGGGACACTCTGGAGAAGTATGAGTGCATGGACTCAGAATTCAAGATCTTCACTCCCTTGAGTTGATTTCTCAAATTCATCTTCCTATTAATGTTCTTTCTTTCAAATAGGTTGGTCAGGGCATCAAACATTTATTTTGGAGTCTTCTTTGAAGATACTTGAGGGATCAAGTGATCTTTGATAGAATTAGCAATGATCCTCTTTGCCTTGACCATATTCTTCTTATGCCTTGATATGGCTTCATCTCCCTCTGGTTCTGTAAGTCCTTCCTTTATAAAGTCTTCTAGGTCAATTCTTCAAGAATGAGCATAACTCTATATTTCTATGCCCTGAAGTTCTCAGCTCCCTCAAGCTTCTCATCAAACTTGGTATTGTTTGTCATCTTGATAATATAAGAACCTCAAATGGAAATAGAATAGATTTGAGACTTACCACAAAGTTGTCCTTCTGAAAATTGCTTCTACCTTGACCTAGGGTTTATCAGAGAAAGCCTAATTTTCCAACTTCAAGATTTTGGAAAACTGATTGGATGAGCAAATTTGCCTCGAGGAGGCAAGTTGAGCAAAGTACTCCTTCTCCCAATTCTGTTAGCAAATGATCCAAAAACTTGATGCCCTAGTTCTCCTGGGCTGTAGTGGGGGATCCAAAAATGAAAAATCTCAGAATTGAAATTTGTTTCGACAAAAAGATGCGCCCTAGTGAGGCGAGTTAGATGCACCCTCTTTTTCAGCGGATCTGTAGAGGGAGCTCCCGGAACAAGAAGCCCTAGTTTCTGTAGTTGCGGAGGCTACACAATGTTTTCTTTCAGGCCTGCTCTGATACCATGTTAGTTTTTCTGCTTGTTTAACATAATAACATTAAACAATCTATCACTAAAAGAAATACAAGCACAGCAAACATAATGAACACAATATTTCTATCGGGGAAACCACAAGGAAGAAAACCCCGGCAAAACTTCCTCAATATAGAATTCACAAAGTACAAAGATAAAACACAAGACAAAATCAGCTTCTCTTCCACTTGTGCGAACTTCTCTCTCTCTCCTATGCGAACTTGTGTGAGTGAGATGAGTGCGTACAAATGAGGGACTCATCCTCTATTTATATTCTTCCGTTGGGGTGACTTTTCCCCAACTGGGCCGACTTGTCAAATACAAAATATAATAATCTTTTATGGGTTCTTCTAGGCCGACACAAGACCTAAGGGTTTACATTGACTCTTTCAATGACTTTTACATTATTAATTACATCAATGACATCTCCCAAAGGAGGATTACAATAATACAATAGACAAGTACAAATAGAATATCTTCCGCAATTACATTTCTTTAACAATCACTCCCTTTGTTTAATTAGTTTTCTATGCAACAATCTTCGAATGTCTTAACTTTCATCAATCTTATGAAAAATTAGGAAGTTATGTCATCAACACTGGTTTGATCTACAGGAGTTTTGGCTGGACACAATGCCAAATATAATAAGCAGCATTAATTGTTGCAATTCCTATTGGAACAAATTACATACAGAGTAGAATGGATGAGTATTTCTGTAAACATGTCGATATGCAGTCACCGTTAATTTGCAGCTTTATACAGTAATCTGCACTTGGCATTCCAAGGTATAGCATTAATTGTTGCAATTCCTATTGAAACAAATTACATACAGAGTGGAATGGATGAGTATTTTTGTAAACATGTCGATATGCAGTCACAGTTAATTTGTAGCCTTATACAGTAATCTGCACTTGGCATTCCAAGGAATAGGATTGATGACTGGAATTATGACAATTACAAAAGAATATTAACAAACAAAAGGAATGATGGACCACCTAGAACGAGGGTAACTATCAAATTTATGAAGATACCATCTGTGCATCTCAGTGGCAGCAAAAGTGAGGTTGGCAACCTGTAATTATATCAAGAAAACATTTGCATAGATCACCTTCAAGTTCATACATAACCAATCTTCGAGTTAAACTTGCATCAAATGTAATTGGTTTAGACATAAAGCAAAAAGACTAACGTGAACATAGGCTACTGTCCTGCGTTTAGTAAAATCATTTGTGCTTGAAAAAAAAAGAGATGGTGAGGAAGGAAGTCATCATACCACATATCCAAAAAGGAGCCACACTGTCAGGTCAGAACATCCAGTAGCAATTAGAATCCCTGCATAGATGACCTGCAAGAAAAATACAGACATGCAGGCAAACACAAGTAAAAGGCAAGCATATGAAATGTTAGCAAAAGCTTTCAAAATGTGAAACATCCTCTCAAGAGCATTCATTTTTCATTTTGGCCACCTTATTCTGAACCAGCTAATGCATGACAGAATTGAAAAGGACTAGGCAGTTGAGAAAAGAAAGAATTGAAATATTATGGATACTTACAATCTCTGCCAAATAGTGGGGGCAAGATACAATCTCAAACCAATCGCCATAGGGGATAGCATATTCATTTGTGGCTTCTAGTTTTTCAGTTCGCAAAGATCCCTACATATTCAGTATACATATCAAACTGTTATAGCCAATTGCCAGAGCTTTAACAAATATAAAAAATTTCATTGATCCATATGTACCAGTAAACAAGACATAAAGCTTCACAAAGGCATACAAAACATCTTCAAGAAAAAACTAAAATATTACCCCACAACTAGTACAAGAGAACAGAAACACTGAAACATAATTTATCTGAATTTAACAAAAGCAACTCCTGGCCATAAGTATGCATCTGAAGAGCCACATATGAACACCTGTCATGGAGTCGAACAGGACCAAAATATATTATGTCGATCATTTTTTGAAAACATCATGGCATGATAAGCCACTCATTGATAAAACACTATTAAAAAAGTAGATGATTGGAACAAGAACACCTAAAAGCATAATGACATTTGTTTGGAAGAGCTGGAATTAGGCAATGCAGCATTAAAAAAAGAAGGGATTAAAAAACTATAAGCACACTAGGAGTTTCACCAAAACTTATGTGAGAAAGTCATTCAACTGTTCTTATAAATTTTATCACTGTAATCCATCTAAAACACCAACACACTAGGATGTAACCGAAGGTTTATGTAAAAAAGTTGTCAGCATGCTTTTACAAATTTTAAAGCCCTGATCCATCTAAGTGAAGGGACATAGTAGCTGAACCTTTCTACCCATCACTTAAGTATAATTCTCAAGAAAACAAACAAGAGAGAGATAGGAACATATAACAAAATTTGTGTAGGTCCATAAAACTAGAGACCCAAAATATTCACTTTAATTTTTCAGGTATGTCCGTGACTGGGCAAAAATAGAACATTTATAAGTTTTGTTGTATAAAAATCATAATACAAACATTAAAATTGGTCATGGGGAAGTTAGATTCCAATATAGACAACAAGAGATCTTTAGCAAGTTAATGGACCACCCAATAGATAGTCAAGACTCAAAACAGCTCAGTCACATGGAAGACTTCTTTCTCATAAAAATGAAATGCAACTAATAAGGTGTGTTTTGCCCTCTATCTTCTTGATCAACATTGTAGATTGAAGTTAGATCTTTATTTTACTAAACGAGTTAATAGTGTTAGATTTTAGTGGCAGACTTTTGTACATAGCTGTTGGGAGCAGAAGCCAAAAAGGAGAGTAAAGCAGGGAACCGGAGCATGAAATGCCAATTTTCAAAAGACTCCAGGAGCGAAGCATTTCAGGAGCACTTTTTATATAGTTTGATGTATATAGATTCAAAAAAAGCATGCAGAATAGCAAACTAATAGCAGAAAATATGAAAACATAGATTTCTGTGATACATTAATGATAATCATTAAAGCATCAACCATTTAGTACACAAATAACATCAACCATCTAGAAGTTAAAAATTTTGGCATTGTCATCAAATAATTAACCATAACATCAACCTTCAAGTTTCAAGTTTCCACTAAATAACATTTGTCATCAACAAACTGTAACAGAAAACATCAACCATGAAATGAAACAGGGGATCATGACCAAAGAGTTGTAATATGCAGTCAACAGTTCAAATTTCAACTGTCATATAATGTTTACAAAATAGACCATAATAAACAGAAATAATTCTAAGTTCTAGAATCTAGATTCTAAACTGAAAATACAAATAATTCTCCCTTCTTTGGGGTACACCATGTTTGGGTTGCATTATGAGATTTGGGGTACATGGTGTATGTTCAGCCCCTGGATGGTCCGAGATGGATTTTAGCATTAGAGATAGTCCATGATGGATATGCACACTTGTGATAGCTTGCTCAAAGGATGCCAAACCTCAGATCATCATTGGCTCAGTGTTCTTCCTAGGGAATTTGAGATCTCTTACATGGATGGTGACCCCCCCTACATAATGGCCCCATGGAGGATTCACCTTGTGGGAGAACACCCTACAGGATATGAGGAGCATTGTGCATTGTGAAGAAGGACTACAAGTCCTAGATGGCATGTGGCATCTTGGTTTCGTGTTTGGAAGAATGGAGATGGCTCGGGGACGCTTGGGGCTGTGACCATGTTCTTGCAACGGGTGTCTGCCCTAGTGGAGTACTTGGCTTTAAAGGATGGACGGAATGGTGGAGGGTCGAGATGGAGTGGTGTGGACTTTCCCTGCATAGCTATATCACCTTGGGTCACTATTGTCCACGACATCATCAATGGAGCTTGACACTTGTACTCTAGGAATGGAGCTCTTCACTTGTGTGTGGCTTACATATGTTTAGTAGGCTTGCTCTAGGCTGCGGGGAAGCCCCCCCCTCCCCGGCTTCGCGCTCCCAGAGGAATCGGCCTCGGAAGCACGATTCCTCTTGGGAGCGTTTTTCAGAATCGCACTTCCCTAAAATAAACGCTCCCTAGATTTTTTGGGAGCGCTTAAGGAGCGATGAGGAAGCTTCGCTCCCGAAGCGATTGCTCACCGCTCCCGAAAACGGTTCCTCGGCGCTTCGGCGAGCAAGGGCACACCGTTTTTTTTTTTTGCTTGTAGAACCAATGCATGGTTCTACTTGGGTTATTTTACTTGCTTAGGGTTAATTTGGGGGATATAAACACTCTTTCACTCATTTCCTCTCATTCTATTTTTCATTTCATGCATTTCATTTCTCTTTGCTAGGGTTCTTGAGTGGGTTTGCTAGTTGTTTGAGAGCAAATTTGTGGGAGTTTGGAAGGGAGATTGAAGAGGAGATTGAAAGCTACTATTTGTGAGAGCTTGGAAGGGAGATTGAAGGCTTCCATAGAGACATTCAACCGCCATTGGAGAGCAATAGAGGTAAGCTCCAAACCCCACTCTTTGTTTGTTTTTGAAAAAATATTTCACTATGTTAAAAATTTTAAACCTTGCAATGTTCTCTTCTCCTACTCTTTCCAATGTATGTGGTTTTGGCTTTTGGTTCCACTTCTTCTCATTATGATGTTGTTGGGAAGCAGATATGGTGGAGGTAGTGATGAGGGGGAAGAGGTAGAGAGTGAAACATACCGTGGAGAAGAGGAGGAAGGGGAAGAGGGTGATGATAATGATGAGCTTGAGAGTGATGAGGGGCAAAAACAAAAAGACAACACCTTTGTGGAAGTATGTGACAAGACTTGGGGGAGGGAGAGGGGGTGGAACCACAAAGTTTATATGCCCCCATTGCACTAAAACTTACATTGGTTCATATACCAGGGTGAGAAAGCATTTGTGTGGGCTTATGCCATGTGATCAAGGTAAGGCTATTGGAGTCAAAACCTGTGACAAAGTGCCAACTAAAGAGAGAAACAAATACAAGATGGAAGAAGAGGCTGCTCAAAACACTTCCAAGAGATCAAGGGTTGAATCTGAATCCTCTCACTCACATAGAACGTTTGGTAGTGGATCATCATCGACTCCATCGGGATCCTCTCCTGGATTCTCTACTATGCGAAGAACAATATCAGATTTCCTTGACCTTGGTTGTAGAGATGATGTAGATTCAAAATTTTACAGGTTTCTCTATGCATGTGGTGTGCCATTCATTGTTCTTCGCTCACCTTATTGGCATGAAATGGTACAAGCCATCAATGTTGCCCCTAAAGGATACAGGAGCCTTGGTTATGACAAAGCCAGAACCGTGGGACTTAACAGGGAAAGAGCCAAAATCAATATTGATCTTGGAAAGTTTACAAATGATTGGTCCAACTATGGGGTATCCATTGTATCTGATGGGTGGACAAATGTTAAAGGCAAGCCATTGATAAATATTATTGTTGTGTCTGTTGGCGGTGCGGTCTTCCTTTCAACCCATGACTACTCGGATTGCTACAAGACCGGTATTAATATTGCACAACCTTTACTTAAAACCATTCAAGAAATTAGGCCATACAATGTCATTCAAGTCATCACTAATAATGCTGCTAATTGTAAGGCAGCAGGAGCAATAGTTGAGGATAAGTATCCCAACATTTTTGGTCAGGGTGTTTGGTTCACACTGTTATCACACAACTTGTAGTTGCCCCTAGTGGTATCCCATCCGGGACGGTAGAGGAGATGGACAACTAAAGAGGTGACCCAAGAGATGCCACGGTCCCCAATGCAAGGTGGGAGTCACGTCAACCGAGGCACTCTTCGCTTTAGGTCAAGGTGAAACAAGACCTAGGGGGAGACCCTATAACCAATCAAAGACGATTGGTCCCAAGCAAAGGTTCCTAGGGATGAGTAAATGGTAAGTTACGGAAACCAATGCAAGGTAAAGTGGACCTAGAAATTAAAGTATGGTTGAAGGTGGATTGAGAGATGATTAGTGTTTCAACCAATGTATGATTTAGGCCACATGATGAGCTAAAAAGACAAGATCTAGTACCATGTATTACACAAGTGGGACCTACTTTCTTAGGATATGTGAGATGGCTTAAAGTGGACCCACAAGGTGAAGTTAAGGGATGCAATTGGCACTAGTGGATATGTAGTGAGTAGATCTATGGATCTAAGTTGAAATTAGGAGTACCCATGTACCGGATCTAAGGTTTGACACAATTCCCAAGGAGTGCGACTTGCTTGAGGAGGACTAGTGCCTTGTTGGATGGGTTAATGGAGTCAAAAGGTATGTCAAAGTGTAGATCGGGACACCTAGAAGTCAAGACAAGTGGGCTAATTGAGATAGATTAGTTGGATCTTGCTAGATCTAGGATTTCATGATATGACCCTAAGTGGACCACAATCCCTTAAAACAAGGAATGCTACCCCCAAGGCAAATCGCCACACAATAATACTCTAGACCTAGGTTTCAAGGTATGCCCGTTCCAAATCCACAAAAATCTCAACCACCCACGTCCTCAAAGTGGGCAAACTCACTCACCCAAGGAAGTGCGACCTTGCTCAAGGAGGGCTAAAAGGTGGATAAGGTGAGTCAAAACAAGTCCAATGGCCACCAAATTGTAGATCCAAGTAGCTTAGGCACCGATCTATGTGGATCTAGAAAATCAAGCCAACCCAAGGGTTAGATCTTACTAGATCTGAGTTTTAAGATGCCAAGTATTTCAAAAGGGGGTTTTAATCCCTTAAAATGTGGAATGATGCCCACAAGGTAGAAATCACCCAAGTAAAAGTCTAGGGGTAGGTTATCAAGTGTGTAGATTGCAAATCAAGTGGGATCTCACCTACCCACATGCTAGATCTAACCCAACAAGCCTCTCAAAGGAAGTGCGATTTCGTTCAAGAGGGCTATATTGCCTTGAAAAGTGTGTTAATTTTAACCCAATCACCACCAAACTATAGATCCAACTAGGGGTGGATGCTATAGAGGTGGGTTCTTAAAATCTTTTCAAAAGCAAGGCTAGATCTAAGTAGATCTAAGAAAAACCAAAATGAGGGTTTTAATTAATTAGGGTTTGTGACCAATGAAGAAAGAATGGATGGAAAGAAGCACATACCTTGTAGATCTTACCTCAATTGCTTGTGGCCACCTTGCAAATTGATAGCATTCTCCTATGTGTATATTCAAGAGTGAGATCCAAGAGCTCCAACCAAAACGTCCTCCTCCAAGATAGCCAAATCGTCCTCCTCCTACAAGACAAGATCAAAGAAACAAGTCAAGTAAGATGATTATGAAAATGATAGAAAGATGTAATAGAAAGCATCAACTATGTCACGAAGATACAATAATGATACTCCCTGTCACAAGATCAACCCAAGAGAAAATATGTGGATCCCTCCAACAATAACCCTCAAGAAATCGCCCTCCTCTCCATCAATTCGACTTTCCTGCAAGAAAACTAGTAGAAGCACCAAAATCCACAATGATAGATAGAAGAGATACTGTATACTCAATATGCAAGAGAATCCACACGACAAGAGAGATATGCTCCACAAAGAAGTGTTCTATTCCCTTATTCCAGAGCTCCAAAGGTGAGCTATACAATAGGGGGTCTCCTCCTTATATAGGATAATAAAGACCAAAACCCTATACCACTTTACAATACTACATCAAATGAGTGGTTGAGATTAAAAGATCTCAATACATGATCAATGGCTAATAATGAATCATAACAATATATCACATGGATCACCCAATATAATGATGACGCCCTAACTAAATGGTACAAAGTGAGGATGACGTCATCCACTAGAGGGGTAAAAGTACAAAAATCCACCTCATAATGACTACGACATAACATAAGAAGCACATGATGGGGCTAGGAGGCATCAATCCTTACTAGCTCATCCCCAAGGCACAATAAAATAATAAAATATGTCCAAGATAATATAAATGATCAAATCTGTCCTCAAAATCTGTGACAGACAAGCAGTAAAAGACCTCCTGTGATCGTTGTGGGCATACCCACATGGTGAAAACTGGATGGAAGATAGTGGGATCACCCTGGAAGACCTCTGTGAAAACCAAGTGCCAAAACCTTGCCTCAATTGCCCAAATCGAATTCCTCAGTGACCACCTTCTCCCATTTTTTAACTGCCTCAGTAACTGTGAAAGTGCCAAAACTGCCTCCCAGGGCATCTGCGTTGTCCAACTGAGCCCACCAGGCTCTCCAGAAGGGGGGGTAAATGGTAAAAACAAGTGGCTAGACCACCCCTTCCTCATACAGCGCCCTAGGTGAACTGGCCTCTCATGGCCCCTGCTGCTCAAGCTGGGAAATCAGCCCCAAATCTGGTCAACAAGTGTAAAAATGCATCAATCACTGTCAGAAGTGCCCGGAACTGAAAGATAAGTGTCTCATTGGATCCCGAAGACCCAAATCCACTAGGAATGTGTACTCATACACCATGGGTTGCCCTAATGGGCCAGCTGTAGGGTCCACCATATATGGACAGTGTATAATCTGGTGATCTGAAGTAATAAATAAAACTGTTGAACTGCATCAATCATCATCTGCATCATATGTCCATCATATGATATCATCATCAAGTATGTGGGACCATCAATCATCATCAATAGGTATATATATATGGCCCACATCATCACGGATCCCAATAATATACAACCAAGGATAAATCACATCAGTAGACCAGACATGCTTCTCTAATCATTCTCACAGCCAAGCTCAAAGTATAACATCCACTCAGTGGCATTAATCAAGTTAGCATATTCCTTTGTTATATAAAATTACTTGCACAATAGTTCAAATGACAAGCTCACCCATTGGACATGGTCAAACTGCTAGTGAAGGATGAAGGCTAGGAACAAGGTTGGGCCAAGGGGTTGACTTGTCTAAGCTAACTCAAAAATACTTTGGACTGGGAGAAAGGGGAAAGCTACAAACTCTGTGCTTGGACAAAATAACACGGGGAATGGTTGTGCCTCACAAATGGATAAGTTGTTTAGAGAGTGCTTATTCAACTTAGGCATCATGTCTACATCAAGTTGATCCAGGTTCATTAGGATCATTCAATTTCATTTCATGGCCTTTTTGGCCTACATAACCCTTCGGATCTCAGGTGTGCTGATAAGCACAACTAGTTGCAGCTTGCATCCAGGGCATATTTTTCAAATACATATAAGGTCAGCAATTGTTTAGATATAGCTTTTAAGAACCATTGCTTTTTGGACCTTTCTTATACTCTTCGAGGAGTATTTTTAGCTGTTCATCGCTCTTGCCCTTTTTAGTTTCCATGGGCGAATTTATAAGTTTCCATAAGTAGAACATGAGCTTTCAGTTTTAGCCAACAACATCTCAAGTGACTAGGGGGAGTTCGAGCCAATGTCAAACATCGGGACAACCGACTAGAATGATTTAGGCCTACAATCCAACTCACCAAAGGCAAGTTTTGTCACCAACTTAGAGCCGAGACACTGAACATACAGGGATGCGGTCCAAACACAGAGGTAGAAAAATGGGGAAGTCCTCAGTATCAGAAAGTCAAATGAGACAGGTCAAGGTTTAAAGTCAAATAGGAAAGTCATGTATGGATGGATTCAAGTGAATATGGAGCCTACACTAGCAAATAACTGGTGTCAGGAAAGACCATATCTATGTAAGGTGGAAAACCAGTGGGTTTTGTTAAATGACCTAAATGTGCAAGCAATTGTCCATTTTATGATTTATAGTTCATTTTAAATAGTTTGCCACATCAGGAATAATATACCAAGCAAATGCTGTGAACATGACTAAATCAACAAGATAATAATCCACAATCAATGATAAAATATCCATAGATCATACAACATCATCATAGTAATAAACATCATATACCATCTGAAACACTGCTGCAATACATCTCTAAGCATTGAACTGAAACTGTATGGGATAAAGGGTCACATCGGTCATCAAATCTGAACTCTCAAGGCTCAGCCTTGACACAAGGTCTAACATAAGTCTGAATAATACACTGTTTTGATCATGAGTGATCACAAAATATACAATCATCATACCCATGCTCTGAATAATGGAAGCTCTGGAATGTGCAGATATCTGCTAAACAAGAATAGTAGCCCTGCTACTATGGTGTGATAACACACGTTGAACATTTTGATGCATGATATTGTTAAAATGAAGGACCCTAATTACCGATGGATTGGTGCCTTGTACAAGAGGGGTAAGAAAATGATCAAATTTATTACCAATCATAGCATGGCCCACCACATTTTTCGCAATCACTCTAAGTTGGAGCTATTGAAGATTGCAAAGACTAGATTTGCTAGCTACTACCTCACCTTCAGGAGGCTTTTGAAGGTAAGAGAGGCATTGGTTAGTATGGTCTCAAGTGATCAATGGCAAGAATTAAAAGACAGGGTTGCAAGCACAGCTGATAGACATAACTTTCAGGAGGTGGAGGACACTGTTCTTAATGGTCAGTTCTGGTCACAGGTTAGGTATGTTCTACAGTTCACCAAGCCAGTTTATAATATGATTCGTTTTGTAGATACAGATCAGCCGGTGATTGGGGAGGTATATGAGCAGATGGATAGCATGCTTGGTCAAATCAAAGACATTGTTGAGAAAAGAGATGCAATCTTGTATGACCATATTCATAAACATGTGGTCAAAAGGTGGGACAATCTAAATGTTCCACTCCATGCCCTTGCATATGTCCTTACCCCAAAATATTATTCTCCAATTTGGTTGGCCCAACCTGCACCTGGGGCTGGAGTTAGGAAAAAACCACACACAGATCCAAAGGTGCAAAATGGGTATATGCTTGCATTAGACAAGTTGGTCCCTGATGAGGAGTGTGCTCAAGTACGAGGTGAATTGAGTGAATGCATGAGTGAGCATGGAGTCTTTGGTACCCTACATGCAACCAAAGATCGAGATAGATTGGATCCTATCCGTTGGTGGAACATGTATGGCTCTAGAGCCTCATATTTGCATAAATTGGGGGTGATGGTGCTTTCACAGGTTGTTAATAGTTCTTCTGCAGAGAGGTGTTGGAGCACCTACAGATTCATCCACAGTGTCAAGAGAAATAGTTTGAATGCAGAACGTGCAGAAAGCTTGGTTTATGTGCACTACAACTTGAGTTTGTTGTCCCATTATTGTGAGGAAGCCAAGAATGATAGAACATTTTTTACTTGGGACAACAATCCAAAGGAGGCTAATGTGGAGGACGGAGCCATAGCATTAGAGCGCTTAGAGGTTGAACTATTGGGTGATCATGATGGTGATCCAATTCATACTACAGAGATGCCACCTCCATCCAACAGCAGGTTTCCAGATGCAGGATTTTTTCCTTTAGCTTCACAACGTCCAGCAAACCGTGGGGGCCATTCATCTTCTTCTCATGTTCCACGATCACTTCCAGTAGCTCCTATTCCACCTAGACAACGAGAAAATAAATTGGAAGTTTCTCGTGGCAAGCAGAAAGCTTAGTAGATAGTATCATAGTACTTTGTACTTCACGTTTATTATGGCCTATTTTGTAAACATTATGGCCTACTTTGAACTTTAGTCTTTGACCTTTGAATCTTGAACAGATGAAACTACCTTTGAAGTTTAAACATTCAATTTTTTATTGCATCCTATAACTCTTTGGTATTGAATATGATATTATGATGCTTTGTTTCATTTCATGGTTGATGTTATCTGTTAGAGTTTGTTGATGGAAAATATTATATGTTGAAATTTGAAGGTTGATGTTGTTGATGATTGATCATTGATCATTTAATGACAAGGTTATAAGTTATAGCTCCTAGATGATTGATGTTATATCAATATGTGTATACTAAATGGTTATATGAATATCTATGTTTTCATGTTAGCTAATTTGGCATAATACATGTTTTTTTTAATATATATGCATCAAAATATATTAAAATATATATTATATAAAAAACGCTCCCAAAACGGAAGCTTTTGAAAGTTTCGCTTTTCGCTCCCGCTCCGCGCTCCCAACAACGTAGGGCTTGCTTGCAAGGCTTATGCCGACCTATGCTATATTGTTGGCCTCCCTTACCTCTCATAAAATAGAGGAAGGAGAGAGTTTTTCCAAACATCATTAAACATCACAAATTCATTTTTATCTCTTCTTTGGAGTGTTCTCTTAGTGATGTGCTAGGGTTCATGAGGAAACCCTAGTGGAGCATATGAGGAGGTGGACAATTTCTCTCTTTTGAATTCTTCTTTGTACATTTGATCTCTCTCTCTCTCTTGGGCACTAGGGTATATTGGTCTCTTGGAGCATCTTGGATTCTAAGGTTAGGGTTTCATCCCTTGGAGGCTAGAGATTGGGCTTTGATGTATTTGGGGAAGAAGAGGAGGACGACATCTTGCCTTGGAAATAGTGTTGGAGGGATTCTTGCCCTTGACCTAGGGTTTGTTGACTAACCCTGGCCAGGGCATATTGGGTGGTTGGATTTTGTCCAAGCCTTGAGAGGATGCTTATGTATGTACTTATTTCATTGAGCATATGTATATGAGATTTCCAGCAGTCCACATATTGTGTGTATTGCAGATTTGATTTCAGCATTTTATCTTCTTGGGATGGTTATTTCCAGCTCTTAATTGTCTTCCTGATTTGATACACTTGAGAGAAAATTGTTAAGGGACTTAACATTAAGATTGAAGATAATAGTACAGCCATCTATTGTTGTTGTGTTTGCTGGTATATCTGATGTATAAGAAGAGTATTCAAATCTGGTTTATGCATGTGAAGTTGCCCTAGAGGGCTGGAAACTCATTCGAATGATTGGTGGCTTTTCTACTTGAATTGCGGTGAACTTTGGAGCTACTTGAAGTGAATCATTGTGATTGTTCCATTTTTTTACACATTAATTTACAGCAGTCCTAAAGGCTGAAAAGTCCAGGATTAAGATCCGAGAAACCTTCTCACAATAAGGTGAATTTTCATATTTGCATTAATTGCTCGATGCAAATGAAAATTTCAACATTAAGTTTTTCTAAGCCTTTTTTGCCCAAGGAAAATTTCACAGGGAAACCCAAGAAATGCTTCCGCACATTTGTGGTTGGAATTCCTCATAAACCCATCGGTGTAGGCTAGTGAGCCTAAGCCTGCCAATTCGAACCGGCACCCAGTGACATGGAACTAGCCAAATGCCCAACAACATTGGCGACAACCAATTCAGCTCACCCTTGGGCTAGATTTCTTAAGCCTCTTTTCATGAGCGATTCCTGATTTATTCTCCCATGGTCTAGTAGAAACAATAAGCGTTCCAGGAGTGTATCATTCCAGGAGCATGCTCTCCTCCGAAGGGAGCTTCAAGAGTGGGAGCGTTTGGGGGGGGCAGCAATTCCCCATGGGCCACAGCTAGGCTTGCATGTATTGGTACCAACCTATTCATGTTGGCACTGGCCATAATTGCAGTGAGAGGAGTGAACATCTTGCTCCTACAGGGACTGGATACTCAGCATATGCTCAAAGGATGGAATAATACCCAAATGTAGGTTTTATTGGTCTTCTTACTTGGGTGATTGGTAAATTCAGCAGGTTCCCAAATAGTGGGAAGCATTTGATCTATGGGAGCAACATTATCTCAGTACTCGTCAGTATCTTTACTAATGCCTACTCCCACATTAAGACAACAAACAAGATTCTTCAACTTATGGTAGTTGAGTTAAACTTTTAGTTAAGTCAAGCAATAACCATGATAAGATGTTGAATGACCTCTATTTCCGAACTTACTTATGCCTAAATCTTCACAAGCGAAGTTGTTTTTTTTTCTTCATAAAATTACCAGCATAGATCCATCTTAAAGGAGATCTACCAAGCACCGAGAGGGATCAAATTTTTCGAAGAGCAAACTCCTTTTTAGAGTGCAAATGTTGAGGAAGCATTTTAATTTATGTAATTTGTGTAGTTTTTATATATATGCCGTTATAAATGTTTTAAATAGCCGACATGTTATTTTTTAAATATTTTATTATTATTTTTAAAAGACGCGTGTCAGCTCCAGGATGAGCACAGAAGGAGTTACACATCTCCCCCTACCAGGCTGTAGAATGCGCCTCTTCGGCGCAATAATACTTGGTCTATTCTTCCTATAAAAGTTTAAGCGATTATGGGTTTTTATTTATATTTTGCTCAGCATCCCTTTCTTTGAAAATAGTTCTGGTTTTCCAGATTCTAAGAAAATGTTAACTTTCAATGCATTGACCAAACAATTTGCAGTCAAATGGTCCCATGCACCATAGTGCTCTGATGGGAATAACAGTCTGAAAATTAAAGCCAAATTAGAGATTGAGAAAGTCCATATATCCACATGCAAAAAATTAAGCTAATTAAAGAAGCTGATTCAACTCACAATATATATGAACTCATCACCAAAGTCAAACCAACATGCATACATAAACTTATTAACTAGATGAGCCTTTCAATCTTCAATAAACCAAACAGAATTGAAATGGTATCCCTAATGTAAGTGCGGAATCAATATCAAAATTTATCCTTACTAGTATCTTATGGCACCGGAGCTGATGAATCCATCCCCACATGAAGACAAGTGCACCAATCCACTGCCACCATCCCAGTGTTAAAAGAGAATTTCCATACTCTGAAAATTTCAACTCTATGTCAGCTATACAAGCTCTTTGTCTTAATACGGAGTGAACTGCTTGGGTGATAACATAAGAGGACACCTCTGGGGCACACAAACTACACATTGATAGGGGTGCTGCCACATAAAAACTGCAAAAACAAACGTCTAGCTAAATCAAGTATGCCCCAAATTGAATAGTAATGCAGTATAAAGTTATAAACAATTAACTTTGAGGAAAATCAAAGAACAGCTGTAAAACCATAATGATTCAATGAAAGTTTCAACAATTTGACAATAAAGCAAAGACGTGTAAAATTTCTGTTTGACAATAAACATAAATAAGTCATCCAACATGTTCTAGATTGCTCCACACCAAACCTCAGAAGATGAATTAAAAGGAGAATACTTTGCACTATTGGTTTTGATGTCAGATCAATAATATAATCATACTTCTAGGCAAATATGAAACACTAACAAAATCCATTGTAATCTATTGTACTCCCATTATGTAATTCACCAATTGGGGCCACAGTTTTATTTTTAACAGTTAATTTTTATTACCATTTTCTATTTTTTTAGCAGTTAATTTTTTTTAGTTTGCACGTTCTGGAATCCCTGATTTCAGGGATCGTCACCTGATTTCTAGAAAATTCTGCAGGTTGAGGGGCATCCCCAACAGTTGGGAATGGGAAATATGTCCCCATGCTACATAGGTCAACCCTAATATATCCTACAACCACCAAATGAAGATTCTACAATATGATTTTGGAAGGAATGTTAAAGTGCATACATGGCTGAGCAAGATCAAGCTAGCTTTCCAAGCGCATGGTGTTCATAACCAAGAAGATAAGCTAAACATTGCCCTTCAGCACCTTGAAGGGTTGGCACAGACATGGGGAAAAAGACGGATCTCTAGATTCTAAACACCCAAAGGAGATTTCGGCGAGTTTATAGATATAATAGACTATAGTCTCAATTTAAACTAGATATATACAGTGATTTGTTGAAAATAAAAAGGAGAGATTTCAGGTACTAGAGTCCAAGGTAAGACTAGCCCCTGACCTGGCATGGGATATCTGTATATCAAACTTGAGGTCAGAAATCAAAATAGAGGTAAGATTGTTTGAACCTGACTCTTAGAGAAAGCTAATATGGTAGCTAGAAGAGTAGAAAGTCATGTTCCAATCTTTTAAAAGAACATTCTCTCTTCAAGTAGGGGGGCTTTTGAAAAAAAGACCAAGGAAGAGGGGAGGTTGGAGACTTCACATCCTACAAACCCTAGCCAACTACAGGTCATAAACCCTCCAATCTGTCTCAGTCCTAATCTAAAGTCCATGTGTGTTCCCCTCAAAAAATTATGGTTGAAGATCTACACCACCCTAACTCTGAGTCTGAACCTAAAAGAAGGATACCCCCCTCTTGAACAATCAAATAACAACTTTGTGCTCCAAGACCAATACCCTGCACCATTAGAAATAGAACACTTGGTCTCCCTTGCTGCATTGACTAGTCTAGACCGTCTTGATACCTTTCAATTTCAGGCATACATTAAAAAGCAGAAGCTCATCGTTTTGGTTGATCCTGGTAGTACATTGAACATTCTCAAGAAGAAACAAGTTAACGATTGGGATTCCATCGTAATCGTTTTGAATGCTTCTCAATCAGCATCCCAGACCATAAACACATAAGTGTGAAGGTGTGATACACAAGATCAAATTTATAATCAACAATTATACCCTCAAGGATGACTTTTATGCCGCAGACATTGGAGTAAATGTTGTTCTAGATATTCAAAGGATTTATTCATTGGGGACCTACTCCACTAACCACCAAGGGAAATTTCTCTTCTTCCGTCAAAACAGTCAAAAATATATCATCAAAAACTTTCGTCTAAAAGCATCCAGAGTCCCAGACTATCAACTCCAAACATTTCCATTTTTATGAAGGAGGGTCACTTTGGCTTCATGGCAAACTTGTACAAGCTTATATTCCAAGCCTCTACTTTGCCCCAGAAATATAAAGTGATCTTTCAAGAAATGTCCACAAAACATCCACCTGATAGAGGTGTGGAATATGTTATTGAACTTGACCCCAATAAAGGCCCTACAATTGTTCGGCCCTACCAATACAGCCACTTTCAAAAGTCTGATATTGAAAGGTTTCTGGAGGAACGTTGTGGTCATAACTCCTAGTAAGAGCCCTTATGTGGTTCTTATCGTCTTTGTATTGATTACAGAGCACTCCACTGAATCAATCACTTTAAGAAATCAATTTCCCATGTCTCAAGTCAATGATGTGATGGATGAACTACACGGTGCCGAGTTCTTTCCTAAGAATGATTGCTTCTCTAACTATTACCTAATACATTTACATCTCAAAGACCAAGGACAGACTACATTCAAAACTCGTCAAGACCACTATCAATTCCAACTGACGCCAATCAGCTTCTGCGAGGCTCTAGCAACATTTCGGGGCTTAATGAACAAAGTGTTGGTAAGTCTCTCCGCAAGTTTGTCCTGGTTTTTTTTATGACATAATTATATATAGTAAGACAGTATCAAATGATTCAAAGCACTTAGACACTGTACTAGCAAATTTAATTCATACGTTTGCAGTAGACCCGCCCCTTGTTTCAGTACCTAGAGTATAGAAACATGTTTGAAACACATCAGAAACGGAAAAAACTGTTTTAAAGCCATTTGTGTGTGTTTTGGGCTTGTTCTCACATGTTTCTAAGCCCGTAATGGTCATTTGCGGTCGTGTGAGGCCGCTGAAAATTCAAAAAAAAAATGAAAGAAGACATTTAACATGGTAAAAACATCAAATGAATGCAATTTCTTTTGCAACAATTCATAATTACTTTTTGATTGAGATGGAAATACAAAGGAAAAAACACTAAGTGGGCTTCTTTTCTCAGAAAAGAAGCCCACTTATCTTTATCTCCTCACACTTTCTACAACAACAAGCAGTTCCAGCAGCAGCAGCAAGAGTTTATAGTGAATTTTGCAACATGGGGAGCCATTTCTAGAGCAGTTCCAATAAGAACAGTGTTTTGGGCAGCAAGAAGGCTGTTGTGGGGTTCATTATCAACAGTGGGTAGCATTCTTTTGTCATTTTTCAGCATCGATGCCTATCAAAGTGTTGCTTGTCCTGCCCCTAAACTAAATTCAGGCAGGTAGAACTATCTTTATCCTTTTTGGAGGCATGTGACCAAACTCGCACATATTCCAAGGGGTGGTTCTTGAGAATGGCAGTGCACTCTTTATAAGAATATCTTCACGGGTTATTACACAAGAGTGAAGGCACATTTGATAAATGAAGGGGGGGAATGGTGTTGATGGTTGTGAGGAAATACTAATAGCCCTAGCACTTCAAAGCAATCCATAGGAAAAGGAGCATAATGATGCTCAAAGGCTCAAATCAAGGTGAGCCCAACTTGCTAACCCTTCTCCAACTACCACATGTGTGGAGCCAAGGATTGTTCAAGAAGCTAGAAAGAGATCAGTGCAGCAAGAACCCTCACAAACTCAGAGCCTGGCCCAAGAAAGTAGACGAGTAAAAATGTTGAATGTTCAGAGAAAGGAAGAAGTTGAGGCAAGAGTGGCAAGGGCCATCTGTGCATGTGGAATCCCCTTAAATGCGGTTCGCCTTCCTTGCTGGGAGGAGTTGATGAGAGTAACACTACCCCTCAAGGTTTCAAGGGCCCCAACTATGAGAAACTTCGAACCACATCGCTCACAATTCAGAGGCAACTTATTGAGGATATTTTGACAATTCTCCAAGTTGGAGTTGTTGAAACTTTGAAAGTTGTTGAGACTAGATATTCCTCAAACTTTGTCATATTGTGCGACCTTGTAGAGGTGAAACCTGCATTCTTGATAATGGAAGTGAGTGAGATTTAAATTTTAGGCCATTTGGAAACATACAGATTCAAAGGGGTAGTATGGTGCATAGATTAGTCGTTGATAAGGACTGGTGGAGCCAGATTGACTCCAGTTCACAGCACCAACATTTAGGCTTCTTCAAAATGCAGGCATTGCAAACCTAATTTAGGAGAGGTTTATGATGGCATGGACACCATGGTTAAGAAACATTGAAATCATTCAATAGGAGGCTCCTGTGCTTTTATTTGCTGATGCATATTTTGCAAAGGTTGAAAGGTAAATCATTGTTGATAGGTGGAACCAATTCAACATTCCATTTCACACTTTAGCCCAGGCTTTAAATCCTATATTTTATGATGATGACCTCATTGAACAAAGTAATGGGAAGAGAACGAGCCCACATAAGGATAGGGACGTAGCCATCAGAGTGATGAAAGCCTTCTTTAGATTATTTACACCTTCTCTACCAACTGAAGTGCAGGAATAATTCACAAATTGTTTTGCTAGATAGGAGGACCTTTCAGATATCAGCCTTGGGTGAGAGAAAGACCATGAACCCTATTCGATAGTGGATTTTTTATGGAGCAAGTGTTGTACATTTGCAAATATTCCCATTTGTATTATTTCACAAGTGGCAAGCTCTTCATCAGCAGAGAAGTACTAGAGCACCTATGTATCAATTCACCCTATCAGGCATAACAAGCTCTTGTCTATGTGCATTCAAACGTTTTTCGTGTATATTTCAAGAATGGTGAATATACAAATGGGCCTTCTAAAGAATTGGAAGTGGACAATAGATATTGAAACTCATAACTTGAACCTCTCCTTTTCTGCTGTAAATTTGCAGAGACATCTTCCATTCATGCATCTACAGCTAAAGGTGGATCTTGTTCGTCTCATGTTGGGGTAGAGGAAGAGTATTTTGATGATTTTGAGAGATAAGTGTAGTTCATTTTGTATTTTGGCACACATAGTCTAAGACTCTAATCTAGAAGGCTAATTTTGGATTTTCATAATGTAATATTGTTTGGGAGTTAATATATACATGAGATTTTTATAAGATCGTCTTTTATGTCAATCATTCTAATTTCCTTGATAATTTCATCTCAAAACCCTAATGATCGGTGAAAGTGTTCTCCCCAAAAATGCTGGTACAAAAGCATGGTCATGCTATATCCAAAATCCCAAGGAATGAATTTCATTTTAATTTTCATGATAGTTTGCTATGTATATATATATATATATATAATGAATCAGTTATATTTTTTACTTTTTTCTTGTTTCCTAGAGCTCTAGAGGGTCGTATTTCCATGTCACACTTGCTTCGGAAACTCCTACTTGTTCCCAAGTTTCATACAAGTTAGAATACAATAAAAATTCTATGCAAATGAATCTAAGTATAAATTTGCCAAGACTTCCTTGAAATACCTAGGTCATATTATCTCTTCCCGATGCTTCCCTCCTCTAGGGACACCAAGAAACCGACAGAGGATGGTATTGGTTCTTACTACAAATCAGTTAGGACACAACAAACCACCTCTACGTTCGCCCGACCCCAGAAACATGGCTAGCCTCAACCCCATCCCAGCAGTCGGTCGACTACACCCATATCACAACAGCAGGTTCCCCACTCTCGATGACGGCACACTACCCATTATAGCTCTTCTTCTAGTTCTTCTTCTAGAAAGATTGATATTTTAAGATTTCTTCATTCGGCTACGGAAGTTAGGAGAGACATATTCACCATTTTTGTATCAGAAATCCCAAATCCACTCTCCTTGTACATTTCTCTTCAGTTGCGACCGACCCTCCAGCCTCAGATTGCCAAGGGTTATGGGTCTTCACCCTTCTCGAGAGACAGTGTTTCCATCACCATTTTTTGAGGTATAAATCCCTCCTCCACACTCCATTTTGTCACTTTGGTTTGAGAAGAGAAGAGAAGAGAGGAGAGGAGAGGAGAGGAGAGGAGAGGAGGAGAAGAGGAGAAGAGAAGAGGAGAAGGTGCCATTGGAGATTGAAGAAGGTTGGATGCTTGGAGCCTTGGCAAGTTGGCACACTCACTACCATTGGAGTCTTGGACATCCAAATAGGTAGGCTCTAAACCCTTTCTTGTTGATTTGCTTTGTGTTTGAAGTTTGAAGTTTGAACTTGAAGTTTTGATGCTTGATGCTTGATGCTTGATGCTTGATGCTTGAGACTTGAATTTTTTAAGCTTGAAATTTGACTAGAATCTAGAATGTCATTGTAAATGTTCCTCTCCTACTCTTTCCCATGCTTTCTCCATCATTTCTATTGCAGGGCAACAGGTTAAACTCTAGTTCCACTTCCAACTTCCAAGTCCAACAAACATGATGATGGGTTTATGGTTTCTTTTGTTGGTTCCATTTGTTGTTTTGATGATGTTCATTGAAAACCGGAGGAGGAATGAGGGAGAGGGAGATGATGAAGAAGTGGGTAGTGGCACATACCGTGGAGAGGAGGAGGGAGGGGAGGAGGAGGAGGAGGAGGAGGAGGAGGGAAACTGAATGAAAACCAAGGAGGACACAACACCCTTATGGAAATATGTCACCAAGAAGGGAGGAAGCAAGGGGGGTGGAACCGCCAAATTTGGTTGCCCCCATTGTAAAAAGACTTACACGGGTTCATATACCCGTCTGAGAAGACATCTATGTGGGAACATGCCATGTGATGAAAACAAAACTATAGGAGTTTGTGTTTGCAAAAGTGTGCCATCAACACAAAGAGCCATGTATAAGAAGGAAGAATTTGAAGCACAAAACAAATCAAAAGCAAGGGTTGACCATGACCCCTCATTGAACTCACCGAGAGCTGGAGGCCCATCCACCCAAGGTAGTGGATTCTCACCCCCTGGGTCACGCAGGACAATATCAGATTTCCTTGACGTTAGCGGTAGGGATGACGTGGATGCAAGAGTGTTCCGGTTTCTCTATGCATGTGGCATACCGTTCAATGTCCTTCGCTCACCCTATTGGCATGAAATGGTAGATGCCATTCGCACTGCTCTAGCAGGATACAAGAGCCCAAGGTATGACAAAGCTAGAACTGTGGGGCTTGACAAGGAAAGAGGCAAGATCCAAAATGCTTTGGGGCAATTCACAAATGCTTGGAATGAGTATGGGGTATCAATTGTATCAGATGGATGGACAAATGTAAAAGGCAAGCCATTGATAAATGTTCTTGGTGTGTCTGCTACTGGTGCAGTCTTCCTTTCAACCCATGACTACTCAGATAAATTCAAGACTGGCATAAACATTGCAGAACTCCTACTCAAAACCATTAAATCTATTGGTCCATACAATGTCATCCAAGTCATAACCGATAATGTTGCTAATTGTAAGGCAGCGGGAGCAATCATTGAAGATAAATACCCCAACATATTTTGGTCTGGGTGTTTGGTTCACACAATGAACCTTTTGATGCACGACATCATTAAGTTGAAGGAAAATCAATACAAATGGATTGGTGAATTGTGCAAAAAGGGCAAGAAGATGATAAGATTTATAACCAACCATAGCAATGCCCATGGCATTTTCCGCAATCACTCAAAGTTGGAGCTATTGAAGATAGCAAAGACTAGATTTGCTAGCTACTACCTCACTTTCAGGCGCCTTTTGAAGGTAAGAGAGGCATTGGCTAGCATGGTATCAAGTGAGTCATGGCAGGTCTTGAAAGATAGGTGTACATCCGCATCTGACAAGCTTGATTTTCAAGAGGTGGAAGAAACAGTGCTTGATGTGGGATTTTGGGTAAGTGTCAAGCATGTTTTGCAGTTCACAAAGCCCATTTATTACATGATTCGGTTTGCAGATACAGATAAGCCGGTGATTGGGGAGGTGTATGAGCAGATGGATAGCATGTTGGGTCAAATTAAAGATATTGTTGAACAGAAAGATCCCATCTTGTATGACCATATTCATGAACATGTGGTCAAAAGGTGGGAACATCTCAACGTTCCACTGCATGCCTTAGCTTATGCATTAACACCAAAATATTATTCTCCATCTTGGTTGGCCAAACCAGCACCTAGGGGTGGGGTTAGGAGAAAGCCCCACACATATCCAGAGGTACAACTTGCGTACATGACTGCTATAGACAAGTTGGTCCTTGATGTAGAGGAATGTGACATATTGCGCAGTGAATTAAGCAAATACCTCAGTGAAGTTGGTCCATTTGGTACTTTGCATGCAATCAGAGATCGAGATAGGGCGCCTCCTATCGAATGGTGGAACATGTATGGCTCAACATGCCAACGCTTGTATAAATTGGTTGTTAGAGTGCTTTCACAGGTGGTTAACAGATCCTCTACAGAAAGGTGTTGGAGCACCTATAGCTTCATTCACTCAGTGAAAAGAAATCGATTAAATGAAAACCAAGCAGAAAGCTTGGTTTATGTACATTACAACTTGAGGTTGTTGACTCATTATTGTGAGCGTGCCAAAACTGATAGATCATATGTCACTTGGGACAACAATCCGGAGGAGCATAACTTGGAGGATGGAGCCATAGCTTTAGAGCGCTTGGAGGAAGAGCTTTTGGGCGATGAGGATGACGCATATGCAGTACCACTACCAATGGCACCGCCATCTTCTTCCTCGTTTCCAGATGCACCATCTTTGCCTAGAGGTTCACGACCTCCATCTGCATCAATGAGGGGGGGTCGTGCAGGATCGAGTCTTGGACGTGGCTCAGCAGTGGTGGCTACTGGGGATGATAATCCCACTCCCATTGTTCAGAGAGCACGAGAAAAGAAAATGGAAATTTCTCGTGGCAAGAGGAAACATCCATGATTCCATAAAATCTACTTTTCTTGTATTTTCTTGTTTACAGTACTTTCAAGTTTCGGCACTATTGACTCTTTTATATTTATTATCATATATTTTGTAAACATTACATGGCATTTCAAGTTTGAAGTTTTAAGTTGAACCTACCTTTGAATTTGAAGCTTTAAGGTTGAATCTTGATGTTATAACTTATGGAATCATGGATATTGGACCTATGGTTGATGAATTCACTAGTAAATGATTAATGAATGATGATTGATGAATGATGTTATATGGTATTATTGTTTATTTCATGTTTTTATCATTTCCATAAGTAATTCAACATTCTACTTGCATTTGTTGACATATATGCATCAAAATATAAAAAATATATATTATATAAAAAACGCTTCCGGAACGCTTCCTAACCGGAAGCTTTTGAAAATTTCGCTTCCCACTCCCACTCCCGCTCCCAAGTAACCTTGTACAGGAGGCCCTCATGCTCTAAGCACATACTCTTCAGCCTCCTACGAGACCAAACCCTATTCAGCAAATCACCTCCTTCTCAGTGCTACCCTCGGGAAGGGGCAATAAGAGACAGATCGACACCAACACAGCCCTGAACTTTAGATCAGTGCGGACTCGTGGGACCTTTCCTCATCCCACGAGATTTTAGCAACATGTCTAGACTAGGTCCCCTTCCACGAGACGGATGAGATCCCTAGACCTCGTTGGTGCACTACCTCTACCAGTCAGCAACATAGTGAACGATCCATGCACCCCACCAGGTCCCCATCGAGACAATCGACTATACTCAACTTTCTTCATTCGGCCTCGGATGGTAGGAGACATGGATCCATTCCATGACAGATCTACTTCCTTTCTTCTAGTTCCTCTTGTCCTTGGATATTCTTCTCCTACGATACACCCTAGTACCGAGTAAACTAGTAGGGCTAGTTTCCCGATAAGCAAAAATAAGAATAGTGACCCAATGTCACCTCGATCACGATTCTAACTTCTTCGGAACGTCGGAACCTCCAAGGAGAAGTACCCTTAAAGACCCTGTAGAACACTAGTGCAACTAAAAGGACTATATTCTCTATGCAATTAGTAGTTAGACCAGTGCCTAAATGGAGTCAATCATGAGAATGAAGAAAATATACTTGATCAAATCCTTTAGCTTGAGTAGGTGCAAGAGAAGGTAAGTGTATGACCAATTGCTTTAATTCATCACAAAAGAACTATTCAAAAGTCAATCCAATTCCGTCCAGTTCTTGTGAAGACTGTATCTTAGGGAAACATCAAAGGGACAACTTCCCCACTTCCACATCTCAAGCCAAAGAACACCTTGAGTTAGTTCACACAGATCTATGTGGACCCATGCAAACTCAATCCATAGGAGGTAGTCTTTATTTCTTGACTTTTATTGATGATTATAGTAGGAAAATTTGGGTCTACTTTCTCAAACACAAATCAGATACCTTCTCCAAGTTTAAAGAATTCAAGGCATTGACTGAAAAGCAGTCTAGTAAATCCATCAAAGTGCTCAGGTCAAATGGTGGAGGTGAATATGATTCACATGATTTTTCAGAGTTCTGCAAACAGCATGGCACCCAGCACCAGTTCACTACCAGATACACTCCACAGCAAAATGGAGTCGTTGAACGGAAGAACCGGACCATCATGAACATGGCCCGAAGCATGTTGTCATATAAGAAGTTGTCAAATGATTATTGGGTTGAAGTTGTTGCATGTTCAGTTTATTTACTGAACGGATCTCCTACCATGAGTGTTAAAGATAAGATTCCTGAAGAAGCTTGGAGTGGCACAAAGATTAGTGTCTCACATCTCAGAGTTTTTGGATGTGTAGCATTTGCACTTGTACCTAATGAATTGAGAAAAAAGTTGGACAAAAAGAGTGAGAAATGTATCTTCACTGGTTACAGTGAACATCACAAGGCTTACAAGCTATATAATCATGTCACCAAAATGGTTGTGGTGAGCAGAGATTTCAAGTTTCTTGAAAACAAATGTTGGAGTGATCCTCAAAATGCTTCAGCAGATAATCAACAGAATGAAAGTTCAAATCTGCTAGATCTGTCACTCAAAATGCCAAGATTGGAGGTACAACAGCAAGAAGAAATACCAACAAACAGTCCATCATAGAACCAAAAAACCAAAAGTTTGAGGGAGATATATGAGCAGACTCTTGTTATTGATGAGCAACTACAGTATGCTCTATTTTCTTGTCAGCCCACATCTTTTGATGAAGCAGTAAAGGATGCACAGTGGGTACAAGCAATGAATGAAGAGATTGATGCTATAGAAAGGAATCAGACTTGGGATCTTGTTGATCTCCCACTAGATAAAAGCAGTATTGGAGTCAAATGGGTCTATAAGACCTGTTGCCGCCGGAAAACACACCTGGGAAAGTGTGGCAGAAATCTTCAAGCCACAAAGTGTGTCCTTGGGGGCAAGACTCGAGTCAAGTACTGTCTCTTGAATCTTGACTCCTTCATTTAGGCAAACTCCTAACGAAGCCAAGGGGGGCGGACCCTAAAGTTGCTAAGGCTGGTTGAGCTAAGCTAGTTAAGTGGATAAATTAGTTTTTTAGGAGTTTTTTAATAATGAGAAAACTGACATAAGAGATTTGCAATATAACTTGAAGTATAGCAGCATAAAGATCTAAACAGCATATAAATTGAACATGATTAACAAATCATTCAACACATGATAACAATTGAAAATAATTTGCAATGATAAATAAAGAGACCAGTGCTGAAGAATGGAGTCAAAATTGTGTTGCTGCTTGTAGTGCTGAAAGGAAAATATTGTGCAAATGTTCTTGGTCAATTTTAGAATTAATGTGGTAATGATCTTTTTACTAAAGGCTGGGGGATTCCCGATATACCAAAAGGTACAGGGAATATGTCTGGAATTCAGCTGTGTGGTTTGTCACTCAGACATGTGGGCTGGATCGGAGTCCCAAGGAAATGTTCAGATGCTATACCAAACAAGGGTATAGCCTAACGATTTCCAAGAGGTTGCTATCGAGGGTTTTCCCATGCCCTTTGAGAAATTTTCCCACAACAGAAGAATGAACGATTTGTGCCGAATTTTCACAAATAGGTGGTTTATTTGGGATGTCTTAAAACCTATTACTAGTCACTCATCCCTTTCTGATGTGTGCCAACATGTTCATACTATGCTGCAGTAGCCACAGAGGATACGGGGAAGAGCCTTGGAAATTTTAAGTTTTTTAGAACCAGTATTTTACTTTTTTAAGCCCCAATAGTCTCTTTTCGGGCCAGTACTCGGGCAAGCCCTTATCCTGAAACCTTACTTCAGGAAAGCAAGGGGGTGTTTTGGATTGTAGATGACTGAAAAGTAAATGTTTTCTAATTACTACACTACCGAGGTAGTGGGTTAGTATCCGAATTACTTCTTTGCAAAAGATAAACAATATTGTAACGAAAAAAAGTATACGGTCTGCAAAAATAAAACAAACTGTTCCTACGTCCTAAGTGTGTCAATGGCCCAATATTTGGATTGGACCAAGACGTTAGATTTTAATCTACTTGGTTAATTTTAAGTTAAACTAATCTAATGTTAAAATTCCTTTAAGTTTGCAAAAATTGACAACAAACACAAAAATTCCGAACCCACACCAATCCCCCCTGGGGGGATGAAAGCAAGCTCTATGAGCTTACTTCAAAAATACTTTTATTACCAATTACAATGCTTAATGCTGAAAGTAAAGAACTCTCCTTTCTCCTTACAGATATGGAGAGAAGAGGTTACAAAGATGGAAGCAAAGTAGTGGAAGAAAGATGAGGCTCAAAAGAAGCTTTGGATCATCCCAAATGGTTGAAAAAAGTACTTCAGATCCTTTTACCTGCTGTCATAGTACAAAAACCAGCAAACATTATTAGTCCAAAAAGTGCCCAAAATAACTTTAAAAGTATTTTTGGGCAACAGCAAAATACTATAAAGAACTAAGTTAAAAAAAACAAGCTAAGTACAAGAAAATGAACTAAGATGGAATGGTTAAAAAGCCACCCACTTAGGGTCTTGGACAGCCTTTAAAAGGCATCCAATGAAACACTAAAATGCTTTATATGAACTTTTAAACTTTGATAAAAGAAATCATTAAACAAATCTGAGAATTTTGACTTGTATAAATTATTTAATGACCTCTTTTAAGCAAGACCCAAACTTATGAAATGAAAATTTAAAACATGTTAGATCTATGCATATAATTTTCAGATCTGATTTGTTTTATAATCCTACTAAACAAACAGATCTGAAAATACCACAAACCAGTAACCAAGAAGATAATAATTTTTATGGAGAGAAAGAGTAAGAAGAGTAGAGCTTGATGCCCTAAAGATCAACTAAAAAGGCTTCTTCGTGGAGTGTTGAGGGACAATGTCTTTCAATGTTTTTTGGAGATGAAGTGGAGTCAAACCAGATCCAAGTCTCCTCCAAGCTTGGCAACCTGAAAGCTAGATGACAATCTTGCAAACAACTGGTGAGATCTGGATATATGTATGCAAAAAGACAAAAAATAACATGCAAATAAACTTATTTAACATGTCAATCTTAGATCTTTAAACATGTATATAAAAATGGAAATGAATAAGTAACCTTACTTACAAATCTCCACTCCTATTGATTCAGAAATAACACTTTCAAAGCCAAATCTACAAATGGAAGAAGCAAAGAATTGAAACCAAACCACAGTTACCTCATGAACAACATGACAATGTTGCTCCACACATGAAGACACTACACACTTAAGCCTCCAAAGCTTTCTTTATTATCAATGCAAGATAGAATAGATTACAATTGCAAGCCTACTCTCATTCCAACTCTAACTAGCTTGGAATGAGAGAGATGCCTCAAATATATAGAATGGGCAAGGAGGGAGGGCGCATTAGTTGAGGGAGAGTGGGTGAACTGGTGGAGGAGATGGTGGAGCAAAAGGGGCTGCCAAATCCCACCTAATTTGCTGCCCATAACAGCCCAAAATCAGCCACAATAGCCACCTATAAATCAGCTGCAAGATTCCCTAAGTCGTGGGCCACTCCTCTTTGGGAAATGCACCCAACACGTGGGGAATAGCGCCCACCTATTTAGGAGTCAATCCCACTTTATTAGCTTCTCCAAAAAGTTTCTAAATGCCTCTTACACATCCCAAAAATATAGCTAGTCGAAAATCCCTTCAAAAATGGAATTTTTTTAATTTCCACATTTTTGCATTTTTTGCACTTTTTGACTTTTTGGGGGAATTTTTGCAAAATGATGAAAAATAAAATGTCTAATGACTATGGAAAGTGGGTTTAGGGGTAATGTGGGTGCTCCGGGTTAGAAAATAAGCACCCCCATGGCCAAAACAACCCCTAAACCATGATTTTATCACTTTTAATTTTTTTTTTACCAAACCATTAAAAAATGGCTTGTTTTTACGGAAAAATAAAATTTTCTCGGAACTTAAAAAAAACCTAGGGGGACTTGAGACATGTTCATACGACTCAAAAACTATGCCTAGCATGGTTTAATACATTGACACATAGACTCTAATAACTTCCTAAGGCTTAAAAATTACGCCGACCACCCCAACTTTGGAGGATTTGAGTGAAAAACTCAAAAATTATTAGTCGTTTATTCAACAACCAATAATTTCCAAGGAAAAAAACACTCTGGCTAGTCGAATTAACGTTTAAGTCCTAGAAGCCGAGTCTTTTACAAACAAGGTACCATGCTAGCACATTATTACAAAATTCCCCGAGGGGGTATGAACATGTGGTACAAAAATAAAAGGGGGCCTAGAAGGCCTGATGGACTTCAGAACTCTGATGATGAACAATTAAATTGTTCAAGTCTTTGTCGGCTCACTTGAAATCCAACTAAGTAAGACTTAGTAGGCAACAAGACCAAACTAAATGAAAAAGAGGAGATAGAGAAGCACAAAGCCAGGTTGGTTGTGTTGCCAGCTAAGTTGTACTTAGATGGACTATCAAGCGAGCGGGCAAAGTTGAACATTTCAATGTTCTTTTTTCGATGATTTGATATCCAGCTGGCCTTTTAAAGGGCCCCCGTTTTAACTTTTTTCCACATGTCCATGACCCTGCGGGGTTTGTAATAAAACGTACTAGCATGGTGTTTTGTAAAAGACTTGGTTCCCTAGGACTTTTTGGCTAAGTCAGGTATTCCAAGGAGTTTTTTCACCTAGTTATTATGTCTTGCATTAGTGCATAACATAATTTTTGGGTTTTTCTCCTGCTCCTCCAAAGCTGGAATGCCTCGGGAGGCTGACGGGCCTTAGGGGGTTGTTAAAGTCTATGGGTCAATGTATATGAACATGCTAGGCGTTATTTTTGAGTCATATGGACATGCGCTAAGTGCCCCTAGGTTGTTTTTTAATTTTCGGTGAAGTTTATTTTTTCCGTAAATTGAACCATATTTTTTAATGGTTCAATTAAATAAATTTGTAATTGGCCTTGAAGTGGCGTTTGGAGGTCTTTTCTGCCTTAGGGGTGCTCATTTTCTAACCCAAAGCACCCCCTTAACCCCTAAACCCACTTTTCCTAATGTTTGGGTGCTTAAATTTTTCTCTATGGCCACAAAACCCAAAAAACCCAAAAAAGTCATGAAAAAATAAAAAAAAAGTGAAAAAATGACTCATAAAAATATTAAATTTTGGGAGTGATTTATGGACTGATTTTTTCAGCTATGTTTTAGGAGTTGTAAGAGCTGATTTTGGAAAGATTCCGGGCAGCTATATTATTGGGATTACTTCCCCATTTGAGGGGGGCATATTTCCCAAAATTGAGCCCCTTCAATCATGGAATTTGCAGCTATGTTTATGGGCTGTCACATGGCTGATTTTTAGCTGATTTGGGGCTGATTTTGGCAGCCCATTACATGGGAGTGGGCAGCCCCATTTTCTCCACGAGTTATGCCATTCATTCCACCCATTTCTCTCCATCTTTGGCTATTTAAGCATGGCTGCCCACTCCATTTTCTCTAGTTGGAGAGTGAGCAGAAATTTTTGTAAGCTTATGCTATTTGGTTGATAAATAAAAAGACTTTGGAGGTCCATATGTGTGATATTTTGTGAGTGGTTTCATGGTCTCATGATGTGGAGTGATTTGTAGCAAGTTCAAATTTTGGGCATGTAATTTCCAGCCATCAACTGGCCTGCTTGAAGGATTGGTAACAATTTGTGGGAAGGAACAGTTAATCTTGTTTGTTTTAATTTGTTCTTGCATTTGTCATATTGGTTAAAGATTCAGAGTTTATATGTTCCATTTGTTTATGCTTATACTATTTTGATTTCTAACCATGTGCATTTCTAGTTTGATGGTTTTTCTGTGAGTTTTGTTTGCTACAGGTTGACAGGTGTGGAAAGGGGGATAGCTTGTTTGCTCTTCACTTTTTCTTCTGTGCACATTTTGGTGGATCTCACCCTCGGTTTCCCACTTTCAAGCTTCCAAAGTCTTTGGTTTCAAGGACCATTCTGTCTCTTCTCTCTTCCTCAGCTTATAAAATCAAAATTTTCTTGATTACTGGTTACGATTGAAGAATGATTCTTGATTTATTTTTTGATTGATATATTCTTAAGTAGATCTGATTCATTCTTAGAGTTCTAATCTAGGTGTTTAAAGCTTTATCTTCCATTAGATTAGATCTTTCATTATCTATCATTACTAAATTTTTAAACTAGTTAAAAATTGTTAAAGTCTTGAAAAGTTTGAAAGTAGTGTTAGATCTAATATAAAAGTTTATTTCACTGTCCAAGAGCATATAATTTGCAGCTCATAAAGCTTGCAAAGACCCCAAGCAAACAAGCATCACTGCTTGTTTTACTTGGTTAAATTTTGCATTTTTTAAGTAGTCTTAACACTTAGATTTTTTTGGGTTTTTAAGAAGTGTTCCAAAGACACTCTTAAAGTGTTTTGGGGCATTTTATACTAATATTTGTTTGCTGGTTTGCAGCAAAAGACGAACAGGTAGGAGGAGGTGCTACCGAAATTTCAAGGATCCAGGCAATCCAGAAGACCAAATTCATATTTTTTGTAAAACCGGTTAATTTTCCCTCAAAATTGTAAGCCACCAAGTCACTTTAAGTAGACTGGGGCACTTCTCTGATCATTGTAAAAGACTATTAAACGAGAGCAAGTGGGCTAGCCAGCGCCCACACCCCATCCCCCCAGGGGTGGCCTGCGTCGTCTCTTTTCATGGTGTGATTTTTTTTTGAATAGTTTACTTCTTTTATTTTCGGCATTTAATAAAATTAATTAGGATTAAAATCAACCTTGTTGGTCCGTTCCACTGGCGGGCCACAAGTTCACTCAAAACGTAGTTTTTCCATTTTTTTTTACAAACTCAAAACGCCCCCCTTGCTTTCCCGAAGTAGGGTTTCTGTATAAGGGCTTGCCCGAATACGTGCCTGAAAAGAGACTCCTGGGGTTTAAAAAAGATAAAATTTTGGTTTCTTAAAATTTTTCTAAAAAAATACCAAGATCTTCTCCCGTATGCTCTGTGGCCGACTTGCAGCTCAGTCTGATCCAGTTGGTACACATCAAAAAGGAGGAGATGACTAGTAATAGGAGCTAACACCGCCCCAAATAAAAACCCTTTATGTGAAAATCCGGCACATCACGAATATTTTATTGTCGTGGGGAAATTTCTCAGAAGGCTTGGGACAAAACTAAGTAGTGACCTCTTGGAAACCGTTAGGCTTGCCCTCGTTGGTACAACATCTGAACACCTCCTTGAGACTCCGATTCAGCCCAAGCCTAAGAGGGAAGCCACGCTTCAAAATTCCGGACATGTTCCCCCGTACCTTGCGTATATTGGGAACCCACCTGCCATAATAAAAAGATCACCTTCACATTAATTTTAAAATAAACCAAGAACACTCGCACAACATCTAATTTTTCTGCTCATGCATTTGTTTTTTGACTCCATTATAAGGCACTGGTCTATGTAAATGCTATTTCATATTATTGACAAATGTGCAAATGAATGATGATTATAGTGAATGGGAATAAATGATGAATGATTGTTTTATTTCACAAAAGTATATGCTGTTTTGTCTTGGTTATCAAAAATATTTTCCTAACTCCTAGATTAGACGCCTTAGTTTTCTTTTCATATTTAGGGTCCACCCCCCTTGGCTTCGCTAGGAAAGCCTAGACGGAGGAGTCGAGTCCCAAGTGACAGCACTTGACTCTGACTTGCCCCGACGGCCACACCAACAGCTTGAAGACTTCTGCTGCGTTTTCCCCAGGTGTGGAACCAGGCGGCAACATTTTGGCGCCGTTGTCGGGGATAAGTCTTTTTTATTCCCGGAATACGACTTTTGAGTTTTCCTTTTTTGTTTTTGCTTTGTTTGATGAATCTTTAGATTAGATTTTTTAATTTTTCATCTGGCGACTCCACTAACCTTTTTCCTTTTATAAAATTTCAAAGAAAAAAAAAATAGAATTATTTGTGAAATTATTTAATATGCATATTTTTATTCTCACATGGCGACTCCATTGAAGGGATAAAACCCTTGTTTCTCATACAGTTTGTTGAGACTGTTTGTGTGTAGATGAGCCTGATGCATTACAGTAAAATCTATAAAGCTCACCTTTTGACAACTCCATTGATTCAGTACCATATTTGCTCCATGATTACTTCAGAATAACATTGCTTGATTCTTGATATGGATGATGAAAGAAAAGAGTATGGTATTCAGGTTTCCAGTGCATTTCCTCCCATCGACTTCTCACACATTCCGGGTTTCCCTAACTCTGAGCCATATCTCCCAATTGATGGATACGTTGAGGCTCCGATTTTTCATGGAAATGGTGATTCACCTGTATTTCACATCATATCTTTTGTTTCACTGTTGGGTGAGGTCAATATTTGTCACGAGGATAATAAGATGTTGATGTTTGCTAAGTCCCTAAAAGGAGATGCATGGAGGTGGTATTTTGGTCTTCCTAATGGATGCATTACCTCCCTAGCAAATTTCTTTGCTATGTTTTTCCAGAGATGGTATGATGGTGATGGTGACATGATAAGTGTCATGGACAGAACTTTCACATACCTAAGTAACTTGGCAAGGCTGGATGAGTCCATGATTTCCATTACTGAGCAGCCCATCCCAAGTGATCCTCTTGAAGAAGTTCATGAAGCTCCCTCGACTGAAGATTTTGTTGTAAACCATCCTCTTGTCAACGTAACTGAAAATATAGAAGATATAGGGTGTTCCCAAACCTATGAAGATGATCACATATGTATTCCTGATTTACCTAAAGAGGAAGCCATTATAGAAGTTGACAAAGAAATTCATGAAGGGTCTCCATTTCCAATTGAAGATTTTTCAAAAGAGCTCCCTCATTTTGCCATTGAAGATTTGGGATCTCGAGATTACTTCAGTGTAAATGATGATGCTAGTACTTCAAATTCACCTCAAGAAGAAACCATTACAAAAGCCTCTAAAGAAACTTGTAATGAATTTTGTATGGTTTATGATGACACTCCTCCATTTTCTCCACATAATGGTGAAGTCTTGGACATCTTTACACCTTGTAATATCTTTCAAACCAAGCCTTCTGAGGATGAGTATCATGCTCATGAAAATTGTGAAAGTTGGCTTCCTTGTGATATCTTTGAAAGCACTCTTTTCGAAGATGAGGATGGGTATGGCCAGGATTGTGATGCAATAGACAAAGACTCCCCTTTCATTTACAAGGATGGGTATGATGATTATTGGACGGATTTAGAAAAACCCATCTTTGATATATCAAGAGAGGGGAGTGTTGATTTTGAGACCTTGGGGAATCTTGACATGGAAGAGGAACATACAGATACTTCTCATGATCAATCAGAGCCATGCATAAGTATTAGTAATGAAGACTTGGATCAGCAGTATAACGAAGAGTTGGATAGGATGGAATCAGTGGAATGTCAGTTTCAACCTTCATCAGCACATTCTGAGGTTCCTTATGATTTGGAGCAGCTTGGGGCTTATACTTTCACAGAAATAACTATCAGAAGAGCCCTTCGGACCAATATGATGAGGTAGTTGGTCTGCCTTATCATTTCGAGTTTTTTCTCAGCCCTATCCAGTCATGGGTAGAAGAGGCCTGCATGAGGACTTACCATTGGGGGAAGCACTTCAAAGATTTATCGTATACCTATGATCTACCATCTAATCTTTCAATCCAGAATTATCATGCAGGTTTGCATTTTCTAAACAAGGTATCCTTGTTTTGGCTGGTAACCAAACACAAGGTTAAAAGATTTTATATTGATAAAATGTTAAGATGGTTGCATTGGATTTATCATTTTACTTAGCATTTTATTATATGCTTAGAGTAGGAAAATAAGTTCATCAAGTGAGCATTTACTTTCAACATTTATTTTTCAGTACTTTCATTTTTTGTACTTAGAATTTTTTAGTTAATTTTGTTTTTGAATAAAGTAACTTATGGTTCATTTGCCTCTTATAAGAACTTGTGCTACTGAAAGGTTTCTTGTCAAGTTGAGATGTTTTTACAGGTCATAGAAATCGGAGATTCTGGTATTCTCATATGCTCTCCTTACTTGAAGACCAGATCAAGTACACGTCCCACAGTTGGAGCCAGATGTTGCCAGCTAAGTTGTACTTAGATGGACTATCAAGCGAGCGGGCAAAGTTGAACATTTCAATGTTCTTTTTTCGATGATTTGATATCCAGCTGGCCTTTTAAAGGGCCCCCGTTTTAACTTTTTTCCACATGTCCATGACCCTGCGGAGTTTGTAATAAAACGTACTAGCATGGTGTTTTGTAAAAGACTTGGTTCCTTAGGACTTTTTGGCTAAGTCAGGTATTCCAAGGAGTTTTTTCACCTAGCTATTATGTCTTGCATTAGTGCATAACATAATTTTTGGGTTTTTCTCCTACTCCTCCAAAGCTGGAATGCCTGGGGAGGCTGACAGGCCTTAGGGGGTTGTTAAAGTCTATGGGTCAATGTATATGAACATGCTAGGCGTTATTTTTGAGTCATATGGACATGTGCTAAGTCGCCCTAGGTTGTTTTTTAATTTTCGGCGAAGTTTATTTTTTCCGTAAATTGAGCCATATTTTTTAATGGTTCAATTAAATAAATTTGTAATTGGCCTTGAAGTGGCGTTTGGAGGTCTTTTTTGCCTTAGGGGTGTTCGTTTTCTAACCCAGAGCACCCCCTTAACCCCTAAACCCACTTTTCCTAATGTTTGGGTGCTTAAATTTTTCCCTATGGCCACAAAACCCAAAAAACCCAAAAAAGTCATGAAAAAATAAAAAATAAAAAGTGAAAAAATGACTCATAAAAATATTAAATTTTAGGAGTGATTTATGGACTGATTTTTTCAGCTATGTTTTAGGAGTTGTAAGAGCTGATTTTGGAAAGATTCCGGGCAGCTATATTATTGGGATTACTTCCCCATTTGAGGGGGGCATATTTCCCAAAATTGAGCCCCTTCAATCATGGAATTTGCAGCTATATTTATGGGCTGTCACATGGCTGATTTGTAGCTGATTTGGGGCTGATTTTGGCAGCCCATTACATGGGAGTGGGCAGCCCCATTTTCTCCACGAGTTATGCCACTGATTCCACCCATTTCTCTCCATCTTTGGCTATTTAAGCATGGCTGCCCACTCCATTTTCTCTAGTTGGAGAGTGAGCAGAAATTTTTGTAAGCTTATGCTATTTGGTTGATAAATAAAAAGACTTTGGAGGTCCATATGTGTGATATTTTGTGAGTGGTTTCATGGTCTCATGATGTGGAGTGATTTGTAGCAAGTTCAAATTTTGGGCATGTAATTTCCAGCCATCAACTGGCCTGCTTGAAGGATTGGTAACAATTTGTGGGAAGGAACAGTTAATCTTGTTTGTTTTAATTTGTTCTTGCATTTGTCATATTGGTTCAAGATTCAGAGTTTATATGTTCCATTTGTTTATGCTCATACTATTTTGATTTCTAACAATGTGCATTTCTAGTTTGATGGTTTTTCTGTGAGTTTTGTTTGCTACAGGTTGACAGGTGTGGAAAGGGGGATAGCTTGTTTGCTCTTCACTTTTTCTTCTGTGCACATTTTGGTGGATCTCACCCTCGGTTTCCCACTTTCAAGCTTCCAAAGTCTTTGGTTTCAAGGACCATTCTGTCTCTTCTCTCTTCCTCAGCTTATAAAATCAAAATTTTCTTGATTACTGGTTACGATTGAAGAGTGATTCTTGATTTATTTTTTGATTGATATATTCTTAAGTAGATCTGATTCATTCTTAGAGTTCTAATCTAGTTGTTTAAAGCTTTATCTTCCATTAGATTAGATCTTTCATTATCTATCATTACTAAATTTTTAAACTGGTTAAAAATTGTTAAAGTCTTGAAAAGTTTGAAAGTAGTGTTAGATCTGATATAAAAGTTTATTTCGCTGTCCAAGAGCATATAATTTGCAGCTCATAAAGCTTGCAAAGACCCCAAGCAAACAAGCATCACTGCTTGTTTTACTTGGTTAAATTTTGCATTTTTTAAGTAGTCTTAACACTTAGATTTTTTTGGGTTTTTAAGAAGTGTTCCAAAGACACTCTTAAAGTGTTTTGGGGCATTTTATACTAATATTTGTTTGCTGGTTTGCAGCAAAAGACGAACAGGTAGGAGGAGGTGCTACCGAAATTTCAAGGATCTAGGCAATCCAGAAGACCAAATTCATATTTTTTGTAAAACCGGTTAATTTTCCCTCAAAATTGTAAGCCACCAAGTCACTTTAAGTAGACTGGGGCACTTCTCTGATCATTGTAAAAGACTATTAAACGAGAGCAAGTGGGCTAGCCAGCGCCCACACCCCATCCCCCCAGGGGTGGCCTGCGTCGTCTCTTTTCATGGTGTGATTTTTTTTTGAATAGTTTACTTCTTTTATTTTCGGCATTTAATAAAATTAATTAGGATTAAAATCAACCTTGTTGGTCCGTTCCACTGGCGGGCCACAAGTTCACTCAAAACGTAGTTTTTCCATTTTTTTTTACAAACTCAAAACGCCCCCCTTGCTTTCCCGAAGTAGGGTTTCTGTATAAGGGCTTGCCCGAATACGTGCCTAAAAAGAGACTCCTGGGGTTTAAAAAAGATAAAATTTTGGTTTCTTAAAATTTTTCTAAAAAAAATACCAAGATCTTCTCCCGTATGCTCTGTGGCCGACTTGCAGCTCAGTCTGATCCAGTTGGTACACATCAGAAAGGAGGAGATGACTAGTAATAGGAGCTAACACTGCCCCAAATAAAAACCCTTTATGTGAAAATCCGGCACATCACAAATATTTTATTGTCGTGGGGAAATTTCTCAGAAGGCTTGGGACAAAACTAAGTAGTGACCTCTTGGAAACCGTTAGGCTTGCCCTCGTTGGTACAACATCTGAACACCTCCTTGAGACTCCGATTCAGCCCAAGCCTAAGAGGGAAGCCACGCTTCAAAATTCCGGACATGTTCCCCCGTACCTTGCGTATATTGGGAACCCACCTGCCATAATAAAAAGATCACCTTCACATTAATTTTAAAATAAACCAAGAACACTCGCACAACATCTAATTTTTCTGCTCATGCATTTGTTTTTTGACTCCATTATAAGGCACTGGTCTATGTAAATGCTATTTCATATTATTGACAAATGTGCAAATGAATGATGATTATAGTGAATGGGAGTAAATGATGAATGATTGTTTTATTTCACAAAAGTATATGCTGTTTTGTCTTGGTTATCAAAAATATTTTCCTAACTCCTAGATTAGACGCCTTAGTTTTCTTTTCATTTTTAGGGTCCACCCCCCTTGGCTTCGCTAGGAAAGTCTAGACGGAGGAGTCGAGTCCCAAGTGACAGCACTTGACTCTGACTTGCCCCCAAGGCCACACCAGCAGCTTGAAGACTTTTGCTGCGTTTTCCCCAGGTGTGGAACCAGGCGGCAACAGGTTGTAAAAGGATTTGCTCAGCAATATGGTCTGGATTATGATGAAACCTTTGCTCCAGTAGCAAGGATGGACACCATCAAATTTGTACTTCTTGTAGCAACTCAAATCATTGGCCTATTTATCAAATGGACGTGAAATCTGCCTTTCTCAATGGCATACTTGAAGAAGAAGTCTATGTAGACTTACCACCTGAATATGCAATCAAAGGTCAAGAACACAAAGTGTGCAAGCTGAAAAAGGCCTTGTATGGTCTAAAACAAGCTCCCCAAGCTTGGTACAACAGAATTGATTCCTACCTCATCAACAATAGGTCGAACAGGAGCAGCAATGAGCCCACTCTCTATGTCAAAACCTACGCTGTTGGGAGCGGGAGCGACGCGAGGAGCGGGGAGCGGGAGCGAAAAGCGAAATTTTCAAAAGCTTTCATTTCGGGAGTGTTTCGGGAGCGTTTTTTATATAATATATATTTTAATATATTTTGATGCATATAAATTAAAAAAAACATGTATTATGCCAAACTAGCTATAGAAAACATCAAAACATAGAATCTAGATATTCATATAACCATTTAGTACACATTGATATAACATTAATCATCTAGTCTTCTAGATTCTAGGAGCTATAACTTATCACATTGTCATTAAATGATCCTCATCAAATCATCAATCATCAATCATCAACAACACCAACCTTCAAATTTCAACATATAATATTTGCCACTAGGCCATAATGTTTACAAAATAGGCCAACCGCCAAAATAAACATGAAAATGAAATACAAACTACAAAGTACTATGAATCTACTAAGCTTTCCGCTTACCACGAGTAACTTCCAATTTATTTTCTCGTGTTCTAGGTGGAATAGGTGCTGGTGGAAGTGATCGTGGAACATGAGAAGAAGATGAATGGCCCCCACGAGCTGAAATTGGACATTGTGAAGCTAAAGGCAAAACTCCTGCATCCGGAAAGCTGCTTATGCTTGGGGGTGGCATCTCTGTATGGGTAGTTTGAATTGGATCATCATGATCACCCAATAGTTCAGCCTCCAAGCGCTCTAATGCTATGGCTCCATCCTCCACATTAGCCTCCTTTGGATTGTTGTCCCAAGTCAAAAATGTTCTATCATTCTTGGCCGCCTCACAATAATGGAACAACAACCTCAAGTTGTAGTGCACATAAACCAAGCTTTCTACGCGATCTACATTCAGACTGTTTCTCTTTACACTATGGATGAAGTTGTACGTGCTCCAACACCTCTCTGCAGAGGAGCTATTAACAACCTGTGATAGCACCCTCAACGCCAATTTATGCAAATATGTAGCTCCAGAGCCATGCATGTTCCACCAATAGATAGGATCCAATATGTCTCGATCTTTGGTTGCAAACAGGGAACCAAAGCGTCCATGCTCACTTATGTATATGCTCAATTCAGTCCGTACTTGAGCACACTCTTCCTCATCAGGGACCAACTTCTCTAATGCTTGCATATACCCAGCAACAACCTCTGGATCTGTGTGGGGTTTTTTCCTAATTCCACCCCCAGGTGCAGGTTGGGCCAACCAAATTGGAGAATAGTATTTTGGGGTGAGAACATATGCAAGGGCATGGAGTGGAACATTTAGATTATCCCACCTTTTGACCACATGTTTATGAATATGGTCATACAAGACTGCATCTCTTTGCTCAACAATGTCTTTGATTTGACCAAGCATGCTATCCACCTCCCCAATCACCAGCTGATCTGTATCTGCAAAACGAATCATGTTATAAACTGGCTTGGTGAACTGCAGAACATGCCTAACCTGTGACCAAAAGTGACCTTCAAGAACGGTGTCCTCCACCTCCTGAAAGTCACTTCTATCTGATGCACTTGCAGCTCTATCTTTCAATTCCTGCCATGGATCACTTGAGACCATACTAGCCAATGCCTCTCTTACCTTCAAAAGCCTCCTGAAGGTGAGGTAGTAGCTAGCAAATCTAGTCTTTGCAATCTTCAATAGCTCCAACTTAGAGTGATTGCGAAAAATGTGGTGGACCATGCTATGATTGGTAATAAATTTTATCATTTTCTTACCTCTCTTGTACAAGGCACCAATCCATCTGTAACTAGGGTCCTTCATCTTAACAATATCATGCATCAAAAGGTTCAATGTGTGAACCAAACACCCTGACCAAAATATGTTGGGATACTTATCCTCAATGATTGCTCCTGCTGCCTTACAATTAGCAGCATTATCGGTGATGACTTGAATGACATTGTATGGCCCAATCTCCTGAATGGTTTTAAGTAAAGGTTGTGCAATATTAATAGCGGTCTTGTAGCGATCTGAGTAGTCATGGGCTAAAAGGAAGACTGCACCGCTAGCAGAAACACCAAGAATATTTATCAATGGCTTGCCTTTAACATTTGTCCACCCATCAGATACAATGGATACCCCATAGTTGGACCAATCATTTGTGAACTTTCCAAGAGCACTATTGATTTTGGCTCTTTCCCTGTCAAGTCCCACGGTTCTAGCTTTGTCATACCCAGGGCTTCTGTATCCTTGAGGGCCACCATTGATGGCTTGTACCATTTCATGCCAATAGGGTGAGCGAAGAACATTGAATGGCACACCACATGCATAGAGAAACCTATAAACTTTTGAATCCACGTCATTTCTAACCTTGGTCAAGGAAATCGGATAATGTTCTTCGTATAGGCGAGACTCCATGGGGAGATGAGGCTCCCGATCGACCCAATGATGATCCAGCTCCACTACCAAACATTCTCTGTGGGGATTCAGAATCAACCCTTGATCTCTTGGAGTTGTTTTGAGCGGCCTCTTCTTCCATCTTGTATTTGCTTCTCTCTTTAGCTCCCACTTTGTCACAAGTTTTGACTCCATGAGACTTACCTACATCGCATGGCATAACCCCACACAAATGCTTTCTCACCTGGGTATATGAACCTGTGTATGTTTTCCCACAATGGGGGCATCCAAACTTTGTGGTTCCACCCCCTCTCCCTCCCCCTTGCCTTGTCACATACTTCCACAAAGGTGTTGTGCCTTTTTGTTTTTGCCCCACATCACCCTCATCCTCATCATCATCACCCTCTTTTCCTTCCTCCTCTTCTCCTTGGTATGCATCACTCTCTACCTCTTCCCCCTCATCACTACCACCACCACATCTACTTCCCAACACCATCATAATGAGAAGAAGTGGAATGAAAAACCAAAACCACATACCCATCATGTTTCTTGATTCAAGATGAGAGTCACTTGTTCCCTGCAATAGAATGATGGAGAAGAAGAAATTGGAAAGAGTAGGAGAAGAGAACATTGCAAGTTTTCCATTTTTTAACATAGTGAAAAAAAATTGCAAAAACAAACTTTTAGAGCCTATCTTTTAGCTCTTCAATGGTGGTTGAATGTCTCTATGAAAGCTTCAATCTCCCTTGCAAGCTCTCCCCTTCAATCTCCCTTTCAATCTCCCACTCAATGCTCAAAGCTCTCAAACAACTAGCAAACTCACTCCAAGCTCAAACTCTTCCCAATCAAGTAAATGAGTAATGGAATGAGTCCAAATGGACTCATTCACCCTTTATTCGCCCAAAGTGACCTAGCCCACCAAAAAAAATCCAAAAATCCGCCCTGTCCGCAGAATCGATCTTGGGATCGTTTTAGGGTTCGATTTTTATGCCCGGGTTCGATGAGGGTTCAATCCGGAAGCTACGATTCCGCAGCGAATTGCAATATTCCCGGGATCGTTTTTTTTTTTGCCCAATTCGCGATTTACAAAATCGATTCCGGGCGAAATCGATGAGGAATCGCGATTCCTCATCAATTCCATCCAGAGCGCAAATTGGGATCGATTCGATGGGGGGGTCGATTCCCAGCAGCGTAGGTCAAAACAGATCAGCAAGGTAACATTTTGATTATATGTCTTTATGTTGATGATATGATTTAAACTGGAAATTTGTTGCTAGAAGAATTTAAGACAGTCATGAAAAAGGAGTTTGAAATGACTGATCTAGGCCTTATGAGGTACTTCCTTGGTCTGGAAGTTAACCAAAGTTAAAATGGCATCTTTATCTGTCAGCATAAGTATGCTACAAACATTCTGCAGAGATTTAGAATTGATAAATGCAAACCAGCAGAAACCCCCATTGCCACAGGCACTAAGTTAAGTAAGAATGATGAAGGACCAACAATAAACTCTACAATTTATAAAAGAATGGTAGGCAGTTTAATGTATTTGACTGCAACTAGACCTGATTTGATGTATGTTGTTAGCCTGATCTCCAGGTTTATGGAGTCTCCCAAAGACTCTCACTAGAAAGTTGGTAAAAGAATTCTGAGATATGTTGCAGGAACAGTTGGTTATGGACTTTGGTACTCTCATTCACCAGCCAGTACTCTCACGGGGTACACTGACAGTGATTTTGCAAGCAGTATTGATGATAGGAAAAGCACATATGGTTATGCTTTCCATTTGGGTACCAATCTGATATCATGGACCTCTCAGAAATAGCCCATTGTCAGCATGTGTTCTGCAGAAGCAAAATATATAACAGCAACTACAGTAGCATGCCACGCAGTTTGTCTGAGAAGACTTTTAAAGGATATGGGACACACAGAAAAAGATCCAACTCCTATTTTTGTGACAATAGTTCTGCAATAACATTGTCCAAGCATAATGTCTTTCACAGAAAGTGTAAACATATTGACACTCACTATCATTTCATTCGTGAGTTAGTCAATAATGGAAAGATCACTTTATTGTTTTGTGGCTCTAAGGAGCAATTGGCTGATATGTTTACCAAACCTTTGGGAACATTTGCATTTGAGTTTCAGAGAAAGCACTTAGGCATTGATAGTGCTGAGAATATTGTCCCAATTGAGATTAAGGGGGTGTGTTAAGAATTGTAATCTCACTGGTCATTAGTGCATTAATTAGTGGTTGAATAGTTAGTTGGTTTGATTAGGACACTTTGTTGTCCCGTAGTATTTTATGTTCCATGGTATTTGCTGTTATGTAATCCTATATATGCTTCTAATTAATAATGACAAGGCAATGAATATGCCCACTTGTGTTCCATCCTTTTCTGTGTACAAACTTTAACACCTTAGACCCAATTTCTCTTATAGAACCGGAATTCTTGATTTCTCTTATCAATCTCATTATGGGTTTATATATCAATCTTATCAACCAACATGACGTTTTGATTCTTAATTTGTATTTCTATTTTTTATTTTTTTGTCAACCATAGCTTTTAAGTTTTTTCCTTAATTTTTATTTTTACTTTTCATGTCAGCTATAATATTTTAATAATATTTCGGACAGACGGACACATCCCCCCCACCCGAGCTGTAGAAATGCGCCTCTCGATGCAATAAAACTTGTGTTCTCATTCTAGACTTAGAGTTTCTTTTTAGGATGCTAAATATTGTATGACATTTTAATATTATGTTTTATCATTTTATGGACATGTTTTTAAATTTCAACAAGATGTAGACTCTAGTGTTTTTGAAATTTATTATAATCATTCATGTTGCCATATTTTTATTTCTAAGATTCTATGACTATCATGCTAAATTGCTAATGTGTTCACAATTTAATGAGCGTAATGAATTTTATTGAAAATTTTCATATATTTTTTAATTTCCAAATTTTAGTCACTTGAACTTAATGCTGAATTTTATGTTGAATCTTGTCGCCAAATTTCTCATTGCCAATTTTTTGTCGAATTGCAAGGTCTCTGAATTCGAACATGAACTCGAATCAGGTGCGAACACGAATTCCAACCAGGTGACTTAGCATGGAGGAGCATGGTAGGCATAAGTTGGCAGTGCCTACCTATTCTTAGCACATATAAGTTGCACCATAGTCACAGGAATCGCGATTCAACTATTTAAATCGGACTCGACCCCTATCTGATCCAGATTTTGACTCAAGTTGACCAAGTTTCGGTCAACACAACTCAAACTCGTGATTTAAACCATACACGCAAGTTTAACTCACAATTTATTGAAAAACGCACCTAGGAAAACTTTAAGAGCCTGAGTTTTAATCTTTTTTTCCATTCTATTGCTTACTGGAGGCGTTTTCTGCCTAATGGAGGTGTTTTCTACTTGCTGGAGTAAAGGCACAGTAACCAAATCATCCACAAGAAGCTACCTGGACATGCGTATTTTGAATATCAATGAAAAATGCTTTATTTCATTCAATATATATATATATATATATATATTGTATTTGCCGATTTTTTCCCAATCCCATTCAAAACTTTAACTCTTTTGCCTCACCGATTTATTGCCGATTCCAAGTTTGGTGACTATAGTTCAAAACTCAAGTACATGTGCCCTCCAAGCAATAAAGAAGATATCCCATGGTGGTGCGCTCTCCCTAGAAACCAAGAGCTCAACTTCTAAAGATAAATTGAGAACTCCTCACATACAAAGCACTCGTACAGCTGAAAGAAAATGGAGAATAGCTTCTAAGCAACCAGGTAAACTAACAATGCAAACAAGAATGCAGCCATGTAGCCTCCCCATCCAAGGACCAATTTGATTGTGAATTGGCTCAAAAGCAAAGTATCAGTAGTCTTGACAAGAATTTACCTTATCTTTCCATATTACTACGAAGTTCAAAATTTTCAAGGTTTCATTAACTGGTTCCTTACTAAAGGGCCATGCTATGTAAGATCCAATTCACCAGATTGATTGTTGATACTGGGTTCCATGGCGTCTATCTCGATGAGCTCACTGGAGTTGCATAATAACCAGTTTGTCAATGCCATCAACAGGAAATCACACCCATTTCATCAAAATGCATTATGAGTGCATATCTGTAACAGAGTCCACACCAAAGGGCATGTCTGCATTCTAAATTTTAGGTCTAGGCCTCCAGTTCTACATAATACCAATCCTTATGTCTACTGTCCTCTTTGCCAGCATTCTCTCTAACGTGCAAATAAGCATTCTAAAGTTTAGGGCAAATATACAGTCTAAATTTTAGGGCAAATATGCATTCTAATTTTAGGTTTAGTTCTGCATAGTGCCATTCATTTGCTCTCAGATCAAGCAGCAGATATAAAGTGGCCTTCAGATTTCAAATTCAATATTCATAAACCCAAAAAGCCAGACAATTGCTATGAGGAAATTGCTCCACATTCAAGGGGAGAACAAGACTTACAATAATCCGGAGAGATACCCTAAAACGTGCATCCGGGCAGAAGAACTATAATTGAACACATACACGGTCTCATACAAGCGTCTCAGAACGTGTGCCTCCATCAACAACAGCACGAACACGTTCTTCCATGCCTGCTGATTGTGCTTTGCCAAAGTGGAAAAGGGCTTTGCAAACGACAATGAGTCTGCACTTCCTGCCAACTGACTGGCCACACTTGAATACATCAGGGACTCCGATTGCAGGGGTACAGTTGTGGTGGACGCGAAGAACATTGTGCACGCCAGTATGAACGTTGTCCATATCACACCCACCAAGTAGAAATGAAGGAAGTAGCTCTGAGGCACACTGAATCTCTGCTCATTAAAAATATATATATAAATCAGAAACAATCAAGACATGCATTTTAGGCTTCATATCATATACTCGCTCTGCATGCGTTACTTATTAAATGTTATGATGTGTACTCACAGGTTTGGAGGCGGAGGAATAATTCATGAGTTTCCCTCTGCTTGCGAAGCCCATGATAAGCTTGTGGAATGAAGCGAATAGGCGAAGAGGAATGGAGGCAATGAGAATTGAACCAATGCCCACAATCCATGAGACCCTCAACAAGATTGTCGAGTGTTCCAGTAGCCACAAAGAAGCTGTAAGTAGCATTTTCGTAACTGGAACTTGAATGGTCAGCTTTAAGTGGGCAGCAACATCATCACGCTGTGGATATAGACATTCCTATATATTTGGCTTCGGTGATATCCAAAACTGCGAGGAAATCTATGCTATCTAAAGCAGTGGGTTATTCTTCAGTCGTCGTTTCTGAGAAATGATGTTCCTTGCGTGTGTTGGGCATTTCCCAATATGCTCACGGCGAGCTTATCTCGATGTTCCTTGCGTGTGTTGAGCATTTCCCTATACGCTCACGCCGAGCTTATCACGATTGTAGAATCGCTTTAGCTATCTACGTGTCGGTGCGAACAATAACCACTGAGCGACAGGGCCTTTAAGGCCCTGCCCGACTGCCCGATCCCCTCTTTCGAAAAATTCTGTTAGATGCCCACCAACATACAAGTGTGAGTGTCATGGTAAAAGTTGCCGGAATATATTTTGGACATTCAAGCAAACATTTGACCGGAAATGTAAATTCAAATTTTGAATGTTTCCCCAAGCTTACTTACATTGCACGAGCTGCTTTCAAATTTGCTGGGTCTGCTTCACCAAATCCCCTGCATATTTGTTTTTGAACTGATCGACCATCGCGTCCATATGTGCGCTCAAATTAATAGAAAGCCGGGGCGCAGGGTAGTGGAGCTTCTAGAAAGACGAATAGTGTGCTCTCTTACTGCCTCAGAAATTGTTTATCAGGATAAGGTTTGAAATTTGCAGCGTTCACACTTCAAGTCGAACCCGATTTTAAATCGAACGGGCAGCACCGAATGTTATGAACAGTAGCGAGGTCCAGCGACTCATGGTCTGCGACTCTGCAGTGCATTGAAACGTAAACATATATTTCCATTTCCTGAGACTCTTTGTAAGGAAGGATTTTGCCGTAAATGGGAAACAAGTTCTACATTGTCGGGTTTAATTATATAAAAATATATTATTATTGGGTAGACGAAAAATGCTTTGTCGTAGAGCAATTTCGAAAATTAAACAATATCTTTATGTTCGACATTATAGTTAGGAGAAAAAAATATTATTATAATAAAATATAATGATAGACTATATGGTTAGCCAAATTTGTGGTCAGATAGTGAAATGATCAATTTTTGTTTTCAAGCATAAAAAAGCAAAAGCAGTAATCTTGTTATTTCAGATAAAATCAAAAAGTATATCAAGTTTATATTGCTTTTCAAATAGAGCATGAAGCACTAAGCTCATATATCGTAAAATGACACAAAAATAACATAATAGGCTTATATGCATATGCTTAAAGCCTAGAAAGTCAAAATTCAGAAGTGTCATCACTAATGATCTTGCAACTAATCTCGAAACCAGAATTAAGTAACATCATCAAAAAACCACATAGAGCCTTTTTGTGAGAGAGTATCTTCCTCCCATTCTTCCCAGTGCAAGACTCCAGCTTCTCCATCAAGTGCTAGCTTGGATAAAGAGTTTGCAACGTCGTTGAACTCCCTGTAAATATGATCAATAGCAAGATCCTGGAACCAATCCATCAAGATTTTAACTCTATCACTCCAATGTTTGAGATGTATGGATTTCATGCCATAAAGGTCCTTTGCCCAATTTACAATAAAAAGGGAGTCACCATAAATCTTAAAGGAGTACAATCCACACCATGCAGCCACTTTAAGGATACCCCATAATCCCAGAATTTCCGCCTTTGAGTTTGTTCCCTTACCACCTACAATATAAAACTTGAAATATAGGTTTTTACCACAAGAAATATAAAAACCAGCACCACATTTATTTCCTGTAGCAGCCCCATCGAAGCACCCATATGCAGTGTCTATTGTTCCAATTTTCCAATTTAAATACCGTGCAGCATTCTTTAATTTTGGTTGAGGATTTTTAAAAATATAAAAGAGATTCCAGAAGCTGAAAACAGCCTGATTTACATCTGGAATGGTATTCTGATAGATGATAGAGTTATGTAATCTCCAAATAGACCACGCAGCCAGACCTAGGGTGTTCTTCAACGAGGGAAAATTTTGGATCCACCAACTATAGAAATCAATAAAAGTAGAATGGGACCGCTGCACATTAATTTTTAAAACATTACTTATCATACTACAGAAACTTTGAGAAAAACTGCACTGGAAAAACAAGTGATCCACCGTCTCCCTGGCCATTTTACAGAGGTAGCACAAATTTGGGCCAATCTTGCCTCTTCATTGCAAATTCTCCCATGTCAAAATCTTATTTTTGAATCATAACCAAACAAAACACTGAATTTTAGTTGGCAACTTCCATTTCCACAGAGAACCATGCCACCAAACCTTTTATCCATGTAAATTCTCCTCAACAATGATTTGATATGTTGTTCTCTCTATCACCTGTCCATTAGTAGGGTTCTTTGTCCACGGCAAATTTTCATTGTTCTCATTCAACCTGATACCATTCAGTTCCAACATATTTGTATAATGAGACCATTCCCTTTCCCAACAACCATCAAATCCTAGATCGCTGACTGTGAGCCAATAGGACGGATCAGGGATGAGATTATGGGCTCTTTTGAACTGGCTTAAGGTTAAGAGACCATACTCAGTAAATAAATTACGGAGTTCATTTGAGAGATGATAGTTGGATTCCAACCCAACAATGGGATCAATTCCCACAACTACATATTTTCCATTGCCCACCTGCCAAGAGAGATGTTTAGAAATCCAGGGAAGGACTTTCATAAAAAAATTCTAGATATGTGAGGCATTATGAAAGTTTCTAGTAGGCATCCTGAGCCAAGTATAGATATTTTTCTTGATATATTTCACCTATAGCAATCTGGACCACAAATTGTCACCCATAATGCCCCTCCAACAACTTTTTAAGAGCAATGCAGAATTGAACCAAAAGAGTTGTTTAATATTCCATCCACCCCACCGTTTAGGCATAGATAAAGTTTCCCATTTGGCCAAGTGATAGTGGCCTCCTTCCAAATTACCTGACCACAGGAATCTGAACATAAGACTTCTTAACTGATGAAGAATCTTGGATGGTATTTGAGTCATCATCGCCCAATAAACAGGCAAGCTACTCAAAACAGATTTCAATAACACTAGTATTCCACCAAGAGATAAGAATCTCGGACACCAGATATTAATTTTATTTTCAAATCTGTTGATCAACCAACGCCAATCCTGAATATTATAGAAATTAGGTTTTAATCAATAACCTAATTATTTTATCCCTTCCTCCAAATTTGAACACTTAAATGGGAGTAAGTTCTGTAACTGTTGATCCAGTGAATCCTTATCCTAATAAGTGACCAGCGTTGTCTTGTTCATGTTAATTTGCATTCCGGTAGCATTACAGAACGTGTCTAAGATAGACATGTAAACCTTCCATTCCTCAATAGCTGACATGCCGAAGAGAATAGCATCATCGACGAAGAGAAAATGAGTAATAGAAAGAGACTTACCAAATGAAATACCTCTAATTTTTCCTTCATGTTTAGTTTTGTTAATCATTATGTTCAATCCTTTTATTATCAGCAGAAAAAGTAGAGGCGACAGGGGACAGCCCTGTCTTAAACCTCTAAAACTTTTGAAGAACTTAGTTGGATTCCCATGAACCAAAACCAAGAAGATTGATGATCTGATACATGCCATAATCCATCGTATAACTTTCCCAGACCCAATTTGAATTAGAACAAAATGAATGAAGTCCCAATTCACCTGGTCGTAAGCTTTTACCAAGTCAATCTTGAGGACTAATGCTTTTTGTTTTATGATCTTGATCAAATGTAAAACTTCTTGGGTGATGCCCATTGCATCCAAAATTTGCTTGTTGTCCAAGAAACCGAACTGTTCCTTCAACAAACACTCAGAAAGCTTGGATTTAATTATATTAGCAATGATCTTTGTGACTAACTTGTAGACCAAATTACAGAGGGCTATCGGCCTGAACTCATCAAAAGCCTTTGGTTTATTGGAATTTGGGATGAGAGTTATAAATGTCGATATCAAGCCTCCCTCATCGAACCCTCACTTCTCTAGAATTCCACCATCTACAAAATATCTTGTCCCATACAGTCAAAGAAATGTACAAAGAGATCAACATACCAATCATCAGGTTCGGGACTCTTATCCCTTTTGAATGCTTTTAAAACATCTTCAATCTCTTTCAATGTGAGAGGTTTCCCTATCTCTTCACCTTCTGCTTCAGAGAAAAAGTTTGGAAAATGATTAATTACATATAACTGAGAATCAATATTGGCCGACTTAGGATCTTTAAAGTGATTCTGAAAATGAAAAGCAGCCATCTCCTCCAATTTTTTTTATCACTAACTTCAGAACCCTCACTATCTTCGATGGACCAAATAGAGTTGATGTTCCTCCTGTGGGAAGCAAAGTTATGAAAAAAAATTGTGTTTTTGTCACCCAGGTCCACCCATAAAGCTTGGCTTTTTAACCTCCAAGTGCATTCTTCAATTCTCAGAAGGTCCTCTAGCTTAGATTGAAGTTCCTTAAGTAAAATACGATCCTCTTCTGAAAAGAGTCCATCCATATTCAGCTAGTGAAGTTGTTTAGTATGCAACTTGACATTCGTAATCTATAGTTGGTTCTGAACTTTTTTCTTCTTTTCCCATACTCTAGTTTTATCCTTTAAACCTTTTAGCTTGAAAATCAAAACTTCCATTGGATTAAAATCAGCTGGAACATCAACATGTGTCCAATAATCTGTAACCAAAGAGCAGAAACCTGAATCTGATAACCACGAGCTATTAAACCTGGAAGGTCTATTACCTTTGAAGGTCAGATCATCAATTTGAAGAAATATAGCCTGATGATCAGAGATATTCGAGAGTTCGATCCATGAACGGAATCTGTTAAATTTTGAAGCAACTACTTGGGAAATAAGAAATCGATCCAACCTCTTACTAATGCAAGAGTCTCCACCACGTTTATTGGTCCAAGTAGCCCCCATTTTTCTAGGAACCACATCCTGAAGTTGAGCCCGCTCAAAGAGATCCTTGAAGAATCATGCACAATCATCTACGGTCACGTTCTTTCCCCAAATTTCTGACACAGACAGAGTGAGATTTAGATCTCCTGCCACAATAAGATTCCGAGATGTAACGTACCCTCCCATCCATCCAAGGCAAGGAAGGGAACATACTAACAATCTATGGGGAATTTCATGAAGCTCAACCCATTCATTAGAAGCATATGAATAAAACATTTGTGTGCAGATGCAAATTAAGAACTATGCACAACGGAATTGAAACTCATCCACACACAAACAATCATCAATTAAAACATTTCAGAAGTAAATACATAGACATAGAAAAACACTTATCTTCATTGTGCAATTGCCCCAGACAACTAGCTATGTCGCTGCAATGTTCCACCCAACCATAAGCGAGTTGTATTCATCAATTTCTCAACACAACTGCCACCCCCGAGCTGGGCATGATTCTTACAAGGAAAAGGGGACATTCACACATGCACAACCAATTAATCATCTCATCTGAGCCAAGCCAGTCTATAGCTAGGTTTATCAGGCTACATTTGAACCCTGGATGCTTACACTCAAGCTCAAGCCAAAGCAACAGATACCCATTACCCATACCCCAACATACTCTTTCTACACACAGCAAAAATGACCATTGGGTAGGGATACACCTTTACAACAATGGTATTTTGCAAAAACAGGCTCCATGGGTTTTTCCCAAATCGTGGCTTACTAAAACGGACTATGGGAAGGGAAATTCGTCCCCAAAGAGCAACCCGATTTCTCCCACATGTTATGAGCGTTTCAATTGGCCAAAACGTCCCCATTGAAACTCCAAATCCATCTTTTCTCTTCCCCATGGGAAACCAAAACAAAAACGCCCTTCCCAGCTGGAAAGATGAAGGAAAACATAGGAAATCCATGGAGAAAAACGCTCAGGTAGCTCCCAACTCGTGAGGGAGTCAAACTAGTTGATGGATAATGGCTTGGGGAGCAATTCATCGCTCTTTTTTTGCCCAAGAAGCAAAATGCGATTTCCCATGCAGGGTGGCTTTCCCATACCCGAATTTGGACAGCCATACCTCCCATTCCCCAAGGCATTAACTACCTCAACCAACTCTTGGAAGAAATCAATGATTGGGTACAAAAGTCAACGTGGGTAGTTGAGCGTTTGATGGGTGCTCTCATTGACACTTGGCTTGACTTGAGTGGCTCAAGGGTTTAAATGTTTTCCCTCCCAATTCCTTGTAAAAATCATGCCCCATCTCTTTGTTGCATTGCATAGCTAGTTGTGGGTATTTTTATTAAAATGCATATTACATGATGTTGAAATTCCAATGTGCCTGGCTAGCACGCAAACCATATGCATCAATAAATCGATGGCGGGGCCTTGGCCTTGAGCTCCTCACCATGATTTTATAACAATATTACATCATTTACGATTTAATGCCATGGGGTCAAACTAGGGACATTACATTCCCCTCCCCTTGGAATAACACCGTCCACGGTGTTCCAACACTTCAGAACATATATACCCACTTTACACATGCCTCAAAATACACAACTAGTGGTAGGTCTGTCCTGCGTTTCATCTCTTGAATTTGAACTTTCAGGATCAAGTCCCTTTTGCTGGCTTTGATCTTCTAGCTTTGCAGGTGGGCATTTTTCCTCAACAATCCCTTTCTTTTATTTACCTTCCAGCTGATCTACAAGTCTGGAATTCCATGGATGTCATCTTTCTTGTTGTCTTGACGACTATTTGAGGAAGCGTTTTAGCCAAAACAAATAACTTTTGGTCTGTTGTAATGATCACGGTGCACAACTGGCTCTCAGTTGCTCACTAGCAACACTTGGCTAGTAACATCTGCAACCAATGACTTTCAATTTCTCACCTGTGAGATTCATCATGGCAATTCTTGTTAGGATAAGCATAACACAATTTAAAATTAGTCAATTATTTTCCCTATTGACTTGGAACGTCCATGCTTTACTCATGAGACTTCCACACATTTCATGCTTTCCCAACATACACATGAACTCATTCATGTTCATCCTTTCACGGGAAGAATAACTATTTCAGCATTCACAATTCACTTCAAGCAATAAACACAATCAACTTCCAGTTACGACATGCATTCAACAATCCTTTGTTTCTGAAATGCATCAATCAAAAAGGAAAGAGAAGAGTAAGAGTTCTCCCCTCTTAGTCCTGTTCCAATCTGGAGCCACACCACAACTATGGTTTTATGCTCCTTAGCCTCTTTCACTTCAATGTGAATGCTTGCCTTGCCCTTTCTTGGCTATGACACTTAGTGTCTAAGGTCTATCTAATTTTTTTCAGCTAGGGAACCCTTCCCCATTATTGCTTACAGAACCTTTGGTTGCTAGGACCCACACATGTCCACTAGCACCATCTTTCATTACTGATCATACTGAGCTCTCTCTAGGACGGTCACATGTCCACATGCATCCTCCATATGCTTTCATAGTCCTTGCTTCCAACAATACCTACACTCAAACATTGAATCAATTCACATGTTTAGTGTATTTTCATAGGGTTTATCTCTAGACAAGAGTTTAAGAAATAATAATAAAATCATATACACACATATATTCATAAGCAAGAAGTTGCAAGATAACCAAATACTTATCTGTATTGGATGCCTTCACTTTATTCCACAAGCTCCTTCTTTGCTTTACAAGCATTGGATTTCCCGTGGATACAATAATGAATGTTGGGCCAGCACGCAGGCTACTCCACAACCATTTGAATAGGCAATGCCAGGCCAGTACGCTGACTAGGTTTTATCAATTAATTAAGGAATGTTTGGCCAGCACGCCAGCTGCTCCACAACATCAAGGGGTTAATGTTCCCACAAACTATTCTCTGAATTTATCGAGCATCAGTTACTCTTTGGATTTACCAAGAATTTTATAGTTTACAACCAGTTACTCTCTAGTTTTATCAAGAATATCATAGTGCACAACCAGTTACTCTCTGGATTTACCCAGCATTTATAGTTCTTTCAGGGTCCTTGTTTTCCTGCAATGCCCAAGGTTTCCAACAAAGAAACAATAGTGTATCAGCTTAAATATTAGAAGACTTATACCTGAAATCTTCATTATTCCAAACAATAACTAAATGAAATGAATACTTATCTGTATTGTGCATTTCCTTTCTGGTCCACAGGATCTTGCTTCACTTTGCAAGCCTTAGGATTGCCTATGGACTTGGATGTTTGGCCAGCACGTATGTTGCTCCATAACATCAAATATTTAATGCCCAACCAGTACACCTTTGCGCCGATTGGGTTTACCAAGAATTCATGGTTCCCAACCAGTCCCATACCTGGTTGGCCCTCTCCATTGCCGAGCTAGCACATTCGTCTGGGTCATCGACCAATGGAAGGAAACTGTACCACCGACCATTATAGGTCAAGGCTCTACCACTCTGCCTTAGGCTTGCATCAGCGTTTCACACGTGTCACAATCTCTCATACGCATAACAATTCTCCATCCACACAAGGATGGCACTCCTTTTCCCAGGAACTCTATAGGTGGCTTTCTTGACTGCAGGCTATCATGGCCCCATGATACCCACTCACACTACACAAAGGTTACCACTACTCATACAGTCCTCTTGAGCATCCTTTCTTTACTTTTCCTCTGAACGCGCATCATCAAATTGCATCTGTGTAAGCTGATAGCACAAGAAGGATAAGCAGACTCATCAGTACTGCTGCTCTAAAATTGTGACCATATTTCATAACATTCACTATCAAGTATTGAAACACGCGGAATGCATCCATTCCCTTAGGATGTAGTCAATATTGACAACCCTATCATAACCCAGCACCCAAAAGGTATGCATCCCTTTCTGATGGGAGTCATGTAGGCCCTAATCATACTCAAGTAGTATGGAATAATAATGAAATAATAAAACATGCTCTGCATATTAAACCTAATAACCAGACATATATATTCTGAGTTAGGGTTACAAAATACTTATCCCTTTTAAGATGTATCTTTCCTTCATTTGAGAAGAATGGGGGCTCCCTTCTCTGAGTCAACAGTACTTCGGTTTGCCACCCCAATATTTTCACTTTCCATAACCCACACATTCCTTCTTGGCATAATTTCACCATCTTACTCACATGGATTTCCAACATGCGGTGCAGCTGGGATATTAACAAAACTTACTATGGCGTTTCACCTGAAACCCATTTCCAAAGGATGAGGTCCTTCCCATCTAGTTTGGCTTCTACAGGCCATCACACATGGTCTTCCTGCAATGTGTCATCCTGGTACACTTACCAAATAGCCAAACAATCAGCAACATTTAATAATAAACTTCAAATCTGATTGTTCCATAACCAATCAATGTCATTAATAATTAAATCCAATATGAATTTGCAATTCTGTCTACTACAAAAATTGATTTGCTTATCGATGAGGCTATCCTCATGTTGTCTGGCTCTCGTAAGTGGTATCACTCTGTCCATTATGGTTTCACCCTTGCTACCATACATGAACATCCACCTACAACATGTCGTCCTGACACAATTTTATATAAGCCAAATAGTCATTAGCAATTATAAGCAAATTCTCAAATCTGAAATCTACAAATATGTTTTCCTACAAAAATTAGATTTGTAACCATGAGATTATTCTCATAAACTTAAATAAAAAAAATTTCAGATTTGTTTCATGCATAAATTACACTTCATAACCATGAAAACCTTCTCATAACCTTTGGCTTCTACACATGGTAGATCCCGGTCTCTGCTATGGACTTATCCTCATTGCCATACGCAAGACGTTTCTACTTGAAAACTGAAACTTCAATCAGCCAAACACGTTGTGAGTATCTATGCATATAATCCTTTCATTGCCACAACAGCCACTGAAGTGATCTCAAAATTATAACACTCAATAATTCAAACACCTTCAGCTGTTAACATTTGAAATGCAATGAAATATATACCATTTTATATATGCATCATTATCACAATAAAATTGTAAGACACAGTCACACTGTCCATGCAATTGTAAATACTCATTACTTCACATTCCATGCAACTCTGTCATTCCAACAGAGTGCTCTGGTATCCCATCACATGTCTACCTTCTTCATGTAGTCTTTCTCCTGTATTCCTAGCAGCTCATGAAATGGTCTCAGGATTAACAATAGTCCACCATTTCATCGATGATCTAATTGTATTGAAATATACATAACACAACCATGCATTCACACAATGCATCTTAACATGTGCACCCGCACATATGCATGCACATTCACAACATTTACATAATATTTTGATGTGCATTCACTTAATGCATAACCCCTCAATACAACCTTGCATTAATCCATGAATGTTATGCATTCCAACATATTATGGCCTAACCATGGCTGTCTCATATGGCATGTACTACCACAACATGACTATAAGTCTTTACTTTCATTTGTTGTTAAACTCACAACCAATATTCTCAAATGGCATGATATAATTTCATATGAATGCATTGAGGTTTCTAAAAACTATAGGGTGTAAGGCTCCTTGCCTTTACTTACCCACACCTCACCATACTTTGTGGGTTGACATTCACTTTCAGGCACTCAATACCACATGCAACCCAATCAACATGGTTTAAACATAGTTCAAGGGATCTTACCAAATCATCCTTCAATCATTCATGCAATTAAACATAAATAACCATTACCTGTGTGGCTATCATTAACATCGCTTGATGTTACCTGATCAGTTGGCCTCTTACCAAGGCTTCATAGTCCTTTTGCCAACCTCGTGATCATAGATTTGTTGCCCCAACCTTTCTTCATAAGGTTGTTGGTCATATGCAACAACATCATCCACATCCTTAGCCATGCGTCGGTTTTCTTTGGCCCTACAACCAATGTGAACACAACTAATTATTAGCAACCACAATAATTATCTTAAGTGGCTCATTGCATATGTAAAACCTCACTATTTTACTAATATGCAATATCACACACACACACACACACAAACATTTCTCATGCATTGTGCAATGTTTCTCAATATGCCGTCTAGTGCATAGTCATATCATATATCTAATCTCTTGCATTTTCAATCATGCTTCTATGGTCTGATTCGTACAACCATTATCAACAACATTAATAGTGATCAACCATAGGCTATACCATTAATGGGCTATTGCATGTGTAACTTTCAGTACCTTTACCCATATGCAACATCATGCTCACGCATAAGCAATTCACATGCACTATGCAATGACTCTTTAATCATGCCCACTAATTCTTATGCATTACTCTCTTGCATTTTCAGCATCCCTATGCCATAATTTTCAATATATAAAACTCATGAAATATAAATACAATAGCAAGAGAGGAGTTAAGGAATTCTCCCTTTTCAATTTCTCTTCATTGCATGGAGTTCCTCCTCTACATCATAGCTGATCTTTTTCTTGGCTTCCCTACCAAGCACACAAGGATTCATTAGTCGTGATTTCTCATCAAGTAGCAATTCAATTCATATACATATGTAAAACATTTCTACTTGCTATTTTCTAAGCATAAACTTCTTATGCTATAAACAAAAATAGTTAAAGGTGAGAAAATTCCCTCTTTCGTTCTCCATAATGGATATTGATTTCACAACCCCTTTATGCAATTCATGGAACACAATACAAGCATAGAGAATTCCTTTCACACTTTCAACGACTGTCTCTGGGGGACGACGGGGGTTAAGGGGGCTTGCCCCCTTGTGGCTGTGCCATTGTAGGGCGGGTCGAGGGCAGCGCCCTCATTTTTTTTTTTTGTAAATCTTTCCATTTCGCGCAATCTGGCGCATAAGTTCCATGGCATTTCTCAACTTTCGACACCTGAAAAATCTCCCTGGAAAACAACTGAAATTCCCTGTTTCGGAGCAACTCGTCCAGTTCTTCCGACTTGTTGAGGAGCAACTTGCCGAGTTTCGTCGGTCGGCGGACTCATCTGTCTTTTTCGCCGTTTCAGACCAACTCACCGAGTTCTTCCACTGCTGTGGATCAACTCGCCAAGTTCTTCTGCCATTGCAGACCAACTCGCCGAGTTCTTCCACCAAAAGACACTTAGAAATTTTTTTTGGGCCAACTCGCCGAGTCCTTTCGCCGTTGCAAACCAACTTGCCATGTTCTGCCGCAATTTCGGACCAACTCGCCGAGTTCTTCCGACCTAAACTCAACTTTTCCTTCCGAAAATTTTCCATCTTTTTCGCCAAACTTAAAATTTATGAGCGATCCGTTGTGGAGCAACTCGCCGAGTTCTTTCGCCGTTGTGGCGAAAACTCGCCAACTCTTTCCACCGTTTCAGCGAAAACTCGCCAACTTTTTCCACCGTTTTGGCCCAAAACTCATAACTTCCCACCAAAATTTTCCTTCCTTTTTCGGCGAACTTATTGATTTTCTTCCGCGTTGCGGAACAACTCGCCAAGTTTCACTGCCAACTTCGGCGCAAACTCGCCAGTTCTAGCCGGAAACTTCGGCGCAACTCAGTGAGGTTCGTCGAAACACATCGGCTCAACTCCACAAGACTCGCCGAATCAGTTAGGCAAAACACTTAGAAAAATTTTGAAAATTTTGAAACTTTTCTTAACGGTCTGTGCTGGGCAGGAAGCATACTTACCTCTGCAATTGTGATAGGTAGCCCATGAAGGCCCAATGCTACAACCAACAGCTCTGATACCATCTGTAACGTACCCTCCCATCCATCCAAGGCAAGGAAGGGAAAATACTAACAATCTATGGGGAATTTCATGAAGCTCAACCCATTCATTATAAGCATATGAATAAAACATTTGTGTGCAGATGCAAATTAAGAAATATGCACAACAGAATTGAAACTCATCCACACACAAACAATCATCAATTAAAACATTTCAGAAGTAAATACATAGACATAGAAAAACACTTATCTTCATTATGCAATTGTCCCAGACAACTAGCTATGTCGCTGCAACGTTCCACCCAACCATAGGCCAGTTGTGTTCATCAATTTCTCAGCACAATTGCCACCCCCGAGATGGGCATGATTCTTACTAGTAAAAGGGGACATTCACACATGCATAGCCAATTAATCATCTCATATTAGCCAAGCCAGTCCACAGCTGGGTTTATCAGGCTACATTTGAACCCTGGATGCTTGCACTCAAGCTCAAGCCAAAGCAACAGATACCCATTACCCATACCCCAACATACTCTTTCTACACACAGCAAAAATGACCATTGGGCAGGGATACACCTTTACAACAAGGGTATTTTACAAAAATAGGCTCCATGGGTTTTTCCCAAATCATGGTTTACTAAAACGGACTATGGGAAGGGAAATTCGTTCCCAAAGGGCAACCCGATTTCTCCCACATGTTATGAGCATTTCAATTGGCCAAAACGTCCCCATTGAAACCCCAAATCCATCTTTTCTCTTCCCCATGGGAAACCAAAACAAAAACTCCCTTCCCAGTTGGAAATATGAAGGAAAACATAGGAAATCCATGGAGAAAAACACCCAGGTAGCTCCCAAATCGTGAGGGAGTCAAACTGGTTGATGGATAATGGCTTGGGGAGCAATTCATGGTTCTTTTCTTGCCCAAGAAGCAAAACGTGATTTCCCATGCAGGGTAGCTTGCACATACCCGAATTTGGACAGCCATACCTCCCATTCTCCAAGGCATTAACTACTTCAACCAACTCTCGGAAGAAATCAATGATTGGGTACAAAAGTCAACATGGGTAGTTGAGGGTTTGATGGGTTCTCTCATTGACACTTGGCTTGACTTGAGTGGCTCAAGGGTTTGAATTTTTTCCCTCCCAATTCCTTGTAAAAATCATGCCCCCATCTCTTTGTTGCATTGCATAGCTAGTTGTGGGTATTTTTATTAAAATTCATATTACATGATGTTGAAATTCCAATGTGCCTGGCTAGCACGCAAACCATATGCATCAATAAATCCATGGCGGGGCCTTGGCCTTGAGATCCTCACCATGATTTTATAACAATATTACATCATTTATGATTTAATGCCATGGGGTCAAACTGGGGACATTACACGAGAGTTTAGAATGCCCGAGGCTTCTAGAGCAGTCCAAAATTGTACCCTTTCTTTGTATGGACCATACATATTAAGAATTGATAAATCAAAATCATTTGCAAGGAAGTGCCCTTCCAGAAGAATGCCTCCCATAGTCTGAAAGGGTTTGAAAGACGTAGTCCTAGGGTTCCAACCCGACAATAAACCTCTCGATACACCACAGGCATCCATTGCACAAAAATACCAATTAGGAAGATTTTTGGAAAAAATCTCCACCGCTTGCTCTGCCAAAACCATTGTTTCTTGAATAAAAATACAGTCCGAGCTAGTAGTTTTGATGAAATCAAATAGGGCCCTAGCCTTATTCATCCCACTGACTCCCCGAATGTTAAAGGAGAGCAGAGACATTAAGAAAAGATTTGAGAGGACTCGACTGCTCTAAGGGTCCTATTAGGAGAAGAAGGAACTCTGGGAGGATGCACAGGGTCCAATTTTGACAAACGTTTAGAAAGAGGGATGAAATCGTTACAATTAGGACGACCTTTGGAATATTTCTTTTTGTGAATTGTGACATTCGCACAACGAATCGAAGGAATAAAGTTCACATCAAATGAACTAGGGTTTTTTGCAAAAACCTCTAATGGAGCTTTTGGGGATGCCCGATAGTGACAAAAGGGAGTTAGAAAAAGAGTTCAACCCCGACCCCAAAATGGAAGGAATGGGACTAGTAGCAGTAGATGGTTGATCCGGAGGGGGAGACTTTGTGAGAACAATAGGTTGGTTCTTTGAAAGCAGATCACCCGAGTTCTCTGGAGCCTTAATCCAGTCCACATCAGATTCCGACAAGTGTTCATCTAATGCCCTAATTATTTCATGTGCAAAGGACTTAATAGAACCAGAAGGAGAAGTCAGCGTATCACTAGGAAATAAATTTGTGGGGGACGGCCCAGGGTTCCCAAAAATACTTCTATTGACAAGTTTAGATGCAGATAGTTTCAAATCCAACGCATTTTCCATAGAGAAATAGAAATATAATTATGCTTTTGTCACCCCTTCATAGACCAAAGGTTCATCAGAAGACTTACCGGGTTTCTCATTCGACAAAGGAGATGGCACCGCTGCTGGTGAAGGAGTAGATTTGGTTGAAGGTGTGGTCTTGCCAGAAGCTTAGGACATGTGGCTTTGACATGACCAGTGTCTCTGCAATAGAAACACCTGAAAGCAAAATTCTTGTAGTCCAACACTTGTTTATATGTACGCTCCCCCCTAGAAAATATCAACCGTAGCTGGGAGTCCGTTCGTAACATTGAACTCAATCAATAGAGACGCCACCTGTTTGTTAATGCCATAGATCAGGTTCTTCTCCATTCGTATGAATTTTCCCAGAGAAACCCCGACATGATAACCCATAGGTGTCTTTTGCACATATACTCTGTCTTTGGATTAAAATTTGAATGCCATCTTTTCAATAATAGTGAGCCCTCCTTTATGAGCCAGGACTAGTCCAAAACAAACTGAATATGGTCTTCATAGGGAAAAATAAAATCTACCCACCCATTGGAGAGCAGGCTGGTTCTCGGAGCAAGATCGAAAATGGGCGTCCATTATTGATTAACCCAGTCAACAAGCTCCAATTGCGTGACCTTTGTACCCTCAACCTTGCTAACAATAGCCCTCTTTGACAACATAGCAATCCGATCTAAGTTCTCCAACCCATCAATGGTAAACACTGCATCTTCAAGTTTAGGTTTCAAAGATTTGTAACCCCTCTGCGCCTTAGCAGCAGGAACAGAACAGGGTTTCGACTTCCTGTGAGAATAATCCCCCAAGTCATGGATAAGGGAAGGGTTAGAAACAGGAGTTTGGGTCTTGTACTCATTATCGAAAGCAAACAAAAAAGGTGAGTTCACCAAGGCCATAGTGACGGGATTGTTAAAGGACAGAAACCCTTAAAACAACTAGACCCCACTAGAACAGGGACAGGACAATACAACAAGATGAGTAGTCAGCAGAAGCATAAAATGGACTCCAGCTCATCCACCAAACAAAAACCAAGAACTAGAAAGCAACAAAAACTTTTCAGGGAAGAGGACAAAAAAGTATCAATTCTGCATCAAAAAACAAACTATATTTCCCACTTTTTGAAACTTGGTTGGTTCTAGACTAGTTCTGGGAACTAGTTGGACTCCAAGTAGATGCAGAAAATCCACTAATCCTCATCTGGGACCCGAAAAGTCCTGCAAAACCCTAGCCGTCGTGAAATTATCAATTTAGATATTATGGTTGTTTACGTTTAAAAGAAAATAAAAAATAAAAAATATGTTCACATGAATGTGATGTGTGAGCCTCATCTAACTGGTTATCATGCTCGTCCACTTGTTTGGAGGTCAGTGTAAAATATAGTGTTCCAGGACATTCGTCCGCAACCGGATCATTAAGATTTATTGCTTTTAGTTAATGTGAATCAATAACACTAGGATGTGAGCGAAGAGTTGTACCTTAATTCACATTAATTCCATTCCAATACCTTCAATCGCAGCCATCTCGTCAAGATTTATTGCTACTCGGGAGTCAGTTCATAGAGAGGACGAGTTACTAGAGTTGTTGGTTTGGGACTGTTTAATCATTTGGTGTTTTATTTGATGCTCTAGTCATCGAGCGAACAAGAAGGTATCCGGAAGGTTCTCTGCATTATTTATTGTGAGTTCATCTAATCAAACAAAACTGAGGCTGGGGGGATATTGACAACTTATGGATATTAAGATGTAAGTACGTGAACCGCATTGCTAAAATTTAAATTGTTTGCCTCATCAGTCAAAATTTAGAGGATTTGGCTCACTTTAGCTTACAAAGAACAAGAATTGGGACTATTTGGAACTTATAATTTGTTTTCTTTGACATGACGGAAGTGGAATTTTATTGGAGATATGGTTCTTGGATGGTTAGTGTTCTACAGTTTTGCAAGTGCTCCAAACCCGAACATACAACTGCTCTGCATAAACAGGTATGTACCTGATTGTTTGGACATTTGTTTGCTTGTGTTATTTTGTTGTTACTGTGGCTTCTATTATTTTTTATTATTTTTTCTTATTAGAAGATCTGTCTCTTGGCCCTTGATTTATCCCCATCTCGTAGGAGAGAATATTCAGAAGGACAATTGTTGATATTGACCCTTGGAATGTTGCTAACCAAATTGGTGTTGTGCCGCTTCCTAGTGTTCTCTTTTTGCTCTAAATGGTGCTTGGTGGTGGAGTTGTACACCTATGGATGAGTTGTCACCATTAATTGTTCAAATGACTTTTTTAGGTGATGATTATAGTTTTCTTTTAAATTTCTATGTTTCATGTTAACCTTTTAAAATCAAGACATTTTTTCCTATGGAAAGAATGGAATTGGAATTGAGTTCTGCATGATTGTTATTGTATTTAAAATGTCTTTGTTATATGCCCAGTATTATACTTTTATGTCTAATTGTGTTGTGTAGGTCCAAAAATAGGTCGAAAAGGTGGCTATGGGACACTTGAACAAAGCTATTGTTCATTGGGGTAATAGGGTTCCACAAATAGATAGATAGAGATTACAACTAGTCTCTCCATGGCTCATATGATCGATCATGTAATAAAGTCTATTAGAAAAACAGGATTGCAGAGCAATAACAATAAACATAAATGCAAATATAATCATACATACACATTACAAGAGAGACACCAATATATCGTGGTTCACCTAAGATGGGCTATGTCCACACTGAAATTGCTAGTCCTTATTATTATACCATCCAGTAAAGTGAAGGGATACAACCTGTAGCACATCCGTTCCACTTCCTCTTCACACTCTCTCACAGTCTCTCTTCACGATCTTAGATATCTTTAGAATGCATAATACCTAATACATAAACCCTAGCCGTATTATAATGTTTTCTTTTATAAGGGAATTACAATGGGAAAATACCACGGGTTACCCAAAACCATGGGCCCATAAACTGTTGGTTATGATCCCTGGGGATCATGCCAGGATCATAACCAAACCTGGGGTTTAAACACGGCTGAATCATCATCTATGAGGTTGGAAGATCAGGCTCGACAACCAACAATCTCCCACTTGGAGACTGATCACAACAACTCCACCATTGCTGTACTTACTGGACCTTGGACATCGCAAATTTTTCATCTTCACCTTCACGCTAGAAGGCCAACTGAAACCGAGCATGAACTCAGTTTATCTCTGGTCACTACCTTTGTGAACATGTCTGCAGAATTCTGGCTAGTGTGTATCTTTTCCAGCTTCAACAGTTCATCTTCCAGAACAAAGCGTATGAAATGGTACTTGAGCTGTATATGTTTAGTCCTAGAATGGAATGTTGAGTTCTTTGCAAGATGAATGGCACTCTGGCTGTCACTATACAACCTGCTATCCTTCTGCTTCTTACCCAATTCCTCCAGAAACCTCTGCAACCAAATCATCTCTTTAATAGCCTCTGTAACAGCAACATACTCTGCTTCTGTTCTTGAAAGTGCAACAACCTTTTGTAGTTTCAAAATCCAACTTACTGCTGTTCCACCTACAGTAAACACATACCATGTGGTGCTCCTCCTGCTATCCTTATCACCTGCCATATCTGCATCAACATATCCCTGTAGAATAGTGTCTGAACCTCCAAAACATAATGCCTGAGTGGTAGTACCTCTCAAATACCTGAAAATCCATTGTAGTGCTTTCCAATGTTCTTTACCTGGATTGTTCATATATCTTCTCACAACTCCCACTGCATGTGCAATATCTGATCTTGTGCACACCATGGCATACATCAAGCTGCCAAATGCTGATTGATAAGGAATCTTGGACATGTAATCTATCCCTTCCTGTGTCTTGGGACACGTTTCCTTACTTAGTTTGAAATGGTTGGCCAAAGGTATACTAACTAGTTTTGCATTTTGCATTCTGAACCTCTCCAACACCTTTTGTATGTACTCATTTTGAAACAATGTCAATTTGTTATTTTTCCTATCTCTCGTTATTCGCATACCAAGGATTTGCTTTGCAGCACCCAAATCCTTCATCGCAAATGAATTAGCTAGCTTCCTTTTGAGCACATTTATATCTTGCATGTTAGATCCTGCAACAAGCATGTCATCCACATACAATAACAAGATAATATATCTTTCATTGTCTAGCTTCTTGAAATAAACACAATGGTTAGAATGACATCTACTATAACCCTGTTCTTTCATAAACCTGTCAAATTTTAAATACCACTACCTTGGAGCTTGCTTTAAGCCATACAAGCTCTTCTTCAACCTGCATACCAAATTCTCCTTCCCTTTGACGTCATACCCTTGTGGCTACTGCATATATATCTCTTCCTCCAAATCCCCATGGAGAAAAGTTGTTTTTACATCTAACTGTTCAAGATGCAAATCTTCTACCGCCACTAGACTTAAAATAGTCATAATTGAAGTCATTTTAACAACAGGAGAAAATATTTCATGAAAGTCTATACCTTTCTTCTGTGCAAATCCCTTTACAACAAGTTTGGCCTTGTACCGCTTCTTACCTCCTTCTTCTTCCTTCAACCTGTAAATCCATTTGTTCTGCAATGCTCTTTTACCAGCAGGAAACTGAACCAAATCCCAAGTCTGGTTTCCTACCAATGAGTCCATCTCCTCATTCATGCCTTGCTCCCACTTCTTTCTAGTTTCCACCTGCATTGCTTCTTCATAACATTTTGGTTCACTAGCATCGGTCATTAATAAATAATACATTGAAGGAGAGTATCGTTCAGGGAGTCTACTTAACCTGGTAGATCTTCTTGCAGTTGTAGGAGTTTCAGGTACTTGCTGCTGTTCTTGATTTTATGGCATCTTTGGAACTTCATTTTCTTCAATTTCATCAAGTACTGTGTACTCTGTGTTTTCATTTTCCTGTTTCTTTCCCTGCAACCGATCTTTATGCATGACCTTTTCATTGAATATCACATCTCTACTCCTAATGATTTTTTTATTTTCATAATCCCATAAGCGATAACCAAAATCATCAACCCCATATCCAATAAAGGTACATTTCTTGGATTTAGCTTCAAGCTTTATTCTATTTTCTTTATCAATATGGACAAATGCTTCACAACCAAACGTTCTCAGAAATGAGTAGTTTACCTTTTTACTTGTCCATGCCTCCTCTGGAATACCACCATCCAAAGCACTTGAAGGCCCTATGTTTATTAAATAAACAACAGTATTTATAGCATCTGCCCAAAACTGTAAGGGAAACCCTGCATGCAATCTCATACACCTTGCATGCTCCATGATCGTTCTATTCATCCTTTCTGACACACCATTTTCTTGTGGTGTTCCTAGGACTGTCTTCTCTCTACGAATCCCATGGTATGAACAATAACTATCAAACTCCTTGCTGCAATACTCACCTCCATTATCAGATCTTAGACACTTCAACCTTTTTCCTGTCTCATTCTCTACCAAAGCTTTCCACTTCTTAAAAGTAACAAACACATCAGATTTATGTCTAATGCAATAAACCCAAGTTTTCCTAGTTGCATCATCAATAAATGTAACATAATAATGAGAGCCACCAAAAGATTGTACCTGAGCCGGTCCCCATACATATGTATGCACAAGCTCTAATTTTTCATTCTTCTTTTGTTTCCCAACCCTGAGAAATCTGACTCTCTTCTGTTTTCCATAAATACAGTTCTCCCAGAATTCCAAACTTACCTGCTTCAAATCTGGCAGCAACTTCCTTGAGTGGAGAATCTGCATCCCCTTCTCACTCATGTGGCCAAGCCTATGATGCCACAATGCTGTATCTGTTCCTGTGGAACCTAAAGAGATAGAATGGTCAGTATTATGAGGACATAAATACAACATAACTACCCTGTCTCCTTTTGCTATCATCATTGATCCTTTAGTGATCTCCCACCACGTTTCTCCAAACGTAGATAGACAACCTCCATCTCCCAACTACCCTGTTGAGATCAGATTTATTTTCATAGCAGGAATATGCCTAACATATTTTAGCATCCAATCGGTTCCATTCTTAAATTTTATCCATACCTTACCCATTCCAAAAATTTTACATGGCTCATCATCACCCAATAAAACATGTCCAAAATCGCCTGGAAAAAATCATGAAAATATTTCCTATGGGGTGTAGCATGACATGAAGCCCCTGAATCTACTACCCAATAATCACTTGTATTATCTAATGCAAGAATCAAAGCATCTTGTAACACATCACTTGCTACATTTACTTTCTGGGTAGTTTCCTATTGTCCATCTCCTTTCTTCTTTAGAGATCTGCAGTCTTTCTTCAGATGTCCTTTCTTTCCACAGTTCCAACACTCTATTTTTCCCAGTTTGGACTTGGATCTTCCTGTTTTAGACTTGCCACAATTACCTTGGCTCTTTCCTCTCTCCTTTTGTCTTCCCCTGCTCTCCATGGTCAACGCATTACCTGATGTCTCACCTGTGCTTTTTCTTCGCATTTCCTCGCTAAGGATAACACCAATAACATCATGAAATTTCAAGGTGTTTGAACCAGAGACAGAGTTACTTACAGCCATGACCAAGCTATTCCAGCTTTCTGGCAAAGAACACAATATTAGAAGAGCTCTAACCTCATCATTGAAGTTCACACTTACAGAACTTAGTTGATTTGTAACCGTATTAAATTCATTTAAATGATCAGTAACAGATCCACCTTCAGACATCTTCATATTAAATAAACGCTTCATTAGAAATACCTTGTTGGAGGCCGAGGGTTTTTCATACAACTCACCCAGTGCGCTCATCAAACCCTCCATTGTCGTTTATTTTGAGATATTCAAAGCCACCAACGAAGCCAGGGACAATCGTATTGTTCCCAGTGCCTTTCTGTCAAGAACCTCCCATTCTTCGTCCTTCATAGTCACCGGCTGCTTTGCTCTTCCTCCCAACGGTAGGAATAGATCCTTCTGGTACAGATAATCCTCCATTTGCATCTTCCATAACTGGAAGTTTTGGCCATTAAACTTCTCGACCTTAAACTTTCCTTCTTCTTCCATTGCTCCCACTCGAACCAGAAACCCTAGTTTCCTGCGAGTTTATCTGCCAAATAGACCTTCGGCTCTGATACCAATTGTTAAAAAAACATGATCGCAAAGCAATAACAATAAACATAAATGCAAATATAATCACACATACACATTAGAAGAGAGACACCAATATATCATGGTTCACCCAAGATGGGCTACATCCACACTGAAATTTCCAGTCCTTATTATTATACCGTCCAGCAAAGTGAATGGATACAACCTGCAACATAGCTGCTGCACTTCCTCTTCACACTCTCTCACAGTATTTCTTCATGATCTCAGATATCTTTACAATGCATAATACCTAATACATCAACCCTAGCCGCATTACAATGTTTTCTTTTATAAGGGAAATACAATGGAAAAATACCACGGGTTACCCAAAACCATGGGCCAATAAACTGTTGGTTATGATCCCTGGGGATCGTGCCGGGATCATAACCAAACCTAGGGTTCAAACACGGCTGAATCATCATCTATGAGACTGGAATATCAGGCTCCACAACCAACAAAGTTTACTTTGATCCACATTGCAGTTGGAATTTTTTTCGGATGCCAACTTCGACACCTCTTCGACAAGTCATCGTCGTCGATACAACTCCTACAAGTTTTGACTTTGACACACTTCGCAACTTCGACATAACTTTGGCAAGTTGTCGAACTGCGACATGACTTCGACACGTTCAGCGACCTCACAGTTTTGTGACGTCAACATACAGCGTCGACCTGCGACTTGTGCAACACCATCTTGTGACTTGCGACTGTCGAACTTCAATAGACTGTCTCTCTGCCTTCCAGTCGACTGTAACGGTTGAACTGCCGAATTGTTATAACTTCTTTTGTAACTGAACGTAACGGGAAATCACCCAAGCGTCTCAGCACTCTCTCTATAAGCATGTAAACTATTGTAATATACATCTTATCAGTCCAGATCTTTACATCCAGTAACAGAGAAATCAGTTCGCATTCTTGCATATTTGTCCATGTGTATTTTTGTTTATCTGCGTAGTGTAATTTCTGCTTGCTTATTCTATTGTGCATCCGTCATAACAGAGCCGACTCATTCAGTCAAACTGTTGTCCCCCTCGACTTCCTGGCCCCGAGTGGATCATTGGTATTAGAGCAAAAACAAAGTTCATTCAGAGCTTCGTCAGATCCCATCAGCTTTATTTGTGCTTAAGTTTTGCATAGACATTTCCAACGAAGTTAGTTGACTTATGCTGGTTCAAACTCGCTCGCATACTTAGCAATCCAAGCAAACACTACCTCCAGAGATGACAGAAGAAACAGGTGAAAGACATGCAATCGATGAGACACAGTAGCTCATAGAGCAAGCGCTGGCTCGACAACGAATTGAGATGTTCGCCCAGTTCAACGAGATTCTCATGCGATTTGCTTCGACTTCAGGAGCATTTCCGACGATAACTAACTCCGGCAAAATCATCCCCTTCAAAGTGCAAATGAATTTGGACATACCGAATCTAGAAGGCAAGATTGACGTGAAATGCATCGACAATTGGGTTCAACAATTGGAGTCCCATTACTATGTGAATCAACTCTTAGAAGCCGACAAGATCACCATTGCATCCTTAAAGATGTCAACATCTGTGCACTGCTGGTGGGAGAATATTTCGACAAAGATGGAAAAAAGAGGAGACCCCATCGACACATGGGATAAATTCATCGAACACATCCGAAAGGAGTTTTGCCCGCCGAAGTACCTTGAGCAACAGTATAAGAAGTGGCAGCAGCTAAGGCAATGGAAAGACCAATCCGTGCAAAGCTACACCGACGAGTTCTATCGACTCATGGCTAGACTTGGCATCCAAGAAGAAGAAAAATTGCTTGTTTTGTAGTATGTCAGTGGATTATCCCATTACATTTAGCAGGAGATGGAGTTTCTGACTGTCAATACGCTTGCGGATGCATTCCAGTATGCCAACAAACTTGAAACCAAGCAGAAAGGGAAATCATGCTTCACGACAAAGTTGACATCAGGACGACCACCCGACAAGAAGGCACCAACCCACTTCGACAGGTAGAAATATTCTCAGCCAACTCTACCAAATCCAAATCACGACAAGAAGCCTTTTCATAAAAAGGAACGTAGCAAGCAACTGATCGGAAAATGGTGCGACTGCCATCACTCATCTTGGCATGATACGTCTGAATGCAAAGCTCGGAAGAACTTTTTGTCAAAAGTGTCGACATCCGACGTGATAAGTCATGAACTTGTTTTCTTCAATTTTATATTTCGATTGTGATTTTTATTTTAAGTTTGCTCATTTGCTTATTTTAGAAATTTTTTTGGTTTTAAAGGAATTTTTTTTTATTTTTGCTTTAGTTTTTTTTATTATGGTTTGTCCCCTTAGGTTTTGAAGGGTTCTAAAGGTCATTATGTTGAATAATGGGTTCACAAATAACATCATGATTATAGTTTCTCACTTAAACCTCACTCAAAATGGAAAAAATGGTTAAAATAGCGCCAAAATCAAATTCAAATTATTCTTGTAGCGCAACGATGAAAAATTAACACAGAGGCGCTACAAGAATATCGCACGCATTGAAATCACCGTTTTTAAGCTGAATTTTTGCATGAGTTCGATTTATAAGTGACTAATCGCATGTTTAAAGGGTGTTGATACGTGTTGCTCCAGTAATCATCATGAAAGTAGGTGTGATTGTGTCGTGGAAAAGATCGTGGTAATCATCAGCTAGAACACGACGTATCATGACAAATAGAGGCATAGACCGAGTTTGATGTGAAGGAAGTTTTTCCATACATGTATTATGAAACTGGAGAGTAAGTGGAGCGAGGACATTTGCCTAAAAACCGGAAGCTGCAGTTACAGAGGAATTTTTGGGTTTTCACAGTTACAGAGAAATTAGGGATTTCTCGTCCTGCCAGCTGGAAGCAAATTGGAGACCCAAAGACACTTGTATAGTTAAATTTGACAATCAGATAGCTCAAGGATTGATTTTAAACATCTACAGCAAGACAGGAATAAGGTATTCCGCGTTAAACTGACAGTGGCTGTTAAATTGGGGTTTTCCCAGTAAAGCTTGTTTTGTTAAAATTCATTAAGGAAAACATAAATGTATGCTTTAAACAAAACTCCTGTTGAAGAGATATCTGTTTAAGAGGCTTGGAGATGCTGTGGCAAGTGGAAAGTTGAAAGGTAGTAGTACATTGAACCACTACCTTTTCAAAGCCTCAAAGCAGCTGTTAGGTCATTGACAGAGCTCTAGAAGTACACAGAATTCAGCTATTGAAAGCAGATGGGAAAAAGTGGCAAAACCAACAGGGCTGAGCCCACTGAGCTGAAATGGATTGACCAATTTCCAGGTTGTGCAGAGCTTTTTCAGAATGCTGGTTGGTTGGATTTCTTCAAGAAGATCGATGGCTATAACACTGAGGTCTCTTATAAATTTGCCCAAAGCTATAACCAGGACATGATAGTATTTGATACTCTAAAGTTTAAGTTGACTGTGGAGCTAGTTGCTGAAGCTACAGGAGTCAGAAATGAAGGTGAAATGTGGTTCAAAAAGTTGCCTTTCACCTTTAATGCCCAAAGGTACCTTTTACTTGGTATTACTCCAGACTGGCGCAAAGGAGTATTAATCCAGAATTTCAGATATGAGTGGGTGGAGCCCATTAGAATCTTACAAAGTTATATCACCTATGAAGGCAGATATGCCTATGTCTTCAAATACCATTTTAGGTTTTTACAGCATTTGGTTGGTGAATCCAAAATGAACCTTCCTTTCTTCTTGTTCAAAAGTCTGCAGAAGATGTCAAGTAGAGTTAAGGGACATCATGATCATACTACACAATCCATCTTCCATCATGGTTTGATCAAGCTCATTATCAGTACTGCTCTACAACGAGAAGGGAAGACATGGGATTATTTTTTGTTTTGGTCTGGTTTTCAAATTAAGCAAGAAGAGTAGCAAACCAAAAAACGTGTAGACAAAGGGAAAACCCTAGTTAGGAAACTAGGTCAGAAGATCAAGTCTGAAGACAAGAAAGAGGTTAAACTTGAAGAAGCACCAGAGTCCTTGAAGGATGACAATGAACCTCAAAAGTTTGCAGCTGACAACAAAGGTAAATATTCACTGTTTTCACAAAAGGAAGATCATCCTGAGCAACACATGGAACCAGCAGAAACTTGCAGTGAAGAGAAAACTGTTGCCACAGAAAAGGTTGCTGTAGAGAAAGAAAACATCCAGGTCCAGCAAAGGAGCCCCATCACTATCTTATCTGAGGATGAGGGATATCTGTTAGAGGAAGATGAATTCACTATCAAAACTGAAGCTAGGGTTGACACATACACAGAATGATACAATCAAGAGGATAAAACAAAGAGATCAAAGAAAAAGAAAACCAAAATCAAAGCTATAGAGTTAGCCACAGTTAGACATCAAGGAAAAACTTTGAAGATGGTGAAAGAACTTGCCTCAAAATGGAGACCAAAAACCAGACCTAAAAACAAGTTAAGGCTGAGTATGAAAAAGCTGCTAAACCCTAGATTAAATACAAAAGAGGTAAGTGTACTTGATGATGATTCTTCAGATGAAAAACTAAAGATTGAGAAAGAAGCAGTTTCAAAAAGTTCAGTTTCTCATCATAAAAAGGGGAAAAAGTCATTAGGGTTAGCAGAAGACTCCAGCCTCACCCAAACTAAGCTATCAACTGTGTTTCTGGAATTAAGAGATGAAATGATAAAAGAACAACAGAAAAAGGAAACTGAAGTTTCTTATTCTAAAGATCAGCACTTGATAGATGAAACTACACCTATTGAAGCAGCGAGCCAGGAAAACCCTATTGTTCATGATGTGTCTTCAAAGCTGTTACAGGAGGATGAAGACATTTTCAGAAGGCTAAATATCCCATGGTTGCCCAGTGAGATGCAAGATACCACAACAGGGAAGGATTTTGACTCAGACATGGAGAACCTGCAAAGAACCATCAAACAATACAGGCATCAAATGGATTGCATGCAGGAGACTAATGATGCTCTGATCCTAGCAAATAAAAGGCTCAGGGAATATTTACAGGAAGTAAATGAGCATTATCAAGAGATAATAGTAGTTTCTAAGGAGGCCCTGAAGAGAAAGAGAAGCACAGATGTGCAATGTGCAGAGCTGAAGCAGACTATCAGATACTTGCAGCAGCAGAATGAAGAACTCACAAGAAGGGTAGTTGATATGGAAGATGAGCAGAAGAGAGCCAGGAAGAAAGCCCAAGCTTTGGATGGAATAGACTTGCTAGCTGAAGCTGTAAAGGACCTTTGAGTTTGTTAGTTAGTCAGTTACTTGTTAGATCTTTTGAGAAATACTTTAGTTAGTTAGTTATTAGTTATGTTTTTGAAGAAACACTTTATTTTGTAAATTGTAATTTAACTTTATCTCATTGAGTAGTTAGGTGAAGACAGTTAGGGTTTAAACCCTAACTGATTTTTGATTGAGGAATAGTATTTAGATAAATGAGAAAGACAGAAGGGGGGGTTCGATTTTTGGCTGGCTTAAGGAGGTCTGTGACTTGTTTATGAGCTAAGTACTATAACTCTCATGTGTATTTGCTGAATAGAATTATGAAATATATGATCCTTTCCACCCTTCAGTCTGTGTTTTGGCTTCATTTTTAACTTGTTTAGTTACATAACTGATAAATTCATTGTTGGTTTATGGTTTGTATGCTGGTAGTGCTTGTCTTTTATGAATGAACTTCAATGTCATGTTCTGTTGGATACTGGTAATTATATTATGCATCTCTGTTCTCTTTTGCTTGTGATTCAGTTCCTGTTTGGCTCATGAATGTATTCCCTTCAGTCACCAAATTTTATAACCAGAAAAACCTTTCAGAAACCCTAAAGCCTAGTTTACTTTATTGAGTTTTTTGAGATTGTGTTGGCTTGTTTCTTCATAGCCTGGAAACAATTTCTGGCACAAACATCTTTATCGCCGTTACCGGGGGACGAAGTTGAAGACATATTTTCCCTGAGATACTTATCAGTTTTACTGGTTTTAAGAGGTGAACTTAAACCAACACATCTTTAAGGCTATTTTTCACCAAATTGGACACAGTGGCTACTAGAGGAGTGGGAACCAGGAATAGACCTACTTCACCATTGCAGTTAGGTGTTTCAGACCCTGAACAAATATTAAAAACAACAAGAAAAGTTAGAAGGTCTCAATCTTTACCAGCCCTGTGTGACCCTGATTAGTTGGGTGGCTTATCACATTCAGCTTTGTTAGGAAAAGAAGAAGAAAATTCACCTTGGTTAAGGCCTATTATCCCTGATAGCAGTTTTCAAGTTTTTACTAATCCTCAATCTTTGAAGAAAGTCAAAACTGCTTCTCTTGGTAAGATACCTCTTTTTCAGTTGAAACTAGGTAAAAACCCTTTTCAATCAGGTTCCAGTCAAACTTCTTTATCATCAAAGTTAGTCAGTCCAAAAATGGCATCCCAAAATCATCCCATAGACATGATGGACCGGATGGTTGCAGCCAGATATGCACCATTGGTCTTGCCTCAGCCTTTAAATGCACTGCCTGGGGGTGACTATCAGAAATATCTTCCTAGGTTTAATGGACAGGGGGAAACCACTGCTGAAGAACATTGGGAAGCTTTCCTTAGTTATGCTGACAATCAAAACATTGAGGCTAAGGATGTTTGGATGAGAATGTTTGTTCAAAGCCTCGATGGAGATGTTAGGAAATGGTTAAGGGAGTTGCCTGCTAACTCCATCACTATCATTGAAGAACTTCGTGATCTCTTCATGAGACAATGGGGTGACACCAAAGACCATACATACTACATAACTGAGTTTGGTGCCCTTAGGAGGAAAAAGGAAGAAACTGTTACAGATTTTTCGAAGAGGTTTAACAAAATGTATAGTAGAATTCCCGCAGATATAAAGCCTACAGAAACATCAGCTAAACTGACATATGCAAATGCTTTTGATCATGAATTCTCTTTGTTACTAAGAGAGAGGAGGCCTATCTCTTTGTTGAATATGCAGGATGCAGCATTGGAGGTAGAATCCAACATACTGGCTTCAAATAGACTAAAGAAGGAAACAACTCAGTAGCTGTATGAAAGAAAAGGAAAGAAGGAAGCAACTCCAGGAAGTAGTACCAGAACCTATTCCAAGTTCCCGACGGAGTACCTCTACATTGTCAGGTAAAACACTCTATTGAACTTGTTCCTGGTTCTTCTTTGCCTAACACATCTGTCTATAGAAGATCCATTCTCGAAAATGAAGAGATTCGTAGACAAATCCAAGAATTAATTGACAAAGGACATATTCGACCCAGCCCTTGTGGAAGTCCAGTCGTCCTCGTTCCGAAGAAAGACGAGACTTGGCGTATGTGCATCAACTACAGGGCACTCAACAAAATTTCAGTGAAGAATCGGTACCCTCTGCCGTGGATAGATGAGCTCATCGACTGTCTGAAAGGTGCTAAGTTCTTTACTACGCTCGACCTCAAGTCAGGATATCATCAGATTCCAATCGAGCCCTCAGATGTATGGGAAACTGCTTTCAAGATCAAGGAAGGATTGTTTGAATGGTTAGTCATGCCTTTCGGCTTAACCCATGCACCTGCGACCTTCATGCGACACATGGATAACATTCTTTGACCTTTCATCAGGAAATGGGTCATTGTCTATCTTGACAACATATTGATTTTTAGTTGATCATGGGAAGAACATGTCAGATAGCTTTGACAAGTCCTCGACACTCTCCAACAACATTGAATCTACTTGAACATGGACAAGTGTTCCTTTGATATGAGCAGCATCAAATATTTAGGGTTTGTAGACTCTGCAAGCATTCACATTGACCCAGAAAAAGTACAAATTCTCAAATATTGGCCCATTCCTCACAGCATTCAAGAACTAAGAATTTTTCTTGGTTTGGCTAATTTCTATCGAAAATTCATACTTGGCTTCAGTCACATAGCCTGGCCCTTGAATTAGTTGACGAAAGGAAGTGGGAAAACTGTCTTTAAATGGACATCGACACAACAAGCAACTTTTGAACAGCTCAAACACAAGCTCTGCATTGCACCAGTAGTTGTGTTACTTGATTTGCATCAGCCCTTTGAGATTGAGATGGACGCATCGGACTATGCCTTGGGCGCAGTGATCACTCAGTCTGGTCACCCAGTCGCTTTTCATTCCAAAACTTTTAACGACACTGTTAGAAGATATTTGACATACGAAAAAAAACCGCCATTGTGTAAGCTCTAAAGCAATGGAGGCATTACATCCTTGGAAAGGAAACGATCATCCTCATTGACCATAAGCCTCTCCAGTTCGCTCCGACACAATCAAAACTTCAAACAACTTAACAGCTTAAGTGGATTAATTACCTGCAACAGTTTGACTTGGTAATTAAGTATCGGAAAGGTAAAGCTAACGTCGCCGTCGATTGTCTAAGCAGATCGCCCATTACTCTCCTTTTCATAGTGATGAGTATGAAGGGATATGACACCATTAGTTGGCCTCAGTTGTATCAGGAAGACATCGACTTTTCACCAGTGTAGCGACAACTTCAGACTGACAAGTTGTCGACCCTCGACTATTTCCTGAAAGATACCTTGCTATACAAGCTTCGACAGCTTTGTGTACCGACCGATGAGCATTGATAGCAGCTCATTTGGGACGCGCCCTACAGCAAGATTGGAGGACACTTTGGAGTATCAAAGACACTTTCTATTCTGCAGAAGTATTTCTTTTGGCCTACACTTAAAACCGACGTCAACAATTACATTCGATCATGCATGGTTTGTGCCATTGCTAGACCACCTAATCGACGATAGGGATTGTACACACCTTTTCCAGTTCCTAGTCGACCATGGGAATCTATTTCCATGGACTACTTGACAGGGTATCCTACTACAAAACATAAGCATGACGTGATCTTAGTAGTAGTCGACAGTTTTTCCAAGATGGCCATTCTCATACCATGCAAGAAGACAATGATAGCGCAACATACTGCTCAGCTCTTCTTCACACATGTTTGGAAACACTTTGGTTTACCGACAACCATCATTTCCGACAGAGATGCCAGATTTGTCAGCATCTTTTGGAAGACCCTTTGGCAACAGCTAGACACACGACTCTCATTGTCGACAGCTTTCCATCCTCAGACCGACAGACAGACGAAAGTTGTGAATCCATATAGTATTCTTCAGTAGATTGGTGAAAACGCTTTCCAACTTGACATTCCTGCGTGCCTTGGTCTACCTCCAGTCTTCAATGTGGATCTACTTCGACCATACCATGCACCACTGTTGGAACAAAATGACTTGCAGACAGCAGAATTCGATGACACCCATCCAGATGTTCAGGAGCCTCTTCCTTGCGACACCATTATGCGACGAAGAGTACGCCATACAATGACGAACACAATTCCCTTGTTTCAGGGTTCTAAGGCAGGGCAGATCCCAGCACAAGGAAAGTGGTACTCTGCTATTGAACTGACCGACAAGTTTCCTCACCTTCACGAACAAATAATGGGGACCATTGTTTATTAAGGAAGGACGTTTGATCCACATCGCAGTTGGAATTATTGTCGATGCCGACTTCGACACCTCTTGGACAAGTCATCGCCGTCGATACAACTCCGACGAGTTTCGACTTCGACACAACTTTGGTAAGTTTTCAAACTGCGACGTGACTTCAACATGTTCAGTGACCTCATAGTTTCGCGACATCGACATACAGCGTCGACCTGCGACTTGTGCAACACCATCTTGCAACTTACGACTGTCGAACTTCGACAGACTGTCTCTCTGTCTTCCAGTCGACTGTAACGGTTGAACTGCCGAATCGTTATAACTTCTTTTGTAACTGAACGTAACGGGAAGGCACCCAAGTGTCTCAACACTCCCTATATAAGCATGTAAACTATTGTAATATACATCTTATTAGTCTGGATCTTTACATCCAGTAATAGAGAAATCAGTTCGCATTCCTGCATATTTGTCTGTGTGTATTTGTGTTTATCTGTGTAGTGTAATTTATGCTTGCTTATTCTATTGTGCTTCCGTCATAACAGAGCCGACTCATTCAGTCGAACTGTTGTCCCCCTCGGCTTCCAATCACCTCCGGATGTCAATGTAACATACAAAAATATTTGGTTCAATGTATTTCATGTCTTTTCTTGAACAACAATCAAACTAGCACACTCATTGCATATTTGATCTTGGCATAATAGACATTAATTTTGGTCTAACAATCAAAAGGATCACGAAAGAATTCAGGCATGGCTTCATAGATTCTATGCAGTTTACAAATCACTATTTTTACACAGTGTTGCTTTTACAAAGTTCTTGGTACAGTGTTGCTTTTACAAAGTTATTTCGTTTATTATCATGATGGTGGTAATTTAATTTAATTTAGATTTTAATGTTTATTAAATGACCAAGTTGTTGAATATTTTCGAGCAAATTTGGAAGTATTCACTTAGTGTTTAATAACTTTTAATCTTCATGTCTATCTTAAATATATCACGTCTCAATTATTGCACCACTTAAAGCATGCTTATTTTTCAATCATTGGATAATTTGATTCAAAAATCATATTGGAAATCCGCTCCTTTCATCTTGTTGAGTGACTATCACAAAAATAAGTGGTTATTTGTCAAAGTTTGAATTAATATATGTGCAAGGATAGATTAATAGCAATAGTTGCTTTGATAGTCTTTAAACAATGCATCTTTTGCCACGGCCTCAAGATTTCAATGAAGTCAAGACAATTCCCTTTATAAAATAGACTAAGTCCATCAACGAGTTGTTTGTTTTATTTTTATAGACTTATTGAATAAGTCATATAGCTCAAATGTATTCTTGAGTGTTACTTCATTCTTGAGAATCTTATTTATCTTTAAATTGATCATCTCATATTTTTAATAATCCAAACATTTTGCATGTTTTTATTATCAATAACCATGTCACTAAACATGTCCTCATTCGTCAAAAGCTTAATGATTTTGACCTTCAGTAAACACATCCAACTTTTAACATTATCTAGCACTGAAGGTCCTCATTGGAGTGATTGTGTGCACTAGTGGTGTGTACAACTACTAACTAAGAAAGTAAATGTTTAACAGAAATGAACAACTCCCAATACTAAGTCTAAAATTTCTTGAAAATATCACTTCAAAAATAGGGAGGCTATAACTAAGCATTTAGCATTCAAAGCATGTAAGGAATAAATTTTCCAACTATCACTCGCTGAAATAGTAAAAATGCAGTCAAAAGAAATCTTCAATAAAACCAAAGAATCAACAAATACTCAAAGATAAGGCTTCTTTCTTCGCTATAAGAACTAAAAAAGACGAACATAAAGACTACTGCAGCAAGCAAACGATTGTAAACAAAACTTAAAGGGAACTGAAAACAATCACCAATTGAAAAACCGAAACTATCCACAAGGGGCAGAGGTCAAACAGAGAGTTTGATAGCTGAAAACTGAAATAAGGGAGTAGGTCGTTGTTATCGGGGGAAAAGAATCAATTCGGGTCGCTCAAAATAGAGAAATAAGTACGACCCAAGCATAAAATGCACCTATAGGAGCAGGTCGCTCTTATCAAGCAAACATATGTGACCTAGGTCGCATGAAATTTCCAAACAGGTGCGACTCGACCGGAAAAACACAAAACCAGAAGGATAGGGGCTCAATTTGATCAATAAGGGTTCAGGTCAGTTTCTCAATCCTAATCAGTCAGGAAACAACAAACATATAGAAAGCAAATAAAACAAAGGGAAATAAAAACTCAAGCAAGGCCAGAGAAGTTGGACAAGCACAACTGAAGAACGATAGAGATCATCCCCAGTATGGTCGCCAAAAACTGTTGCTGGTGTTTTCACACCAGCAAATGCCAAACAGAACCTATTAAGGGTTGTGTTAGAATTACTAGAGTTTCGATGGAAAAGAAAGAAACCAAACAAAACATAAATGAAATAACTAATTTAATCAGGAATGCAACAATTGAAATAAATTTAAACTAATATTTTTGTGCATTCTTCATTAAGCAAATCGACACAAACAACATCATACAAAGAATAAAGAATATTTTTCATTAATGAAAAATAGATTTTACAGAGAACCAGGATCACCTCTGAGTTGTAGTAGATGGGGGGCCCTGTAGCTGTATGAGGGAGGGTTTGCTTAGTCTCTTAACAATACACACTTCTCCGGCCACACATTACGTATGCAATCTCCAACAAGGTGAGAATGGAACATAGGAGGGAGTTCAAATCTCGGGGAGATTTTTGCATAGTAACAACTTGAGCAATGTATGGAGAATTAGCATTAAGTGATGGACCTTGAGGGTTTATTTATACGCATGATGGATAGCTCTAGGATAAGGATAAGGCTTTGATTTTTTATTTTTTATTTTTTGGCTTTTGGCTTTTGCCTTTGATTTTGTGCCTTTCAATTTTTTTTTATCATTTTTCCAAATTGGGTTATCATAGGTGTCATGCCAGGTTTCTTATTTTTTTTGAGTGATAAAAAGGAGAAACATCCAAAAAAAAAGTTAGGGAAAGGTGGCTCATTTATTTTGAAATAATTAAGCAATTTTTATTTGCAAAATAGGCCTTTTAGTGAATGAATTTGATTTTTTTGGTTTTACCAAGGTCCAAAGGGTGGAATGAAACGTAATAATGATGTATATGTGGGATGAAGCTAATGACAAGGTAGGTGGACAAAATTCAAGTGTCAATGGATTTCCCCCTGGTGTGTGAGGTCAGGAGCTCAATATATGGCCGAAATACATCATAGAATCTTCTTTTCCAGTGTAACGGTGGCGTGGATAATCAGGGCTGCGTCATAGGTAGCTCATCCTTCAATGGGACTACAAGGGTCCTTACTTGCGGATACAATACTCAATATGAATGAGGGCATATAATCTCAAATATATGGACAAGGCGGGCATTCCCATGCTCGTATGAATGTCTCATACTAAAAATTGGATGAAAACCCAAAGGGGGCCTGATCAATACATGGATAATTGTTGTGTACATCATAGGTGTCCAAGATGGACTCAAATTTGGAATGTAATCATGGTCTGACCATGGTTGATATGAAGAACTGGTATGGGAATAATGACATTCTCATGAAATGCTTAATCACAATAACTTATGCACGGTTGGATATGTAGGGGTCCAACATCTATAATGACTCAAATGACTGACACTACAAGTAAAAGGCCATGTAGCAGAGGTCATAGCGGAGGTTTTTAGTGTTACAAGATTAGCAAAAATTGTCAAAAAACCTCCGCTACGATCTCTGCCAATGGTAGCGGATGTTTTTACAACATAAACGCACTAGTGTGTATTTTACATCATACGTATCGTACATTTTTTAATATTTTTTAACTTTACTGGTGTTGTCCATTTATCATGGCGCATCGGTGAATTTCATCGTCAAATGCCCCAATGCTTACAAACTATCAAAATCTCTTGGTGCATTTTAACACCTCAAACACACCGTCGCGCTTAAACACAAAAACACCGATAGGCATAATCTTTGATCCTTCTCAATGCACATAAGCCATTGACATGCACGGGTGCGATACAGAGAAGAAAACGCATTGGACAATCCATCTAGCACGTGGACATTCTTATTTTTAAAATTTAACGGTGTGTTTGATTTTCATTGGAGTGTTGGGCCTATCATTTACATAAACACACCAGTGCTTATTGTTCGTATATATGCATCGGTGCGTAATGTTCATATAGGTGCATCGGTGCGACATATATTATTAAAAGCACCACATATGATTCTTTGAATAATGGCTACTGACATTCCGGTCAAATATATATACTATATTTTCTATATTTGTTAATTCCATTATTCATCTAAAATTGAAAAATTTGTTTATAGTACTATTCATTTCAATTTTAATTATTGTGTTTGTTTGGATTAATTTCTTATATCATAGATGCAAGCATCTATTGTAATATTTAATCATCCATACATTTAATTACTAATGTACCATTTGTTAGGATATTCCTATACTCCATCCTAGACCTACTAGCATTTTCATTATTTTTCAGTTCAGTCATGCATGCATTTTTGCATGCAGTCATGCAATTGCATGCAGGCATGCAATTACATGCAACCCAGTCATCAGTCCTAGCACCTAGTCCCCATTTTGCAATCCCCGGGAGCTTCTTTCTGATCATTTCTAGCCCTCCTAGTGCTTAGTGCGCCCTCCTTTCACCTACCAATTGAGAAATGCGCCCTTCTTCACCTATCACTTAGTTACACTTCAATTAGTTGAGTTATTTGTGGATCTCTCCTTGATTTGAGGATTGATTGACTTGTTAACTAACTGAAACACTCTGTTGGACCCCCAGTGAGACTAGATTTCCTATTTTGACTCCAATTAGCTCCCCATGCGCCCTCCACTGAGCCTCCTTCACTACATTAGTGCTTCCATGTGCTAGTTACACCCACCACACTCAATTAGACTCAGTTTGACACCTGGTTGGCCGTTACTTGTGCATTGATGACTCCACTGATGATGATTAGGACTCCTAGTGGTTTATTGTTGACACTCCACTGATGATGATGATGACTCCTAGTGCAAATAATCCATGTCCATGCACGCTAATTTGAATTGCCACCTTGGAATTCGAATCCTCTCCACCATTGTATTATTTATTGTTCATATTATGATTAATGAATTAGTGTGTGATGTTATTCTGCTTCTATCTGAGTTCTACTGTATCATAATTTTGCTGCTCTTTTACACTGCATTATCCACTCTTCTTCTATTTTCCCGCTTAATCTTAATATTTCTTGTGAGGTATACATCAGCTCTTAGATTTGCTGTGAGTATTTTCACATGGTATCAGAGCATGTTGAGAGTATTGTCTATCTCCATTCCTGAGAGTTTTTTGCAGGTTATTATCACGATTTCGAGTGCAACAGTTGCATCAATTTCTGCACTTTTGCAGCAGTAGCAGTTGCAGATATTTTCTATTGTTTTTTGTAGGTCTTTTGAAATAGCTTCCATGAATCCAGAAGGAATTCCTCCTCTTTCTCCATTCAACTATGATGAATGGAAACCAAAGATGATAGCACATTTGAAGAGACATGGTCTCTTTGATTATTGTTTTGAAAGAGAGTTCGAATCCTCTGAAGAAGAGAATGATTGGTTAAATGAAGGTGACAGAGCCTATGCAGCAATGATGTATGCTATGTCTCGTTGCATGGTAACCCACTTCCTTTATGCTGAATCTACAAAATAGCTATGGGCCCATCTGGATGAAAGGTTTGGCAAACAAAATGAAGGGATTGGTCCAAACCATTTCGAGAGCAAGCCCAGTGATGCATTCTCCCTCCTTGATGGTCTCTCTGATCATGAATCAGTATCAAACATATCTCATAATGAAGTTGTCCAAAAAGAAGAAGAACTTGCAGATTCTACACTCATGCTCTCAATATCTTCTATTTCGAATTCTGTTCCAGCTCACATTCTAGAAACTGCAGAGGTTCTTAAATCCTCTCTTGCACAAGAGTCTGTTGGTTTGCATAATGACGATTTCATGAATGTTTTGGAGGTTAAATCAGCAATTGGAGGTAATGCATTCACTCTCCTTGATCACTCACCTCTTATGTACTACTGTAAGATCATTTGTACATGCTCTCAGAAGTTTATTGAAGATGTAGGGCATTTCCATTTGCTTGGGATAATTTCTCATGCATTTCATGGTTTTGATATCACCTCTAATGGTTCAAAGGAGATCTCAAGAAACCATTTTTCAAGTCTTGGATCTGATTTGGATTCCAAGCAATCACTATCATGTGATGGTTCTTTTGGGCATAATCTCACCTATGATGGTTCAAAGGAGAAAACAAAAGACTATCTACACATTCATGGATTTGATCCTACCTCAGCTGATTCGAATCACAGGTTCCAGGATCATCCTCATACCTCTGGATTTGTTCTCATCACATTCGATTTGAAGAGAAAGTACAAGCACATGCTTTTTGAGCATGATCCACTTCTTCCCAAGAAGAAGATACCTCTAGACATATGACCAAGCATCACAACTGCTTGAGTTTGGAGCATTTATTTTGGTGTGCCCTACAGTCTATTTTGAGGGGGGTATTTTTCCCATGAGGTTTTCCCCATTTTATCGGTTTATGGACTGTTATTTATTATTCATTATATTGGGTGACCTTTGGTCTCAGTTACCAGGGCCCGAGATGGATTAAGGGGGGGTGTTAGGATATTCCTATACTCCATCCTAGTCCTACCAGCATTTTCATTATTTTTCATTTCAGACATGCATGTATTTTTGCATGCAGTCATGCAATTGCATGCAGGCATGCAATTACATGCATCCCAATCATCAGTCCCAGCACCTAGTCCCCATTTTGCTATCCCTGGGGGCTTCTTTCTGATAATTTCTAGCCATCCTAGTGCTTAGTGCGCCCTCCTTTCACCTACCAATTGAGAAAGGCGCCCTTCTTCACCTACCAATTGAGAAAGGCGCCCTTCTTCACCTACCACTCAGTTACACTTCAATTAGTTGAGTTATTTGTGGATCTCTCCTTGATTTGAGGATTGATTGACTTGTTAGCTAACTGAAACACTCCATTGGACCCCTAGTGAGACTAGATTGCCTATTTTGACTCCAGTCAGCTCCCCATGCACCCTCCACTGAGCCTCCTTCACTACATTAGTGCTTCCATGTGCCAGTTACACCTACCACACTCAGTTAGACTCAATTTGACACCTGGTTGACCGTTACTTGTGCATTGATGACTCCACTGATGATGATTAGGACTCGTAGTGGTGTATTGTTGACACTCCACTGATGATGATGATGACTCCTAGTGCAGATAAGCCATGCCCATGCAAGCTAATTCGAATTGCCACCTTGGCATTCAAAGCCTCTCCACCATTGTATTATTTATTGTTCATATTATGATTAATGAATTAGTGTGTGATGTTATTTTGCTTCTATCTGAGTTCTACTATCATAATTTTGCTGCTCTTTTACACTGCATTGTCCACTCTTCTTCTATTTTCCTACTTAATCTTAATCTTTCTTGTGAGGTATACATCAGCTCTTAGATCTGTTGTGAGGATTTTCACACCATTTCACATGTAACATTTGACAATAAAATTGAAGAATGCAATAGAATAAAAAAGTTTATTTTAGTATATATTAATAAGAGTGCCTTTGTCATACAAAATATGACAACATAGAGACAACAATAATCAAAATGTCAACATGCATGTAATTATTGTTACACTTATTGGTAACCTGTTTTTTTTCAATTCGAACACTATGTCCAGTACATTATTGTTACAACAATATTGTACCTTAGTACCTTAATCATTAATTAATGGATGGTTATTAGGTGCTAAATTGGTTAATAATACATCCCTAGGTGTGAACAAGGTTATTATAAAATGGCTAGAACTTGTCTGGGTTAGTATGAACTAGATCACAATGTATGGGCCAAAGTATGAGCCAAAGTATGGGCCAAGGGAGGTCAAACTAGCTTTTGGGCACTCTCCCACATGCATTTATTGCCTCCAGCATGCCTAAGGCGCCCTCCTTCCCTATTTTGTGGATCTAGTTTGACCATAGGCACCCATGCACTGAACCTGGTCATTTCCCCCTCTTTTGGCTATTTTTGGCCTATCCTAGCCTACCTAACTTCCACCCAACCATCTCCTTCACATGTGTGAGCTCCATATTGGTTCCCCCTGCTTACCCAATGTTCACATGCACAATTCAAACCTGTTTGGGATATTTTGGAAACCATTTGGTTAACCTAGGGAGGATTGGGCTAAATATAAGCTAGCTAAGTGTGGACACTCCAAGGGAATCCTATTTCTTCCTATTGTTATACAAGGATGATCCAAACTCATTTTTGGGTTGGACTGCTAATAGAATCTGACATTTGATCATTTTTGTATCCTGATTTTTGATCATTTGTTTGTCCATAAATGTATATGCACTTGTTTCTTGCATAATATGTCAAATATTTCAATTGTGAGGTATCCATAGTAGATAAATCCTACCGTGTTATAGATTTTACATGGTATTAGAGCTCTTGGAGCTATTATTCGAACTAGAGACTGTTTTAGTGGTGTGACAGAAGCAGTGGAGAAACCACAGAAGTCCCTGGAACCATTGCAGTGAATCCATTGGAGTCTATCCAGGGTGTGATGCTCTCTCGAATGCACCCACTATCAAGCAGGGTTCGAATATGTTAGTGTAGATCCCTCTTGAGTGTTGAGAGTTTTTTGCAGGTTTTCAAGAGCACCATTGTCACCCAGTGCGCAAGCAGTAGACTAAGATGGAGCAATCTCATCCAAATTTGCTCATTCCTTTCAACTATTTCGATTCGAAGGTTGAAATGGTGATTTTTTTGAGATCCAAGGGTCTTTTCAGGATCACAATGGGCATAGAGGTTGAACCAAACTCTGCTGTGGAGAAATCAAAGTTTTTCAACAAAATGGATGAGGCATTCGACCTCCTTTGTCTCAGCATTTAGAGAGACCTCTTGTTTCTTGTGGAAAGTCTAGCTATACCCAATGAATTTTGGATCAAGCTTGAGTCTCTATTTGGGAATATTGATGAAATGAGGGGCCATCAACTTGAGAATGAGTTGATCTCACTGAGTCCAAGCAATTTCGAATCCATATAGGATTTCTTCACCAAGTTCAAGAGCTTGGTCTTGCAAATCAAGCAATGTGGCTTTGACAAGAAGGAAGAACAGTTGGTCTTGTCCATTCTCTCAAAACTGGGTCTTGAGTACTCAGTTTTTGTCTCTACATTCAACTCCACAAAGCTCACAGTTAGAAATTGGAAGATGCCATCTTTGGCTGATTTCATGGAGATGTTAACTCAAGAGCAAGACAAGTTGGTCTTGATGGGATCCATTAAACAAAAACACCAAGTACTTGCAGCTGGATATTCGAAACATGCAAGAGGCAATCAAAATCCCCAGGGTATGAAACCACAAGAGAAGAAGAAGAGGGATGAGAGGCCCAAATCCACTGATGGGGGTTCGAATCCTGTCAAAGAAAAGGGAAAGAAGAAAGAGAAGACTAAGTGCAGCTACTGTCAAATAGGTTTTCTCCTTGAGAGTTCATGCATGAAGAAAAGCATAGACATGATGACCCATCTCCTACAAAAAAACAGCATTCCTCTTCCAGAAAGTTCCAAGAAGAAAGAGGGTGTTTCTGAAGACAAGGAGAGGTGCCATGCTTTGGTGGCTAGTACCTAAGAGTCATCTTCTTTCATCATTGATTTAGTTTCCTCAAGGCACATGGCTTCTTCAAGAGATGTATTCTCTACTCTTTCTCCATACAGTGGTTCTTCCATTCACATGGGATATGACTCAGAAATCCCTGCTCAAGGCATTGGGAAATCTCATTGGAAAATGGGTACTTCAGTAATGTATTGTATGTGCCTAAACTTGCAGCAAACTTACTCTCTGTGTACCAAATGACTCACATTGGTTCAACCAAGAGAGTGATATTCACCAAAGATGATGTGGATATCTCAGAAGTTTCGACTGGAAAAGTTGTAGCAATGGGTGTTGCAGACCATGATTCGAGGATGTACAAGTTCTCACATTTCCTTGGGTTCTCTTCTTGAAATGCACTTCTGTCACATGGAAATGAAGTCAGAAAGCTATGGCTTGAGATATTTGGACATCTCAACTACAGATATCTTCAAGCATTGAGCAAAGAAGAGATGGTTGAAGGGCTTCCAAAAATCAGTTTTTCCAATGGCACTTGCAAAGGGTGCATTGTTGGGAAGCATGCTGAAAAGAAGTATGAGAAAGGAAAGGTAAGGAGAGATGTTGAGCCTCTTGGTTTAGTGCATTCAGATCTGATTGTTCCACTACCCACTCCCTCCTATGGCAGCAGCAAGTATGTGCTCACCTTCATAGATGATTTCTCAAGGTATTGTTGGTTGTATTTTCTCAAGCAAAAATCTAAAGTTTTCCAATGTTTCAAAGTTTTCAAGAACTGTGTGGAAAAATTTAGTGGGAGAACCATGAAGGTCTTGAGGATTGATAATGGAAGGGAGTATGTCAATAAGGACATGCATTATCTCTTTGAAGAGTCTGTCATCCAAATGCAACATTATGTGCCCTACACACCTCAACAAAATGGTGTTGCAGAGCGCAAGAATATAACATTGAAGGAGACGGACACTTGCATGGTGGAGGCTAAGTATTTGTCTCCAAAGCTATGGGATGAAGCTATGCATTGTGATGCATATGTTTAGAATAGAGCACCACATAAAACCTTGGAAGGCATGACTCCATATGAGGCTTGGATGGGCCACAAGCCTAATGTTTCTCATTTCAGGGTGTTTGGCTCAAAGGCTTGGGCTGGAATTACTTGAGAGAAGAGAAAGGCCTTGCAGCCACAAATAAAGGAGTCAATCATGGTTGGATATGCAGAATATTCAAAGGGATACAAGCTCTTTGATCCATCCTCTCTCAAAAAATTCATTGAAAGAAGTGTCCAATTCGAAGAAGAAGAGCCCATGCAAGCTACAAAACAAGGTGAAGGGGAATGCTCATATCCTCTTCTTGATGATGATGTAAGTGATGGATATTTCTCTAATATTTCTGATTTTGATATTGCTGATGATGATGATGACATGGATTCTGATCATGACCCTCCCTGAGAAAACAATACAAGCTGCTGGTGAGCTTGCTGGAGATCCTCAAGATCCTAGGAAAACTAGATCTCAGTTTCACAATTCTTTTGCATATTGTGATTCTGATCTGAGTGGTAGATGTTTTTTTATGGTTGGATCTGATCCAAAATCATACTCAGAAGCTTCTAAAGACCCGAGGTGGCAAACATCCATGCAAAAAGAGATGAACTCCCTCCATGAGAACAAAACTTGGGATTTGGTTCCTCTTCCTCCAAAGAGGAAACTAGTGCAATGTAAATGGGTTTATAGAACCAAAGTAACATCTAATGGTTCTGATATAAAGTATAAAGCCAGTTTGGTGGCTAAGGGTTACTCTCAGGTCCAAGGAGTGGACTATACAGAGACATTTTCACCAGTGGCAAAGATGGACTCCATAAGACTAGTTTTGCCATTGGAGCTTCCAAGCGATGGGAGGTTCATCACATGGATGTGAAGAGTACATTTCTTCATGGGGATATGAATGAGGAGATCTATATGCAGAAGATAGAAGGATTCATTTCTGATCATACACTTGTGTGCAGGTTGAATAAGTCACTCTATGGGCTCAAACAAGTTCCTAGAGCTTGGTATAACAAAATGGACAATTTTCTGTTATCTTTGAGCTTTGAGAGATGTAAGTCTGATCCTAATGTCTATATGCACCATGTTAGTGACCTGATATTGATCATAGTACTGTATGTTGATGATATTTTTATTACCGGTAGCTGCACCAAATAATTGGGTTCATTAAAGGTTGCATTACACAGTGCATTTTCCATGACCGATCTAGGATTGTTAAAACAATTTCTGGGTTTGGAAATTGATCAAACTATGGATGGGATCTCTATCTCCCAATCAAGATATGCTTCAGATCTGCTGCAAAATTTCAAGATGGCTGAATGTAATCCAACAAAATTCCCATTCCTTTCGGGATTCAATCTTACTGATTGGGGTTCTTCACCACTAGTTGACAGCTCACTGTATAGACAACTAGTTGGGAGCTTGTTGTATCTCACACACTCTCGACCATATTTGTCTTATGTTGTTGGGGTTGTTGCAAGGCACATGAAAGAGATTCATTAGGTCCATTGGAAGGAAACCAAGAGGATCCTTCATTATGTACAGGGTACTAAGGATTTTGGTATCCATTATGCATATGGTTCATCTCTTGAACTAGTTGGTTTTACTGATTCTGATTGGGCTGGTGATAGTTTTGATCGGAAGTCAACTTCTGGTTATGTGTTTATGCTTGCACATGGTCCCATTTGCTGGTCAAGCAAGAAGGAGCACACCAGATCCTTAGCTTCAGCTAAGGCCGAATACAGGGGAGCAGTGAATGCAGCTACACAATGTGTGTGGTTGAAAGGTATTCTTGGAGAGTTTGGCATTGTGTTTGATTCACCCACAGTCATTTGGTGTGACAATCAAAGCACAATCAAGATCTCCATTGATCTAGTACAGAGACAGAGGACCAAGCACATAGATATTCACATGCACTACATTTGAGGCTTGGTGCATGACCAGATCATAGCATTGCAGTATTGCCCTTCTGTTGAGCAACCTGCTGATATCTTCACCAAGAGTTTTACAGAGAAGACCTTCACTTACCTTAGATCACTCCTTGGGGTGAGTGATGCATGGTGAATATTGGTGTATTTTCATATATGCCACATGTCCATTTTTTATGGGAGGTTTTATTTCCCATGTGGTTTTCCTTCTTTCCTTGGTTACATGGACAAATAAATTTTATGTTGTAAAAGGTGACTTGAGCCTTATTTTCCAAGGCCTTATTTTGATATTCCACTAAGTCTAGCTTATGGGGGGGTGTTAGAGCAATATTGTACCTTAGTACCTTAATCATTAATTAATTGATTGCTATTAGGTGCTAAACTGGTCAATAATACATCCCTAGGTGTGAACAAGGTTATTATAAAATGGCTAGAACTTGTCTGGGTTAGTATGAACTAGATCACAATGTATGGGCCAAGGGAGGTCAAACTAGCTGTTGGGCTCTCTCCCACATGCATTTATTGCCTCCAGCATGCCTAAGGCACCCTCCTTCCCTGTTTTGTGGATCTGGTTTAACCATAGGCGCCCATGCACTAAACCTGGTCATTTACCCCTCTTTTGGCTATTTTTGGCCTATCTTAGCCTACCTAACTTCCACCCAACCGTATCCTTCACATGTGTGAGCTCCATCTTGGTTCCCCATGCTTACCCAATGTTCACATGCACAATTCGAACCTGTTTGGGATATTTTGGAAACCATTTGGTTAACCTAGGGGGATTGGGCTAAATCTAAGCGAGCTAAGTGTCGACACTCCAAGTGCATCTTATTTCTTTCTATTGTTATATAAGGATGATCCAAACTTATTGTTGGGTTGGACTGTTAATAGAATCTGATATTTGATCATTTGTTCTGTAATTTGATCATTTGTTCTGATATTTGATCATTTGTTCATCCAAAAATGTATATGCACTTGTTTTTTGCATAATATGTCAAATATTTCAACTGTGAGGTATCCATAGTAGCTATATCCTACTGTGTTATAGATTTTGCAATTATTATACAAAATTCCTGATTTTCACAGACAATTATTTCAAAATATACAACGAGCTATGACAGCTTGCATTCACATCAAAATTTAATACAAATCATCATTCTTCATTGGAACTGTTATCGATGCTTGATCCACTTGCATCAATTGGGTTATTTGGCCAGATGTTTGTTGATTGGCTAGATTGTTTTCCTCTTCTTCAGCTTCCATCTGCAAACATAAAAATAAAGTGTACCGAGTGTATCTACATTGCCAGAGGGAATAATGAAAAATAAATAGATAGTATACATGAATGTAAATTGAAAAGAAACATACCATAGAAATAATTGACTCATGAATGATACACATTCTCTCAAAACCAAATCTAATGCCTTCTATCAACAAGTCTTATGTTGGATCCACTTCATACTTTGTTTCCTGCAGGTTTTGTGCCCCGTCACAAATCATAGATTTAATATAAAATATTTATGTTGTTTTATTAATTATAAAATGAGAGAAGTAAAACAACATAGATACTTACAAAATCCACAATCAATTTTTAATATGCTAACATATACTCACAACCCTTGCGTAACCCAATGTCAAACAATTCTTCTGATGGCTCATCTTTGTATGTTAACACTTGTTTCAAGACATCTAAGGATTGCTAGTGAAAATAAAATATATATATATACAAATCGCAACCACTACGAAATCTTAATTTCTTATAAAGAAATCACAAATGCTCACAAACATTGCTATCAACCCCTTTTTTCCTTGTCGTGCTGTCTTGTGTGCTGATTGGGTTCTATTTTCTTTTCTTTTCTGCAACAAAACAATTGAAAATTAATATTTAATGTTGAATTTATTAATGAGATGTATAATATAATCCTACTGGCACATTTCGCATATCACCTCGTTCATCCTTTGGGATTTTCATAATCTTCCTGAAATTGTAAAATGACATTAAACTATTTTTTTGTTGATATGAAAAATAAATGTAGAAAAATTAAAATTATTGAATGAATGACGCCTTGTAGTAGTTATAGATACACATTCTACATAAACATGTTTATAAATATTACTTTTTGAATTATTCTTTTTTGTTGTTGTATGTTTTTGCTATTGCAAGTCTAACAGGTCTCATTGACCATTGCTCTGGGAACGTCTCTTGTAGTTTACATATGACCTGATTCTTCGAATCATTTGATTGGTTTATGTATTGTAAGTGAAAAGTACGTTTGTACGTTCTTTCCACTATATCCCTCATAGCATTACAAAATTCTTTGTCCCTTCTATTAACTTTCAACACCACTCTAGATGAGCTAAGGACCAATTGATCATCATTTGCATCTTCCACAATTTTTTTCTTCTTATGATGATACTGACTTTTGTTGCTGTCAGTCCCTGCATAAAATTCAACATATGTGAATTATGTTATTTGAAACATATTAGTGAATATTCTTAAATACATTATTACTCAAATTTGAAGAAATAATTCATATTAACTTATTTTTTATTCACCTGATTCATCCCTCTGCAATTTTTCAGTCAACATTTTACGCTCTTCTGGACTTAGTTTGGTAAGAATCTTATCGAGATTCCTCATTTTTTGGTTCTGCATGTCACACATTAACCAATACATATTTGTTAACTTTACAAATAATTCAAACAAATTAATTTAAATACAAAAATTAATTAAAAGCACCTGCCTTCTTCGTAATTCATGATGTGCTCCCATCATGTTGAATAAAGTTGTTTCATTGAACTCATACCATGCATGTTCTATCAATAAACAACGTGGACCATTAAATACACAAACTATCAATATATTATACAAATAAATTTCAGACCTTCAAAATATGAAAAAAAAACTTGATATCGGTGCGCTTAAATATGTGCAACACCCCGATGCGTTAGTAACAACAATGCACCAGTGCGTTAAAATGAAATAGACGCACCGCAAATAGAGAACCGAGAAACGAAAATTGACTTTTGTGTTTTTATAAAATAAAATATGACGTGCCGCATGTCATATCTGGTGTGCTATGTTTATGACCGCACGAGTGCGTTTCTGTAATACAAACACATTGATATTGACGCATGCATTTTTTATTGAAAAACAAGACTTAACAGGGCCGACATGGTTATGGATTCGTCCAAAAAAATGGCCCCATATCACCCTACACTTTCTATATTTTATTTATTTATTTATCATTGGAACATGTCATGGGGAAACCCTTAGGTACTTCCCTTCATTTTCAGGATGGTACCCAAGGTAAACCATCGGCCCTGATTACGGGGCCTAACCCAGTGGGGACATCAAGTGAGGCCTTTATATAGCAATGTATAGCCACCCGGGGATTTGACCCCGAGACCTTCTGCTCACAACTTACGACACTCAATCACTTGAGCTAGCGCATTGGGATACCCTACACTTTCTATATATAATCACAAGCTCAACAAATCCAAAATCCCTAAAAGGTGAAATTGTAATTATGTATAACAATAGAGGGATTTAAACCCTAATGTAAAATTTTGCAGCCACATAAAACGAAAAGAAGCAGCAAGAAAATAAGAGTTGCAACATTGAAGGTAAGTATGAAGTTGTTTTTTTTTCTAAATCTAGTTAAAATCTAAATAAGATAATAAGATCAAAAATAATATTTACATGCTTGAAATTTCTATTATGCAGGTTTTGTTTGATTCACCATACCTAACAAATTTCGACCCTCTGAATTCGTTCTAGTTGCTCCAAACTCCTTCCACGCAAGTCTCTCTTCCAAAACTCTCCCCTGAAATTTTTGGCAAAAGAATGAATTAATGTTTAGCTTTTTTGCTTTTAAACACTATTTAGAATTACTTTTTGAAGTTAAAATTGCCGTCCTTTTTTCAGTTTAGGGAAAAAATAGCTTGTGCGATTTTTTTTTTAATTTTGTTTTTTGACATTTCAGTGCACTTGTTGTCATGCCGCACTGGTGCGTACATATGTACAATGCATCGACCAAATAGTGATTTAAAAACTCGCAATGCGGTGCATGTATAATTCGGACACCCCGTACACTTGTGTGTAGGAAACGCACTGGAATGAATTATGTTGTAAAAATGCATGTATAAATCTCCACTACCAAATGAAGCGGATATTTTCCACCGCAGGGGATTTTGTGGATGTTCTTTCACGATGCGTTTATAGTTGAAGCGCACCGGTGCGTTTTGTATATGTGAGCGCACTAGTGCATGTATATATGAATAAACGCACAAGTTTAATTTGAAAATCCTCTAGTTTTATGTGTCCACTTAAAATTGTATATTAATCCCAAATGTTCTTTTAGTATTTAACCACACCAGTTACAATATTTCATTGTATATATATGTTGCTTAAACTCACCTTATTCTTACAAAATGGTTTCCAAACTATATTGGAAGTTAGATTGTGATATAGGTCTTGAAAATATTTTAGGACTGTAAAGACGTATATTGATTGTTGATTTGGATCAAATACAGGGAGAAAAGTTTGTAGTATCAAATGGCCAATTCTCCAGATTCCATATCATTCCATCTTGTTCAAAGTTCGACGAATTCTCCCTTTCCATCCCCAGTAAGTTCAGGTTTTATTTATATTTTGACTATTTATTTGAATTTATGTTACTTATCCATATGAATATGAATATCGATTTATTCTTTATTGCAGAATCTCGATTCAAGTTCGAGTTTGGATGCATAAGACATTCCACTAGTTTCAAAACATTGTAATCTCTTATCGGGAGCAAGATGTCACAAGAAATTCATGGATGAAAATGGGTAGCTTCTTTACCCCTCCAATTATAACATGCCACCTTCAAGTCGCTATCCTAGTTCATCGACGGTAATTTGTCGTGAGCTGTAACTCTTTTATGACACCCCAGTAGTTTGTGGTTGTTCAAAATGTCAAGGGTTGAAGGAGAACCCATGGCATGTCACACTCACCCATTACACCAATGATAGATTACCCAATGTTGATGGTCTAATACCCTCTACTCCGGTAAAAAATCCAATAGGTGATATAGAAAAGACACGTAGGAACACTTCTCTATGCTCGTTTTTGAAAAATTTGGAAGCCAAAACAACTATGTCTCATCCTAAATTGATGAACCCCTCTACTTATTGTTGGTCACCCTATATTCTAATTAATTACAACTAACACACAGGATGCTCAATATGAATTGTCAACCCAGGGAAGTCTTTTATTTCAATGGAAATAAGCACAATCTATGCATAAACATTTCAAGTAGTTGATTAACTGAATGTAGATAATAATCCTACCTATCTGCTCAGCCAAACTCATTCCATAAAGAAAACTAATCTAACTCATACATCTAGGAATTCAAAGTGCAGCTACCTTCCTACAAAAATCAACCTAGCAGTCACTGATCTAAGAATAGAAATGTACTAGATTACTTTTGTAAGAAGTTAAATCCTATAATTATCAAACTACAGTATTCAATCTTTACCAAAATGATTCATCCAACAACTACTGTGACTGAATCATAATCTGTCTAATCTATGAATTCAATAAAGATACAACAACAACTAGAATTAAGAAATAAGCTTAAACTATAAATTGATAACCATTGGAAATCCTAGGAAGCATAAACGACTGAAAGGAATTGGAGCTGAGCTTGGATGTAACAGCTGATTCTAACACACATGCATTAATCAAACTAACCTACACAGTCGACTGTCACACCACACAGTTGCAGCTATTCGTAATGCAAAGAATAAACTACCAATAAAGAATGCAATTATAAATCTTTGTTGCAGCTATCAGAAATACGCCTAATGCAATTCCACAACACAAAACAGGAAATGAATTAATCTAACTACCTACTTAACTCGACAATCTCTGTGAGAAGGCGGGCCCTGGACTTCTAATAGAGACGCCGTGAACTACCACAAATTAAGACACAGAAATAGAAGTAACTCTGCTCTTCATTAAAGATGGTAATTCACAGTCTCAGTTCTCTATTATAGTCTATACAAAATGATAATTATCCAACCCAGACTATGAAAGCCTTCCCATATTTATACATGCAAAATACAGTTCGTGATCCACTAATTTTGTGTAGCAATGAAGATCTCTGATCTTCGTGCTGCAGAGTTACAACTAAACTGTTACAGCCATAATGAATGAGGTCATTAATCATGAAGGATGCTATTACTCTGGCCGTCAATGGATCAACGGTTTAACAAATTGGGAGACGTCCTGTTTGTTGCAGCTATGCTCTGTTTCAACGACCTGTTACAGCTTCACGTGGAGAGATGCGATGTCCCTTGAAATATGAGGAATCAAATCAGAAGAGTAACAGCTGGCACCACGTATGATTCTTTCCTAAGGCATTGGGACTGATACACCTGTGCTTTGATCTTAACTTAATGAAATCAACACAAGTTAGCATAAATCGAAGGCTAGAATTCATAACCATAACAATCTTAGGCATTTTAATTAAATGAAGCAATAATAAACTATACCTTGTCAGGATTGTTGATTGTTTTGGAAAAAGGCATGTATATGGTTTATGAAAGTAGGGTGTAACTAGGAAAAATGATGAAATAGGTATGGTAAAAAATGGGCATTTCCAGGACCCAACATCTCCCCCCAATTATCCATTTGCATGTCCTCATGCAACAACTTCCACTAGTCCGAATCTGAATCCAGACTGAACCTGTGAAGATTGGTGAGATTGTAGGCAAGTTCTGTTGGTTCCCCACGATGCACAAATCCCTGACAAGCAGCCCATTTCTCCCAACACTGCTTCTCCTCCTCTTCAGTCAAAACATAACTATTTCTATAAGGACTCACATGCAGCCATATAAGAGGAAACTTGAGTCTTAACCCAAGCCACCCATCTCCACACTTTTTCATGCACTGCACATACCCAGGAACCCTTGCTAAAGCCTACTTAAAATTCTCAAAGCAATATGGATCCCATTCTTTCAAAGCTGGAGAGGAATATAACCATCTGTACTCACTACCCTGCAGGGCATGCTGCTGATTACTGGAAATTATCTCAACACAGGCAGTGATGACTCTATCTTGCAAACTTTTCGAGTGTTGAACAATCTCAAGAAATTCGAGAGCCTTTGCATACCTGGCTTTGAGTCCTATTGGAAGCCGAGGTTCATTTCTAATCCACAGAGTGGCATTGTCCTCATTCTTTGTGATGGTTTGGAAGGCATCTCGCCATTTTACATGGTTGATGACAAAAGAAGCAAATGCTGTCAGCTGAATATCCCCCAAATGGGGAACATGATTAGCACGGGAGTCAACATAGCAGGCTTTATCATGTAAATATAATTCACATAACATATTTTGCTCCTCATTGTTGCTTGCCAGGAAAGTTTCTGAAAACTGGGAGGCTGTTATTAGCTCAAATGGCCTTCCTTCTTTTAATGCCCTCATCTTGAATAAAATTGTCTGTTCGTAAAGAAAGACAAGATAAGAAGGGGATGGAGCCCTACAACTTAGCAATTCCTGGGAAAGAGTATACAATTGATCCTTTTCTTGTTGCATGGACTTGAATTTCCTAAATTCTGCCAATTCATTTTAAACATTTTCCCACTAGATTTTCTGTAAGAACAATTCCTCAACCCATTTCTCTCTCAATCCCTTGACATCATTTCTATATTCATGGAGGGGGACCATTCCTTCTCTGCACTGAGCAATATATTTCTTCCATTTATCAAGCTCAATATTTAGTGAGAAAAGGTTTTTCTCTAGTTTCTGAATCCTTTTATCCTCCACCTCTTTTTCATCATTAGAATCCAAATTAATGGTGCCTTGAGAGGGTAGCATTCCTACCTCATTACCAGATGTTCCAGCTTTCCTATTTTGGATTGACAGTGTAGTAGCCTCATCTTCCATTGGTGTTGTAGTGACCTCTGCTTGTGTTGCAATCTCAGCAGCTGCTTTTGGGGATACTGGTCCTTGTGTAGCAGCATCCCGTCCTTTCAATTCCACCTCAACAACATCAGTTTGAGTTGCGGCCTCAACAAACTTTTTTGAAGACATTGGTTCTTGTGTAACAACATTCCCTTCTTGGATTTCACCGTCAACAACTTCAGTCTGAGTTGCAACTTCAGTAAGCATTTCCAAGGGCGTTGGTTCTTGTGTAACAACGTCCTTTTCCCTAATTTATCCAAGTTGCTGAGAAGGTTCCTAGACTACCTCAATGTCTGCTGAGCAATAAGACTGTTCCATGAGTAATTATGTATCTCCTGATGGCTACGTTTGCATATCTTCCTCTTCCTCTGGTTCCAGATCAGGGATTAAGTCCATTTCTGGCTCATTTTTCCCCATCAACTCCACTGCGGGCACTTCTCCTTCTTGCTTTGTCCGTTCAGGTGTTTGTGCAACAAAGTATACCAATATGACTTTATGCCCTGCCAATTTATATATGTCTCCACATTCTGGGCATATCACTTTTCCCAGCTCTTTATAGCTCAAATCAGGAAATGAATTTTCCACTTGGTCTGCAGCTTCCACCAATATATCCAGACTCCTCCTTGCTTGTTTCCTGCTTATTTCCTTTCATTTCTCTAATTCATTTTGAAGTGTTTGCACTTCTTCCTTTAACAGTTCATTTTCATAGAGGAGGTTTTCAATTTGGGGTTTGTTCACAGCAGGTTCTTTTGTAGCGGTAGGTGTTTTAGGGTTTAAAATAGGGATTTCTATGTCTGCTCTGGTTACACCTGCTGTTGCTGCTGAGGGTACTTCAATATTGGCCCCAATTGCACCTACTGCCTCTGCTGCTGCCATAGACCAAGTCCTTCTTCTCTTCACCACTTCCACTGGATGATCTTCATTGCATACTGTTGCTGATGTAGTAGCTCTGGTTCTTCTCTATTTTTCTGAAGTAGCTATCTGGCCCTTATTCCTTGGACTTTTTCTTTTCTTTTGTGACAAAGGGGTTCCCAAATTTTCAGAGAGAACCACGAATTCCTCCTCCTCAATAATAGTTCCCTTGTTTTTCGGGGAGGATGCAACATCCAACACCTCTATATTTCCTAACTCTGCTACCTCTGCATGGTGCTCTCCTTCTTGCACTTCCACTTCCATAGTTGCAGCTTCAACTGTCGCAGCTTCAACAGCTGCTCCAGCTGCTAATGATTCCATTTCCACTGCTTCAACCGCCACTCTTACTGCAATTTCAATTGGGTCTGTTTCTTCCCCTATATGGTTTGCTGTTGTTGCTGCCTCATCTACCCTGGATTCCATCACTATCTCCTCGATGATAGGGTTCGCTGTTGTCGCATCTTCTCCAATATTTTGATTTTTAGATACCCCATCTATACCAGGGTCCGCTGTTGTCGCAACTTCCCCTATGTCTACTTCTCCTTCCCTTTTATTTAGGTTTCCATCCTCCCCCCCAACTGGATTTGAGGAGCTCCGATCCTCTTCTTCTTCTTCTACAATACCCCCCAATTCCAGTGCCGGTTCTCTAATTACCTCGGCTCCAACAAGAAATTGAGCCCAGGTCAAATTTTGACGTGAAATGGCCCTCAAGATAAGTAATTTAATTAGGCCATTATTGGTGAGGGAGGAGACTGGGTGTTGGGCTGTTCTTGCATAACCAGCCATATTTTGTAGGGTCTTAAAGAGATAAAACAACATATTAATTAGGTTGCCATGGCGTAGATGAGATAACAAAGGGAATTCGGAAAAATAGACAGTCTGGTACCTACCTTCACAAGCAATATACTTCTTTAGAAAAATTGCCACTTGATCCCAGGGATGAGGTAACGAGTCCAGTGCAATCCCATGGCCTTTTGGACGAACATTCTCCCCAACTGCAAGAAATTCCCTTATTGCAGTCGAATTCGGCACCTTCCATCCAAATAATTTCTTCCCAACCTGGGCTAAGCCAGTAACCTCAGATATAATGGCTTCTATAACCTCAATGCATACCCCCTTGACTTCAGAATGAGTATCAGTCAAGTTAAAAACGAACTATAATGTCGTTTCGATGTGGAAACCGTTTAGACGTCGGAAATACTCGGTCCACCTAGCTGCTGCAAAAATGGTGAAAACTTCTGCATTGGCACGCAGAGCTTCCGTATTTTCAGGTTCATGCCTAACCGGGTTACCCATATTAACCTCCCTTCGTAATTCAGACAGCAGATACAACGCTTATCAGTTCAGACGTGGAAGTTGTAGCTTTCGAACATTCATGGAATAGCCGTAATTTGAAATTGGGTATTTTAGGAAAGATGGCGCAGTTTTCAACCCACGGCAAGATGATACAATTAAGGAAAAATGGCGTAATTGAGAAATTTTGGTATGAATCGGGTAAAATTACGGTCAGGTTGTCACTCCTGACACATTCTTTGGTGATTAAGTGTGTAAAAAATGCTGATGGTGACAAAAGACAAGACATGCTCATAATTGCCACATTTAATTTGATGCTTAATCATGATTATAGTTAGAACCCGTACCTTCAGGATTTAATGCTCGAGCCGCCATTCTGCCATGGCATTATATTCACAGTCGCATCGCTGGTAAAATACGCATGTGCCGAGATGAGTTGGACACCGCCAACGGGCTGATATGTGCATTCATGCTGACAGGTACGCAGGATGGCCCAATAGTTATCATTGTTCTTGGTAGACTGCGATTTGAGTTGTGGAGTCAGCATTTTTAAATTAGAGCTTGGTCAAATCATGAGCGGTGAGACTGTTCTAGGAGACAGACAATCTAGCGGAGTTGTAGTTGATGAATAAGAGGAGCTAAGAATGAAGACTTGAGCAGAGTTTGGCAAAATATGGCGGAGTCCCAGTTGCAAAAATTTGAAGAATAGGTAAAAATAGCGGAGTTGCAGCTGCTGGAAAAAGGCAAAAATGAAATGGAAATAGTGGAGTCGCGGCTGCTAAATTTTGGTAGAATGGGAAAAAACAGCGGAGTCGTAGCTGCTGGAAAAAGCGAAAGGGATACAAATAGTGGATTTGCAGCTGCGAAACTTGGAAAAACAAGCAAAACAAATAACGGAGCTACAACTGCTGGAAAAGTGAAGTGAATGGAAAATAGCGGGGTTACAGCTGCGAAAATTATAAGAATGAGCAAGGTAAGGAGTCGTAGCTGTGCAAAATGAGTAACAACGGATTTTTTAGCTGGCTGCTTAAAACTAACGAATCATATTCCATCTTCTTCAAAAGAGCTTTATTAGATCAGGAAACAATGTAAGGTGTCTGCAATCGTCTGGCCCAGTCACGACTGCTGTTCCTCAAATTAATTCTTGCACACAATTCTTCAAAACAAACCCGATTAAGTGCAAAATGAAAAATAGATAAAATACAGAATGAAAAATAAATTATTTATGTACAAATTATGTGTGGACATTGCAATTCTTAAAAATTCACAGGGGTTGAGAAAAATCCCTGCCCTGGCGTTAACTGATATTCTGGATTAGCTGCAACATGTGAAACGAAAGCATCCTTTGAGATCGGTTTGTGATACAGTTGTAGCCGATGACCATTTGCGAATAATGGTGTCTTGTTTTCATCAATGGTGATCAACCAGACTGTTCCATTGTCAAATAATCGATATATTTGATAAGGTCCCAACCAACGAGTGTGTAGTTTTCCCTTGAAATCCCTCTTAAACTGAGAATCATATAACAGAGCCCAATCTCCTTCTCGGAAGACTTTCTTCTTTATAAATCCATCATTCCATTTTGAGTGCTGCTGTTGGATCAAAGTTGTTTGATGCACTGCGGCTGTGCGCTTCTCATCCAATTCATTAAGCTGATTCAGTCGGTTCCTCTGTGCTTCTGATAGATCAATATTTGCTTCTACAACTATCTTCAAAGTTCTGATTTCAAATTCAATTGGGAAAACAACATTCTTACCATACACCAATTCATATGGGAAAAACCAGTGGTGTTACGCCATGTAGTGCGATAGGCCCATAGTGCCTCTGGAAGTCTCTCAGCCCAATCTTTACGATGGCTTTTCACTGTCTTTGTCAAAATAACCTTGATAAACTTGTTTGAACTTTCCACTTGGCCATTGGACTGTGGATGATATGGCGAGGTTATTTTGTGCTGAATATGAAATTTCTGTAACAGTGCTTCCAATTTGTGAGACACGAATTGTGGTCCACCATCTGTAATGATTTCCTTGGGTACTCCAAACTGAGTAAAAATTTCTTCATACAGGAAATCAATCATAGCTTGATCATTAGCTTTAACCAAGGCTACAACTTCCACCCATTTGGTCATGTAATCTGTGCAAACCAAGATGTGAACTTTTTGCTTTGAGGGAGGGTTGATAGGCCCTATGAAATCCAGATCCCATCTGTCAAATGGTTCAACCATGAGTTGTGGCTGCAAAGGAATTTCATCTAACCTGTTGGGTTGGCCCATCCTTTGGCATCTATCACATGCTTGAACATACTTCTTTGCGTCCCTGAACAATTTGGGCCAAAAATAACCCATTCTCAAGACCTTATGATCTGTCCTTTTATCAGCAAAGTGTCCCCCACAGGGCTCATCATGGAAAGCTTTAAGGATACTGAAAATTTCGTCTTCTCTAACACATCTTCTGATTTCTAAATCAAGCCCTGTGTAGGAAAGATGTCCGTCAATCCAGCAATACCTAGAACTCTGTTGTAGGATCTTTCTTTTTGCTCTCTTCGACAGATGTGCAGGAAGCTTACCTGCAGCGAAAAAGTTAGCAATATTTGCATACCATGGGGAATGAGCTGATACTGCAAACAAATGTTCATCAGGGAAGGAATCTTCGAATGGTAAATTGTCATCATTGTTAGCAAGTCGAGATAAAAAGTCTGCAACAACATTTTCCTTCCCTGGTCTATCAATAATTGTGATGTCAAACTCCTGTAACAGTAACAACCATCTAGTAACTCTAGCATTTGTGATTGGTTTATTCATTAAATATTTGATGGAAAAATGATCAGTGTGCACAAAAGTGAAGTATCCAGTAATGTAGTGTCTAAATTTGTTGATGGCATAAACTATGGCAAGGAATTCTTTCTCGGTGACAGTATAGTTAAGCTCAGCAGGTGATAAGTTCTTACTAATGTAATAAATTGCATAAGGGGCATTACCTTCCTGCTGTCCTAAAACTGCTCCAATGGCAGTGTCTGAAGCATCTGAAGAGATATGAAAAGGAAGAGCCCAGTGGGCCCTCGTAAGATGGGTTCCGTAGAAAACCTTTTCTTTAGTTCAGTAAACGTTGTTTGGCATGCATCATTCCAAAAAAATTGTACATCCTTCATCAACAAGGTGAACAAAGGAGAAGCTAGTTTAGAAAAAATTTCTATGAATCTTCTGTAATAGCCAGCATGCCCTAAGAAGCTACGTACATCTTTTTGTGTCCTAGGAGTTGGTATATTTTCAATTACCTTGATTTTGGATGGGTCTACCTGGATACCATCAGAAGAGATGAAGTGCCCCAGAACTATGCCCTCGCTCATCGTCATATGGCACTTTTCAGTGCTTAAAGAGAGCTAGCTTTGTTCACAGCGTTTCAAGACATTTTCTAGATTTTTCAGTGCTTCTTCATAACTACTACAGTATGGAGTGAAGTCATCCATAAAAATTTCCATGCAGTCATTTACCATCTCTGAAAAGATTCCAACCATTGATCTTTGAAATGTGGTTGGTGCATTGCACAACCCAAAAGGAAGTACCCGGTATGCAAAGGTACCCTAGGGACAGGTGAAAGTGGTTTTGTCTTGGTCTTCTGGAGCAATCTGGATTTGGTTATAGCCACTAAAGCCATCCATAAAGGAAAAATACTTCTTCCCAGACAAGGCCTGATCGATAAAAGGTAAGGGAAAGTGGTCCTTCTGCGTTGCTTTTTTCAATTCTCTGTAATCCACACAGACCCTCCATTTCCCATTCTTCTTTGGCACAATCAAGAGTGGAGAAACCCACTCACTGTCTGAAATCGGGTATATAAATCCTGCTTCCAAAAGTTTTTGGATCTTCTCTTTCATTATGTCCCTTAGGTTCGGGTTCATCCTTTGTTGTGGTTGACACAAAGGCCTGGAGTTGCTCTTAATATAAATGTGATGGGTACACAAATTAGAAGGAATTCCTTTCATGTCTATATACTCCCAAGCGAAATCTCCTTTATGTTGTTTTAGCAAAGTGATCAGCTGTTCTAGCTCACTGGGCGCAAGGTTTGGATTGATGTTTAATGTTTTCCTTGGCTCAATTTATATTGGTACACTTTTCGAATTCTTGAGTACTGGAATTATACTGGTATCATTGACTAGAATTTCTTCTGTAAGATTTTCTTATTTTGTTTCAGCTAATGTACTGTCTAGGATCTGGTAAACATGCTTATTGATGGAGGTGGGCTCACTGATGAAACTGTTAATAGCATTGTCTTCTGTTTCATCTTTAAAAGTTAAGGCTCTCCCTATCGTTAGTAATGACTGAACGCCTTCCTCCTCCTCCAAATCTACCCAAAGTGGAGTTTTAGCTTCTATGCTTGGTCGAGCTGGAGGGTATGAGGTTAGGATTTTGATCTCAGTCCCGCCTGTGATGGTCATAGATCCCGACTGAAAGATGATACAGGCATCTGCTGTGGCCAACCACGGTCTCCCCAGAATCAGTGGGTGTCCCCCCAACTGAGACTTTGGCTGTAACACCAAGAAGTCTGCAGGGTATTCCCACGAGTCAACAGAGATTACTAGGTTGTTTAGGATCCCCTCAGGCTTGATTGTTGATCTGTCAGCAAGTTCTAAAATGGTAGGGGTCGGCCGAAGGTTAGTGAGTCCAAGTTTCTTCACATTTTCTATGGTCATAATGTTAATAGCCATGCCTAAGTCTACCAAAATGTTGGGGATTTGTGTGTTTCCTATGTGAACTATCATAGTAGGATTCCCAGGGTCATTGTATTTTGCCACATGAGTTTTCCCCATTATCAATTCGGAAAGTTTTCCCAATACTTGGACAGTGGGAGGATCCCTAGGCTTTCTTCCTGGTTTCTTGACACATAAATATCTAACAGTCTTAGCATAAATGGGCACATCATGGAGGGCTTGTAACAATGGAATTTTGACATACAAAATTTTTAATTCCCCTAAGAGATTGAATCGAGGTTGTTCCACTGTTTTCTACAGGGCCAATTGTTCAGGGTATGGCGGTTCTCTCATCAATTGTGTAGGCTGTGCTTCATCGTGTGTTACTTCCTGAGTTTCAGCCATTGTTTCGGTAGGAATGTTACCATCCTCAATGATGGGGATTGCTGAATGAACCATATTATCATAGTGCTGATTCACTCCAGTTTCAGTCACTAGGGATGGAACATCCTCAGTGATGATGGGTTTCACTACCTTCCTTGATTGTAATTGTATATCGTTGCAGGGAACTTGGGAGATGGAATATGCATGCATGTTGGTAGTCTCAAACTGATGAACTTCTTTATTATTTGGGTTTGGGTTAGGTTGTGCAGGTAGCTGTGGTCGAAGTGGTGCGTTCATAGGTGCGGCATTGTTTTGGAATTGTAGTTGTGGCTGTTGATATTGTTGGTGATGATACTGTTGAGGAGGGTACTATTGGTATTGATTCTGGTGATGGGGAAAGTTATTTCCTTGGTAAGAATTCCTTTAGTTGGAGTTCTAGGGAGCTTGATTGTTTGACTGTTGCGACCATGTTGTCCAAGAATTAGGATTTTGCATTGGGTTCTGAGATGGATGCCACTGATTATTAGAATAATTTGAAGGGAATTGTGTATTCATATTATTGATATTGTTCATACCATTCATATTATTCAAGAAAATTGATGGATCTGGATTCATACCTTGATTGCGAGGCTGCCAAGGCTTCTTATGTGCAATAAAGTAAGCTTGTTCCACATCTGAAGTGGATGCCTGCAGAACTGCTTTGACCTTAGGTAGTGAGGGACATTCCTTGGTGTCATGCTCCAACTCACATATTCTGCATATTTCTGCCTTGTCCAGCGGGCATTCCTTCAGTGGGTGCTTTTTCCTACATTTGGGACAGAATACACCGAGTGTAAGATCTTCTACTACTGGCCTCTGTTTTGCTCTCAAAACATCTAGCTCTAAGGAAATAGAGCTCATCATATTAGATTTAAAATTCTCCAGTAACTTGCCTATTTCTGCTCGAGTGGCTCCTCCACTAGCTGACTTCTGTGTCCCAGTGAAGACATCTTGATCTCGATCTTTGTCTCGTTTGTTAGTTCTAGAGGATACCCTTGAGTACCTTCGACATAATTCAACGATCTTCTCGAGTACCTTCGACATAATTCAACGATATTCTCGAAGGGTTCCTTTGAGATGTCCCCTTTCCCTAACAAATTCAACATATCATGGCAATATTCCCTAATTCCTCGTAGCAAAATAATCTTAAGTACATCTTTTCCAATCTCAGTGTGTCGAAACCTTCGTAAATTGTACAACAATCTTTCCATGAAGTCTTCCAAGCTCTCTTCTTCTTTCTGAACCATTTTAAACAACTCTTCCTTTTTATCCCTGGTTCTACAATATTCCTGATATTTAGAAAGAAATATGTGTTTCATTTGGTCCCAAGTAGTAATGGTCTCACGACCTAGACTCATGAATCAGCGCAGAGCATTTCCTTTCAAGGTGGCTGGGAATAGTTTCATCTTTTGAGCACTGGAGGTGTAGTCATAGCTGCGACAGAGGATATCAAACTCAAAAAGAAATTCATCAGGATCTTCAAAAGATTTACCATGGAAATTCGAGAGGACTGATGGTGAAATGTTTTTCATGGGAGCTGCTCCAGGTGTATGGAGGATAGGGAATTCTAATGTGGCCACAGTGTTACCAGGCTGATTATCTTCCACTTCTTCTTCCCAGTTCTCCCTATGTTCATTCTCGCCTTCCTGTTCTCTATTAGCCATGTTGTTAGTCCAAAATTTAATGGCTTCCTTTATGTGTTCTTCCTCTGCCTTTGCTTCTTCTTCTCTCCTCGTCTCTTCTTCTCGCCTTCTCTCTTCCTCTGCTTCTCGGCGAGTCTCCAACCACACTTCTTTAGTAACTTTGGTTTCGTTGATATGATAAATCTCCTCTCTATCCAGTGCACCCACAATGCTTCCCTTGTCTTCAGGAGGTTTCCTTTCTGCACTGGGAGTGGATGGTCCCGTTGCATTCTCCACTGTTGATGTTGAATTCTCAAGATTGGGAGGAACATAATTTCCTCTACCTATAGATGTCCGTGGTGGTATGGTAGAAGAATCAGCTTTAGCAATTATATCGTCAATAAATGTTTGTCTTCCCAGACCTGCATTATGATCTCGACCTCTTCCACCTGCAGTGTTAGTATTCAAAGAGGGTTCCCAATTTGTTTTTCTTGTATTCATGCATGCTGTAAATGATTAAACTAAAATGAAATCAAATAAAACCAAATACTACCTATGTCTATCAATTACCATCCCTAACAACGACGCCAAAATGTTGGTCACCCTATATGCTAATTAAAGATCCATCTTAAACCCATATCTATCAAGCACCGAGAGGGATCCAATTTCTTGAGGTGTATTTCTTTTTTTAAATTTAAACTCAAGAAATTTGATCTCTCTTGATTTATAGATCTAGGTTTAAGTTTTAAGTTTTTATTTGATAAAAGAACATCTATTTTTTAATTACTTTTCATAATTTAAATTTTAAATACTTTTCATAATTACATGGATTTTTTTTAAATACTTTCCATAATTTTTTTTATTTTATGAGCCGACATGAATTTTTTTAATTATTTTTTAATTACAAAAATTATTTTTTACGTTTTATTAGATGTAACGCTACATGTAACAGTACATACACGTTACAACATCTCCCCCATACTGGGCTGTAGATCACCTCATTTCACTCGGTGCAATTACAACTAACACACATGATGCTCAATATGAATTGTCAACCCAGGGAAGTCTTTTATTTCAATGGCAATAAGCACAATCTATGCATAAACATTTCAAGTATTTGATTAACTGAATGGAGATAATAATCCTACCTATCTGCTCAACAAAACTCATTCCATAAAGAAAACTAATCTAACTCACACATCTAGGAATTCAAAGTGCAGCTACCTTCCTACAGAAATCAACCTAGCAGTTACTGATCTAAGAATAGAAATGAACTAGATTACTTTTGTAAGAAGTTAAATCCTATAATTATCAAACTATAGTATTCAATCTTTACCAAAACGATTCATCCAACAACTATTGTAACTCAATCATAATCTGCCTAATCTATGAATTCAATAAAGATACAACAACAACTAGAATTAAGAAATAAGCCTGAACTATAAATTGATAATCATTGGAAATCCTAGGAAGCATAAACTATTGAAAGGAATTGGAGTTGATCTTGGCTATAAAAGCTGATTCTAACACACATGCATTAATCAAACTAACCTACATAGTCGACTGTCACACCACACAGTTGCAGCTATTCGTAATGCAAAGAATAAACTACCAATAAAGAATGCAATCATAAATCTCTGTTGCAGCTATCAGAAATACACCTAATGCAATTCCACAACACACAACATGAAATGAATTAATCTAACTACCTACTCAACTTGGAAATCTATGTGAGAAGGTGGGCCCTGGCCTTCTAACAGAGACACCATGAACTACCACAAATTAAGACACAGAAAAATAGAAGTAACTCTGCTCTTCATTAAAGATGGTAATTCACAGTCTCAGTTCTCTGTTACAGCCTGTACAAAATGATAATTATCCAACCCCAGTCTCTGAAAGCCTTCCCATATTTATACATGCAAAATACAGTTTGTGATCCACTAATTTCGTGCAGCAATGAAGATCTCTGATCTTCGTGCTGCAGAGTTACAACTACATTGTTACAGCCATAATGAATGAGGCCGTTAATCATGAAGGATGCTGTTACTCTGGCCATCAATGGATCAATGGTTTAACAAATTGGGAGGTGTCCTGTCTGTTGCAGCTATGCTATGTTTCAGCGACCTATTACAGCTTAACGTGGAGAGATGCGCTGTCCCTTGAAATATGAGGAATCAAATAAGAAGAGTAACAACTGGCACCACGTATGATTCTTTCCCAAGGAATTGCGACTGATACACCTGTGCTTTGATCTTAACTTAATGAAATCAAAACAAGTTAGCATAAATCGAAGGCTAGAATTCATAACCATAACAATCTTAGGCATTTTAATTAAATGAAGCAATACTAAATTATACCTTGTCAAGATTGCTGATTGTTCTGGAAAAAGGCATGTATATGGTTTATGAAAGTAGGGTGTAACTGGGCAAAATGATGAAATAGATATGGTCAAAAAGGGGCATTTCCAGGACCCAACACTTATGTTGAATCAACTGAAAGTTCTAGTGATCCAAAGTATGATATGAATGCAACCCAAACCATCTCTACTAGAAGATCCAAAAAGTTGCATGAGTTGAGAGAAAAATTGTCCAAGTACACACTAAGGTCCGTCCAATTGTTGGAGGGTAGCGATGGTTTCTCCCTTCCTATGAATTTTTAAAGTAAATATCAAACTTCTTGCAACCGCACTTTGTATGGCACTTGGCCCTCTTCACAACCTATGCCTAATGTTGGAACCGAATTCTCCTTTTGTGGTAATCATTTTACAATTTCCAAGTCTATTATAGATGCTCCAAATCTTGGGTTGTTTATCCTTTTACATGTACCCGTTCCTCCCAAACAATTAGTAGCACTTATGCCATTTTGCGGTCCTATCTATTGTCGGTCTGATTACTTGAATATTGTTAAATACAAGCATAGCCTTTCCATGTGTAGTATGTGCATGAATGGTTATGTTTCTGGAAACTTTAACAAGAAGAACCTATTGTATATAAATGGTCATCCACGCACTCATGGGAACATTGCAAAGTTCATAAATAGTTCTAGGTGCTCTTTATTTTCTCCAAATTGTTCATTTGAGGAACGCTTCAATGACTAGGAGTTCTTTATGCAAATGAAAGTGTCCAAATTTATTGTTGTAAATGCAATACATAGTTTGTCTCCTGGTGACGAGTTGTTAATAAACTATAACTTTTGTAGACCACCAACTGCTCATTAGAGACGCCTTGCATTAGGATTACCTTTAGACGTTCCCTTGGGGCGTAAGACAAAAAACCATTGATTAATTGTATTTGTTGGGACGAGAGGCCCTTTCTACAACCCAAAGTGGATGAGATGTGTCACGTCTGTCACATGTCAGCTCCAAATTTAAATTGGCTAGATTGTAAAATACATTTATATAAATATACATTGAATTTCAATTTCAATTTCCATTCATGCATCCTCACATTTTAAATATTTTTTTCATAAATAGTTACAAGAATAACTATTTTACTTCATAATCAATGAATGAACACAATTTTTCCATATTTGTAGGGTTTATGTGTTATTGGACCCAAAGGCCCTTTCTACATCCCAAAGTGGATGAGATGTGTCACGTCTGTCAGAAGTCGGCTCCAAATTTAAATTGGCTAGATTGTAAAATACATTTATATAAATAACATTGAATTTCAATTTCAATTTTCATTCATGCATCCTCACATTTTAAATAAAATTTTCATAAATATTTACAAGAATAACTATTTTACTTCATAATCAATGAATGAACGCAATTTTTGCATATTTGTAGGGTTTATGTGTTATTGTTTAGGATCCCAAATTAGACTAGTTGGCACGTGGATGAATATATTGGATTATGTATTGTTAAGTTAATAATAGAACAATAAGTAAGATATTAGTTTTGTGATAATTGCAAATTAACCAATAATTCGGTAAATTGAAACCATTTTACTTCACAATTAATTAATGAATCCAACTTATGTGTATTTGTAGGATTTATATGTTGTAATTTACAACATGAAATAATTGGCACTTGGACAATTAAATTTGAGTAAATAACTATTTTACTTCATAACCAATTAATGAGTTTTTGCCTATTTGTAGGATTGATGTGTTATACTTTAGAACATGTAATAGTTGACACTTAGACCATTAAATTTGGGAAAATAACTATTTTACTTCATAATTAATTAATTAATGAAAATTTTGCTTATTTGTAGTATTTATATGTTAGCAATTACAACATTTACAACATGATTCCAAATTGGAATAGTTGGTGGTTAGATATTAGTTTTGGGTGAATATTTATTTTACTTCATAATTAATTAATTAATTAATTAATTAATGCAACTCTGGCCTATTTGAAAAATATCCAAATTGGTGCTTGAATGATTATAACCTAAAAAATATTAGATTAAATGTATTTTTAAGTTCATAATATAACAATGAGCTAAATACTGGTTTTGTAATAATTGCATACTAATAAACCAGAATAGATCCATCTCAACACTCTATCAAGCGCCGAGAGCATGGATCAAATCCCTTGAGGTGCAAACCCTTTTTTAGAGTCCTAAACTTCCTCAAGAGATTTGATCCCTATCGGCCCTTGATAGAGCCAGAGTTAAGATGGTTCTATATTGGTTAGTTTTCAATGGGATTCATGGAGTTAATGTATTGCTTAGTTTGAAATTATGTTTTATAAATTATTAATTTAATTTATAAATTCAATTTAAAAATGTGTTGCTCAATTTTAAATTTTTATATTTAATGTGGAATTGATGCTAATTTATCACTCAATTTGAACATTTTCTTTATAAATTGTTTGCAGCTTAACATTTTCTATTGGAAATGATTCCCATGCTTCTGTAATAATTCTTTTCTATAATGCTAGATGAAACCAATTGCATTGTGCTTACTAACATCATCGATGTAATGTTCAATATTTTTGAAATCAAGATTCTGATGATGAGCGACCTGCCTACAATCTTCCGTTGCACCCCAGTACGATGTCAAATAAAGAGAAGGCTAGAAAAAGAGCACAACTTTGAGAGGAAGCATACCAAACAAGGTTGAATCAAGCACCTATTCAATTTCCACTGCGTCCATCCTCGCCAATTAGGAGAGCCTACCGTAATAGTATATATTCACATGTTGGCAATGGAGGCGATGACATAGAGGTTGGTATGGATGAGTTATTACGACAAAGGAGTGCCATGGATGCAATGTTGTTACATACATTCCAGGACAATGAGCTAGGGGATGATGCTCATATCACTGAAGATTTCTTTGAAAGCCTTAAATCAGATTCCACCACACCTCTCTTTGGACCTCGCCGATCAAAGTCTACATAGTTGGGGACAATAATGTTACTGTACAACTTGAAAGCAAAGTATGGTTGTTGGATGTGTGTTTCTCAACAATGTTGAGGTAACTGACCATCAACTACATTATATTTTGAGGAATCTTGTGACACAATCATCATTGAAAATGGTTGATTTTATGAATGTTAAATGACATTGTACATTTTTATTTCCCACTAACTACAAGTTATTCAAAGATAAAGTACTTTCAAATGATAATGTCTTGCCCGGTAGTTGCGAAGAGGCAAAGAAAATGTTGGGTGTAGAGTACATATAATATCATGTGTGTCCCAATGATTGTATTCTATATAGAGGCGATAATGCAGACAATGAGATATGTCCAAAATGTGGGCATGATAGGTACAAAGAATCGAAAAAGAAGGCTAAAGCACATGGTCCTCCTCATAAGATATTGAGGCACATGCCTATAATCCCAACGATTCAAAGGCTCTTTCGTTGCAAATAATTATCTATGTTGCAAGGATGAAATGCATCGCACCAGATTGAGGAAGGAGTTATGTGAATCCCAACAAATTCAATAGCCATGAAGCATATAGAGGATGCATGGCTCGATAAATTCAAGGATGAAGTACACAGCCTCCGATTGAGCATAGCCATTGATGGCGTCAACCCATATTTCCAACCAAACACCATCTATACTATTTGGACTGAAGTAGTGATCAATAACAATACCCTCCATGGTTGTCTGTGAAAAATGAACATCTTATGTTGGCTCTTGTAATCCCTGGTAAAAGACAAGTGAAGAATATGGATGTTTACCTACAACCATTGATTGATGAATTCAAGGAATTATGGGAATGGATACAAGTATATGATGTGTCGAGACCCATCCCATCAAAGAGGAGTTTTACGTTGTATAGCATATGTGCATACACCACACATGATTATTTGGGGTTAGTAGTTTGCTCAGGTAAATATGTTGTTTGACTTGTTTTTATTCAAAGCACTAATTTTTGTCATATTTAATTCGGTGCAATTGTCTTGATCTTCAACACTAACGTGCTCTCTTTACTATAACATCGCAAGTCTTGTAACAAAAGGTTATTATGGATGTGACTGTTGTGGACCTTATATTAAGTCTAGGTGGTCCAAAGACCTACGAAAGACAGTGTACGACTTCTCTAGGGTATTCCTCCCAGAAAACCACTCTTATAGAAGAGCAAGATCTGCTTTCAATAGTAAACGAGAGAGAACCCAACGACCTGAAATAATGACACTAAATGACTGGCTTAGAGCATATGACAAAGAGAAGGAGAAGGAATACGTAGATATGTTTGATTAAAATGTGCAACCTATGATTGATGATTTTGAATTCTACAACACCTATGTTGAGAAAACGCCCAAAGGGATGAAAAGGAAATTGATATTTTATGAACTCCCATATTGGGAGCATCTTAAGATTGCCCACTTACTAAATCTCATGCATATATTTAAAAATGTTTCATGTTCTTTGTGGCATCACATAACATCCAAAAAAAGGTGACAAGTTGGTTTTCAGGAAAGATGTTATTTCTTCAAATACTAAAAAGAAGCATTGTCCAAGATAAGAAAATAGAGGAGAGGCTGGCCCCTCTTTTTCGTTTAAAAAAGGTGATGTCCCATGGATTTTGAAGAAGATGATCTTAATTTGGCAAAGGAAGTTATATTGGGTGTGAAAGCACCTTCTTTTTATGGGTCTACTCTACGACGTTGCTTCACTGTAGATGAAGAGTTATCGGGTTTGAAATCACATGATCATCTCAACCTACTAAGGGTACGTATAATGTCAAAAAACTGTTTTTACTTTTTATTTATATCTTTTACCACACTAGTTAAAACGAAATTAACTTTTTGTGTTTACTTTGTAGTGTCATTATTCGTTGTTCGTGCGTGGGTGTGTGAACCACGACTTTCCTGATGACCTACAACATGCCATATCTAAAATATCTGGATTTGTACGGTGGATCACATCAAAGGAGATTTACATCGATATCATTCCATGGTGGCATCAAGAGATAGATAAGATTGTTTGTATGCTTGAGAAGGTATGTCGTCGAGTTTCATGGACTTGCAGGTTCATATTCTAATTCACCTAGTCGATGAGGTTGAATTAGTCGGGGTGGTCTCATGTCGCTGGATGTTCTTCTTGGATTGGTTCATGAAAAAAGTGAAGGGGTTTGTTCAACAAAGGGGAAAACCCCTGAGGGGTCTATGGTAGAGGGGTACATAGTATATGAGTCGTTCTATTATGCCAGTGAGTACATCAAGCAAATCGACCACACACCAGGTGCAGTTATTTGGGATGACGAACATGATGAGGACAAAAGGGAAGGGAAGGTACTGGAAACGAACGGAAAAAGACGCATGATAAAGAGTAAGTCACTTATCTTTCGATCTTCAAATTTACACATAGTAACTATTCGCAACAAACTTCAAAATATAATATATTTGACCCCATATGTATTGAATGTGATTTTGTTTCCATGAATACAACATCAAATTCATAAATTGATGCAATCAATAAATTCATTCTTTACAACGCGGAGGCAACACAGTCGTGGGTCGCATTGTATGAAGAGAAGAGAAATAAATGCGACATTGACATAAAAGAATTTAGGTGGTTTCACGGTAGAAGCATGCCTTTTCCAGATCATTTAAAAGAAAATATGCCAATGATCTATCTCAACAATTGGGTTGCAGACCAAGTTAGAGAGAAATATTGTGCATCTGGTCGTTACCCTCCTTAAGAGGAGGATGCGCTAAACATTGGGATCAGGCGCAACAACTAGGTAATAAAATCTTTCTGTACATTTCCAACTTTATAATGCAACTTTGAATTATAACATCTATGCTTAATATATTAATGGTTGGGTTGTTAGACATATGACACCATCATTTCTTAAATTTTATTACAGGTGCATTTGTTCCCATCTATGTGGGATTATGGACATCATTTTCACATCGAGAATGTCGATGATGGGTGTGTTACACAAGATTGTGGAGTGGAAGTCGAGTTCAACCAATCTAGTCATTCTAGCCACCGAGATCGAAACCTAATAGGATGGATGTTGGGTCATGTTGGAAAGATACATGAGATCATTGAAGTGGACTTCTAATCTTTCCAATGTGTTATTTTTAGGTGCAGATGGTGGGACACATTCGACAGGAATAATGTAAAGGAAGATCGTGATAGTGAGTTGATATGTATCAACTCTAGAAAGATGTGGGATGAAAGTAAGGAGCCTTATGTTTTCCCAAAACAGTGCAGCCAAGTGTTCTTTTACTTGGATGTGTTGGATAGAGATCGGTGGTTCATATTAAGACATGACCCTAGATTTAAACATGTTTTTGAGAACAACAGTGCTATCATGTCAACTGAGGAAGATAATGAGGGTGGTGGAAACAAAGAGTGATATCTATAGCAAGATTTTTGTGGTTGTCGATTTGGGGAGTTCTTGGAGAATCCATAGTATCCATATTTATCAGTCGACGTTTCGAATCCATAACAGGATTCATCCTCAGGACGTATTGTCAAGTTATGAAGAGCATAAGATCTAGGATATATAGTAATAGGATGCAGAGATAAGAGATAAGCATAGGTCGACCATGGGGAATTAGGGTTTGAGACTTAAAGAGAGATAATTTTCTAATTTTCAGAGTGGTTATTATAGTCTTAGTCCTAAAGTTTTTTAAGAAATCGTAACCCTAAATATCTAACCCTAGGTTAGTACTAAGTTATACATTTTTTTTTTTAATTTTACACTATTATAATCTAATAAATTAAATTTTTATTATTTATTATTTAATTTCTATGCTAGTATTTGATTAGATGGCAAATCTAAATTCTTATAATATTATTCAATTTTATTAAGGTTATATTTTGAAATTTAATAAAGTCATTGCGCATGTGTTCAATTAATTTCATTGTTTATGTTTTCATTTGAAAATAGTCAAAATAATTCAATAGTTAACTTTACTGAATTCTTTAGATGTCATGAATAAAGTATCTATATATATCTATATCTATATCTATATTTTGTTATTTTAAATTATTAGTATTATGTTAATTGGTTTTATAATAATTTGTTGTAAATTCTGAAAATTAGCATAAGGGTCAGTTTGAATTTCATATTATATCATTAATTCAAATTGTAATATTATCAAATTAAGTGGTGTTATGATTTGGTGATTTAGGTTAAATAGAAATAGTAAGCATGTATTTAGTAAATGATCATGTTTTTCCTTGGAAATTTTTATAATATAATAATCAGACCTTTATTGGATTTCTTTTAAAATTAGTATGAGGAAAAATAAACATTAGGGGTTATTAGTTTATCCTCTTAATCTCCGATTCATGATAGAAGGAAGCCAACTAGTGCTAACTTCAAGGCCTCCATCCTTGTTCAAATTGTCTGGATGTTTAATAATTTCCAAGGCTTCTCTAATTTTTCGTCTAAAGTAGTGGTCTTCCCTGGATAGAATCTTGGTGTCTTCTAGGAAAATTTGGTGTTTGGTTTTGGAACAATGTTCTGTAAGAGCCGAGGTTTGGATATGTTCGTTCCTTATGTCAGCTCCATGTTCTTTTAGTCTAGTGTGGAAAGAATGCCCAGTCTCACCTATGTAGCTTATCTTGCATGAACAAGGAACTTTATAGACACCCCTGAGTTGCTTTGGGTCAATAGGATCTTTAAGAGGTCTCATTTTTTGTCTAATGGTCTCAACATGTTTGAATGAAGTTGTAATTCGTTTCTTCTTAAGGATTATGGCAATCCTATCTGTGACCCCTTGAATGTAAGGTAAGTAGGCTCTCATGTTACAAGTTTGGGTACTAAGGGTGTCTGTACATACATTGGATGTTTTACTATTATTGTGGTGCCTATTGTTAGCTTTGGATTGGGTGTTCTTTCTACACTAGACTAAAATAGCACTGAGGTCTCCCTTCAAGTGGTCCAAGGGGCTCATCAATGAGGGTTATGAGGCCAAGGTACAGGGTACCTCTGGGTCTATCCTCTCGAATAAACGTGTTGATGTCAACAGAGGGAGACTTGTAACTGGAAAGGAAATGATGTTTCCTTGACAAAAGTACAAGTGATACAATTGAGGAGTGATAGAAATGGACACGGGACATAGACACTGCTACGGGATACCAGGGTAATGTTAAATATACATCATCATGAGACATTCTCTAAACCAATTTTGTACAACCAAGATTTATCCTCCCATATAGAGGTGAGCACTTTGATTTCCTTCCGTGTAAAGGTTATTCCTCCCATATAGAGGTACTTGATCAAAGCAATGATGTTGTAAAGTCTTGTTGGACAAGACTCCGGACTTGTATGTCAAGTCATGATTATCATGTGAACCTTCCGTATAAAGGTATCCATGAGATGGACCTCCCGTGTAGAGGTGGAGCTTCCATATAAAGGTCATGCTTTACTTGTTAAAAGCATTTAATGTTGTGTGATATATTATTGACCATGATCACTAGATTGCTATTAAGTCTCCTTTAGAGATTGATCACCTCTAAAGTGAATTACTTTAGCATATGATCATTTGGTTCGGAATAATATAATATGATCACAACATCCGATAATTCTGCTTAGTATAATGTAATGTGATGGATAATTAAAGTTAGCACATATTGACCATGCAGTGAGAGATAAAGAAATAAAAGATAAAGCATAGATATCAAGAGAATTTGAAATTGCTCATGCAGACACTTCAACTAATTAAAGAGAAGTCAAATTGTTAAAGCTTCAGTTATAAAGCTTCTGTTAAGTATCAATGCTTCAGTTACAACACCAGTTAAAGATATGCCTCAGTTAACTAAATAATTCACAGTGGTCACTTCAAGTAAATCAATCAACATGATTTCAGTTAACTAAGAATTAAATAAGAAGGACTAGTTAACTAAAGTGTTTTCACTTTAGTTAAACTAAATGACGACACTTCAGTTAAAGAGAGTTAACTAAGTGACAATACAGAAGATCTAGTTAATTAAGTGTTATTGCATGATGACACTTATGTTAAACTAAAAGATGACATGTGAGTTGAAATAATTGCATGTCGACACTTAAGTTAGCCACCTAACTAAGTGGGAAAGCTTTCAGTTAAGAGGTGAGTTCATCCTAAGTGAAAGCTCAGTGAGATAAAGCACTGCATGAGAAGTGGGGCACATCTCTGCATGCAAGCTTAATACATCCAATTTGAGGGCGAGTTCATCCTGAAGTTAGAAGTTAAAAATAGAAGAGAAGAATGTCTAAATATGTTATATGGGATTGATGAATCCAGTGTGAAGCAAATTCTCTTCTCCATTGAAGGCAAAGTGCTTCTCTTTGTGCAGGGTATTGTTCGTGCTTGTTATTGTTGTGTAGGGCACACATCCGATTGATCTCTCTTCTCTATTGATTTTGTATCTTCATCAAGAGTGTTTGGTGATCTCTTATCTTCTGAAATCAATCTGCTATGTTGTAAAATAAAGAATTCTCTCCTATCCATTATATTATACTGAGAAGAATTGCTGGGTTTTTTGTTCTCATAATTTTGAGGATTTTCCCCAAGGTATATCTTGTGTTATAGTTGTATGAATTTCATGGATTGAATTGTCTCATTGCTTCAAGTCTCTGTATCTAAAAGAATTAAAGATCAAAGCTCAACCAAATTTCAACAAGTAAATGAGTAATAGGGACTCAAACTTCCTTTGTTTAGAGTACGACGACATGGCTAACCTGGAAGCATATGTGAAATTAATCTTGGGGAGGGACACAATTGGTATCTCTGTATCTAAAAGAATTAAAGATCAAAGCTCAACCAAATTTCAACAAGTAAATGAGTAATAGGGACTCAAACTTCCTTTGTTTAGAGTACGACGACATGGCTAACCTGGAAGCATATGTGAAGTTAATCTCGGGGAGGGACACAATTGGGATACCAGGAACTGTGACTGTAATAGGGAACACTCAGAGGGGGGGTGCCGATACATGACATCAGGGTGACTCATCGTAGAATACTCTGAACAAAGGTGACCGGGGATGCTACTGTAAATAAATGATCATATGTGATCTGCAGGGGTGCTAAGAAGCACCATTTGCAAATGGTTTCTCCAATGCATGGGGTTCCAAGGATGCTGTAGAGTTAAAATTCACAATCATAGCTTCCCAAATGCATGGGAATCTGGAAAAAGGGGGTGCTTAAAAGCACCGTTGAATCATGGTTGGTGAGGCATAAGGCCACCTCAATAATATAAAATGATAGGCAAGTAGGTAATTGTCCAATGAACTGATTAGATGGTTCAACTAGATGAAAGATTGCATATGGGGTTTTGATGGAGGGTGGGACACTAGTGGTAACCTCCCTGTGGGATGGTGAATGGTGGCACAATAATGTCATTTTTTCAGTATGGATGGAGCGTAGGGCTCGTGAATGTGCAATGTATATCATCATAATGAATTTAGTGAACATAAACGTGGGAGTCTGTAGGGTAGGCCAATGAGTGTTTATGACAGAGTAATATGTGGTTTAGTGTGACTGAGAGACTACAAGGACTCCTAAACCTATGGAAATTGCAATGACATGGGTGCCAAATGACAAGGGGCGCTAAACGATCACCCATGTAAGGTAGGTTCTAATTTTTGGCTAAGGGAAAATGGAAGGGTGGCTGGGCTTGGACAATTAATCGAATAAAGTGGGGCATCCTACAGGCGTAAAATGGGATAAATAAGGTTGATGCATATGATATTCTGTACGGGTGATTACCTATATGCCAGTTTAACGTGTTATACATATAGGGAGCGGTTATCGACTAAAACAAATGGAGTTCAATGCAACCTGAATCTGTACACATGTAAATGATACCGTAAATTTGATTTTGGAAATAAAATGTAGTGCACAATTTCGTAAAAAATTGAATGACTTACGTGAGGCCACACAAACCAAGGCGAACTGAAAATGGCCCAAAAAGGTTTGGTGATCATGAAAAAAGGTTTCCATAATCACAAAGAGTGTGGAATGCTGATTCTAATGGCGCAAACAACGTAAAAAACAAACATCGTATGAATTTGGAACACTCAAAGGAAAACTGAGGCCATTTGGCCTTTAAATAAGGTGGGGCCCACCATTCCATGTGTAATCTTTCTTACGGAAATGAGTGACCTAGGTTGCACTTTTCATGGGGATAGGTGTGACCAAGTTCGCTCTTGTCCAAAGGGCAGGTGTGACCTGGGTCGCTCCTGTCCAAAGGATAGGTGTGACCTAGGTCCCACCCATTTGGGGAACATGTGTGACCTAGGTAGCTCTGTTTTGCCAAAAAGGTGTGACCTAGGTCGCTCTGTTATACCAAAAAGGTGTGACCTAGGTCGCCCAAAACCTTATGAAAGGTGCAACCCAGTAAATTTTATCATATTTTTATTGTTAAATGACTCCAAGTGCTTTTTGTGACTTGCAAGATGCCAAGGGTTAACTGGCGAGTGCAAGACGTGGCTGACATCCGCTAAGACATACATGGGAACTAGGTCGTGAGGGATCATCTAGTGAGGTACAAGTTGTTCAAGTTTCTTGAGAACCCTTTTATGTGAAGTGCAAATATGTTACTCAACAAGATAGTTAAGTTCTGGGACCGGGATGCTAAGGCATTTATCGTGCAGGGTGAGCGGGTGGAGCTTACCCTTCGAGATGTTTACTTAATGATTAGGCTCCGTATAGCGAGAGTGATTGGTGATACGCAACCCAAATGTCCACGAGACGTGAGCATGCATGACATCCTAGACCGTCACCGCATGGGGACTATCGTTGTGCATGAGTCCTATATTAGGGTCCGTGATATTGAGAGCTTAGAGATACGGGTTGTTACAAAAATTGTGATAGGGATCTTGGGGACAACTAGTTCATACAAGGTCTCTAGAAAACATATGATGTTGGTTGAGAGGGTGATGGATGGGACCTACTTTCGGTGGGCCCGAATTTTTTTGATGGTGTTTCGACGAGAGTTGAACCATGTGAGCAACGTGGACGACAATTTCGGGTTTGTGTCATTCATTCACTCTTTCTTTTTAGGTTTCACTTGTTGGTTAATATTGGGTGCATCTTGGGTAGGCATGTTCTGCTGGGCAAACACTTTCCATTGTGGGAAAGAAGGAGTAGTAGGGTGTGGTTGTATTGAAGCGGTCGGTGGAGGGCCAGGAAAGGGATAGTACGGGTTCATGGACATAGGATACACAAAGCCATTAGAAGCACCACCACAAATGGTGCCACTACAGGAGGGCCCATGAACATGGGGAGTCGGAGGAGGGGACGAATACAAGGTAGTTGCTCTTGAATGAGATGAATCACATGATAAATTGAGGCTGTAGATTGGAGTGGCAATAGAACCCTGATGGGGACACACAACATTGAGGATAGGTCCATACGCATAATCACTCACTGAGGGAGGGTAAGGTACATACGGATTGGGTCATGATGCGATAATGCCAATGACACCATTCACTGCGTGCGATGCCCCAGACGGGTCTCTCCGAGAGGAGTATCCATGAGGGGCATTTAGGATGTTGGTATATAGATACCTAGACTATGCATAGATCAAGTCAAATTGTTGGGATTTGAGGATATCCTCTTCCTTGGTTTGGGGTCGTTCAGAGGCCACATCTTTGGAAATAGCTAGGAGTAGGGATTTCAGAAACTAGTCTAAAAAGATCTTGTCACCAAGTTTGATCTTGCATAAACTCTGTCACCTATGCCATTCATGGATATGGTCAGTGATGTGAGTAGAAGAGTTGTGTTGACAGGAGAGGAGTATTTATACTTTGTCATCGTATCAGACGGGCAACTAGAAGAAATGCAGAAAAGTGGAAGCTAAGGACACAAAATTGGGATGTGTCCTGTTAGGTTGGTAAATAGACCACTTAGCGGAAACACCAACAAGGGTTCTATAAAATAAGCAGAGTCTAATAGAATCATCTAAGATGTTGTTAGAAGAGCACCACAGGTGAAACAAAATGATATGATTTTGGAGGTCTTCCCTAGGCTTTCCTTCAAACTTTGGAATGTATGATGGGAGTTTGGTAGGCATCGGGGGCCAGGTTGGATCATGGCGAATCAAATCATTGGCCAACCTCGCTAAATCAGGAAGGTTGAGGCTAGCCATAAACGACAATCTCGCATTTGTATATGTGGAGGAGCCAACCATAGTGGTAGTTGTAGTGCCTCCACCGATGGTTTCACTGGTGGTTATGATGGTGGTTTTTCCGCCAGTTGTGCCTCCAGTAGTAGCCATGGGGAAGCTAGTGTGTAGGTGTGTGGATGACCCTCACTGTAAGGAGTCAGAATTGGGTGATGGTGTAGTGTGCAAAACTAGGGTCTGGCGCATGGGGATGACCATAGAATATAAAGGATCTAATGAAGGGGGTTCACCCTAAAGCCTCCGAGGGTATCTCAGAGGATAAATACTGACTGAGTTTAAATTAAAATAGGTATGGGCTTATGATCAGAGAAAGATAAAAAAAACCTAATGAAACCGAGTGTGGAGAAGGTGAGTGCAACAAAATGGAAAACAATCCAAAAGAAGCTAATAAAACCTAAAGCGAGGTGAGCTCAATAAAATTCCAAACAAGCCAACAAGCAAGAACCCTATAAAAGGAAAAATACCCACTAACCTAACATATGTCTACACAGCCAAAAAAGAAAAACACCAAATATAATCGTCTTCGAATCTTTTCCTCTTTGTGGTAATCACCTCCCCATTAGACAGAAAGAACGAAGAAGTTGAGTCGGGTATTTCAATTACTAGACAACAATAGGGGCATCAATCCTATCCGGAGTCGGCAAGTGAAGATTAGAAGGATAGTTATAGAGCTGGGGCCACATGATCTAGATGGATATTGATGGCCACCCACCTATTCCACTGGCTCAATTTTTTTTTCCATTTTGGAAATTTTCTAGTCATTTTTCTACGTTTTTTTAGTCCTGAACTTCCAGGGCCATTTTGAAACCCTAAATGATGTTTTTTGGGCTTGCAGCAGCCTAGACGCTTGTCTGGGCTTGATCCACTATTGTAATATTTAGCTAGATCTTTCCAATGGTCACCGAGCACCACAAACAGAGATCATATGCAAAATTTATGACCCCGGGAAGTTGACTGCTCAACTAACCAACTTGGGACCGCAAAATTTATGGCGGTTCATCTCTTAGGGTTAGGTTTTTGGATGTTTAGGTTTCTTTCCCTCATGATTATGATAAATAGGCCCTTTTTGCCTCCTTTTGTATTTGACTTGTCATGAATGAGCGTAGTCATCACATCTCTTCTTAGAGATAAGCTATCACCGTTCTAGTTACTTTATTTTACAGTCTGCTCTACCTCCGCCATTTAATAGAATTTGTGTTTATTGTATCATTGTGTTCCTTGCAATATATCTGTGTATATGGTTCTATATATATTCTTTCATTTCGTTCTCACATAAATCTGGATCACTGGTATCAAAGCAGTCTGCTCTTTTGTTATTTCTCCATGCATGTCCCCGATAAGGTCGAAATATAAACAGTTGGGCTTGAACTAGTTCAGCTTTAGGAAGACCGCCCTCGACGGCCCAAACTGCCCCATATGGCTAAGAAAAAGGAGATGATGGAGCATGAGATCTTGTCAAGATGTTGCTTTAGGAAAACCTTGCGCGATAGAGGAATGAGATGATGGATTGTTTTTCCCAAATCCTTCGACAGATGCCGACAACATCAGAGGGATCATCAAGCATAAGTAGTCACTTTGGAGGAGTCACACCCTTCAAGGTACAAGTTAACTTTGATATTCCTGTATTTGAAGGTCACATAGATGTTAATTCCCTAGATAAATGGTTGATTTTTCTAGAGGTCTATTTTTCTGTCCATGATTTCTCCAATACGGAAAAGATTGTCTTTGCGCTCCTTAAGGTGGTGCCACATGTGAAAGATTGGCAAGACACTTATTGTGAGAAAAACGCCATAGGTGGGACTGATATTTTTGGGGGTGATCCCACCTGGTCATATTTTGTGGAATCCCTCAAGAAGCAATACTATCCCATTGGAAGCTATGATGACCAATACATAAAATGGACCACTTTGCAGCAAAAGAGGGACCAAATGGTGTTGGAGTACACTAACATCATCCATACTTTGTGCACAAAGCTCGGTATTAGGGACTCTGAGCGACACCTAGTTGTGAAATATTGTAGCGGCCTGCATAGGTACATCTGAATCGAAATGGAGTTCATGGACATCTCCTCATTAGGTACCGCATACTGATATGTTGTCAAAATCAAGCAAAAATTTAAGCAGAAGAATAAGTGGGAGTTTGGGTCTATGAATCCACCGCAAAAGCAAGGTAAGGGAAACCTCGGGCCACAAAACAAAGGACAAAGTAAGGACAATCATCCCCAGGACAACCGTTCCAAATCACAATCAAAGAAGGGAAACACGAAGACAAAGAAGGACACTAGGAAATGGTACAAGTTCTATAAGATCCCCTAGCACAACATTGATGAATGTTGCTCAAAGCAGTCATTGGTGGCCAAGATCAAGGCTTCAGAGTCATATCCTAGTTCTGACTCTGATGTTGAACCCAACATCCCAGTTGCAGCAAGGGAAAGGGGATCATCAATGTAGAACCCAAAGTTACCATCCCTACCACAAAGTTCTAGCTTGATGATCCAGAGGAGTCAGAGGAAGGAGAACACCTTTTCCACTCACAGATGTGGGTCAAGGGAACTGCACTACATTTCATTGTTGACAGTGGAATCCAGAAAAACCTGATTTCGATAAATGTAGTAAAATAGTTGAAGTTGCCAATGACACCACACCCACAATTCTACAAAATTGGGTGGCTTAGTCAGGGACAGGACATCCGCATTAGTCAACAATGTCACCTACCCTACGACATCAAGCCCTTCAAAGATGAGGTAATGTGTGATGTTTCCCCACTTGAAGTTTGTGATGTTCTTTTAGGACAACCATATATGTGGAAACGTCATGTTGTGTATGAATCTAATCCTCGTAGTGTCATTGTTACTTTGAGCAAGCAACTATACAAGATACCAGAGACAATTACCACCACTGTAGTGTCTCTCATTACATCTAAGCAGTGCAGGAATGTAATCTCTCAGACTAAAATTTTTGTTCTCTTCATGATTCGTTCTAAGGGTGAGTGGAAGATCACAACAAATTCCATTGTCTCTACATGGAATCCCTCTACACAACAGAAACGAGTGGACAGGATTGTGGAATCATACAAAGACATATTCACAACTCCTGTCGGGGTGCCAGTACATTTCCAAGTTAGGCATTCCATTGATTTGAATTAATCCAAAAAGGGCATATTCAACCCAGCTCCTCACCTTGTGGGAGTCCAATTGTGTTGGTACAAAAGAAATATGGGACATGGCAACTATATATTGATTACAGAGCTCTAAAAAAATCACAATTTGGAATCGATGACCTTCTTGACCAGCTCAAGGGTGCCAAATATTTTAGTAAGATTGATCTAAAGTATGGCGATCATCAGGTGCCAATTGAGCAAACCGATGTCTAGAAGATTGCCTTCAAATATAAGGAAGGCCTTTTTGAGTGGTTGGTCATGCCTTTCAGCTTGAATAATGCTCCAACAAATTTCATGAGGATGATGGGCGATATTATCCAGCCATTCACCAATTCTTTTGTGGTCGTATATGTAGATGATATCCTCATTTACAACAAAACATGGGTAGAACATTTGCAGCATATCCATCGGGTCCTCAACACCCTGCGACAACACAAGCTATATGCCAATCTAAAGAATTACTCATTTGTCATGGAGAGGATTCTGAATATGGGATACATTGTTGACGAATATGGTGTGCATCTAGATCCGACCAAGATCCAATTCATTCGAGACTGGCCGACCCCGACATCTCTCACAGAGCTTCACAGCTTCCTAGGCCTTGCCAAATTCTATCGCAGGTTTGTGTGGGATTCTCTAATATTGCTTGGGCCCTTAGCCAGGTAACCGAAGGTAGGTTTAAGGATAATTTTGTTTGGTCCAAGCCACAATGACAATCATTTGAGGAACTGAGTGTAATGTACCCACCTGCTGACCCAATGCAAGGAAGGGAACACGACACTATAATCTGGGCATTTCATAAAGTTCATCCCACTAATTAGAATCATAAGAAATTATACATTGGTGTGCAGATACAATTAGGCAATATGCACAATGGAATTTAAAACTAATCCACACACACACTTCATGCTCATCCAGCATATCAAAATAATCATTAATGAAACATTTCAAAAGTAAATACATAGACATAAAAACACTTATCTTCATTATGCAACTGTCCCAAGCAACTAGCTATGTCGCTGCAACGTTCCACCCAACCATAGGCTCTTCGACAGCTTATACTGAGTCCGTCCGAAGGCCACCCCCGAGCTGGGCATGATTCTCAGAAGGGAACATTCCAGCTTACACACAGCCCATTAACCATTTCGTCTCAGCCAAGCCAGTCCAACTAGGTTTATCAGGCTACACTTGAATAATGGATGCTTATTCTCAATCTCAAGCCAAAGCTATGGGTACCCATAACCCATACCCAACATACTCTTCTCTCACACAGCATGCACAGACATGGGGCAGGGATACATAATTCAAACAATGGGATTTTACAAATAATATGGCCATGGGTTTTCTCAAAAATGTTCCCAACCAAAAACGGATTGTGGGATGGGGCAAACAACCACAGGGAGGAAAAATGATTTCTTCCTCAAATATCTCAGCCTTCAACAGCCCAAAACGGTCTCTATTGAATCCCCCATTCGATTTCCCCTTCTTCCCCATTGGTATACAACACGAAAACGCCCTTCTCTACAGGGAGAATGAAGAAAAACGCAGCAGACATGCCTGGAAAATGCCCAGGTGGCTCTAAACTCGTGAGGGAGAAAGAATGATGGATGCATAATGGCTTGGGTGAGAAATTCATGGCTCTTTTCTTGCCCAAGGAGACAAACACGTTTTTCCATAAAGGGTGGCTTGCCCATACTCGATTTTGGATAGCCATACCTCCCCATTCCCAAGGCATTAACTTCCTCAACCAACTCTTGGGAGAAATCGATGGTTGGGTAGCAAAGTCAACATGGGTAGTTGAGGGTTGATGGGTTCTCTCATTGACACTTGGCTTGAATCTAGTGGCTCAAGGGTTTGAATGTTTTCCCTCCCAATTCCTTGTGAAATCATGCCCCCATCTCTTTGTTGCATTGCATAGCTAGTTGTGGGTATTTTTATTAAAATGCATATTACATGATATTTGAATTTCCAATGTGCATTGCTAGCACGCAAACCATATGCATCATGAAATCGATGGCGGGGCCTTGGCCTTGAGCTCCTCACCATGATTTCATAACACGATTACATCATTTATAATGTTAATGCCATGGGGCCAAACTGGGGACATTACATTCCCCTCCCCTGGGAATAACACCGTCCTCGGTGTTTCAACACTTCGGACTATATACCCACTTTACACATGATTCATAATTCACAGATGGTGGCAGGTTTGTCCTGCAATTCGTCTCTTTACTTTGACCTTTCACGATCAAGTCCTTTGGCTTCCACAAGCTGCTCTTGCTAGCTTTGGTCTTCCAGCTCCACAAGTGGGCATTGCTCCAGAGCAATCCCTTTCGTTTGTTTGTCTTCCAGCTGATCTACACGTCTGGAATTTCACGGATGCCATCTTTCTTGTTGTCCCGGCAACTATCTGTGAGACTTATCATGTCAATTCCTGTTAGGACAAGCATAACACAATAATAAAATTAGTCAATTATTTTCCTAATTGACTTAGAACGTCCATGCTTTACTCATGGGACTTCCACACATTTCATGAACTCATTCATGTTCATCCTTTCACAAGAAAATAACTATTTCAGCATTCACAATTCATTTCAAGCAATGAAACACAATTTGTTTTCATTTATGACATACACTCAACAATCCTTTGTTTCTAAGATGCATCAGTCAAAAGAAAGAGAAGAGTAAGAGTTTTCCCCCTCTTAGTCTTGTTCCAATCCGAAGCCACACCATCACTGGTGGTTCTATGCTCCTTGGCCTCTTTCACTTCAATGTGAATGTTTGACTTGCCCTTTCTTGGCTATGACACTTTAGTGTCTAAGGTCTGTCTAATGGCTTTCAACCAGGGAACCCTTCCCCCATTGTCGCTAACAGAACCTTTGGCTGCTAGGATCCACACAGTTCCACTAGCACCATCTTTCATTACTGCTCATACTGAGCTCTTTAGGACCGTCATATGTACACATGCATCCTCCATATGCTTTCATAGTCCTTGCTTCCAGCAATACCTACACTCAAACATTGAGTCAATTCACATGTTTAGTGTATTTTCATAGGGTTTATTTCCAAATGAGAATTTAAGAATTCATAATTAAATCATATACACATGTATATTCATAAGCAAGAGTTGCAAGATAACCAAATACTTATCTTTATTGGATGTCTTCACTTTATCCCACAGGATCCTTCTTCGCTTTCCAAGCATTGGATTTCCCGTGGATACAACAATGAAGGTTGGGCTAGCACGCAGGCTACTCCACAACCATTCGAACAGGCAATGTCAGGCTAGTACGCTGACTGGTTTTTATCAATTGTTTAAGGGAATGTTTGGCCAGCACACCGGCTGCTCCACAACATCAAGTGGTTAATGTTTCCACCAACTATCCTCTGAGTTTACCAAGAATTTTATAGCGCCCAACCAGTTACTCTCTGGATTTACCAAGAATTTATAGCTCCAACCAGTTACTCTCTGCCTTTACCAAGCATTTATAGTTCCAACCAATTACTCTCTAGCTTTACCAAGCATTTATAGTTCCAACCAGTTACTCTCTAGCTTTACCAAGCATTTATAGTTCTTTCAGGGTCCTTGCTTCCTATAATGGCCAAGGTTTCCAACAAAGAAACAACAGTGTATTAGCTTGGTTGCAAGAAGACTTGTACCTGAAATCTTCATTATTCCAAACAAGAAATAAATGAAAATGAATACTTATCTGTATTGTGCATTTTCCTCGCTACTCCATAGGTTTCCTTCTCTGCTTTACAAGACTTGGATCACCTGTGGGGTGGATGCTTGGCCAGCGCACATGCTGCTCCACAACATCATCCGAATAGGCAATGCCAAGCCAGTGCGCCGACTAGGTTTATCAGGCATCCCAAAAATCAGTATGCTAAGCCAGTACGCCGACTGGGTTTATCAAGCATTTCAAAAATCAGTATGCTAAGCCAGTACGCCGACTGGGTTTATCAAGCATTTCAAAAATCAGTATGCTAAGCCAGTATGCCGACTGGGTTTATCAAGCATTTCAAAAATCAGTATGCTAAGCCAGTACGCCGACTGGGTTTATCAAGCATTTCAAAAATCAGTATGCTAAGCCAGTACGCCGACTGGGTTTATCAAGCATTTCAAAAATCAGTATGCTAAGCCAGTACGCCGACTGGGTTTATCAAGAATACAATAACCATTTCCAAGCCAGTTCTCCGACTAGGTTTGTCAGGAAATAACACCCTTCACCAATACCTCCACAACATGCAAGTAACCAATGCCACGCCAGTACATCGACTAGGTTTGTCAGGCATTAATTTAACAACATGCCAAGCCAGTACACCGACTGGGTTTATCAGGCATCCAACAACCTTTCGCCACAACTCCCACATAACCAATGCCAAGCCAGTACGCCGACTGGGTTTATCAGGCATACAACAACCATTGCCAAGCCAGTACATCGACTGGGTTTATTCGAAAATATGAACAACATAATATGATTACGTGGCTCCGTCTCTTGTGCAACCAGTGGTTCCCTCCAGGAACTCCATAGGTGACTCACTTGACTGCAGGCTATCATGGCCCCACAATACCCACTCACACTACACAAGGATGATACCCCTTTTCTGCAACACAGCTCCCCGGGCCTATCCATCCCTTCTATTGTCCTTTAGTGTGAGCGTAGAAAGGTTACCACTGCCCATACAGTCCTCTTGAGCACCCTTTCTTCACTTTGCCTCTTACGTGCAACACCAAATTGCATCTGTGTAAGCTGATAGCACAAAAAGGATAAGCAGACTCATCAGTATTGTTGCTCAAAAATCGTAATCATATTTCATATCATTCACTATCAAGTATTGAAACACCAGGAATGCGTCCATTCCCTTAGGGTGTAGTCAATATTGAAAACCCTAACATGACCCAGCACCAGAAAAGGTGTGCACCCCCTTTCCGATGTGCGCCATGTAGGCCCTAATCATACTCAAACAGTTTGCAATGATATAAATAAGATAGAGCATGCTCTGCATATTAACCCTAATAATTTAGACATGCATGTTCTTGTCTAGGGTCACACAATACTCATTCATTTTGCATATGTGTTTCACATGCCTTCTGGGCATAGCTTTACCATTTCACTTCCATGGTTTACCGACATGCGGTTTGGCTGAGGCATTATCAATGGCGTTTCACCCGAAACCCATTTCCAGAGCATGGGATCATCCTCATCTAGTTTGGCTTCTGCAGGCCATCACACATGGTCTTCCTGCAATGTGTCATCTTGGCACACTTCTCATAACCTTTGGATTTTGCACATGGTAGATCCCGGTCTTTACTATGGACTTATCATCATTGCCATACGCAAGACTTTTCTGCCTGAAAACTGAAACATCAGTCAGCCAAACACGTTGTGAGTATCTACGCACATAATCATTCATTGCCATAACAGTCACTGAAGTGATCTCAGAATTATAATACTCAATAATTCAAACACCTTCAGCTGTTTAACATTTGAAATGCAATGAAATATATATACATTTCTATATATGCATCATTACCACAATAGAATTTCAAGACATAGTCACACTATCCATGCAACTTAAATAAATCGTAAATACTCATTATTTCATAGTCATATCATTCATACAACTCTGTCCTTCCACAGAGCATTCTAGCAGCCCATCAATCATGATTGGGCTCTTCATGCACTTACTATTCTGCACTCATAACAGCCCATGAAATGATCCTAGAATTATTATCAATTCATCATTTCATTCATTATTTATTTTGCAATAACATATGCATCATCCTTATGCATTTATACAATGTATCACAAGATTTATAAAATTTCTTAATGCTCGTCTACTTAATGCTACCTTGCATTGTTTCATGAGTACTATGCATTCAAGCATATTATGATTGAAACATGACTATCTCATATAACTTGCATTACCATAATCAGGACCACCAGTCCTCACTTGCTTTGGTTATTAAGCACATAACCAACATACACATGGCATGATATAAATTCATATGAATGCATTGAGATTTCTAAACAATCATAGGGTGTAAGGATCATTTCCTTCACTTACCCGCACCTCACCAAGCTTGGTAGGTTAACAGTCCCAATTGGTATTCAATATCACATGCAAACTAACTCAACATAGCTCAAACATGGTTGAAGAGATCTTACCAAATCCTCTTTCAACATTCATGCACTTTGGCACCAATAATCATTACCTGCATGGTTACCATTAACATCGCCCGATGTTACCTGATCAGTTGGCCTCTTACCAAGGTTGCTCAGTCCTTTTGCCAAGTTATAGATTTGTTGCACTATCCTTTTTGCATAAGGTTTTTGGCTTCATGCAACAACATCCTCAGCACATTTAGCCATGCTCTTTGTTATCTTTGGTCCTACAACCAATACCAACATCAATAGTGATTATCAACCACAATATTCTCCATTAGTGGTTCATTGCATATGCAGACTTCATTATTCTACCAATATGCAATATCCCATTTAGGCACAAGCATTTCCATATGCACTATGCAATGTTTGTTAAGATGCCATATAGTGCATATACATCTATGTAATCCCTTACATTTTTAACATTTCTACGCCATATGACAATTTCATAATTCTAAGTATGATAACAAATAGGGTTTTAAAGAATTCTTCCCTTTTCGATCCCTCATTGTAACATGGAATTCCTCTTCCATATCATGCAATTGTAGAAATTGCCCATATTGATAACAAAATTTGTTTGTCAAAATAGCCGCTGGCACTCTTCTACACTAAACATCTATGATATATGTAGACCTCGTTCAAACTCTGGTCATGCATCATTGTTCCCTGCTGGACAAGCTTTCCAATGCCTGTCTTCATGCTCCATTCCGACATCGGGTGCGGAAAATGCATCTCTTCAAAAATGACAACTTTCACTCCAATTCTGCACATTTTACACATTTGCATTTTGGTCCAGAATGCCAACTTTAGCCACCTACAGAAGAAAATCTATGAGGAATCACAAAAACTTATCTATCGGGCAAAGTTAGTCCATATAACCAGAAACACTCATCAATTCACGGATTTCAATTCTGATGCACCATTCATCTTCTATGAATTTCTGGGTTTTGCTACTTCTCACTTTTCACATTTTTCCAAAATTCCAAATTTTGGGCCAAAAATGGCTATCTCCCAAACGATGCGTTTCTGGGAAATCTTCGTCTAACGGAAACTGTCCATCTTAATGAGAATATGAAATGTCTAGTTCAGTAAAATTTCTGATTCCCACATCTAGGGTCACTTTTACTGTACATCAGCTTTTCAAAATCCCGAAAAAGTGGCCCGGAACAGTGTTTTTTGGCCTTCTTGCTCACCCCGACTTCACATCCCTTGGAGTTTGGCTCCAAGATTTTGAACTTAACATCGTGCCTGCTTCATGGCCGTGCCTGATCAATTTCAGCTCAAACCGATCTTCCGTCAAGCCTTGGGACTCTGTCCTTCAAAAGTCACTATTATCCATTTTCTGTCAAATCAGAGTGTAATGGGCTCGGGGTCTTCACTGGTTCTTTTATGGCCTTCGTCAATGGCCTCCGAGCCCCACAGAAATCATCCCATTCTTTTATGGTCTTCACTGGTTTTTTTTTTTTTTTTTTCTTCGCCCGCCGCCGTTGCGGAACGGTTCACTGAACGCTCCCGCAATTGCGGAGCCATTCGGTGAATGCTCCCACAATCGCGGAGCCATTCGGCGAACGCTTCTGCAATTGCGGAGCCATTCGGAAAATACTCCCTTTGCGGAGTGATTCAGCGAATGCTCCCGCAGTTGCGGAGTGATTCAGCGAATGCTCCCGCAGTTGTGGAGTGATTCGTGGAATGCTTCCGTTGCGGAGCGATTTGGCGAATGCTCCCGCAGTTGCGGAGCCATTCGCGGAATGCTTCCGCCGTTTCGGAAGACTTTCTCGAATTCTTCCGCGATTTCGGAACCGTTCGCGGAATCCTTCCGCAGTTTCGGAAGACATTCCCGAACTCTTCTGCAATTTCGGAACCGTTCGCGGAATCCTTCCGCAGTTTCGAAAGACATTCCCGAACTCTTCCGCAATTTCGGAACCGTTCGCGAAATCTTTCCGCAGTTTCGGAAGACATTCCCGAACTCATAGAAACTTAGAAAAATTTTGAATTTTGAAAATTTTTGAAATTTTTCTTAACTATCAGTGCTGAGCAGGAAGCATACTTACTTCTGCAACTATGATAGGTAGCCCATAAAGGCCCAATGCTGCAACCAGCAGCTTTGATACCAACTGTAATGTACCCACCTGCTGACCCAATGCAAGGAAGGGAACACGGCACTATAATCTGGGCATTTCATAAAGTTCAACCCACTAATTAGAATCATAAGAAATTATACATTGGTGTGCAGATACAATTAGGCAATATGCACAACGAAATTTAAAACTAATCCACACACACACTTCATGCTCATCCAGCATATCAAAATAATCATTAATGAAACATTTCAGAAGTAAATACATAGACATAAAAACACTTATCTTCATTATGCAACTGTCCCAAGCAACTAGCTATGTCGCTGCAACCTTCCACCCAACCATAGGCTCTTCGACAGCTTATACTAAGTTCGTCCGAAGTCCACCCCCGAGCTGGGCATGATTCTCACAAGGGAACATTCCAGCTTACACACAGCCCATTAACCATTTCATCTCAGCCAAGCCAGTCCAACTAGGTTTATCAGGCTACACTTGAATAATGGATGCTTATTCTCAATCTCAAGCCAAAGCTATGGGTACCCATAACCCATACCCAACATACTCTTCTCTCACACAGCATGCACAGACATGGGGCAGGGATACATAATTCAAACAATGGGATTTTACAAATAATATGGCCATGGGTTTTCTCAAAAACGTTCCCAACCAAAAACGGATTGTGGGATGGGGCAAACAACCACAGGGAGGAAAAACGATTTCTTCCCCAAATATCTCAGCCTTCAACAGCCCAAAACGGTTTCTATTGAATCCCCCATTCGATTTCCCCTTCTTCCCCACTGGTATACAACACGAAAACACCCTTCTCTATAGGGAGAATGAAGAAAAACGCAGCAGACATGCCTGGAAAACGCCCAGGTGGCTCTAAACTCGTGAGGGAGAAAGAATGATGGATGCATAATGGCTTGGGTGAGAAATTCATGGCTCTTTTCTTGCCCAAGGAGACAAACACGTTTTTCCATAAAGGGTGGCTTGCCCATACTCGATTTTGGACAGCCATACCTCCCCATTCCCAAGGCATTAACTTCCTCAACCAACTCTTGGGAGAAATCAATGGTTGGGTAGCAAAGTCAACATGGGTAGTTGAGGGTTTGATGGGTTCTCTCATTGACACTTGGCTTGACTCTAGTGGCTCAAGGGTTTGAATGTTTTCCCTCCCAATTCCTTGTGAAATCATGCCCCCATCTCTTTGTTGCATTGCATAGCTAGTTGTGGGTATTTTTATTAAAATGCATATTACATGATATTTGAATTTCCAATGTGCATTGCTAGCACGCAAACCATATGCATCACGAAATCGATGGCGGGGCCTTGGCCTTGAGCTCCTCACCATGATTTCATAACAAGATTACATCATTTATAATGTTAATGCCATGAGGCCAAACTGGGGACATTACACTGAGGAACCACTTATGTTCAGTGCCCGTCCTTTCCTTACTAGATCTGCAACAACCCTTTGAAATTGAGATAGATGCTTCGAACTATGATGTTGGAACAATCCTCACTTAGCATGGCCATCCAATGGTGTATCATAGTCAGATGCTTTCATATGCAGTTCACAAGCACCCCACTTGTGACAAGGAAATTTATTCCATCGTCCAAGCTTACCGCCAATGGAAGCATTACATCCTAGGCAAAGCGATGGTCATCCACATTGATCACAAGCCCCTGCATTTCATGCAAACACAGGGAAAGTTACATAATGATCGCCAAAAAAAATTGATCCACATGCTTGCAGTAATTCCACCTAAACATTAAATATAAGAAGGGCATCACCAATCGAGTTGTTGATTGCCTTAGTCGACCTCCAGTAGCAGCATTGACCACGACACTTAAATATTATGGCCACGAGACCTCCGAGTGGCCTCAACTATATAACAGTGATCCCGAATTTGCTCCCACTTATCAAGAACTACGTGCAAGCACACTAATGGCAGACTTCCATCTCTAGGAAGGATTGTTATGCCACCTGGGCCATCTATGTGTTCCTTCAAGCAAGCATGCGAAGTTGATTTGGGAAGTGCATTACAGTTGGGTGGTAAGGCACTTTGTCACCAAAACGATATTGGCAGTATTGCATGTCCCATTGCAAAACCTGCCATTAAGAAGCAGGGGTTGTACACCCCTCTGCCTACTCCCAATGGGCCATGGGAATCCATCTCCATGGATTACATGTTAGGACTACCTTCAACCAAGCATGGTAATCACTATGTGTTTGTGGTCGTGGATCGCTTCTCTAAGATGGCCATTTCGATAACTTGTAAGAAGGGCATCTCTGCCGAATCCATTGCTAAGCTCTTCTTCGAGCGCGTTTGGGTTCATTTTAGGATACCACAAACTATAATTTCAGATCGGGACAACAGGTTCCTAAGCACCTTCTAGTCCATCCTATGGTCATTGATGGATAGTAATCTCACCAAATCGACTACCTTCCACCCCCAGACAAATGTATAGACAGAGTTAGTCAACTGGATGATTGTGCATATTCTAAGAATGTGCAATTTTGAACATCACCGGACATGGGATGAGAGTCTTCCATATGTTCAACATAGCTATAATAGAGCCCTTCATAGCTCTACTGGCCATAACCATTTTCAGGTGTGCCTAGGGTTCCAACCACTGGTCCCAATTGATGTAGCTTTACCCATTTCATCCACATAGGAGGAATCCTCCCGTGTTCAGACTGAGACTGATAATGCCACTAGATTTGTTGAATGAATCCAACAAATCTACCAATAGGTCCATGAAATTTTGGAAAAATCCAATACCAAGTACAAGCAGCGACATGACTGGCATCGAGTTCCACACAAGTTCTAGGTGGGTGACAAGGTTTGGTTGCATTTGTAGAAATAGAGGCTCATAGGACCCCATCGCAAGCTTTGTCCACTTCGATATGGACCATACATCATCACCAAGGCAGTTGTTAAGAATGCCTTCGAATTAAGCATTCCTCCATTCCTTGGCCTGCATTCAATATTTAATGTGGAGCTCCTTCGCCCATATTTTCCACCATTGCTGGACAGATTAGAGGTGGCAAAGTAGTTGAAACCTATAGAGCTTAACCCTGACTACATGGAATAGGAAACCACTGATTTGATTATGGACACACAAGTTAAGGGCACCCACCAACAAATATCCAACTATATCGGGTTGTCAAAGCAGGGAGCTACTCCACCAAGGCAAGTGGATCACAAGGAGTCAAGTTCAACAGAAATTTCCCCATTTGATGGGGGCACTCAATGTAATGGAGACCATTGCTTCCTAAGGGGGGAGGACTGATCTAAATGGATATTGGTGGCCACCCACCTATTTCATTGGCTCAAAATAGTTTTCAATTTTGGCAATTTTCTAGTAGTTTTTCTATGGTTTTTCGAGCCCTGAACTTCCAGGGCCATTTTGAGGCCGTAAATGATGTATTTTGGACTTGTAGCGGCCTTATTAAGAGATGATCTAGTATTTTACTCCTTAGTTAGATATTTCCAACGCTCTACTGAGCGCCCCAAATGGAGATTGTATGCAAAATTTATGACCCCAAGAAGTTAACTACTCAACTAACCACCTTGGGGCTGCAAACTTTATGACGGTTCATCACCTAGGGTCAGGTTTTTGGATGTTTAGGGTTATTTCCCTCATGTTTATGATAAATAGGCCCTTTCGGCTTCTTTTTGTATTCATTTTGTCATGAATGAGCGCAGTCACCTGGCATCTCTTCTCATAGATAAGCTACCACTAATCTAACTGCTTTATTTTACAGTCTGTTCAATTTCCACCATTTTGATAGAATTTGTGTTTACTGTATCACTGTGTTCCTTGCAATATATATGTGTATATGGTTCTATATATGTTCTTTCATTTTGTTCTCACATAAATCCGGATTGTCGCAACCAAATTCGTTTTCCTTAGGTCTCACCTCATTGAAGGGGATGGCTTCTAGGAAAGATACAAAGAAAAATGGTCTTTAGGCTACCTCGTTCAGGGCACGTCAGGATAGGTTACCTACAACTTCAGTTTGAAGATAGCAATCTGGATGATCTTTGGTACTGAGTGGGGATGGTGCACCACCCATCCATTCGGTTCCAGTATTTCCACTTTCCCTCCTGAAAGGAGAGGCCCACCTACAAATCGGTCTCAACAATGTCCCAAGTACTAGAGGATTTTAGTTCCCTAAGAAGACAACCACTATGTTTCATATGTATAGTGACAAAGGAGAATTGTTTGGATGCCTATACCCAGTGTCCTAACTTCTACAAGATTGTTTTTGTCCTTAAGTGAGGTTAATGTGTGTTAAGTTATGGTTTATTTTAAGGCTTCGCTGGTGGCATGAACCAAGAGATAATTGATTTAGGGAGTGATTGTGTGCACTGGTGCTGTGTACAACTGCTAACTAAGAAAGTAAATGCTTAATAGAAATGCACAACTTTCAATCGTAAGTCTAAGATTTTCTTGAAAATAACACTTCAAAATAGAGAGGCTATAACTAAGCATTTAACATTCAAAGAATGTAAGAAATCAATTTTCCAACTAGCACTCGTTGAAATAGTAAAAATGCCTTCAAAAGAAATATTCAATAGAACCTAAGAAGCGACAAATACTCAAAGATAAGGTTTCTTTCTTCGCTACAAGAGCTGAAAAAATATGAACATAAAGACTACTACAACACGCAAACAATTGTAAATAGAATTGAAAGGGATATGAAAACAATCACCAATTGAAAAACCAAAACTATATGTAAGGGGCATAGGTCAAATAGAGAGTTTGATGGCTCAAAACTGCTGAAAAACTGAAATAAGGGAGTAGATCGCTCTTATTGTGGGAAAAGAAGCGATCTGGGTCACTCAAAATAGGGAAACAAGTGTGACCCAAGCATAAAATACACCTACAGGACCAGTTCTCTCTTATCAGGCAAAAAGGTGTGACCTAGGTCACATGAAACTGTCAAACAGGTGGGACCCAACCAAAAAAAAACACAGAACCAGAAGGATAGGGCCTAGAATTGATCAATAAGGGTATATTCATGTCGGTTTCTCAATCCTAATAAGTCAGGCATCAACAAAAAGACAAAAAGTGAATTGAAAAGAGGCAAATAAAAACTCAAGGAAGGCCATCAAAGTTGGACAAGTACATTTAGAGAACAATGGAGATCGTCCCCAGTATGGCCGCCAAAAATCGTTGTTGGTGTTTTCACACCAGCACGTTCCAAAAGGAACCTGCTAAGGGCTATGCTAGACTTAATAGAGTTTTGATGGAAAAGAAAGAAAACAAACAAAACATAAATGAAATAACTAATTTTATCAGGCATGCAATAATTGAAATAAATCTAAACTAATATTTTTATGCATTCTTCATTAATAAAATAGACACAGACAACATCATACAAAGAATAAAGAATGATTTTCATTAATGAAAAATATATTTTACAAAGAATCATGATCACATATGAGTTGCAATAGATGGGGGCCTCTACAGCTTTCCGAGGGAGGGTTCGCTTGGTCTCCTAATAGTCCATGCTTCTCCGACCACATGTCAGGTATGCGATCTCCAACAAGCTGAGAATGGAACACAGGAGGGAGTTTGGATCTTGGGGAGATTTTTGCAGAGTAACAGCTTGAGCAATGTATGGAGAATTGGTGTTGAGTGATGGACCATGATGGTTTATTTATAGGCACGATGGGTAGCTCTAGGATAGGGATAAGGCTTTGATTTTTTTATTTTTGATTTTTTTTTTTTTTTGGCTTTTGCCTTTGATTTTGTGCCTTTCACTTTTTTGATCATTTTTCCAAATTGGGCTATCATAGGTGTCATACCAGGTTTCTTCTTTTTGTTGAGTGATAAAAATGAGAAACATCGAAAAAACAAGTTATGGCAAGGTGGATCATTTATTTCGAAGTAATTGAGCAATTTTTATTTGCAAAATAACCCTTTTAGTGGTTGACTTTGATTTTTTGGTTTTACCAAGGTCCAAAGGGTGGAAATGAAATGTGGTAATGGTGTATATGTGGGATGGGGCTAATGACAAAGTAGGTGGAAAAAAGTTAGGTATTAACAACTATTGAAGCTTTTATTACTATCCTACCAAATGAATTGAATGCAATGGAACAACCTTCACAATTTAAGGCATTCATAGTAATCGCTTTCACTCCTTGTTTGCTTTATGCAAACACATCTTTATGCCTCCATTGACCTAGGATTCTTCTATATCTTCCACAAATTTCTTCTTGCATACTTCAAGCTAGGTTTCTCAATCTTCCTCAACAATAGTGAGGTTTCTCATACTTCCTCAACAATAGTGACAGTTTCTCATACTTCCTCAACAATAGTGACAGCGTTGGCTATTTCCATGGGTACAATATTTCCTATGTTTTAGTTCTATTCAAAAGTTTATGTTTGCTTGTCTTCTCAAAATTTTTATGTGCTCATGCTTAGAATATAGAGTTGCAGCATCCTTCTTTCCATTATGTCTATATCAAGTAGATTTAATAAACCCAAACAATACTCTTAAACTTTGATTCTTTAGTATAATGATACTCTTCAAATCCAACCAATCAAGCGCTTAGTGTTCCACTAATTTTGTATGCCAATATATTTTATTCTTGGAAACTAGGTCATAATTATAGAACACATTCACATGCCACAAGAGGACAAGAGAATTTGGCGAGTAGAAAGAAGTGCCACTTGGGCTTTGTGCAATTGGAACTCAATGTTCTCCAAGTAAAAGTGCTATGTCTTTGACACAAATCTTGTTACCCATATCAATAATTCCACGTGCAATGTTGCGGGTTGGGCTCTCTACAAATGGAACTCAACGTTCTCCACGTAGAAGCCCTATGTATTTGACACTCAACGTTCTCCACGTAGAAGCCCTATGTATGGAATCCAACAATACCACTCATTAATATTTATCATAGTAATCAATTGCGGTCCTCCACTTATTGATTAAACATTCCCTTTGATCGAAGGAGGGAGAATCAAAGATAAATAATGTGTTTATTCTTGATCATCCATTTTGACCAGCTATAAACTTTGTTGTAGTAAGATGTTAGGGAGCACCGAGATAATAGCAGCTATTCTAACAAAGCCAAGAGCAACTTATTCTACAATCGGATATTGAGCCATACATGTGGATACACTATCCCATTGATGTTGCTAAATATTTGATCTCATCCATGGCAGCCAAGCAACAATACATCAGTCTCGATGACCTTCATGAGTGCCTGGAGATGAAAATTTGTATGGTTGGAGGGAAAGATAGTTTCTCTGTACTCAAGATATCTAGGGGTTGTAGAGAGTTTATTCCAGCTTAATTATTGAAGTCGAAATATATATCTACATATGCAACATAATATATGATTCAAAATATTATTTTATTTGTTTAAATCCCTTCCAATTGTGTTTTCCTCTTAGTAGTGTTATGTAGTTACTTTCTTGGGATATTAGACATTTGTTTTCCACTTAGTAGTGTTATGTAGTTACTTTCTTGGGATATTAGACATTTGTTTTCCTCTTAGCAACGTTACGCAATTACTTTCTTGGGAGATTAGACATTGCATTTAATATGTATTGTGTGTTTACAGTTTTGCATTTTCATATAATGGTATGCACACCATACTACTTTATCTTATCAAAAAAATTTCTTGTTAAAACCATACATTTTATGCTATGCTAGAAGGTTTTACGATGGACTTAGCAACCATGTAGCCTTGTTAGTAAAAGGAACTTGTATTTAATGCAAGTTTGTAGTAGGAGTGAAAGCTTTGGTCTAGTCAAATATAGTAGAGGGCCCTCAGAATGAGACTTGTAAGAACTAGTCAAATCTAGTAGAGGGCTCTTCGAATGAGACTATGAATTGTTAGTTGTTTTTTTCCTGTAAAAATAATAAAAAAATACATTATACCCTTTCGCTGCCTTTGGTTGAAAATATTACTATAATCCATATATAATTTGTCTATGTATTGAAGGTTTTCTCTAACTGCAATTTCATGAATTTTTGATCTACAAATTTGAATGAAAGAGTGAAATAAAAAATAGATTGGCGAGAAAGATACAAAAAGATTTAACTTTCATTACCTACATTAAGTGTTCACTTCCCACACCTTCAATACATGTAGTATGGAATTCTATTCTACATGATGGATATATTTGGGAGGGTTGTTCACAGGTACTTAAGTTTCTTTATAGTATAGGGATGTCCGTAGGTACTTAAAAGCTTCTTCACAGTATATTATCAGACTCCACTTCATTTGTCTTACTTATGTCCTACCATAAATACCTTGAGTGCAAAGCCACAATACCATCACCAAAAAGGATGAAATTCATGATCAATTTCTATTGAGATTAAAATAAATAGAAAATGTTATAGTGTGTCCAATATTATACCTTTTGGATGAAATATGTAAAATGAAAATGATCATAAATTTGAAACATAGTGATTATTTGAATCAAGTATATGATTTTTTTTAACATGATTACTTTGTCATTAACTAAACTTCAAAATCCCAGTTAGACATATGCATATTCTAGCATCTATTATGTTTCATAGCAACATTGAAGAGCTTACATATTCTAGCTCTATTCTTATTGCCTTTGAATGAAACACTTTTTTCAGTGATAGTATCAATCCAATCAAGCTAGTGTGGATATCTAAGTAAAATTGCATGAAATATGTGTCAAGTTTTGCAAATCCAATGATTATCACGATCTTACACAAATAATGCCTTTTTGAAACAACAACAATTGCCATTAAACAATTATTTTATGATGATGATGATGATAATTAATGTCCACTTAGACCAATTTTGTCCTATCAAAACTTAAGAAAGAAAAGTAAGGAACTACTTGGTTTACTTTAGAGTTTTATTTACGTGTTCAAAAAGGTTGGAGAGGAGAGTCCCTAAATTACTATAATTTTGATGAGATAGAAGGTTGGGAAAGTTCATAATGTAACACAAATTTTGAAACTAAGATCTTATGTGGGTGTACATATGGAAATCTAAGAGGAAGTGTTTTTCATCCTCAACACTCATAGTCTCACAAATATGATAGATCCTTTCAATCCATAAAGTCCTATGAAAGGTGCAACGGCCTGTTTCACTATGCAGCTCATGAGAGTTCATTCTTATTTTAGCTATTTGGATCTACTTGTTTATGTTAGTTAAAATAGAGAGATAATTTTGATCTTCAATATTAGGGCTAATGACCTCTTTGTAATATCTTAAATCTCCTTTCATCATCTAAATTTTTATCGCACCACAACTTCTCTTTGAACTTAAAAGTAATACTGTTTTTAATATCATATATATTTTGCAAAGTGACATTTTCGTCAATCCCCCACATATTTAACCAATACATGGCATCTTTATGCCAACTTTGCTTGAGCCTTAGGTGGTTTTGACTAGAATCTAAAGCAATTTTCAGAAGTCTCTGGTCTCCCAAGTTATTTATTTATTTCTTGTACATTAGGTACCTAGTCATAACTATGCTCTCAATGGGGAAAAGACCCACTTCAATGAGGAGAAGGGGAAAAGACCCACTTCAACAAATCCAAAAGTGTTTTATAACTTACAAACAATACATGGCATATTGTTTGTAAGTTATAAAACACTTTTGGATTTGTTGAATCCTTCTCCAAGATTGTCTAGAGAGGTTGCAACCCCAAACTTCACAACGATATAGGAAAACGACAGTGATGACAGTTTCAAAGATGAATTTATTTTTATCCCACATCCCAAGGTTTGTTGACTTACAATTGTTTTCAAGACCAAAATAAGTTGTGCACCCTCCACTGATCCTTTTCTCGATGTTGTAGTTCCAAATAAGCTTGTGATGGATGTCAATCCCAAGATATTTGTAGGAATTCAATTCCTCCAAGTTGCTATTATCATACAAAATAAGAACATAAGTGATCTTATTAGATTTTAACAACATAACTTTGATTTTGTTAGTATTAATGGTCATGCCCATACCAGAGCATAAATCCTCAAGAATGATTAATTGCTTTTCAAGATCAAAGGGACATCTTTCCAAAAGAACAATGTCATCAGCATAAAGAAGAAGAATGACGATAACTCCCACTAACATCGTGTAAGTGCAACCTTCCTCTATTGAACAAGCTTCTAACTTATCAATGTATATATCAAAAAGGGCAGGGGAGAGAGGGCATCCTTGCTTAACTCCTATATTACAATTATTATCTTTTGACCAACCCTCGGTGTTCTTAAAATTGGAAATGACATTCTCATACAACCTTATTGCAGTGGCTCTCAACTCGAAAGGAACCTTTAATTCTTCTAATATTTTCCACAAGTTATTTCTAGGCATTGTTTTAAAATCTTTCCTAAAGTCCACAAAGCAACAAAGGAGATTGAGCTTATTATTGTGACATTACTCCATAATGATCCTGAGAGTAATGAGGTGGTATATGGTGGAATGATACATTATAAAACCTACTTGCCCTTTAGCCCTTTTACCTCGACTTTCTAGCCATATGTTGATCTTATTTTCCAAAATATTACCATATAAATTGGATAAGAGAGGGCTAATCATAATGGTCCTATACTTGGAGGGGTTATTATTTATCACCACTTTTCAAAATGGGTACAATAAGGATCCGAGTCCAAGTTTTAGGGAAGCCTTGCTTGATTGCTAGATTGAGGAGCTTGTGGATGTGAGGGATGAGGACAACCCCCCCCAAATTTTTATGATTTATGCTTGGTAGCCTTCGATGTTTTTAGCTTTCCCATTCGTGAGACACTTAATCCCAAAATCTATATCTTCTAAACAAAAAACTTCATCCTCGATAAAAAGGGGTTGAATGTTGTCCACGACATCATGTGATTCATAAAGCTTCTTAAGATAGGAATTCTAGTCCTCCAATACAATCATATTATTCTCTTTAGTTTTGTGAGTTAGAATTTGTCTCCATAAATTCTTAGGATCCATCTTAGAGAGGCATAAAAGCTTCTCCTACTTATTATTTATTTAGGTCCTTTTTTTTCTTTTAATGAGGGCTTTGTACCTGTGTATCTTGTCAACTTTTAGGGACTCATCAATACCATCTTTGATTTTTCTTCTTACAATTTTACACTCTGTCATACCAAATATTGGTCATTCTATTTATGCTTTTTATACGACACTTGAATAGAGAACTTGTTAATGGAAGAGGAGATGATTGTAGAGAAATTATGACAAACATATTCTATATTTCCCTGATTAAATAGAGGAAACATATTATTATTTAAATCATTTCAAAAAATATCAACTTTACTTTTGTTGAAGATTAAGTACTTTTGACTCTGAGAATTTGTTTCTATGGGACTACTATGCATAAAAAAATTGAGAGTTACAATTAAAGGACTATGATCTGAGTCGGGTTCATTGTCATTAAAATGTGAAAATTGATTATTTGGTTGCTAAAAGGGATATTGGAAATGACATAGTCAATCACACTATTTCCGAGCCCATGAATGCAAGTCATTCGACTAGAATTAGGTCATTTCATAAGACCATTGCAAATAATTAGATCTTGAGCACTACAGAGCTTAATTAGCTCAGAACCAAACAAATTCCCCCCTAAATCTTCAAAACTTCTTTTGTAGTTTCTAGCTAAAGCAAGGCCTTCGTCTAACCATAGAGGATTAGGGATGGAATCATTGCTTAAGATAATCTATTGGTTACTAGTTGTTCGAGCATTAAAGTCACCCATTAAGAGGATATTGCCTTCATTTCTTAAACTAGAAATATTATGTTTAAGGTCATTATAAGGACAAGTTTTATCTAGATTGTTTTTCTTATAAAAGCTAGAATTGATATGCATAAAATAACAAATTGATATAAATATTTTTTTAGCATTAATATTTGTAATCTCCACCCATATGCACTAGTTGAACAAATCTTGCTTTTAAATCCTAATATGAGGGGGGGTGTTCTTCCTAATGTAACAAGCTATGCATCCAAAGTCTCGGAGATATGATCGCTTGTTCCATATTGACCATAAGACAAATCCTTCTATTGTAGGGACCTTAGATTATTCATGCTCCCAAGTTTCAACCATATATATAATATCAATTTCATTCAAAATCCAACTTAACTTGGGACCTCTATTCCATGGAAAGTCCCGATAGTTCCAAGAGAGGATTTGAAGCATGTCAAATTCCCCTTTTTATTATCTTTTTGGTTTCTATCTCAGATGACAACCTTTCTATTTCTAATCAATGCCCATTTTCCTTCCTTCCTAGCTTCTTCTACCTTTTGAACCTCCTTTATTAGTTCGACTTGATCTTCTAGAATGAGATCTTCATTTATAAATATTCTCGATCCTTTTAGACTTGGGTGTTTTACTGAGTATGCCAAATCTATGGTCATCAGAGATAACCTTAACCCATATTAGCCTATCTTTATTCTCAATTAGCTTTCCCAACCTTTTTGCTTATGTGAGACAAGTAGTTTCAATTTGTAACTTGTTATGTACTTTTTCCCTGACTAGAGATATTATATCCTCTTCAGCCTCCACCTTCAAATTGAAAATTATGAGATTCAAGGATTCTTTGTTACGCTCATGGTCTAATTCAATCGACTTATTTATTTTTTGTTTGATATCCAATTTACCTTTCAGACTATTTAGAGTTAGATTCTTATTTACCTTTGCTTCCAGTTCTTTAATCTTGCTCTTCATCTCAAGATTTTCTAAATTATCAATCTCTCCTTGTTGGGTTGGTTATTTTGTTTCTTGAATTTGCTTTTCCATTTCTTGTAATCTAATCTCCATTGTGTGCAACTTATTTTCCAACACTGTGATCTTATTGTCTATTTGTTTTTGAATCTTTTCTTCAAAGGATGTAAATTTATTAAATTAAGCATGGCCTCTAGTCCAGTTCTAAGTTTAGTGTCTCTTTCTTCCCTACGTTTCTCTACGGACTCTATATAATCATAAAGAATTTGTAGGGTAATCGTGCTAGGTCTCCTTTTGGTATTCTTTGGTAAATGCAGTGAGGTGTTCATATTTGTGAGGTAAAAACAAGTTTTAAACAAATAAAATAAATTGATAAATAAAACAAATTCAAACCAAGGTTGGGAGAAGGATTGTGCACCTGATTAGGTCAAGCTCGTGGATTAGGGTTTTGGAGGCATGCCATGAAAAGGCCCAAATATTTGAAAATGCTTCCATGGAGATGCCTCGGTGAAAGTGACTTTATGAAAAGGTCCTGTCAAAAAATGCCTTGATGAAAAAGCCCAATCTGGAAAACATCCAATGAAAATGATCTATAAAAATGCCTCATTGAAAATGCCCTATATTATGCCGGAGTGAAAAAAATCCAATCTTGAAAGTATCATGCCATAGTGAAAAACCTCAATCTTAGAAATATTGTGCCACATTTAAAAATCCCAATCTTGAAAATGCCTTAGTAAAATTGTACCCGTGAAAGTTCTTCTGTAAAAGCAAGTTTTATATAAATAAAATAAAATGATAAATAAAATAATTTAGAAACAAGGTTGGGAGAAGGAACTTGTGCACTTGATTAAGTCAAGCTAGTGGATTAGGTTTTTGGAGGCATGCCATGAAAATGCCCAAATCTTTGAAAGTGCTTTGGAGGAGGTGCCTAGGTGAAAGTGCCTTTATGAAAATGCTCCATAAAAATGCCTGCGTGGAAATTCCCTAAGTTGTGCCATGATGAAAAAAACCCCAATCTTGAAAATGCCTTAGTAAAAATGCCCCTGTGAAATTGCCTTTATTAGAATGCTATGTAAAAAATATTACCTTAATGAAAAGCTCCACTCTTGAAAATACCCCCCACACACATATATATATATTCTTAAAACCGTGTTTTACCAATTTCATTTTAATGTTTTTACATGTTATATCCTTTTTATTTTTCATAAACATTTTTCTTCTATACTTTTAATGAAAATTTTATTTTCAATATGTTTTTTATATTTTCATAAACCAACATTAATTTTTAACGATATATAACATTGCTTTAATAATGTTGCGATTGAATTGTTTTGAATAATATAATTGTTTTGGTTTTTGGTTTTTGTTGTTTTGTTATTTTTTATAACTTGGGGAATCGACAACTGGGGTCGGGCTCATACTCATGTGACACAGGGTTGATTATATTCTGCTACCAGTATACTACTAAGTGTACTAATGTTTCCCAGGCACGACACATAGGGCTCAGTCGAGGTTTGAACCCACAACATCACAAGGAGTGCCTTAACAATGCACCCTATTTCCAATCGGTCTACACACCTAGAGATTAATTTTAAAGGACACGGGGTTGGGCTTTGATCCACTTTTGTGTGCGTAGGTCACAAGATCATTTGATACAAACTCTCTGGGTGCAACCATACATTCGACCATTACCTCAAGGTGACGCCATGACTTTAGGCTAGGCCCTCAGAAGAATTGAACCTTGCCCACCAGTGAAAATATCCTCTCTCTGCAACAATCAATCCAACAACTTTGGACAATATTATATATATGTTTTTACATATTATATCCTTTGTATTCTTCATAAACATTTTCTTTTATACTTTTAGTGAAAATGATCCTTTTTTTTAATATTTTTTTTTAAATTTTCATAAACGAACTTTATTTTTACCAATATATAACATTGCTTTAATAATGTTGAATGATAGAATTGTTCGGAATGATATAATTATTTTGAATAATAGAATTATTAATCCCTGCCGTAAGCAAAGACTATATGTTCCACCTATTTGTATTAATCACCTTTAATATTTCTTTGCTTCTAAAGATCAATAAAAGTCAGTGATAATTTGTGATTTAATTGTATTTTGAAAAATAAACTTCTACATATTTGTTAATTTGGTATTGGACAGAATGACTTGAAATGACTAATTTTATCATTGGTCGCTATTAAAAAAAATAAGAAAATAAAAATAAAAAAGACACATACTTTAGTCATGGTATGTTGCCATCGTAATATTTCTGACAGAAGTAAATGCTTGCAGTCATTGTACTACTATGATATGTGTCATTTGGTAAATTTGGCGTATTTTTTTTTGATGGTAAAACTTTATTCCCATCTGTCATAACATGTGCCCATCTTTCATAACCTGCGCAACAAGTAAAGGATCTGTCTGGCATGGCCATACCTGGAATAACCTGTGCTGAAAGTAAATGATTTTCGTGTTATGTCTCAATTAATCCATATGTTGTTCTCTTTTACACTGCATTTTACGACTGGTAAAGGAGGACGAGCAAGCTCCATGAAGAGGAGAAAATAAGATTAGTGGTGTATAAGAAGATTGGTTGTGTATACTTAGTCATCTTGTGGTTTATCCATGACAATAAGTTTGCAAGAAAAATCCTTTCTTTTACCATACCGAAATGAGGTTTACTTTTCTGTTAAATGCACATTAATTTGTTGGATTTACCCTGAATCATTTTATTAATTTTTTCTATCAATATACAAGTTGACTGTGAGATGAGGCAATATATAGGTTGACCGTGAGAGGAGGAATATATCCTATATTGCTGCACTATTGTATATGTATATTCTATGAACTCTTCCATGGTTAAATTTTTATTTGTTTTATTTGAAGTTCGACACCCAACAACAAATCAGCTAGGGTTATTGTAATAGCATAAACTCTTTTTAAGTACTAACATAGATTATATATATCAAATATCTTGCTCATAGTTATAAATTATAATCCCCAATCGGGATTGTGGGAAATTAACTTTGAAGTTGTGTGTTTACAAGTAATGGGCGTAGCTGGGTTTTACTTTATTCCTCACATTAACCCTATTTCCTTTATTAATTTATTAATCAATGGTATTTCTCTAAATTTCCTTCGTAGGTTTTCATAAAAAGAAAAAAGGAATTGGGTTGGCACTTGGTAATGCTTCTATGGCCTATGCAAATCTTGGCACTTGAAACTACATTTAATTCCTTGGTTGATATATGTTTAGACCTTCAATGGCTAATTAGGATTATTGTAGATTATTTACATGGAAATTTTTTTACTCTGACACTATGACACTAAATAATGTAATAATCATAAATTTATCTCGTTTCGACTCCAGTGATGTGACTCTGAATGTTTTCCTTTCTTGTAGATTATTTACATGGACAAACTTTTAGTCTGGCACTTAGAGGTAGCAAAGCGATTTGATAAAATGTAATAATCATAAATTTGTCTCTATCAGTGATGCGGCTCGGAATGTTTTACTTGTTGGGTTCATTCTCTATCCAACCATGGTTTTCAGCTACTAATTATTTGGTTGAATAATCATCAGACTTAGTATTTTTGTTTTAACATTTTGAAAGTCTTGTCGATGGTATGGAAACGTCTTTACTACATCGTCGTGCAGACATATACAACCATATGGCTGAGTAGGTTTGGTATATGTGTATGATTTTATTGTAAAATATATGAAGGAATTTATAGCTGCATGCAAAGAGGTGTTGAGTAGGGTTTCCAAGGAATTTATAACTGCATGCTAACAGGTGTTGAGTGGGGTTTCCAAATTCTCTTCCTGAACAAAAGGAGTCACTGAGTTTGACTTCTTGTGGATACAAGACTGGTTAAAGAGAAAGATATAGGAATAATCATCTTGCCAAGTCAGGAAGACTGGAAAAATGAGTGCAATAATTTTTGTAAACTTAAACTCGGCTAGTTGCACCCTAATGGGTGGCTGGCGATTTCACAAACGACTCAATACTGATAAATTCCTTACTGATAGCTCCCTTTTGCTGATTTTGACTTTGTTGTTAAACGAAGGATATGAGGAAGTGAAACATAATTTACCATGTCCTTCTTCTCGTCTCCCTTTATAAGACTTGCAGGTTAGATGTGGGTGAAATTCGATGAAATTTGGTAGCCATGAAATTTTCAAGGGGCATGCAAACCAACACATTGCATGATAAATTCGACCTTTATAAGACTTGCAGGTTGGATGTTGGAAATATTCAAGTGAAATTTTCCAAGGCGCCTGTCTAATGACCAAGTCGCACTAGAATGATCAAATCTTTCCAAGTAGACAAGATCCTGCCACAACCGCGAAGAATTATGCTGGTTGGTCATAACGGTAATTGGTCAATTAAACGGTTGTTAACATTTCAATGGTGTTTTAACGCGTGCTGGGAAAAGAGATAAACATTTCATGTATATCAATGTGGGTGGTGTGATATATATATGTACACATCAATTTGACGGATGCACCAGGCAGTGTGTATTGAAAGGCATTGGAATGGACGCTTCCTGTTTATCCGTGGCCTACACCATGAGCCTGTCTCCTGGAATATTAATGGCAACTGCCTTTCAATAAATTAAGTCAAGCTTGACTTGCCACTGGCCATGTGTTGGATTTCAATTGAAAAAAATGGCAAGACACTCTCACGGTCTCATCCTCAATATGGACACTTTCTTGCGGTACACGACAAGTTTCTCATGGACTCGGTGTATATACTAGACAAGTCTTGAAAAATGATGCTAAAGATTTTAATGGTTTAAATTTTACACACCATGCTATGAGTAGGAAGATGAAGAAAAATATTTTGTTATGTAAAAAGTAAAATACTTCAAGTTTAGGGTATAAAATTTGGTGGGGTGACGAAGAGTGTCATTAAACGAGGGTTTTAGCAATTAGAATATTTTTATATAGATTAAGATGTAGTTTCACAAACCCATTGTATTTATTTATTGTTATAAGGAAATTAGTAGCTGATATGAACAATAAGGTGCCGCTCAAACTACTTTACCAAACTCAATGTTGTTATCTTCTGTTGTTTGAGGTTCAATGCAATCATATTTTTTGTTGTTATATTTAGTTATTCCTGTAGTTGCAGTGCTCACACCATTTGTATACACGCCCATTGCAAGGAGCATCACCGGAAATTGAATAAGACATAAATGCATCTCATTAGAATAAGACATGCATCATACTCCAACAAAAATTAAAAAATGCGCAGCAAAACAATGAACTTTTGCAGAGTCAAGATTTACTGTGCACATAACAGACTTCTAGGTTTTATCATTTATGTCGCAACATCAACTTTTTAACATATTTATACCATTTTAAAATTTTTGATGTTTTAAAAATTAATATTAAGCTACTTTAGTGTAAAAAAATTCAAATATATTGTATTTATACAAAATTCAAATGTATGTATCTATATATTTCTAATAGATAGACAAATAATTTTTGACAAATTTAAATAAAAAATTGGTTTTTAAGTAATTTTTATTTTTACCTTGATAGATGTTTATATCTTAGAATTTGGGATGGAGTACCATCTATGCTTTTTCTATATTTCCTAGATTGACCTCGGTTCTCATTCATGATTTTTATTATTAAAAAATGTCATTTTGGTAAATTATTAAAAAATGTCATTTTGGTAAGTCCGAGACATAAATCCTCATTAGGTTAGCAAACTGGATTTTATTAAATAATATAAACTATATACTTTCAGAGTGTTTCTCTCTTATAATTGGGATCCCAACTTTGATTCCCATTAGCTGGCAGTAACCCTTTCCTTACCCAATACCCATAGCACAAGTTGTTGAGGTTAGTACAAAAAAATGTAAACAATTAGGCCTCTCTTTGTTTGATTATGAGATTCTGGTTTTTTACTCCAAATGTGGGGCATTCTGGCTAGATTGAAGGAGGACAGGACAAGTGTATTGTCCAGATTGATTTTATGGGCGTTGTTCAAAAATAAAAATAAACAATTATAATTATTAATCCATTGAGGCATTGAAGACCAAAAATTGATAAGGCAGTCACAACCATATGTTAATCAATTTTTTGCAAACTAAAGCATGTTATTGAATAAGATAAACTCAAGTAAAGGCATGAAAGTGTTAAAGAGCAACCAAGAAGTGAGAGGACTCAAACAACACACAGGAGTCAAATCAACAAATCCTTATCTCATGAAATCCAAGTCAAAGAAAAAGCAGCGCAAAAAGTGAAGGATCTAGGAAAAGAAGCCAGGATATCACCTATTGAATAAAGCATGACAAACCAAAAGCAATTGAAAGTAGTATTTACAAAATTTAGATGGGGGGGATTTATTTTTTGACAAAATTAAGGGGGATTTGTTGGAGGCCCAAAAAATGGTGACACGTTGGGTGAAGTAGTTATCTCTACCTTAATGACAGAAGGTTTACATGTACAAGAAAATAAAGGATAAGGCTTTCGATGAGAAGAGTGTTTGTCTGTGACCATGGGTACCACATTTATAGATTAACCTTTATATATTCAACTGGCTGCAATAGAATTTTAAAGATAACATCCCAACCATCATTGAAAATGCAAGGAGAAAGAGTGAGATTTTCAACAAAATCCATTCTTCATCGAAGACACCTCAAGGGACAACTGGTGATGGCTAAACGATGTTATTTTATTATTTACCTCTAATACCACAGGCATGACCATTTCTTCCAGCAAGCGTCCATAGCCTTGACAAGGATACCATTTAACCAATTTAGCTGTTTTGATCCCATCCCATTCATTAAGAACATATCTTAGACATCCTATATTTCAATCATTGGGGGAGTAGACTCAGAATCTTTTACAAGCATGGATGACATGTGGGTCCTTTTGAATGCATTTATATTTATACATTTATTTAGAAATGTGAACCCCTAATGTCACAGACATTGCTGACGTTGCCAACAAGCATCCATAGTCTTGACAGGGTTGTCTTTTAACCAATTTTTACCTAAGCACTCTAGTCCCAATTGATCATAACCAAAGGAGCTAAAACCATAGTTAGTGCTAGTCTCAATTGAGATTCTCTAACGGGTGGGGAAGTGAACTAAATCTCCTTAAGAGTGTGGGATGGCATTAAGAGGTTTGAGATGATAACAATACAAGCCACACTCATTTGCCCCTATAGAGGCAATCGGCTAAAACATAATTGTCAGAATCTGTATTAATATATAGCATTGCATGATAATCAAGAAGAAACATGTAGTCAATGCAACTTGGTTTTAGTATGAAGGTATTCAAACTTGGAAAGTGTTCCTCCATGAAGAGGACTATTCTCTTTCTGAATATTAACTTACAAAATATCTATTTAAGCACAAAAAATCACAATGATAAAGGCTCGGATAACTAGCTTAACCCGAGGTTCCATCCTAACTTTGGATTAAAAACCCCCTATACATTAATCAAGACCAAAAAGGGTTGAGAGGTGTAGTGAGTTTGATAGGTACTAAATGATTCACAGTTTAGATTTATAAAATAATTAAAATCGATTGTTTTATAATGAACTCAACATCTCATCTTTAAGCCTCAAAGCAAATGATTGAACGCAAAGCTTAAAAACAAAAAGAATTTGAAAACTTAAAATAACAAATATAGAATTAAGAAATCCTAATTTAACTGATCAAACTTGGAAAACAAATGGAAGGAAACTAATCTAATTGAAATGAAACAAAATATTTACAAATTGAGCAAAAATAAGCTTTGTCAAATGAACTTAATATCTTATGCAAATAAAACTGTGTATTGTAAAACTAGAAAATAATTGTATTGTAAAGGGAATAATAGTAAATCGAAATTACTGATTGTATCAAACCCTTTAAAATTTGTTTTAATAAATTCTTTTCTTGAGATCAAGACCATGATTGATATTATTTTTCGCATAAGGTGTTGAGCCATTCAAGCCTCATTATTAAAAATTATTTACAAGATGAAAAATAAAAGAAAGATAGATCTAAACTTTATTGTACAGTTATGATTGTTATTTTCAAGGTAGATGAAGTTCATTCAACAAGTCACTCATCAATAGAAGATAAAATAATAAAATTGATTGTAAGATCAAATTTACATTGTTTATCGTTGGTCTCCTTTTAAGTATTTTGGTTTCAAAATTGTAGAAAAGTGACCACATATAAACATTGCATTATTAAGTCATAATTATTAATATAAATGATTTATGATACGACATTGAAACATAATGTTTAATGGGCGTGTAGTGAAAAATTATATCCTTTTTATTTGTTCATTCAAATTTTTCCTGCTTTCAAGCTGTAGTAAATCGATTGTACTAAAGCGTTTTAAAATGAAGTTCAAAAGAATGAAGAATTAAAATAAGACTTGAAGATAAACATTTTAGAAAACATAATGAAAAGCAAAATAATAAATAATTAGTAAGAGAGATAAAGAAGACTTCCTTGAATGGTGTGATGGTGTCTAGCCTTGATCTTAAAAATGACGCATCGCTTCATAACTACATTATTGAAGTGAATAAAGGAAAGCTAATCTATTTGCGACAAAACAAACAAAGACTATTTAACCTATATCTAGACCTACTCTCCACTATTCTAAAGATCAGAAGATTAAGTAAAAGCAAATTTCTAGTGTAGCCAGCGAAGTAACTCAGAACTTGCAAGAGGAAACAAGTCATGCATCAGTAATGGAAATTTTGATAATGGAAATCCAAAAACTGGAAAAAATAAATTAACTTTCTTATTTACAAAGAAACCAAAATGACATGAAAATTTATGAAATCAAGTCGGAAGTTGTAAAATTTTTGTGACACTTTGATAGGAAGATTGAAAACCTTATCAAGATTATAATCAAAGGAAACTTATCAAAATCATGATTCAAAATTTCAAAACGGGGATTAATGGACAATGTTTCCTTTGGAAAGCTATCAAGGTCATTAAATCGAAAGAAGACAAAATGGGATTTTTGTTGGTTGTGGATCCTGATATTCTTGATTCAGAGGTTGTGTTTCAGCCATATCTGGATCCCATCCCATGAAGGGGAGGTGTGGTGGGGATTCCCCCCCACTATAGTCACCATGGGGGGTCCAGGGGGTGGTGACTACTTTTGGGATCCCCCACTAGCTAGGGTTCGAGGGTAGCACCCCCGTAGCGAAAAATTAAAAAAAAAATGCTTTATAAAATGTTGTAATTTCATAGTCATGACTTGGTCAATAATGGATAATTTATAGGCCCATGGTATTTTCCCATGGTAATCTCTCTTTAAAAGGAAGGCATTGTAATACAACTATGTATTGTAGTATTGTAAAGATCTATGTGATTGTGTGAGAGAGACCGTGAGAGAGTGAAGAGGAAGTTGCAGTGGATGTGTTGCGGGTTGTATCCCTTCATTTGCTAGATGGTATAATAAAATGACTGAAAATTTCTCCGTGGACGTAGCCCATCTTGGGTGAACCATGTTATATTAGTGTCTCTAGTCTTGTATTATGTTTACGTGTTTTATTTATGCATCTTGTTTTATGCTATTGTTTTGCAATCCTATTTTTCAAACAATTTTGATATTACCTCAGGGTGTATTACCTCATTTTTCCTTTCAAATTGAAATTCATTACTCACAAAATCCATGTTAATCACAAACCCAAAAACTGAGATTGTTCACAATCAATAATATTCACACAATCAATGCATGATGAACTATCACAAACATCTTGTTTTCCTTCAAGCATACATTGTTGTGCATAATTCATATTAGTGTTTTTATAATGATAAGTGTATGTTTTATCCTCTTCATTATATTTTAAATTTTCATTTTCACCCTTTGAGCAAACATGTGTATAAAGTTTGTTCATTTTCAGATTATTCGATCGCAGTGACTTTTCTTTAAAAATTTGATTTTTAAGCAAAGTGTATTTAGAACAAATATCTTGAAAATCATTCTCAATTTCGGCCAACTCTACCTCCAAGGGCCTATCCTTCTCATTTTCTTCATAATAATTAGATCTAGTAAATGAGGATGAAGGAATTCCAAATTAGATTTATCAAAATCGTTAGGATTGATAATACGTTCATTAAAATTTGACATGACAAAAATTTCTTGAAAGTCTTCATCAAAGGCTCCTATATCTTCATTTACATCAAGTTTCATTGATTGATCAAAGGGGATACAATGATTATCTTCATGTTTATCAAATATCCTGAGAGGATTTTCTACATTGTTAGAAGTGGATGATATACACAGTTTGTTCCAAATTATGTTCTCATTCAAAAATGGATTGTTAAGATCAAACTCTGAAAATGGCAAGTTTTTAAAATCAGACATCACTGAATCTTCATTCAACAAATTAAAAGTATTCGAGGTGATATTTTCTTCTAAAATTATGAGATTTTGATTTTAGACAATAAAAAGAAGAAGTGTAACATTCATTGTACCTACATCCATTTGGAGAAGAAAGTTCATAATCATAATTTGCAACTAATTTTATTTTTGTGTTCAAGGAAGATCGAATTTTAGATGCAAAATCTATCTTTTTCAATTTCTCTAGAATACTTTGAGTGTTTATCTCCTTTTGTAAATATATAACTTCATTGTATAAAACCTTAATTTGTCCCTCTAGCTGAGAAATTTATGAATTCTTCGGTTCCTCTTCAACACATTTTTCATCATATGAAAGAGAAGGAGGAAAATTTTCCAAAGGGTACATTTTCAAATCTTTCTCAAGATCTTGAGCGTCATCACAAGCTTCATGAAAATCTGTTATGCCTTCACGGAAAATGAACATAGCCATATTTTTGGGAAGAGATTGACTATACTAGGAAAAAGTGTTTTCTGCTGAAGTTCTATGATCATCATGTAAGCTTTAATACACCTACTAGAATCGTGTATTGAAATCAGAAATGGATTCTCCCGCATCCCCTACATTTGAATAATCTTTTCATAAATTTCAATCGCATCATAATCTTCAAAAGCATCTTCAAAAACCTTTTTGAACTATGACTAGCTATGAATTGTGCTAATAGGTAAAAAATTAAACCAAACATAAACCTTATCTTCGAAAGTGAAAGGAAATAACCTGCAAGCTACATATTCACGAACAAAATTTATTAGGTGTAAAACAAATTCATATTCTCTAATATGCTCAATAACTAAAACATTTAATTTAACATCGAACTTCGGAAATTTTTTTACATCCTTTCTTGTGAGTTCATGCAAAGGCCCTTGTAGGCTCAGTGCAGTGTCAAACTCCCATGCAGGGATTTGGGAAAGAGCCATAAAGACAGAATACAAATGTACAAATAAAGTGTAGCTATTATTATGGGAAACTTGTCGATGGTGGCCCTCATTCTAGCGCCATTTGTTGATGGGAATTTTTGACCTGCTTGTCAACATAAGAGTACTGACCCGGTCCAAGGTTCTGAAAGAAAAACTCAAGCCATTTGGAGTAGTCACTTATAATGGTTTTTATAGATCTGTTAGCCACTAAGATGATTTTGATCCCTGAGAGGAGACTTCGCTTAAGTTTTTCCTAATTCCTAAAAACAAATTAAATCTAAAAAGAAATGTAAACTATTTAAAACAAAACAATTCTGCAACTATGGAAACGCAGGTGGACAGTTAGAGAAGAACTAGTTAAACTAGTTAATGAAAAACCCGTTGAACCCAAATTGATACTAAGAGGGGGGGTGAATCAGTATCAAGCACAATCTTAACAATTTATACAATTTTTATCCTTATATATCATACACCAATGACATATCAATTAATAACATAGAAAAAAATGTGCACAAGGTATTTGTAAATAAAATTTATATAAATAAAATCTTTGATTACATAGATTGTTGGGAGACACCAATCTCCAATAATGGTGTGAGAACCTACTCACAGAATTTGCAGACACCAATCTGATAGGGACACCAATCCCTTGTGCAAGCACCAACTTTTTATTTGTAGGCACCAACCTGTGAGGACACTAATACTCTTATGAGCACCAACTCATAATCAACAAGCACCAACTTGCGCAATTAGGCACCGAATTGTTTGATAGATGAGAACAACAATTATCCTGAGCACCAACTCAGATCTGCAGGCACCAAACTGTAAGAGACCTTAGTCTCTTGTCCTTGCCCCTTCCATCCTCCCTTAAAAAAATATGGATGTAACTATGTTCTATTGTTGCACTATTCTGCACTTCCTGATCTACACACTATGTTATTGCACAAACTCCTACGCACCCTTTTCTTCTATGCTCACTGCTTCACATATTCTATTGTTTTCTATTGTGCACAACTTCTCCTTATACTCTGCTATATTGAGGACCTAACCGTGTACTCTGCTGGATATGCACACCTGAACAAGTTCTCTCCTTTCCCTTTATTCTATGTGCTCAACTTTCTACTTTTTCCGGGACTGCGGCTTTGTATATGACTCAATTTTGTACTGTCGCGTTCCATCGATCAACAAGCTGTTGATTCCAGTTCAACCCCCAAGTACTTCAATCTACTTCACACTAAAACACATCAATATTTTGTTTATTTATAATCATTCTAGCATCAATAATTATTTCCTTGACTCCATTGATTTGTCCACAAGTAGGGGATTCTCTATGTCGGTGACACCCCTTCTTCCTTTCTTTACGGTCAAGTGTACCAAAAATACCAACCACATTTATTATTCTTTTTTCGTCGTGTAATTTGCACATTTTGATATATTTACTACTACACAGTATTTGTGTGACAAGCACATGTATTTTACTCGCGCGAATGGAAGTCCATGACTTGGTGGGACTTGCACACATATTCCCTTTGACAACTGGCTTCTAGACTTCATGCTTATTAACATCAATCTTGATGGGACTTGCGTACGTACTCCTCATGACAACTATTTCTTATATACTTCTTCAAACTGGTTTCTAGACTTCATAATTCTTATCTGACATCAATGACGATAATAAGTTCAACAATCTCCCCCTTTGGCATTGTTGTCAACACCAAGTAAAACTGAGCTCCCCTCAAATATGAGCTCTTTTGTTCTGCTTTTTCTTTCCACAGTTCCTATGCAATTTATGTTGCAATTCCTTTGCAATTTATTCATAGCATCTGCAATTTCTCCCCCTTTGACATCAATGGAAAAGAGATTCCCATTTGTGTTTTACTTATTGTTGGCGATCTTTGGCGAATTTCTGATTTTGTAATTTCTCCTCCTGCATAGTTTTGTTTTTACAATTTCACCCCCTGGACTCATGCTTCTCTTTCTTCCTTCTGTTTCTCCTCCTTTGATTATGTTGGTTCTGTTGGCAACTTCACTATGTTCTTTAACTTTCTTGTACTGACCCAGGTTCGGCGCGGTTAAGGAACCAACAATACCACTTCTCCACTAGCCCTTTCGGCAACAACCTGCGAACAAGATGAGGTCTCACCTGAGGCGAAGTTATGGGGGATTAAAAAAGCAGGTTTCTGTAACCAGGTGATGCGCGGTTATGGACTGGCTCGGGCAAATTTCTCTCGACTTCGCATATACTTTGTTATTATTGCACACATATGGGACTACGCACTTTCCAACTACTACAATACAGAATAAAAACACATCTCTAGGATTGCACTTCTATTTAATTACACACATTATAGACTTCGTTGACTTAGTGTTTATCCATATAACTTATGCATTCAACATGATCATAATTACTTGCACATTCAGTTATACATGTTCAATACTTAACATATTATTCTCATCAACCATACATGTGAAAATACATATAAAAGAACGAACATACATAAACATGAACATAAACATAAGAAATCTCACAGATTCAATCGCACAACACAAGTATTTACGTGGTTCACTCCCAGGATGGGAGCTACGTCGACGGGAAATGTTGTTTATATTAACAGGAAGGGTCAACAATTCTAGTCTGCGCACACAGCTGCAGACTCTTCTCTCTACAATGGGTCTCTCCGCACTCAGCTGCAGAGCCTCTTTCTCTCTTCTTATTCTTACAATACTTAGTCTTTCAATAAGTTCGTGAGAGACCAAAATAAGACCAACATAAGATCTTCAATAATACCAATAAGACCAACCCTTCCCTTACAAAATTTCCCCTTTTATAGATCGTTCCTGAAGGTCATGTCTTTACAATCATTATGGGACAAAATCCCTATAGTACCCGAAAACCCCCCAAAATGGCGCAGTTACCCTGCTAGCCGGGCTCGTCATACTCGAAAACTACTTCACTTGTCTTCGGCCACCTTTCTGTGCCGCTTCTGGCTCTTATGCCCTTCTGACAACCACAGTTCTAACTGCGCAGCTCTGACCGCATACTAGTGCGTCCCTTTCTGCCATTCTGCTTCTTCTGTGGTTGTCGGTCTACCGCTTTGCTTCTAATGGTTTTTTCCGCCCTGGCTATCTGAGTACTTTGTCTGTACTAAGGCGACAGGTCGCTTTCCTCCAACTCCGCACTGCTCCTCACCCTGCTCTCGGGATTTGCGGAGTCGTTTACCCAAAATAGGTCGTTGCTGGACCTCGCTTCACTTGTACTTCGCTGCCAAAAATAACTCTTGCGCTGGAGCCTTACTCCACGAAAACTATCTTACCAAAATGTGGTCCACTTGGGCCATTCCCAACAGGCCCCTAACACTCACATGTGGCTCATCCCCAAGCCACTCTGATTGGGTTGTTCCATCTACACATCTACTGAAGTGTTTGATCGCGCGGTGAACTCTTGAACAGTTGCACTGAGATTCGCAACTATCTCCTTCGTATCTTTCTCACATTCCTTTATTGTTTCAAGCATTTCCTCTGAGATAGGTTCCAGAAGTTGCTCCTTGACAGTATCTTCTCTCATTCGGAGTTCTTGCAACTTATGCTCAATTTATTCTGTCAGTGTTAGCGCTTCTTCTTGCAGTGGCTGCAATCTTGAGAAAGTTTCAGCTTCCTTTGCTCTCAATGCTTCCAACTCTCTCTGAAGTTCCCTCTTCTCGACGAACTTCTGCATCTTTTGCCTTGCTGGTAAGTTCTTCATAGCAACATTAACAAAGTTGAGATCCTGCTACTTTAACTGCACTTCATCCTGGATTCTCTGTAACTCTGGTTCTTCCCGCAACATAGACCAAGCTTTAGAGACTTCATCCAGCAAGCTTTGACATCTCGCGACTTCTGCGTAGATGCTTTCTGTTGAAGCCTTCACTGCTTCAGCTCTTGCTTCTTTATCCTGTTGTGATGTTCCTAATTGTTGTTGACATTCCATCTCAACAATTTTATCTTTATGGGCAACTTCCATCTCAACAATTTTATCTTTATGGGAAACTTCCATCTCCATCATGTCTTCCTTAAGACTGTCGACAACAGTACCAATCTTTAGGATGGCTGTCTCTATTTCTTACTCTTCGTCACATTCGGGCAGCTTCACAGAGACTGCTGAAACTGCTTCCTTTATCTTACGTTGCTTCTCCTGTGCATAGTCAAGCTCCCTTGTCTTTAGCGCACATTCATCTTGTAGCTGCTTGTAATTTTCTTCTAGCCTTAGGTACTGGTTGTAAGAGACTAATTCTCTATCACGGATTTCTTCTGCAATATGCATGTGCAGGTTATGAAATCCCCCTATGGGTAACATCCCCACATTGATTTCTAGATGTGTGAGTCATCAAGCACTTTTCGCAATGTCATATGTTGGAAATATGATGGACATTGGCTCAGTTTTGACTAGTCGGGTCCTCATGGTATAGGCAGGATGGTTTCTCCTCTGTTGGTTTGATTCACCTAAGTGGTCGTCGTGGTCTGGTTCTTTTACCAAGTCTCGCTGGACCTGTTCAATTCTTGTAACCAGACTTTTCAGCTCGGCGATGCTCTCCTTCATACCAGTTTGTGATGTCTCTTCCTTGATGTCTTTCAGACCCATTACATCTTCAAGATATGCTAATACCCTGGATGCGATGCACTCATAGTCATTGTCATGTAACTGCGCATCCAACGGCCGTCGAGTAGCTTTCGTCTTCTTTTTCTGTGGTTTTTCTGGCACTTCTGTGTTAGGTTCTTTCCTTTTCTCACCTGATCCTTGGTCAGGTTTTGGATTCTGTGTACTTGTGACCTCGGGACCTTTAGCTTCTTGCTCCTCCTCTTCACATTCGTCAGATGAGGTGATGAGAAGGGACGACGCATCACAATCTTCGATTCTGTTGGTTAGTCTTCTATGATTAGGTCGATTCTCTGCTCATCGAGATGATACAGTCCTTCATACCATGTAGGAGGTGTAATTAGTATTCATGGATGTATGTATATAAAGTGCAGTCCGGACTTGAATATCATCTTTGGAATATACCAAGTTGTCACCTCCTTAGTGATACGCGGAGTCTTCTTAATGACTTCGCATAATTGCTCATAGTAGGTGAGCAACTCCAGGTTGTTCCACCTCTGTTTTTATGGATTCGTTGTTGCCCACATGTTTGCATATCTTGTTCCACGAAAAATACTTAGGACCTATAGGTAGACCATTCTGATAGAGGGGCTCCTTCCATCCCACGAAGGCAATCAACACCAGCAACCAGCTGAAGTGGAACGCAGATCCATTTTCTTGTGTGTATCGGACATCTTCTAAAAATTCATTTAACATATAATTCTCCCAATTGTATTGAAAACCATCCTTAGCCTCTGCAACTAAGGATACTAAAGTAGCAGAAACTTCACTTGGCCTAGACTTCCTTAGAAGCCTTCCCACAATAAGCTGAACCATGAAGCCCATGGGCATGTTTTCAATCCCTGCGGTTACGTAACCGCAGTTTCCCTTAGTTAAGCCGAATTCAGCCTTTATTCTTGTGGCCAATTCTTTATCCTTGTTCTTTCCAACAAACTCAATTGAAGGATCAACACCTCTTTTCCTTAGGCTCGTAATCCTGATGATAAGGTCAATAGAATGTTCACCTTGCGGTCCAACCATATGTATCCTTGGTGTGTGCATGATAACATAGTGCACACCACGGCATTAAGCTTATTGCTCCGGTCAAAATGTGGAATCCGAAACAGATTGAGCAGTCCAGAGCTAGATAATGGCTCGACCCATTCCATCGGGACAATAGTCATTTTCTTGGTAAGCTCATCCTTTTTCATGTACATGTATATATCTGGCTGGAATTGCGGAAACTTGTCCTCATTCAACAAATCATGGTCGACAAATTTGCAATCTTGGATTTTACCGAGCATATTCTCCTTCAGCCGCACATGGCTTGACATCGAAGGCAGGGGAATATCATACTGTGCATTCTTTATAACAAGCACGTTCGGTGCGTCGCTTCTACTTGGACTAATATATTCCGGAACAAGCCATATTGGCGGTGGCGAGTTCCCTTGTGGTGGAATTGGCTTCTTAGTACTTGCGGCCTTCGACTTTTCCTGGTCAGCCATCTTCTGCTTATCTTTCTTGTGCTGTTGTGGTTGATTCCTTGGTGAATTCCTGGATGAGCCACCCAGTTCTGAAGCGGCTTGCTTGGAGGGTGTCTTCATCACTCCTCCCAGACCAAAATGTCTGAAATCCCTCAAAATATCTTCTAATGTCGGCTCTTCGGACATATACTAGCAAGCAACTATTTATTTCAACTGGTAAACACTTAGGATTTTACATTCAGTAAAAATTCAAAATTTGTGGTAAAAATGGTAAGTAAACAGTCTTTACAATTTATAAGCCTTTTTACCCCAACGATGTGCCCATAAAGGCTAGTTAGACATTAAATGTCGTGACCGTTGGCCAAATCTCCCAACGATATCGGTCCTTTCCTTCATTGAATGCATAAGAAACAACTAGATTTTTGTTAAATTCTCCCGCGACTGTCAGCAAAACACTGCATAATGACTATATTTCCGACCGACAATTGTAATGGTAATCTTTCTGACCGACAATTGTAATGGTTATCTTTCCGACCGACAATTGTAACGGTTATATTTCCCTTATCGTCGCAAGTGACCGTGCAACTCCGGGGTTCATTGCGTATTTCTTATTGTTGGATTCTAACTTCACAATGCAATCCTTCTCTTTTGTGAGTTGCGAGGTTCTCTGCACATTTCTCATTTCTTGATGTTAAATTTGCATCTTGAACCTGTTCTTACTTCGCAACTCAGCTTGTTATGTCTGTATCATAGCATAGCTCTCGTTTGTGTAAACACTTCACTTTTTACCAAAATTGTGTACAGACTCTTTATTCTGTCATTCTTAGTGTCCAGTTTCAACTACACATGACACTTAGAATTTTTCTTCGTTGTTGATCAACTGATGTCTGGTGAAGTAGGACTATCCCTGTAGGGTTTTAGGCTACTTCCATTAATAAGACCTTGTAGGTTTTCTCCCACTAATGTGGCTAGCTGAACTGTGCCACCATTAGTAACATGCTTGACAACATATGGCCCTAGCCAATGCATCTTAAATTTTTCAAGAAACTTCAGGAATTTACTATCATAAAGGAGGACAAGGTCTCCTACCTGAAATAATTTGTTCTTGATCTGACGATCATGCCATGTTTTTTCTCTATCTTTCTGCACTTGTTGGTGAAATCCTGTAATGAAGCGATCTTCCTCTAACCCAACTAAGTGTAGTAGCCTTTCTTCCATTGTCTCATCATATGCCATGCCTTTAAATGCTGCAATTATCAAACTTGGTACTATGTATTACATTAGCATCACAACTTCCTGTATGTATGCTAATCTGAAAGGTGTATGGCCTGTCAACTTTTTACAAGTTGTCATATATGTCCATAACACAGTTGGTATTCACAGATCCCAGTCATCCCTGTTTGTATTACATACCTTATTCAACGCATTTTCCAATACTTTGTTAAAAGCTTCAACAGTGCCATTGGCATGTGGATGATATGGTATGCTCTTATGATGGTAAATCTGAAATTCTTCAGTCAGGGCCTCAATAGTTCTATTCAAGAAGTGAGTTCCCTGATTGCTCATTAGGATCTTTGGACATCGAAACCTTGTGAGGATGTTTTTCAAAAATGAACTGCGCGGATATCATCAAATCAAGTCGAAGCTTCAATTGTTTGATCTCCACCCGTCATGGCTCCACTTCGCGTCACAACATGAATGTTGCAATATGTATTTCATTTTTCAGCTGCAATAATTTGTATGTTCTGATTATGTGCTTCTGGTCTTCTTTCTTGCAAAACAGGGCATACCTCAATGACATGCTCAAATGATTTACAGTATTTACAGGTAGTACAAGGGTTCATATAGTCTCTAGCTAGATGTCCTGGTTGAGTGCAGTTATAACACACGATCTGACCTTTTCCTCGTCCTTGTCCAGTGTTTCGTCCTCTTCCTCTAAATCAGCCACATCCTCTATACGTGCCTTGATCATACTACGTGTTTTCATTGTTATTCTGCGTTTCCCCTTGAACTCTGTAGACATCATGTTTTCTTTCTATCATGAGTTCATATGCTCTGCAGTTGTTATCATCATGGCCATCTGAATTACAGAATGTGCAGTATAGGTTCTTTGGTGTTTGCAACTATTTCTGAATTAGGTAACAGCATTCTGGGCAGTGTCCTCTACATCAGAAAATATCACACCATGGTCCTTGCTGTTGATTTAATGGGTTTGGTGCTCCACTAGTGATGCAATCCCTAAATACCAGACAGTGTTCTTTGGAGTGACCTTCTCCCTTACACTTTGTACACCAAACTTATTCTCGGGTTTCTTTTCCTTTCTTCATATCTTGTAGTTGTAATGTAAAATTTGCTAGCTGGTTCTGTATCTGAACCATACCTGCGCTAGTCTCTCCTATAAGTGAAGCCTCTAGTTTCATTGCAATTTCTAGGGCCTCTGTCTACGAAGTAACCTTTTGTTGCATCAACAGTAACCTGATATGTGGCAACAACACGGCTATGAACCATTCTTGGTGTTGTTGTGGTGCTATGTCAAAGCTCACTTGATCTAACAACGCTTTGAAATTTTTATCAAATTCCCATACTGTCTCACTCGGTTTTTGCTTTATTTCTTTCAGCTATGTGATACACTGTGATTCTGACTTGGGTTTTTTAAACTCTCTGAGGAGCGCAATTTTGATCTCCGCTAGTGTCCTATTTTGTCCAACAGAGTACTTCATAAATCATGTTAAGGATCTATCCCTGAATGTGGTAACAAGCTGTGCTTGTCTAATAGCATCATTGTGTACTTGTTTAACATTCCATACGGCTTCACAAAGAAACCAATGTTGCTCTGGGTCCTCAAGACCAGTTCCTTTGAATATAGGTAGCTTAATGTCCTCTTTCATTCTTCTTCTAGGAGGCGTAGTATTCTGTGATGACTTAGGTATGGAATGTTCTGATTAATTTCTCCTGCAGTGAATTACTACTATTGTTGTTCTGTGGGTTAGTAGTATTTCTGCTGTCAGCTGGAGGTTTCTGCGGAGTAATAGGCTGATAGCCAACGGGTCTTTCATTATCAGTCTCAACTTGATATGAGTCCCTATTACTTCCTAACTCATTTTCTAGAGAGATGCGAGGTTCGTGTTCATTAGACCTCTTCCCGGTACTATACTTGTATCTTTTACCACTCCGTAATGTGTAAATATTTTCCTTAGTGTCACTGTCTGTGTTGCTGAACATTACAGACTCAAGTTCCTAGGGTTTTTATTGCATTCGTAATACACCTTTTTCTGCTAACAACATTTTAATGTATAGACTGATATTTTTTAGGTACTTACCTCTGAATCCTTTGAAGAAATATGGCCCTGCTATGCTATAAGACTTCAGAGTGTCCACAACAAATTATGTAACGTATCCTTCTAGTATGCTGTCTATCCAGAAGTATATTGCTCTTGAGATCGAACTATCCACTGCTTTAAGTCTCTGAATTAGTTCTGGAGTCCACACCGTAGGTTCTCTACTTTTAAAGCAATTTTTCCACTCTGCGAGCCTCGATATCCACTCGTGTAGGTCGTTGTTGAAGGATGTGAAGAAAATTTTGTGTATGTCAGAGAAGAGATATCTTTGTAACCACTCTTCCATAGATAAGCGCAGATGTCTATTTTATTTCTTCGCAAACTCCTCCTTGGTCTTAGTTACCCAATTCTATATCTCTGTCTGCTGGGGATTCCAGTTATCAGAGCACATCACTAGTTCAAGCGCGACAACAAAACCATTTGTTGGCCACTTCACTATGTTCTTTAACTTTCTTGTACTGACCCAGGTTCAGCGCGGTTAGGGAACCAACAATACCACTTATCCACCGACCTTTTCGGAAACAACCTGCGAACAAGCTAAGGTCTCACCCATGGCGAATTTATGGGGGATTACAGAAGTAGGTTTTTGTAACCAGGTGATGTGCGGTAATGGACTGGCTTGGGCGAAGTTCTCTCGACTTCGCATATACTTTGTTATTACTATGCACATATGGGACTGTGCACTTTGCAACTACTACAATACAAAATAACAACGCACCTCTAGGACCGTGCTTCTATTTAATTACACACATTACAGACTTCATTGACTTAGTGTTTATCCATATAACTTATGGCATTCAACATGCTCAGAATTACTTGCACATTCATTTATACATGTTCAATACTTAACATATTATTCCCATCAACCATACATGTGAAAATACATATAAAAGAACGAACATACATAAACATAAGAAATATCATAGATTCAATCGCACAACACAAATATTTACATGGTTCACCCCCAAGATGGGAGCTACGTCCATGAGAACTATTGTTTATATTAATGGGAAGGGTCAACAGTTCTAGTCTGCGCACACAACTGCAGACTCTTCTCTCTACAATGGGTCTCTGCGCACTCAGCTACAGAGCCTCTTTCTCTCTTCTTATTCTCACAATACTTAGTATTTCAAAAAGTCACCGTGAGAGACCAAAATAAGGCCAACATAACATATTCAATAATACCAATAAGACCAACCCTCCCCTTACAAAATTGCCCCTTTTATAGATCGTGCCTGAAGGTCACGTCTTTACAATCATTGTGGGCCAAAATCCCTATAGTACCCGAAAACTTCCCAAAATGGTGCGGTTACCCTGCTAACCAAGCTTGTCATACTCGATAGCTACTTCACTTGTCTTCGGCCACCTTTCTGCGTCGCTTCTGGCTCTGACGCCCTTCTAACAGCTATAGTTCTGACTACGCAGCTCTGACCGCATACTGGCGCATCCCTTTCTGTCGTCCTGCTTCTTATGTCGCTGTCGGCCTGTCGCTTTGCTTCTAATAGTTTCCACCACCCTGGTTGTCTTAGTACTTTGTCTGTACTAAGGAGACAAGTTGCTTTCCTCCAAATCCGCACCGCTCCCCACCCCGCTCCCAGGATTTGCAGAGTCGTTTACCCAAAATAGGTCGTTGCAGGACCTCGCTTCACTTGTACTTCGCTGCCAAAAATAACTGTTGTGCTGGAGCCTTGCTCCACGAAAACTGTCTTACCAAAACGTGGTCCACTTGGGCCATGCCCAACAGGTTCCAACTTCTATATTGGGCAATATCCCGTGTTGTCGCATTGTTTCCAATTTTTATGTGGCTTGAGCAAATTAATGGGGAGTGGGAATTACTCCCAATTTATGCTTTCCACTAGATATGGCATATCCATGATTTTCAAATATACCAATTTGTGTTACACATCTCATATGATACAAGCAAGTGGATTCAACATTTAAGAGGATAGAGAAATCACCATCAAGTTGTTCATACAGAGTAATCAATGAAGTTTCATTTTTGTCTTTTCATATTTCCCGAGAGCATGCGAATTAATTCATTTATGATGAGTAACTAGACATGATATTCACCAAATTTAGTATTTGTGTTTGAAATCCATCGTGATCAATTATCATGTAAACATTTGTTCTAGTGTTCGAACATTCTGCAAACTATTAGCCAATCATATTAATCCCAACAGGTGATTGTGTCAAGAAGTCTGATCCTGAGCAACAAGTTAACTCTTCAGTAGGCAATCTTTCCGCGGTATTTTGGGAACAACAAAGGGAATTCATTAATCTCAAGATCGACCTGGAGAAATGGCCATCCATTGTAAAAGAGGTTGATGTCAAAGAATGGTATGTCCAATAGACACATAGAATAAATTTCTTCTTTGAGGACCTGAACTGAGCAGTTGGAGAAGTAGCAAGGATACATTCTGACCTTTCTGAAGCAACTTTATATGGTTCCTGATAATTCAAGTTTCAAAGAATAGTCTATGGTTGACACTGATTTTTGCTTATCATCGCAAAAACCAGATAATTGACATGAGTAGTTTCTCCACTAATGTTGTTTTGACTGATTCTTCAATGTAAAATTTGTAGTTGAAGACAAGAATGCAAATTTTGTAGACTAATGATACTAATAGTCCTGCCAAGATGTATGTACTCTGGTCATTGTTTTGATTTTTGCGCTAGTGGCCCTTGTATATGTATGGCATCAAACATTTTTTTAATATTGCCAGACTTGCCAACTAAGGCCAATTTTGAATGTATGTACCCTTTTATTTTTGCGACAACAACTCTTTTAAAATATAATACAAATAGAAATCTTGAGATGTTTTTTTACTACAAATTTTCTTATCATTGTTGTTCTGCATATATATGTCCTTGAATTCATGATTCTTAAGTAATATTTGGAACTCAAGGATTTTCACACATAATTCTAGAAATTAGCAAGATATACAACAATTTCTTGCTGCTTAAGAACTATTGTTATTGACTTCATCATTATGTGGCTATGGAATTTTCCGCACCCATTTTTTAGAGTGTACATGCCTTTGTTAATACAACGCAATGTCACTTATTTTCTTATTAATTTCGCTTATTACAATATATGGAGTATTTCTTCATGACTGTCCTTTTGATCTTTGACAATTTTGAACTCTATTCCCAAAGCCATCACAGATATATCATCTTATGGTATGACAATACTTTGCAGTATGTCCATAATAGTTGCACCTTAAGCATTTCACTATATTATTGGACCTCCTTCTACCATAACTTTCACATTCCAATGCTTTATGTCCATATTTATAGCAAGAAAAGCATTAACCACTAAATAAATTTCCATACCTAGATCGAACCTACTTTGATGACATTCCTTCTAGGTTAACTTGACATGTCATGCTTTCCTTTTGAAGTCCCTTCTGACTTCTTTCTTCTTGATCTCTGATTAGAGTGCATTTATCCCTTTCCTTTTCAACTATCTTTTCGTAACCAATACCAGATTTTTCGTTAGGTGACCTTTGGCTACTTAATATTTTATCCAATATTGATGAATTGTAATTGAAATTGACTTTAGCATTTGTCGTTTCCTGTTCTTTATTTGTTTCAGAACTATCCATGTCATCTTTTGGATTCACGTGGTTTGAATCAATTGTGACCTCATCCTTGGATTCTTTCATTGCAACAAAGTATTGTTTTTTATTCTTAAGAGACTGATTCTCTTTTTTGAGTTTTGCTATTTCTTCTTTCAAAGAAGTAATCTTTGCATCCTTTACTTGTAGCTGGCTCAAATTGTTTTGTTGATTTTCTTCTAGATTCATAGATACTCGATCCTTTTCTTCAAGCTGTAACAATTGTTTCTTTAATAGTTCATTTTCTTTTCTTGCTTCTTCCACTTGAATTTTTAGACCAACAATAATCTTTGTAGTCTTTTCATGGTCTTCATGTTTTTCCCTTTTTTATTCTTCTAGTAGATCTTCTAGCAATGCATTTTTCTCTTTGACCTTCTTGACTTCATCTAGGACACAAAATGGTTGTCTCTCAAGATTAAATTTTTCATCCTTGCCATCTAATACTTGAGGAACTTTATTTTCACTTTCAAAGAGATTTGTTGTATCTAAAGCAAAGTAGTCTTCTTTGAGATTAATTGATGGTTTCTCTAGCCTTTCTTTATTGTTGTTTGTTTCCTTAGAGGTTACTTCCTCTTTTGGTTGCTCTTTATTGTCAATGTCTTCATTATCTTGATCTGTGATCACATTGAGAGATCCATTTGTGTAAATATTTTGCAGCTTGTTCCAAATCTCTTTAGCTGACTTACATTGTTCCACTTTACTTTTCTTAGAATATGACAATCTACTCAAAATTGCATTCATTGCCTCTGCATCGTCCTTTTGTAACTTTATTTCAGCTTCCTCCGTTGATGGGGTCTTGGGGCCTTTGGACTTTATAGTAATTTTTGATTTCCTGCCAAATATCAATTCCAAGTGACTATAAAAAAATTTCCATTCTTATACTCCAAAGTAAATAGTTTGTTCCATTAAATAAAGGGGCTCTATACGTGCTAAAACCAAATTCCTCACAGGCCTTATCCGCACAATAATTTCCCTTCCAGTTGTTAGACTGTATCTAAAGGAACTTGCTCTGATACCAATTGTTGAACCCAAATTGATATTGAGAGGGGGGGGTTGAATCAATATCAAGCACAATCTTAACAATTTAAACAATTTTTCTACTTATATATCATACACCAATGACAGAGCAATTAATAACATAGAAAAACTATGCACAAGGTATTTGTAAAGAAACTTTATATAAATAAAATATTTGATTACATATATGTTGGGAGACACCAATCTCCTATAATGGTGTGAGCACCTACTCATAGAATTTGCAGACACCAATTTGATGGGGACACCAATCCCTTGTGAAAGCACCAACTTGTTATTTGCAGGCACCAACCTGTGAGGACACCAATCTTCTTATGAGCACCAACTCATAATCATCAAGCACCAACTTGCGTAGTCAGGCACCAACCTGTCTGATAAATGAGAACACCAATGATACTGAGTACCAACTCATATATGCAGGCACCAACCTGTTAGAGACCTCAGTCTCCTACCCTTGCCCCTTCCAACCTCCCTTAAAAAGACATGGATGGAACTATGTTCCACTGTCGCACTCTATTATGCGCTTCATGATCTACACACTCTGTTCTTGCGCAAACTCCTGAGCACCCCTTTATTTTGTGCTCTGCTTCATAGATTTTGTTGTTTTATGTTCTGCATAGCTTCTCCTTGTACTCTACTTTATTGAGCGCCTAACCACATACTCTTCTAGATATGCACACCCGACCAAGTTCTCTTCTTTCCCTTTATTATGTGTGCTCAACTTTTCGCTTTTCCACGACTGCGACTTCATATATGACTCAGTTCTATACTGTGGCATTCCACCAATCAACAAGCTGTTGATTCCACTTCAACCCCCAAGTACTTCAATCTACTTCACACTAAAACACAACAATCTTTTGTTTATTTATAATCATTCTAGTATCAATACTTATTTTCTTGACTCCATTGATTTTTCCACAAGTAGGGGCTTCTCTATGTCGGTGACACCCCTTCTTCATTTCTTTACTGTCAAGTGTACCAAAAATACCAACCCCATTTCTTATTATTTTGTCGGTGTGCAATTTGCGCATTTTGATATATTTACTTACTGCACGGTATTTGTGCGACAAGCACATGTCTTTTACTTGTGCAAATGGAATTCCATGACTTGGTGGGACTTGCACACGTATTCACTTTGAAAACTAGCTTCTAGACTTCATGCTTCTTGACATCAATCTTGATGGGACTTGCGCACATACTCCCCTTGACAACTATTTCTTATATACTTCTTATTTGACATCAATGACAATACTAAGTTCAACAAAACTTATCTCGCGAGAGCATAACAATCTAAAACTAATTCAGTTCGCATTTGTAAATGAAACATATAATAATTCAAATGTGTAGAAAACATTCTACAATTAAATTATCATATATTATTAAATAAAAAGCCTTTTGTAACTCGATAGATAGCAATCATAAAAGATTACAAAAACGCTTTCGTTTATGCAAAACTGAATTAATTTGTAGTAAAATAGATTAAATTTAAAAACAAATATAATCCTTGAAAGACATTTCAAAGAATTATAATCACAAGGATTTAAATGAAGGATTGAAAACACAGTTCAAATTTCATCAAAACTTACTAAAAAAACAACGAAATAGAGTTTTGGAACAGAAATACAATTTCATTCGCTCTATGGAGACTTTCGTCCTGCATTCGAATTTCTCATCTTTATATAGGCGATCAGGTTGTCTCTAATTCTGTTCAAGCCGATAAAACATAATGCCTATCTCTGCAGTGCAGCTTCTTCTACTGCCGACATATTCTAGGAAGGGAGTCATCCCTTGAAGTTTGATATGCTTAATTTGGCACCAGTGTGCTATCTGGCAGGTTAACTTACATAAATCCGAGCCAAATGACAGCTCTAACAGCTTGATGGAGCAATGGATTAGTGTTGTGTTGACATATGGTACTATCTGACCTAGCGAACTCGTAGCAACAAAACTTGGGCTCAACGTTGCACATTTCAGATGCAATTTGGCAAACTCCTTTCAGGGAGAGGAACGAATTGGTGAATTGGTGAGACTTTTTTTTTTTTGCCTCGAAGAGGTGCATTCTACAGCCTAATAGGGTATGTGTAACTTCTTACGTGCTCATCGTGGAGTTGGCACGTAACCTTTATAAAAAAAATATTATAAAAAATAACATGTCCGTTCAAATTAGATTTAAAAAATTTAGAAGGCTATATATATAAAAGTACACAAATTAGATTAATTAAAACCATAAACATTGTATTACGCACTTGATTTAAAGAGTGCAAACGTTGAGGAAGAGTTTGCAGCTAGCCAGATTTGATCTCTCTCGTCGCTTGGTATATATCCTTTTAAGATGGATCTATGTTGGTTGATAGTGAAAATGTGTCCTCTTCAAGTGATTTGGTGAATGAATTGGTCGATCTGGTAAGGCACAATTTTGTGCCCATCCTTTACTACCTCTTTATCCTTTACTTTTATCTTATTGTTTATTTACATCATGTCACTTACAAGGATTAAACCTAGGTGGAGAGGACAACAATCATTCCTCCCACAATAATATCACTTTCAAAATAATATAAAGTTAAAAGAATATTTTCAATTGAAAATGATTTTAAATTATTTAAGTGACATAAATTATATATATTTGAAAAATCCAATATAAAAAATTGCAACGTATCCGAAGACTTAAAAGAAATGGGCTTCGAAATAAATTGACAGTTATAACAAAACATGGGGAGTCGTACAAAATATTCTACATAGAAGTCGAGTATCATAAAATTTTGATGACTTACCAATAAAAAAAATTGTTTTCCCATTTTAATCCTTTAATATAAAATCCTTTATGACATGGGAAGAATCGAATAGAAATAGCTTAAATTGAATTATTTGAGTGACTTCAAAAGAAGGAATAAAATAAAATTATGAAAAAGTAAAGTATTTTTAAACAAAGATTAAGCATAGTAAAATTTTAATGCTTTGTCTAGAATATAAATTAATTATTCGTTTTCTTATATTTATATATATCCTTTTAAGATGAAATCAAGTTGAATGTGAACACGTCTTAATTAAAAATATTTAATTTTTTTTCCCGAATTACTAAATGATATAAAAGGAAAAAAATTAATAAAAATTTAAGGTTTGAAAAATTCAATAATTCATTCAAATTCAAATTTAAGAGCTTAATTCTATTTCTTAATATGTAATCCTTGAAGACGTGAATCAAAATCACAAAATTTAGGTTTTAATTAATTAATTGTGATCCGCCAAAATGCATATTAATTCATTGAGGCATTGAAGACCAAAAGTTGATAAGGGAGTCACAACCATATGTTAATCAATGTTTTGCAAACTAAAGCATGTTATAGACTCAGATAAACTCAAGTAAAGGCATGAAAGGTTAAATAGAAACCAAAAACTGAGAGGACTCAAATGACACACATGAGTCAAGTCACCAAATCCTTATCTCATGAAATCCAAGTCAAATAAAAACAGTGCAAAAAGTGAAGGATCTAGGAAAAAAGCCAGGAAATCACCTATTGAATCAAGAAGGACAAACCAAAAGCAATATGAAAGCAGTATTTACAAAATTTAGATGGGGGGCTTTAATTTTTGACAAAATTAAGAGGGATTTGTTGGAGGCCCAACATAATTATGAAATGATTTATCTATGTTTATCTTGTTACCACACTACTATGTAGGATTAAGTACACCACAAGTGGTATCAAAGCCTCCTTCTAGAGCCATCATGCATCCAATATTTCATAGAATTGTTTTTAGGCTAGAGACGTGTTCAGGCGCCTTTAAATAATTGTAGAGATCTATCATTCAATGCGTAATATTGCAGTTGGGGGAATCATACACACAAATAATAAAATTGTTACTTAATCATGTTGTACCCTCGGTTGGTACAATTTCCGTACGTTGTTGTAACCTTTGTTGGTACCCCTTCAAGTAGTACCTCATCAGGAAACACCTACACATGGAATTTCACTTCCATGTACGCTCAGGTATATTGGAAGTCCCTTAGGTTTCCTGAAATTAGTTGTAGATAATCCAATTGACCATCTTGTTACTACAGTGGCTCCAAGGGAAACACTCAGGAATATATTCTTGCATATTTGGGTAGTCAGGTAGTACAATTGAGGGTATGGTTGAACCTCCTTAGTTAGAGCCCTAAGAGATTGGGTCAAGTACTATTGATGGACCTTGCATGCATATCAAAGAGCTATAGCACCTAACGATCCTTTGTGGGACCTTGGAAACCCTCATATCTATAACCTGGAAGTGGAATTTCTACCTCTTTGCATTAAAAAATAATTTGGACATTTTTCCAGAGCAGTTAGTGCAGTACAATGCAGTAACTAGTTTCTATTTTGGCCACCAACAAAATTACTAAACCTTTGATTCCATAAGGAATTTTGGAATTATGTTAGTACAATAATATTCAACTAGGAGTAATAGTCTTACCAGAGTATAAAAATAAATATGGAGGTCTCGTAAACCCTTATTTATGAACTATCTTAAATGAATCCTTGAATCATTTTGATAATTTTATACACATCTCTAACAACCCTTTTTGGGTGGTCCCAAAAACCCTTATTTATGACATATCTCAATACCTTGCATCATGCTGATTGTTTTGGTATGCCTATCAAACAACCCTTTTTGTGTGGACCCAATACTTGTACCTTTCAAATCCAATGGTACACACACACATCTAGACCAACCAGAGCAACCAAAGAGACATGGAGGTAGCAAACCAAAATCAACCTAAGACCTTAAAGTTGACATGAAAGCCTTGCAATCCATGGTTATGGCATTGATGTAGTTAGTGGAACAACTCAAAAGTGATAGGGAAAATGACATGATAGCGACTAAGGCTATAACTCACCACATTGGATTTGCTCTAAAACAAGAGCCCATATATGAATCCTTTGACATTGAAGAACCATGCTCTCAAGCTCTTTTCCTAGAAACACAACCTCACTCCTTCGAGGATAAAACTTCATGGAACCACTTTCCAAATATTGACATGTGCAAATTTGATGGCTCAGATCCCTTTGGTTGGGTCCCAAATGGAACATTTTTATCCTCCATGGCATTAAGGATGACCTACAAAAGCTCAAAATTGGGGTTTTATATTTAGATTCTAAAAGATGGCAATGGTGGCAATGGTACTAGAAATGTTATCGTCGTTATGACCTTTGGAGCCAATTTGTGAAGATTCTTCATGAGTTTTTTGAATATGACACACACTACTTGGACATGTTGACCAAATTGCACAATAATGGTATCTTTCTAGACTATAGTACATCATTTTAGAAATTGGCAATTCACACAGAAGGAAATTCATGCACATGTCCTTATACAGTGGCTCTCCACTTGGTTGGAAGCTTATGATAGAGCCTGAGAAGCTAAATTGGTGATAAATGCCCAACCCAAGCACCCTTTATTTCCCACTCACACAATGTCTCCCATAGCTACTACTCTCATTAACTATGCCACCCAACCATTACGAATCCACAAGTTGACCTTGAATGCCATGGTTGAGCATGATCGCCTCAGACTTTGCTACAAATGTGATGAAAAATATTTTCTACGGCTTAAATACAAAGAATACAAATTATTTTAAATTGAGGCATCCCCACATGATTCCCTCAAAGACACCACCATGGAGTCTCGTCCAGAACTTGAGGTGGAGGGTAATATGCCACCTTTGGAAGATGCTCCTAATATGTCAATTCAAGAGGAGCAACCCCAAATCTCATTGCATGCCTTATCATGTTTTTCCACACCTTAAACATTAAAGTTGATCGGTTATATCAAGCACTATAAATTCATTGTATTTATTGATAGTGGCATCACTTGTAATTTCATTCACCAGTGAGTGCTTGAAGAAACTAATTGCTACATCTGCCCTATATCCAATTTCTAAATCATGATAAAAAATGGGGGTATGATGAAACGTGGTGGTTGTGAAAATGTGAAACTCCAAATGGGTGACTACCATCTCAAAACACATATGTTCACTATTGACATAGGTAGTTGTAATATAGTTTTGGGGGGTCGAATGGATCAATAATTTGGGCTCGATCACTATGTATTTAAAGTCTCTCTCTCTCTCATCTTTAATTAGTTTGGACACACACATCACCTTAAAGGGATTACATCAGGTTCTCTTGAAATTATCTCCTCCATCGAATGGGGAAATTAATGAAGAAAGACCACTCAAGTATCATTGCATAATTCAATAACATCCAAGTCATGGAAACATCCACCTAGGATATTCACCCTAACTTGCAATAAGTCCTCTCCCAATATCAATAGGTTTTTGAGGAACCAAAGGGTTTACCCCCACCCCGTGGGGAGCATGACCATGGTATTCTATTAATCCTAGGAAATCAACCTCCCAATGTATTCCCTTATCACAATCCTTTTGCACAGAAGAATGAAATATTGAAAAAATCATTAAGGAATTATTGGAGGTTGGCATCATTCATCCCAACACAAGCCCTTATTCATTGTCGGTGGTTATGGTATTCAAAAGGGAAGGCACTTGTGCATGTGTCCTGATTTTCGAGATCTCAACAAATTAACCATCAGAGATAGATTCCATATTGCTACCATTGATGATCTATAAGATGAGTTGCATGGAGCCAAATTATTCATCAAACTTGACCTTCGATATTCGGATGAAATATGTAGACATACCCAAGACAACCTTCTACACTCATGAGGATCAATATGAGTTCTTAATCATTCCCTTTTACCTATGTAATTACCCATCCACTTTTCAAAGCCTCATGAATAAGATCTTCTTCCCTTTCCTCTACCATTTTTTCCTGGTTTTATTCAATGATATCTTGGTCTACAACCCCACCTAAGAAATCCACCTCAAGCATGTTTCTCATACCTTGAAATTATTACCAGATCACCAGTTATTTGTGAAATGCTTTAAATGTGCTTTTGGGACAACTAAGGTTGAATATTTGGGACATATTTTGAATCAGGATGGTGTATGTATTGGCCCCCCAAAAGTGGAAGCTATGTAGAACTAGCTCTTCCCCAAAACTCTCAAAATATTGAGGGTGTTCCTTGGACTTACTACTATTACTATAAGTTTTTCCAAAATTATGTTAAGATTGCAACTCCTCTTACATCATTGCTAAAATAGAATGCTTTCTCCTAGAATGAGGAAGCGAAGCAAGCCTTCTCTACCCTAAAGGATGCTATGTGCACTATGCATATTTTAGCCATGCCAAATTTCACCAAGAATTTCATCTTATAATGTGATGCCTTTGGCCGTGGTTTGGGAGTAGTATTGATGCAAGGCAGACACCCATTAGTCTTCACTAGTAAGAAACTATGTGAGAGGAAATTGGGAAAGTCCATATATGAAAAATAAATGATGGTTATCATTCATGTCATTGAGACATGGTGACAAATTTTAATCGGGTGACATTTCCATATCAAGACAAACCATCTTAGTCTCAAGTATTTCCTAGAACAATGGTTGTATTCAGCAGAGTAGAATAAATGGGTCACTAATATGTTAGGGTATGATTAATTGATAAATTATATAAGAAGGGCCATAAAAATTTGGTGATTGATGATTTTACTATGCAATTTGAGGAGGAGGGTTCCCTCTTTGCATTGTCCTTAACAGTTCGAGGATGGCTTGAAGAAGCACATCAAGAATGGATGGCCCAAGCAATAGTTCAAAAAATTATCAAACGGATACAAGAAGATCTGAACCCTTCTTCCATGTGTACATGGCACCAAAATACCTTGCAATATAAGTAGCACATTTTTCTCACCTTGCATTCGGCCTTAAAACCATGAATCTTAAAGGAGTTACATTCATCACCCACAGCGAACCACTAAGGATTTCATAAAACCCGTGAATGAATTAAGCAATAATTATTTTAGGAAGGAACAGAAAAATATGTCCACAACACTGTTTTAGCCTACAAAACTTGCCAATGACACAAGGAAGAAACAATGAAATCACTTTGTGCTTTGAAGACACTTTCGATTCCCAATAATATCTAGATGAACATCTTAATGGATTTTATCGTGGGCTTCCTAAGGTAGGAAATAAAATATTTATTATGGTGGTAGTAGATTGCATGGACAAATATGTTCACTTTTGTGCCTTATCACACCCTTTTACAACATCCCCGGTGGCACAAGTATTCATGGATCATATTTTTAAGCTCCATGGCATTCCAACTTCTATTGTATTTGATCGGGACCCTACCTTCACAAGCAATTTTTGGTAGGATATATTTAAACTTCAATATATCCACTTAAATATCAACACAACCATCACTCTCAAATAGATGGTCATATGGAAGCGGTTAATAAATGCATGGAAACCTTATTGTGATGCTTTGCATTGGATATGACACACCAATGTTCCCAATGGATTCCTCTGGCTAAGTGGTGTTATAATACCACTTGTCATGGCTCCACCAAGATGATAACATATGCAGCATTGTATGGAAAAATCCCTTATATGTGATTTCCTATTTTCCCGGCACCTTTAGGGTTCAGGTCGTGGACAATACACTTCACATTGTAGCAGCTAATCTCCGCACCCTTAAGGACAACCTGGTTGTGCCTCAAAATAGAATGAAACAACAAGAATATCAATATCTCTATGAGAATTCCTTTGAAGTAGGGGGTTAGGCGTTTCTTCGACTCCAAACTTATCTACAAACATCCCTCAAGTTTCATCTCCACCAAAAAATTGATTTGAAGTTATATGGACACTATACAATTGTCCAACAGATTGGGCATGTGGCCTACAAGCTTTCTCTTCTAGATCAATCCAAGATTCATCTAGTATTTCACATATCTTGCCTCAAAAAAGTGGTGGGATCTAATTGTAAAGTGGATACTAGAATACCAAAATTGGATGAGGAAGGATCCATTTGGATCCAATAAAAAACAATCTTGGTTTACAAGAAATGAAAATTGCGTAGATGCACAAATCAAAGAGGTTTTGCTTTGGTGGAAAGATATGACCCCATAAGATGCCACATGGGAACCAACAAATATTTTACAACAATTTATTCACCTTCAACATCGAGGACAATGTTGCTTTTGAAGGGAGAGGGCATGTTAGGGTCCTACCCTAACCCCTTTACTTTAAAAGTTAGTCATGTAATGTATACAACCATCCCTTTTTAATAATATTGAGTAGTTAGTAGTCAACAATCAATGTAAAAATAGTATCTCTATTACTTAAGGCCCACTAGGAAGTTAGTACTTATTAATTATTTGACCATGTCAAGTAGTTAGGGTTTTGGATCTTGGAAGCCTATTTAAAGCGTTATAAGGCTATGAAAGGTTTTGTCAAGAATTATTGTATCAGACCTATGCTTAAGTGAAAGGTGGTCTAACCTTGAGAGAAGCATGAACACTTATTCCATATTTGAATATCATAATATAAGATCCATTTTTTTGCATTTATGTTGCTTATTCTCTCTATTCTTTCAATCTGCACTATAATATTGGAATTATGGCATTATTTATCCATGTTTATCTTGCTACCACACTAATCTACAAATTTAAGTACACCATGGTCAACTTCATTTTAAGATCCCAATTTTTAACTTTCTCCTCTTTTAACCCTTTGATTTGTTTAAGGGACCTTTGATTGAGGCTCCTTAGGTGAAGAATTTTTCTATCCTTTTTTTATAAACTCGTGTTGAGATTCTCCTTGAGATCTTGATTCTCCCATTCTAGTTTCTGATTGCACTCCTTTGTATCTTTTGACTTCTTGATTTGTGCAAGTATTTTTTTACTCTAATATTTTAATCAAGAAATTTATTTGTTACTTTCTAGCAAGCTCTTGTCAATTTTCCTCTTGAGATCATGATTTCCTTGTAATTTTTTTATTGTAATTCCTTGATTCATGTGTACAAATCCTTATTACAATATTGTAGGTAAGAATTGTGGTCACCTAATAAGGATTCTATGATTCACTTGTAAAGTAATTTTATAATTTATAGATAGCCTTAAATATTAAATGACTTAAGAGTTTAAATAACCTAAGTGAATTTTTATCTTAAAATGTAAGACACTTGGCATATCGATGTACCAAAACCCAATGATAGACCCTTAAACCTTAACAGTCAATGTAATGTGTAATTTTGTATGAGTTTAAATGGAGGGTTGTTTACTCCCCGCAACTTATGACTTGAGATGGTTGATGATCATCATTGATACACATATAGTTTTGATCATAACCATACACCTCTTACAACAACTCAATCTTCTCATTTACAATTCATGGTACTCTATATCGGTGGTGTTTTAGGTGCTTCAATCAATGAATATTCTTGTGGTGACTCTCTATGTGAATCCCATGACAAATTTTTAGTGATATATGTCTGAAGTAATGACCTGATTCCTTTCCACAAAACTGAAATGGATTTAACTTTGAACTTGTTGGATTCCTAATCCTATGAGATTGAGGTATAATGTAAATATTGTAAAATATTTACAATATTAGTTTTTAGTTATGAAGATGAAGATGCACATACCTTGGGAATTTGAATCCCAAAGGTAACTTCTCTCACCTATATAAATAAACCATCTTACACTCAATAAAATCATTCAACTTGGATTTATTCTAGACCCGAAATGAGTACAAGATCATGGTGTTTGTTGTAAATCCATGAGTGCTTGTAGTTTGCCCTTTGACTCCTCATTTTTGACATATTCTCTACCTTCTATGTCTCTCAAATCTGCACACTGTAGATTCCTCTCAAAATTCCTCTGCTAAGTTTTGTTGATTGTTCATCTGGGTGTGCCAAGTTCTCCTCTCTGTGCGTATAGCCCATATGCCTGATCTCTTTTGTTGTGAGAAATTTGCATGAGGGATGGAGAGAATTTTGTGAAGGGAATTCACATTAAAGATCTATGTATTGGAGCTGCATAATAGAGCTATGTGAAGGGTCTCCACAATTGATTTGCGGGTATCAAGTGATGTTGCAACTACATGCCAAAGGATGCTTGAAGGATTCAAAATTATGTGTTGAACCTATGCACCGAGGATTCATCACCTTTTGCATACTTGCATGCAAACCCATGACTTGAATGATGTTTGCGTGGTGTATTCTCTTGGTAGTATCTACCTATGTTTGGTTATCACTTATGTAGAAATTATCTCTATATTTTTTTCATATATATCTACATGTATAAACATGTATGTTGTCATTTTACTATCCCTTTCATTATCACTTGCATAATTTCATTACTCATGATATATCCGCATTTTGAAAGTCTCATTGTGTATATCACTTTCTAGGGTTTTGGGGATTCTTTGATTTTCTCTATCCTTATCTTCTAGTTAGATCCATAACTAATATTGGGCATACGGGCACATCCCTTGAACTTTCTCCTCACACGTTAATCAATACCCTTTGGTTTATGCTATTTCTCCTTGATAGTGATGTGACGATCACTACAAGGCCTCTTGAACTTATTCATGTGCTTCTTCACAATCTTCTTATTAAAAAAAGGTATCTCCATTCCCCCACATTAATTTAACACAACAAAAGTAAAGTGGGATTTTTCCAAGATGAAATAGTGCCACTAAGACATTTTTAGAGCCTGCTTTGATGCGTGTGAAAAAAAATCAGAATGCGAGTCTACATGTGAGATAAATGTACGAGTGAGAGTCCTATAGTGAGAGGAATGGACGCTGAGAAAGAACTATCCCAAGATAGTGTTAGAAACCTAATCCTATGGGATTATGGTTTCTTTTGTAAATTATTGTAAATATTTGCTTTAATTTTAGTTATTGAATGAGGTGAAGAGTCACCCATGTATCCTCTTAGAATATGAAAGACAAGAGTCATCCTAACGTATAAATAATGTTAAATTTTTAGAATTTACTTCAATCTGATCTAGGATCTTAACTGAGAGAACAACATGTATAGCAAATCTACAGCATATCAACCATGGACACAATAATGCAAGCACACAAGAGACACATAGTTTACTTGGGGAAAACCATAAAGGTGAAAAACCCCAATAACTTCCTCAGAGATAGATAGAGCAATGATACAACCAGAATACAAGAGATAGTCTTCTCCTAGCAGTAGAGCCTCCTCCTCCACAAGTGCGCCACTCTCCCAAGTGTGAGTGAGAGAAATAGAATGTGTAAAATGAGAGAGACACACTCTCTATTTATACACTAACTTGACTTGACCTTTACTCAACTAGGTCGGCCTCAACTTAACCACTTAACATAATGCTGATTGAGCCGACCCCCACTAGGGTGGTCTAATAACCCTTTGACCCACATGGCCGACCCCCAATAGGGTGGTCTAATAACCCTTTGACCCACATGACTTATACAGGGCCGACCCCAACAAGGTGGTCTAATAACCCATCAAGTATAAGTTAAGACAATTACAATATAAATGACGACACTTCCGTATAGAGGAATAATAACATCTCTATAGGAATACAACCACTTGCGTATAGAGGAATAATAACATCTCTATAAGAATACAATATACATATATGTGAAATACATTCTGAATTTACATATACATCAACACTCCCTCTTAACTAGGAAGGTATTTCTCGACACAGGTCTTATAGCACAAGTCATCTTCTCTGGATCATCGTCACTGTTGCTGCTATCTCAATCAATCTCTGAATCTACTCGTCATAGGAAGTTCTACACAGCCAGTCCTTTTTCATACTGAATGTAGGCCCACCACCTGCAGGTCTTCATCATCACTGGCCATACTGTGGAATCCTCAGGACTTATTACGTGCGTCACAAAACCTTAAAAGAGTCTCTTGACTAGCAAGAACCCTAAAGAGCATCTGAGGCCTTTTTCATCCTGTCCAGATCTCCGAGACTTATTACATGTGACCCCACCACAAAACCTCGAAAGAGAATCCCAGGACTGATTACGAGCACAAGGCTCAACCTATCGGATCTCCCAGGGCACAAATTACATGTGGTCACCACAAAACCTCGAAAGAGCATCCCAGGACTGATTACGAGGACACGGATCAACCTATCGGATCTCCCAGGGCACAAATTACATGTGGTCATGGAAAAACCTCGAAAGAGAATCCCAGGATTGATTACGAGCACACGGCTCAACCTATCGGATCTCCCAGGGCACAAATTACATGCCATAGGACAAAACCTCCAAAGAGCATCTGCCAGATATCCCAGGGCACAAATTACATGCCATAGGAAAAACCTCGAAAGACTATTTGTAGATCTCCCAGGGCACAAATTATATGTCCTCCCAAGCAAAACCTCGAAAGAGCATTTTCCAGATACCCCAGGGTACAAATTACATGCCATAGGCAAAACCTCGAAAGACTATCTGCAAATATCCCAGGGCACAAATTACATGCTTATCTGCACAACCTGTTCCACGGCCATAGAGTATCAACCTGATACTCACCATACATCATCCTGATCATCATCACTGCAACATCCTGCTGCATGTCATCTGGAGCAACATCTTGAAGCTCGTCATCCATGATCATCCTGATCATACAATGCATCTACTTGATGCATACCAAGTATCTACCTGATACATATCATCATACATGATCCACCTAATCATACAGTGTATCCACCTGATACAAATACAAATACATGATCCACCTGATCATACATGATACATATCAACATACATGATCTACTTGATCATACAATGTATCCACCTAATACATATACAGATACATGGTCCAAGCATCCAACATGATGCATATACAAAATACATACAAATGATCCAACCGATCATATCCAGCATCCAACATGATGCGTACATACATATAAATGATCCAACTGATCATATCCAACATCCAACATGATGCATATATATATAAATGATCCAACTGATCATAACAAGCATCCAACATGATGCATATACATATACAGAGTAGTAACTGGAGCATTGTCCTGATGCTCATCATCCATGATCCTCCTGATCATCATAGCATCGTCCTCTTCAGATCATCGCATTGTCCACGAAGCACAGCCCAGATGCACATCATCCAGCACTTACACCACCGACATGGGAGAACACATCTACCACCATTCGGGGAAGGCTCTAGCCCTTACTTTTTCACCATGGGAGAACACATCTACCACCATGTGAAAAATGGCTCAGCAATTACATCATGACCAAGGGAGAACACATCAACCATGTCAGAAAAGCTCATGTGCATCTGCATCTTCAGGACTCATCATTTCCCTTTGGAAGGAACCTCGATCTGAAGTGCACCAAGCCTCTCTCTGAAGTACTCAAACTACACTCTGGCCAACAGATTGGTCAATACATCTGCAACCTGCTCATCCGTCGCAACATACTCTGCTTCGGCTGTACTCAGTGCTACACAGGACTGCTTCCTGCTGAACCAAGAGATTACACTTGATCCCATACTGCAGCATTGCCTTCCCAATCTGAATCAACATAACCCTACAGGTTAAACTTTTGATTCGCATCATACTTGAGCCCATAATCAACTGTACCCTTCAGGTACCTCAGAATATGCTTTACAACAACCAGGTGAACACTCCTTGGATCCGTCAGGAACTGGCTCAATGTGTTCACCGCAAAGCAAATATCTGGTCTCGTGTTCGTCAGGTACATCAAGGACCCAATCATTTGACGATACATAGAGACATCAACCGGCTCAGATGAAGCATCTCACAGAAGCTTCAGGTTCGATGCCATAGGTGTGGCCATAGCCTCGCAGTCCATCATCCTGAACCTCTTCAGGATCTCTAATGCATACTTCCCTTGTCCAAGGAAGATTCCATCTGCACTCTGCCACACCTTCATGCCAAAAAAACAAATAGTGCATTATCCCCAAGTTCTGCACATGTATATGACTACACCATTCAAGAAAGCTGTCTTGAAATCCATCTGGTGTATCTTCTATTTCATCACTTTTATATTTCTCTATGCTGCCATCTTCAACATGCTTGATCTGATAGTTCCATTTGGAAGTCACAACAGACTTCCCTTCAGCTCTTGGGACCGCATCCCAAACATAGTTCTTCATGATCGACGGATCATGACATTCTTCCCATATCCTGGGAACTTCAATATCTTCAATAGATAATTTTGTTGCTTGAACAAATGTTGTAGTCCTTCTTTTGTAGGTGAAGGTATATGGTCTTTCCTACAAAACAAGTTAAATTACATGATTAGAAACATCTCATAATTTTCAGAAAAATTCTTACACATAAAGAAATATGTCATACAAGCATGCAATTATCTTAGCCAATGCTCCAATACAACATTCATCCATGTTCCACAACTTTCTAGATGTCTTCCAGTCTCTACCAGAACATTGTTAAGAGTTTGCACTACTCCCAACATGTCAGCAAAGAGGTTTCATTCTAGATAAGTAGCATTGGAATGTTGTACAGTGCCATAGGCCACTTACCCATCACATGCATATTAGTAGTATACTGTTCATTAATGAAATCATTCTAATATGCACAATACATATCCTAAGTCTAGGAACATGGGCATATACATTATTGAACAGTATCATTTAAACAATAAAATATGCAAGTAATGACAATTCAAATACTTATCTTTGTTTGTTTGTTGGGTTGACTCCCTCTCAGTCTTTGCTTCTTTTCTACAACTCCATTCTTATGTGGATTGTGAGAAGTGGTCAACTCCCTCTGAATATCTGCATCCTTGCAAAAACTACTGAAGTGTGCTCCTTTGCTTTCTTGCAGGAACAACTGGAGTGTGCTCCCTCTTGATCTTTGCTTCCTGGATTACCTGTCCTAGAACTTACATCCATCCTTAATCACTATGCATGCTTATTAGTATCATCATTGTGTTATCCTTGATGTCTCATACATAATCACACATTTATTAGTATAATCTTAATACTATTAAAACACAATAATCTTAAACATGTATATTCATGATCATTCAGATATAATAAACATTAGTATTCAAGGTTTCAGGGAAGTCTTCTTTTACTCATACACATTCTTATTTGATCATAGGACTCTTCTGGTTAATTGAATCATCAATCAAGATAAGAGATATAATATGCATAAAATTGTGATTATTCAAACCTATACCTTCATGATTCTTCTGGTTAGTCATATCATCAATTATGGTAAGAAACATGATATGCATACAACCATGATTATTCAAACCTATGACTTCATGAATAATCATTATCAACAACACAACAATATAAGATCCTAACATAAGGTAGGATTCTAGCTTGATATAGGAAAAACATACCTGGATTAGCATGCTAGCTAGTTATGTCTAACATATCCGCATAATGTCTTTTGGTTCTCTTCAGTGACTTGTGCTAGTAACCTGCATGTCTCATAAGTTAACCATTGTAGGACCAAGTTATACATACCTCGAAAATAGATCTTATATGTGATCCATGACAATGGATGAATCTTTGTCTTCATGTCACCATGAGCATATGTTCTTGAAGTAGAACATAATTTGACTTTCTTGGTGTACCTTTTGTGTTAGCAAACAACATAAACCTCATACAACATCACAATGCATTAGTACAATCATAAGTGTCAAAACCTTAATCAATGAATATCTTCTATTAAGGTGATACGACAAGTCCAGTAATTAATCAAGATTGTACTGTAATGATATGAAGACAAACATATGATAAACTTAACCATGAAACATACCTGTAAGCCATACTTGTCAAGATTACTTGTAATCTTCTTATGGAAGGCCTTAGCCTCATCTCCCTCTGAGACAAGAACTTCTTCACTTATGTAGGTGACCAATCCATCTTCTTCTAGGATTAACCCAATCCACTTGATTTGCAAGAACTGGACTTGGAGCTGGATTAGGGTTTGTCAAAGAAACCCCAAAAACTCAAACTTTGAATTTCAAACTTTCGAAAGGATAGAAATATGCGCCTTGATGAGCTGATCAAGTTGGTATATTCAGAATTTGAAAACTATAAAGTTTCACCCCTCGAAATTGCCTTTTAGATTTCCGGATTCACTGGGGAGGACCCTGAATTAGGGTTTGAGTTTTCCGGAGCTTCACCCAACCAAAAGATTTGATTCAAAACTCTAAGCTTTGATTTTTCTGAGGAGCTTCCAGCCGTGGTCACAGATTTCCAAAATTCCAATTTTTGCAGAAGCCCTAATTTTCCATCTTTTCGATCAAAGTCCCGAACTGGGGTTTGATCAAGCCCGGCCTTCTGCCCAACCAAAAAAATATGATCTTGGTCTCTAAATTTCTATTTTGATGAGTAGCATCCATCCGTGGTCTCTGATTACAAAAATTCCAACTTTCTCTGAAGCCCTAAATTCCAGAAGCCATGAATGAAGGTACTCAAAAATAATTCGGTTTTGACAGAAATATGTACCTGATTGTTTCTGGTGTAACTCCAAACTTTTCGATCCACATGGTCTAAAATTATTTCTTGAGATAGCTCGACCTGTTATCTTTCCATCCCGATAGGTCTGACCTCACCTGGGTTCTCGGAGAGAGAGTTATGCCAAGTGTCGCAACGTGACCTGTTTATGGGATAATACAGGAGAGCGAACTTGTACGACATGCCACGTGTCACTGGTTCAACTTCGGCCTCTCAAAAATTTTTCTGAGATATCCTGACCTGTTATCTTTCCATCCCAATAGGTCTCACCTCAATTGGATTCTCTGAGAGAGTGTTATCCCAAGTTTCGTAACGTGACCGGTTTATGGGATAATACATGCGAGCGAACTTGTATGGCGTGCCACGTGTCACTGGTTCAACTTCGGTCTCTGAAAATGTTTCCTGAGATAGTACAGTCCGTGTAATAACTCTCACATTTTACAAAATTTCATTTGGAGCTTCCTAGCCCAAGTTATGACCTTTTTCCCAAGGTCACCTGATTTTGACTCAGATATGGAAGAGGCAGAAACCCTATATTGTGTAGATCATAAATCACAAAGTAAAATGAATTAGAGGTTTTCCTTTGGACACAACGTACATGTGGATCTGATCTTCGACTTGTAAAATTTGTAGATCCGAAAACTTTTCCAAAATGGATTTATAGCAAAAGTTCTACGATGACTGGTTTTTGCTATATCAAGCCCTAGCATCGTAAGTGCAACAAGTGTCATACATGCCATATCATGCCTTCTTTCAGGCTAGCTCTGATACCATGTTAAATTTTCAGAATTTACTTCAATATGATCTAGGATCTTAACTGAGAGAACAACATGTACAACAAATCTACAGCATATCAACCATGGACACAATAATGCAAGCACACAAGAGACACATAGTTTACTTGGGGAAAACCATAAAGGTGAGAAACCCCATTAAATTCCTTAGAGATAGATAGAGCAATGATACAACCAGAATACAAGAGATAGTCTTCTCCTAGCAGTAGAGCCTCCTCCTCCACAAGTGCGCCACTCTCCCAAGTGTGAGTGAGAGAAATAGAATGTGTAAAATGAGAGAGACACACTCTCTATTTATACACTAACTTGACTTGACCTTTACTCAACTAGGTTGGCCTCAACTTAACCACTTAACATAATGCTGACTGAGCCGACCCCCACTAGGGTGGTCTAATAACCCTTTGACCCACATGGCCGACCCCCAATAGGGTGGTCTAATAACCCTTTGACCCACATGACTTATACAGGGCCAACCCCAACAAGGTGGTCTAATAACCCATCAAGTATAAGTTAAGACACTTACAATATAAATGACGACACTTCCGTATAGAGGAATAATAACATCTCTATAGGAATACAACCACTTCCATATAGAGGAATAATAACATCTCTATAGGTCTACAATATACATATATGTGAAATACATTCCGAAGTTACATATACATCAACAAATAAGTGAGTTATGCTCAATGAAGATCATCAAAGCTTGTGTAGGGACCCTACCCTAATCAACTCGACAATAACATAAAGAACAACTTGCATGTTTACTTACAACAAATACAACTTTTAGTTGTAATGAAATTGTCAACAATTATTTATAACTTCTACCATTCATATGCATGCAAGAACCTCTTTCATATAATGAAAAGGATTTATGTATATTTTGCGAAACATTAATCAAGACTAATTTTAAAATTAAATTTGTTGCAATTTAAACTAACATGGATCTTGCATTGTCGTAGCCCTCGTCACATGCTGCACATCTCATCGTAGATCCAACCGAAATGCCAATCATTGTGTCCACCAGTTGACTACCTTGCTTACTCCCTACAGGTACTCTTATTCCCTAGGGACCCCTGAGCTGCAACGGGGTTGTATGTAAGAGTCACTATATCAACATGATTGGAAGTGGAGCATTATGCTTTCAGGCCTCCCAACCTTAACCACTTCCAAGGACCAAACTCTCCAACAGTCACTATAAAAATACTCTCCCTTCGTGTAGGAGGGAAAATATAAAAGATCCAAGATCCAAAAAATGATGATCCTCACTCATCTCCTTACCTTTCTTTTATAGATTTTTTTTTAGATTTTGGCTGCGTGTTCATGTGTGTGTGCACTTGAGTCTTATTTTCCTACGTGTGTGTGCACACTTGAATCTTAATATTCTTTTAATTGATTTATTTTATTGTATTCTCCTTAATTAAGGGCATGTTTTAGTTTATCTTCTCTTTAACTAATTACTTGCACATTTTCGTATTTTTAAATTAATTATTATTTATTCATGGGATACACATAATTAATTTAATTTATTATTTATTATTTTCTAAATTATTTTTCTCATTTATATTTTCTAAGTTCTATATTTTAAATTTATTTTACCAAGGTTCTATCAAGGGTGCCATGGTCATACACATGCACTTCAAATAGAATTCACCAAGGTTCTGTCAAGGGTGACATAGATTTTTCTAAATTATTTTTCTCATTTATATTTTCTAAATTCTATATTTTAAATTTATTTTACCAAGGTTCTATCAAGGGTGCCATGGTCATACACATGCACTTCAAATAGAATTCACCAAGGTTCTGTCAAGGGTGACATAGATTCCCTTCAAATAGAATTGGGCCAAGGTTCTATAAAGGGTGCCATGGTCGTACACATGTCCTTCAAATAGACCTCATCAAGGCTCTATCAAGTGTGCCATGATCATACACATGTCATTCAAATAGGCCTTTTCCTGAAGTGGGGACACTGTTACACCTCAAAATGTCACCTTCGTGTGTCATTCTTGGTTTTCATGCTTCATCACCATGAGAAGTATGATTGGCATGATCCCTAGGTGTGTTAGGACCCATCATCATATGGTTATTCCACTCCCTAGCCATGTTTGGGAGGGAATCCTATCATTAGGGGGTCTAAAAACACGTTCCTAAACCCTAGAATGAGCTTTAGTTAAGAATTATCGCTCCCTTCCCCTTGTGTGGGGAGGGATAAAATCCAACTTCTAGTGTTAGGGGAGTGATAATTTCCCACTTTGTCTCCATGTGGCCTTCACTGGGGGAGCAATAATTTTGGTCCAACTACTTGGGCATGAATCTAGGAATGGGATTTAGATAATATCTTGAGTGGATGGGTCTATCCTTCGATTATCACTCCCTTTTCCATTCCAAGCAAGTTCAATATCCCTTGATCCAACATATCCTCTCTTGATCCAATCCTTTCTCCAAGTAGTTTTGCCTCCCAAATCCTATAAATTAATCTCACTCTTTGGATTTTAAACATGGAAAGATGCTATCCTTATGCTAGTATAATTCTCAAGCGGTCTGAAAGGAGATCTTGGAGGAGATGATGCCACTAAGTCAGGTATATGCTTATATGTACTTCTTTATGGATTTCCATTTAATATAAACTTGGCCTATTTCTCCCATACTTGTGTTAAATGGTATGTTTGTTTAACTTTGTTGCATTCAAATTAGATATATCTCTTTTTGCTTAACAATACTTTGTGTAAGGAAGGAAGTATTTTGTTGTCTTTGTAGGATTATTATATGTTTTGGAGCTTCGGGCATCGATTTCAAAGGCTGGAGAAGCGAGGAAAACCATCTGGAAAGATGTAGGTCATCTATCCTTTCTTACCCTCTTCTCTTCTTGTTTTGTTGCATGCATAAAATTTATATCTAAGGGATGCTAGTGTCCATTTTTTGACCTATGTATTGGATTAGGGAACCATTTTATATCCAAGAGAAGTTCTACATGGTCGCAGGGAGAATTTTCTACCATAGAAACTGGAAACTCCACTGGGGAACTTTCCCTAGCTTTACTAGCCCTTTGAGTGCTTGTTTGGATGATTGAATATCTTCAAGTGTGTGTTTTCCTTTCAATTCCTACCTTCCATTATCATTATTGGGAAGCTCTTTGAGTCAAGAACTTGATCCACCCTTAGATCTGAGGAAGAAGTGTCATTTATCCAACTTTTCTAGACTTTATCCCTCCCCAAATAAGCTTATAGAGCGATAAAACCACTTTATTCCTCCTTGCTAGTTGTCTAGGGGGGCAATAAAATCAATTATATCCCTCCCTACTAGTCTATTAGAGGGTGATAAAACCCTTTTTATCTCTTTTTTTGTGATGTTATAGGGGCGATAATCCTTTATTTGAGGCATTTTTGGGTCTCTCTTTCTTGGTTTTGCTTGGTTCTTTGTCTCAAGGCCCTTTGTGTGAGCATTTTCTACTTGAGAGAAGCATGGTATGCTCTTAAATTGAGTGTTTGATTGTTTTTTTATTCCCTTTTGGTTTCTTACTTTCCTTTCCAACCTTTGGATGTGTGAAATCAACGTAGGCTAACTTGATCATTTGTTGAGTTCATGACCTTCATGATATGATTCCTCTGATCCAGTGGCATTCAGACCTCTCTTACCTTGATTCTAAACTCCTCAAATATCATTTGATTGTGTTTGGGGCCTACTTGATTGGTTTGGGATTTAAATTGTGTTATTTGGGCCTTTTGCATTTCAAGTTCTTGTTTGTCTTTGTTTTGGGTGAAATCTTGACTCCCTTACAAGTCCAAGAACCTTGTAGCCCTATCACAAATATTCATCGCCATCTAATTTTGCTTGGATTGAACATTGAAAGTTTCAAAAAGATCCTCTTTTCATTGTTTGGTTTGCAAGTTTGATACTTTGGGTTTTCATTTGCAAATATCAATCTTTGAAGGTCTTTGTGTGATCCAAATCCTTTGAACCTTGTTAGTTTGGGTGAATTGCTTGTTTTCTTTGAATTCTTTGGTATTGGATCATTTACAAAAGTTATTGGAGTCCTCTTATTTCAATATTGGGACAAAAATATTGCATCTTGAAGTCTCTTGTGCAATTTGAAAGCTTTTGAAAACAAAAAAAAAATCTTTGTCTTTTTTGGTTTTAGATCCATTGCAATTGTCATTTGAATCTTGTTAATTGAAACAAAGAAGCTTTATTTCAAGTCTTTTAATGCATTTTAGGAGTTTTTGAAAGCATAAAGTTGTCTTCAGTCCTTTTATTTATTTTTCAAATAAAATTGAATCTTTTCAATTGGAACAAATAAGTGCATGTTTCAATTCTTTTATGCAATTTAGAAGTTCTTGAAAAGAAAGAAAATAAGAAAAAATTGGCATCTTGGTGTTTATTAAAATGGCTTGTCTTGCATTTGTTTGGGATTTCAAGAGTGTGTATTTCATAGTTTGGAATTTCTCTCGCCATTCATTTAAAGGAAAAGTAAAAAAAATCATTGTGTTTGGGCATTCATTTGCATTTGAAACGAAAAATAATTCCTCTCCCTCTCATAGACATAATTCATTGAAAGATAAATCATTGCATTCCATCTTCTTGCATCGCGTTGGATTCAAGTCAAAACATCATTAGGTTCACCTCCATTTACCCTATTGAGTAAAAAACAGCCTTAAAATCAACCAATGTGCTAATCAAATGAATTAGACTTTTTTTTTATAGAACACCAATAGTATTATAGGGATTAGAGCTTTTGGAATAGGAAAAGTGAGTAAATTGTCCAAGAGCTACTAAAACGAGGCCATAGAGAACACTAAAGAGTGCAAAATCCAGTAGTAGTAATTGACATGGTCTAAAATCTCTTTTAACACATGAGTTAAGCATGAGTTCAAGCGAAGTGATTGATTGAGAGTTCCCCTCTTCTGTTCATCGAGTGGGGCTATTGCAAGTTTGGGGATTTGAAGAACTGGTAGATCCTCGGGGTGACGCCTTTTTCTTCTTAGTTTTTGGGTTGCGGATGTGTGTCTGGAATTCCCATACCCATTTTCAAGTCTTGACTGTCAACTGTACTTTCCCGTCCGTCCATTGTGAATTGGTGACCATAGTAGATTTTCTTTAGGGTTCCACATAGGTGACTATGAGGAGGATTCCTTCTGTAAAGAAGGTTTCTTACGATACCTTCCATAGATGTTCAACCTCAGCTTCAGCGATTCAAGAGGGTATTTTCCTGCGGGAACTTACTTGCACCTTGGGTATTGTCGTGTGGAGTTTATCATAATGGTTCCTTGTATCGTCACTAATGGATTGACATCCTGTCTTCGAAAGATCCCTTTATCCACTATTTTCTTGGTTGATTTCCTTTGTTTTTTTCAGGGTTGCATTATTCTCGCATTTGTAGTTGGCCCTCAGAATCATTGTATTTTACACTGGCTGGCCAAGGTCTGCGAAGATATCGTAGAATTAAAGGGTTGGACCCTGAGGAGCAAGGGCCTCGACATCCATAAGACTCACACCACTCTTCCAATGAAGGGACCATTAACGAAGAAATTCCTTATGAATTTGGAAGCATAGATCCCTTCAATGATCAACTTGAAGGGGAGGTTGAGATCATTATAGAAGGTGTCATCCCTATGGAAAATCCCCCTCTTAATATAACTACTGATCCATTTTTCGTATACTTTCCATCTACTAGGTATTTTAACGCTTTTTTGTCTTATCATTTTCCACGTAGTGCATATAATAGATGGTCTTCAGATATGATTTTGACACCATCTCACTCTTCAGATGGGTTGATTGTATCACCCCCCTTTCCTGCTTCCAGTATGGATGATATTATTAGAACCACTGTGGCCTCGACCACCACCACTGGCACTTCTCCTTTATTTGGAATTTCATTGGCATAGAGTATCCCCCAGGTTGGTGAGATGAATCCGACCTTACCGTTTATGCACATGAATCCTCTCTCATTTGAATCTAGTCACACCCCCGCTTCTAGAGAATTACCTATGCTTATGTCAATTGATCTACTTGGTGGTTCTATACCATACCCCTATAGTCAAGTGATCCATCCGTGTGTGGCCTCGGGTCCTATTATGAATAGCTTGGCCCTACCCTCCCTCCCTCAAGTAGGTAACATTATGGTAGTTACACAAATTGTTCCACCAATTCCTACAACTATTCTGGTGGTGAACCCATCCATGTCTTACCCATGGGGGAAATCTATAAATGGGGGGGAAATTACATCTTGGGGGCAACCCCCACCCATGGGGAAAACTTCAACTAGCGGGAAATAGCCCATTTGGGGGAAACAACCCATTTGGGGGCAATTTCCTTCTGGGAACCAACCACTAGCTAGGGGGAAAACCTTTCAGTATGCTACCCCCACCTCTACATTTTGCCTCTATACAGGGTTACCATATCCCAAATTTATCAATGCTCCGTGGAGCCAATCCAAATCGGCAGGTTTTCCTCCACAAGGAACTCCACCCCCACAATCCCAATACATGGGAGGATCATCGAGTTACAACATGCCACAAAAACCAACCTATGATCCTACTGGTATTCCGATGTCAAATCAGTAGTACCCGTTTCCACAGTGAAACCAATAGCTCCCATTTTGGAAATATTAGATCTGCTTGATTTGTCGCGTTTAACTAATGATCCCATTTAGCATGCCATGCATTGGCCAACTATCCTCGCAAAACTACCATCCGACATCCCAAAATTTGACGGGAAACATGGAGAAGACCCTGATAACCTTGTGATGATTTTCCATCTTTGTTGTTCATCGAACTCCTTGAAGGATGAATCTGTTCTCCTGGGTCTTTTCCAAAGAACCCTCACAGGGTTGGCGGCCAAACAATATATTGAGATATCAAAGCAGTTCTTTGGTGATTTCAATTCCCTCTCCATGGCATTTCTTACTCATTTCCAACTGCCCCTTCGATATGAAACCGGTACTGAGATTTTGACTTCGCTCTGGCAATCCAACTCCACCCACATATCAGATCATATCCATGAGTGGAGGCAATGATGAATATTAATCAAATCCATCATTCCAGATCAACTCTTGGCATATTGGTTCACGAAGTTACTCTTATCGCCCATCTCTAGGTATGTTTCCATGGGAGGAGATGTCACAGAAGATCAGGTGATTAGTCGTGCTCAATACCTGGATTTGGTGTATTCCTAATCCGGCATGCTATACGATCTGATCCCCAATTCTCCTCGTCCATCTAATGACCCATCAAGACCAGCCACGGATGCCCACGCTGATGGTTTCGTAGGATCCGTCAGAACACAATTCGTGACTCGATCAATTAGGCTACCAAGCCATCCGGATTTTACCCCGACTTCATCACAAACTACCGCTAACCCCAAGACCACACCTTCTCCTGCACAATCCTCCAAGGTGAATTCGGTCCAATCCAATTCATCTCAACCATCTCGGTTAAGAATAAAAACAAAGGTAAATCCAAAAATATTCAAACCAATGGGAGAATAATAAATCCCAATAAATGACAATCGAAACTAAACCAAAAAGAAAGGTGAATTTTTCCTGCTTAATCTATGGAGACGACCACTACACAAAATATTGTCCCCATTGTGACGAGGTCACTAAATTATTTAAAGGGAATTCCCAACTGCAAATATTAACTGACCCTTTCCCACCTCAATAGTAGAAAATGGTTTCTCACTATCCCGCCCCTCCACAAGGGGGAAGCATGAGTCATGCTCATCAAGGAAATGCTTCCACAACTGCCTAGGTCCTCATGTGCAATGAAATAGTTGGTTTAACCACCAGGTCCAAAACCTATGAACCTATTCTAGACAAGAAAACCAATTCAATTCCTATGGATAAAATTTCCACCTCCACTACCCTTCCACCTCCTGGCCCTATTAAAATAAAGAATTCTATTCTTGACATAGTGTTGCACCCTTCGAAAAGAACAATTAAAAAAGTGACATTTAATCCAAGTGCTCATGCTGCTCAAAACTACAATATTGTCTAGGCCAGGAACCTTGCCCTATGTCAACTCTCAAATTTCTACAGAACTATCCCACTTAGCATAGAACCATGTTGTCAGCACTTGAATTTGTGGACCCTGAGACTTCCAACACCATTATGTTCAATATGGAATACTTTAAGACAAGTATTTCCCACCAACTTGTGTTCCAAATCCATACGACCATTTGTGGGAAAAATATCCATCGGACCATTTTGGACGAAGGAGCCTCAACTTCTATTATGTCATTATCTTGTTGGAGGGTTATTGGCTCTCTTGAAGTTATCTAGTCTCCCACTACACTTAAGGCATTTGACTATCGTGGTTTTCATCCTTATGGACTTTTACCATCTTTAGTTGTGGAATTAGGAGGCAATACTATTTCCATTCACGCCAGATGTAGTCGACTCACCTTTGGATTATAATCTTTTGCTTGGTAAAATTGGTTTTATGCAATGACTATTGTTGCATCCTCGGTCTTTTGCCTGGTGCAATTTCCTCACTAAGGAAAAATGATTACCATTGACCAACTCAATTTCTACACACCTGATATCCACAACAACACTGCCAAAAATGTCCCTCTCTTGGGACAATCTAAACCTCTGTTACACCTAAAATTCTACCATCCTAAGATTCAGTGTATACATCCCTAAAGTTTCATTGGATAAGTCATCAACCTGGAAGAGATGTGAACTCATTTACACTAGGTTTTGAGAGGTCGTCGCAGGCTGCACTCATGTAACCTGCGACATCGCATCTTTCTCTCTTGCAGGGTGCGACGATGTTAGTTAATAGACAAAAATAGCTCATTCGAGCCCATTCTCGAAGCTAGCTGACATGGATCCTTATCCCTAACCTTTTGGGAGAGTTGGCACTCAGTTACTAACCTCTTGGAGGGATCTCCTATCTCTCTCCTATCATATCTCAACCTACCCTATCCATACCCTATCCACTTAGTCCTATATAAATGAAGCTCTATCCCTCTCCAAAGGGAGGAAGTCTATAGTGTCTACATGCTGGTGAAATCATCTTAGAGAGATCTCTACTCATCCATTGAGAGACTCACACTTCCTTGGGAGGATATGGAATTAGCTTGGATGGAGAAGGGTTACTTCGTTAAGCTCTGATTGTAGTCTTTCTCTTCTATGTACTTTCCCTATATTTACAGTAATATAAATGCTTTCCACCAATATTGTTGTGTTGATGATATTGTGTAGTTTACCTGCTTAACTGTTTACTTAGATCTGTTATCGTTTGGACATTTTTACTTGTTTGTCTTGTTTTGTGTATCTTGACAGGTCTTGCAGCTTAGATCTGATGACCGCAAGGCGTGGAACAACATCCAGGAAAAGGGACTGCAAAATTAAGGTAAGACATCCGATAACTTGATCCTTAACTAGATCTAGGAAAGTGGTTTATAGTCTGTACTATTTGTTCTAGACTCACATTGAGCTAGGGAGATCTGGCTTGCATCCGCTCGAGTGGATTGTCCGTCAAACAAATCTAGCGACCATACTGGGGAAGAACATTGCTTTATAGTTGTCAATTTGAATGTCATTTTCAGTTGATTTCTTGTTACAAGCCTTTTTATTTGTCATTTGCCTCTTAAGTTGGTTTCACCATCAGATCTTCACTTTGAAGAGTTTGATTACCTTCCTCTGAGTTTGTACTCCTCATTTTCAAACCATTTCATTGCTCATTACTTGGAGATTTGGCTCATTTTTGAACTTGTACCTCACTTGTCGCACCTGGATAGTGTATGCAGAGCGACACCGTGTCATTTTTTATCCCCATTCTCTGTCTGTTGGCCCCTCGTCGCAACCCTTTCATTGGTCTACTACGACACCGTCGCACTTCCTGCATTGGTAAACTGCGACGTCGCACTGTGTACAAGCACAGACTATGCCGATCTTCCAAATTTGTCATTCAGGCATCCCTTCTCCGTTTCTGATTTGATTTTTGGTTTTGTGTGCAAACTCCCTCTGTGCTGCAAGATCCAGTCAGAGACCCCATTTTTTATTTATGTGTTGAAAGTGTTTGGATTTCATGTGGATTTGTATTGGGTCCCATTTTTCGCAAGCTTAAGTTTGGTAGTGGTGGACACTTTCCGTTCCCCCACCTTCATCCGCTTGACCTTTCTTTCCCTCCCTTCCTCACCAGACCTTGGCTTTGAGTTAGGTCGGATCCCAAACCTCTTTTTGCACAAGTTATTTGGCTTGTTTGTATTGGTTTTTGGGTCGTTTGAGATTTGGATTCATGTTTGGTGTGATTGGTTTGTTTTTAAAAGATTTGAAAAGTGTGGGATATCCATGTATTTTTTAGCCTCTCTTTCTTGGGTTGTGCATCTTATTTCTTTTACATCCTATCTAATGATTGTTTGGAAAGATTGATTCTTTGTCTCCACTTTAGTTCAAAGAGAAGTTTGATTTTGTCACTCTTTTGCTATATTCATGAAATTGGAAAACATAAGTATTCTTCTTGCTTTAATCTGATCATTTGAAATTCTTGGTCTCACATTCATAAGAAGAAGAAAGGCTTGTTTCAGATTTGTGTGCATTTGAGTTAGATAAGATTGTTAGGTGCTTTTCTTTGTCTTGCATTTTACAGGAAACATTTCTGGAATTTTTCTTTCCGTGGATCAGATGTGTCTTTTTCAAGTGTAAAAAGATAAGAAATGAGTTATAATTATTGCATTTGGTAGATTTTGAGCCTTTCTTGAGTGCCTTTGAGTTGTTTGGGTGCTTGCCATTTTTCTTTGGGAATTTCTAAATGATTAGAGTGTTGTAGATATTCTCTCACTTTCTGTATATAGATATGAAAAGCGTTTAGCTATCAAATTCCATTTTTGGTACAGGCATTTGAAAATTGAAAGTGCTTCATTATTTTTTCTTATACATTGTTAAGATTAGGTGCATCTTTCATTTTCTTTGTGCTTTTTAGTTGATTATTGCACAAAGTTAGAGTTATTGCACTCTAGGAAGGAATTCTTCTTTTCGCTACTACTTAAGTATTTTTGGTGTGCAAGAAAGAAAAATCTCTCCTTACCTAAAGTAGTTTTCATTGAAAAGGAAAGGAAAATGTGCATTGTCATGTAGTTGAGGATTGCATTATGTTTACATTTATGTACTTGTTAATTTTTCAATAAATTCATTCCATTATCATTCAGGATCACTAAGAGAATAACATGTATAGCATATCAATCATAGACACAATAGCAATCACACAAGAGACACAGAGTTTCATCGGGGAAAACCAAGAAGGTGAAAAACTCCACAACTTCCTCAGAGATAGAATAAACCCCAATACAAGATCACAACGATCAAACCCAATAAGATGTCTCTAGAAGATGCTCCTCCTCCTCCACATGTGTGCCACTTTATCTCTTAGCTATGCAAGCTTGAGAAGTGAGTGAATGAATCAAATGAGAGACACAACCTCTCTATTTTTACACTGACTTGACCTACCAATAAATCACTGGGGCCAACTTGCTACTCAAGTCTAATAACCCAACCACATGACCTAACTAGGACCGACCCCTCACTGGTGGTCTAATAACCCATCATTACAAATGACGACACTTACAATGTAACTTGCGACACTTGCAAATACAAATGACAACACTTTCAATCAGAGGAATAATACATCTCTGTTGGATATACAATAAATTACAAATGTAATATACAAGTGAATATATTCCGAAGTTACAAATACATCAACAGTACTCACCTCATGCATCCACCTAACCGTACAAGATAAAATTAGTGCTAGCTTAGGTTAAAATCATTTAGTAACTGTGTGTAAGTTAGAGACGTTTTCCGGTGTCTTTAAGCTTGACAGCTGTCGTTATTTGCGAGCACTATATTCCCTGGTAATTGTAGTCTTCCACGTACTTATCAGTATATCGAAGCTCTTTCACATACCCACCAAGTCCCTTAAGTACTTGGCGTATATCGAAAGGTGTTTCACGTACTCGGTAGTACATATCAAGGTCTCGTGCCGTATGGTTGTGCATTAGACAACATCACTATGGATTTGAGCTCCCACGTACCTTGTGTATATCGGGAGACACCATTAGGATTCCTGTGACTAACTGAGTTAACCATTTGGCCATCTTAGCAGAGCAATACACCGAGAACAGCACTTGGGGAGATTACTACGCACGTACTATCCAGGTAGTCGGGTATTCTGGCAAGGGTACGGTCCCAATCCTCCTTGTCGCGTTTTACTATTGGACCCTGCGGTATATAGCGATTTGCAAAGCCTTGACAATCCTGTGAGGTTCTAGACTTTGAATCCACTCCTATTCACATAGTTTGATTATTTCTTTTAGACTTGAGTAGTGTTTGATTTGTGTGGTACTTTAGAGACTCTTAGGAAGTTTAGATATGGGAGACTCTTCCGAGACTACTAACCAAGAGGCCCCTTTCCAAGGTATGCCATTTGTTATTCCCCCTTGTGGAACTGTTGGTCCTCCCTTTATGGCTACGTTGAGTCTTCTGGATTGACAACAGGATTACCAGTATGGTTATTCTCCAATCCAGTTACACCAAGTGCACTAATTGTGTCGAACCTAGGTCCTTCATCACATGAGCATCAATCTCATGGTGACCATTCTCCTTCTTCGTCGAAAGTTGAATCGCCTTTCGTCTCTTCTTCTTCTCCTACTGAAAACTCTGATGTTAGTAAGAAGGCGGGTGAGAAGAAGAAGAAGAAAAGGAAGATTAAGAAGAAGAAGGATAAGCAAGAGACCACGCGTCAACCAACACCTCGTAAGCCCAAGTTCCCTTGAAAACTTTGCAAGGGTGATAACCTTCTCAAGGATTGTCCCGGTCTTTCCTGTGTGTCAGAAGTGTGGTCTAAAAACCCCAAACCGCTTGTATCGTCAACCTCTGACTGCATGTTGATGATACTCCCTCGACCAGTGACCCATTGGTGAAGGGTCGGAAGGGTAGAGCTGCAGACCCTTGTTGGCTATGCAAGGGCATGCATCGTACTTACCTTTGTCCAAGCATGGATGAAGCTTCACAGTGGTTGGAAGATATTACTAGTTCTCAACAAGTGCTTCCAACAAGCGATAGTAAGTTGTCCCTCGACCCCCTGCTGGTTGACCAAGTGATCAATTCAGTTTCATCTATAATCGATCCCACTCTTCGTTCCGAGAATGAAGTGATCAAGTCGATGTCATCTCCACTTGATGCCGCTCTTTCATTAGAGAAAGTCCAGATTGAAGCACTCCCCATGACACAATCTTCGTCTCATTATTATCTTCCAAGTGAGAGTGAATTCGAAACCGCTGATGTTTTCCTAGTCAGTTCAGAATGTCCTAGGCGGGGGAAAACCCTACCCATTCCTACAGGACCGCCCCCAAGTACTGAGGTCATTTCCTTTGATTGGAATGGTCTAATAGAATCTCGTCTTCATTCGAGTATTCCTTTTCAAATATCTGTAGGATTTTCTGATAAAGAAATCTTTCGTACAATAGTTGATGAGGGAGCTTCTGTTAGTATTTTATCCTCAACTGCTTGGAAAGATATAGGTTCCCCTCAGCTTGTGCCAGTAACTGACCAAATTTTGGCTTTTAATAGAAGGCCTACCGGACCTTTAGGGATTCTCCCACAATTACCTATCACGTTGAGAGGTAAAATTGTTTATGTTGATGTCATGGTTTTCCAAGGTCCTTTAGATTTTAATCTACTCCTATACGTGATTATGTCTATGCTATGAAAGTCGTCGTGTCCACACTCTTTTGAGTGATGTATTTTCCCTAAGATGGGAGGATTGTAACCGTTGATAAACTTTCCTTCGTGACACCCAACCATCGCATGAATGCTAGTCATCAGACTTCCCTGAATGTTCTGCATGTTTTAGTGGTTTCTTCCCCCTGAGGATGGGGGGTATGAGCACGGTTTATGTTATGTTTCAAGCTCGTTAAAAAATGAAACCAATCCACTGGAGCATAGTTTTATTCTATTTCAAGCTCGTTAAAAAATGAAATAGACCCCCTAAGCATAGTTTACCTTTAGTTTCAAGCTTGCATAAAAATGAAACCATCCCCTCGAGCATATTTTTATTCCATTTCAAGCTCATTAAAAAATAAGATGGGCCCCCTCAAGCATAGTTATTGTCTATTTCAAGCTTGTGTAAAAATGAAATAGATCTCCCTCCCATCGATTCGAGTCTCTCGCTAGAGTTAGAACTTGAACCTTCATTTCATATGATTCTCGTTTTCCCCCCCTTGGTGAACATTTTCATATTAGTAGCCAGGTTGATAGTTGGGTTAGCAAGCAACATTTTTAGATGAAATGAAGCTTGGGGGGCATGCCACATGTCGTACCGTCAGCAATCATGTTGAGGGAACACCACCATGTTATGCCGCTAGCAATCATGATGAGGGCATTTACCAACCTCTGGGCATCATGTTGGGAAGGAACCTGTCAATGGGCCTTAACCGTGAGCAGAGTTTACCTTTGGCTTCAAGCTCGTTAAAAAATGAAACCAGTAGTTTGAGCACAGATTAGTCTTTGATTTCAAGCTCGTTAAAAAATGGAATATACCCCCAAGCATAGTTCACCTTTGGTTTCAAGCTTGCATAAAAATGAGACCATCTGCATAGAGCAAAGTTCTATTCCTGTGTCAAGCTCATTAAAAAATGAAACAACTCTTTTCCCTTTGAGTCGAGTCTTCTCGTAGACTTAGTACCTGAACCTTCTTTTCATCCGTCTATGTCTTAGGTGAATGAAATGAAGCTTGGGGGGAATTTCTTCAACCTCTAGAAGTTATGTTGAAGTCAACTCGATCGCCTCTCCACATCATGTTAGAGCTAAGTCACGTACTTCTAGAAATCATGTTGGGGGCACACACCAACCTCTGGATTCCATGTTGGGAAAAAATTCACCATTGGGAACATTTTCAAGCATACTTTCCTTTATAGATTTTGAGTTCATTAAACCATGAAAATTATCCCGAGCATAGTTCATTTTCTGTTACAAGCTCGTCAAAAAATGAAGCAGACGTCATGAGCATTCATCCAACCTATCTTCGAGCTCGTTAAAAACAGTAAGATGGCATTTGAGCTTACTTTTCACTTTTTTCGTGCTTTAGTTGAAACATGAAAAGGGGTTTGAGCTTACTTTTTACTTTTTTGTGCTTTGGTTCAAATATGAAAAAGATTCAGAGTGCTTTTGATACCATTCTTGTACTCGTTAAAAATTTGAGTTAAAAAGGTGTGTCTAATGGGTATAGGTTTATCACTTTATCCGGCCTCGCTAGACTATTTACAGAAAAGGAACTGTGCCGAGTTTACTTTTTCCTTTTTCGTACTCGGTCACCAACCATGACAAAGTTGTTCATGGAGTCATCTTTAAGATTTTTTCAGACTCCCTAAATAGGAAAAGATCGCCAAGCGAACTTGATTCATTTACGCTTGTAAAAGGTTTTGAATGATCGTTTCCCTGGTGATAGTTTACCCCTTTTTTGGACCAGGGGGCACTATTTACGAAAAAGGAATACTCCAACCAACCGTGGCTGGAAGAGTTCTCTCTTGCGCTGTTTTACCTTTTTCTGGGAGAAGAGACTAACTTTACGAAAAAATACCTTCTGGAGTCTCCTTTAGTTCTTTTTAGACTCTCTAAACATGAAATGACGTCGAGTTTTCGTTCTTTGGACTCATTAAAATTTAAACATTGAAGGGCCCATTATGGGACAAACCCCTCCTTTCCCAGGTTTGTAAAACGTTTGGGATTGGACTCATCTATGAGATGAGCTATACCGAGCATCTGGTTACCCTCATCAAGCTCGTTAAAAAATAAGTGAGGTACTCATCATTCATGATGGGGAAAAAGGAAAGCTTTTATGTTACACCCTTTGTCTGTGGCAATACATAGTCACTCTTGAACATGGAATTTGTTTGCATTTGCATTCAGTACTTGGATAATATATTTGTCCTCGAGTCTTGTCAATTCCATGAGTCACGTCGCTCCTTTGGGTCAGCCAAAGAATGCTTCCACCATTAGTTGCATTAGGGGTTGGTATCATTCTCGTCATGTTAATACTTCCAAGTTGTTCCATGCCCATGTTCAAGAGATGTTTTGTTACTCATCATCTGCAGTCAGTATACCTTCGATCATGTTGGTCTATGTTGAGTCAGTCTTGCATGTTACTGTACCATCTGATCTGCTCTACACATCCTTTGTGGTGTTTCATGTCGATGACGGGGGATTCATCATGGCCCTCCTTCAACAGATTCATCCTTGTCGACTTCAACACCTCATCTGAGGATTGAATCTAGAAACCAACCACGTACCTTGGCCCTGTATGCCTCAGTGGTAGGTTACCTCGCTTTCAACATGAGTTTACATCATTGAATCTTGATTGAAATATTTCATCTCGTGTTCGAGTTCAACTCATTTATTCATGCTTGATGATATGTACTGTGATACCTTGGGAATCATTGACATCAATGGTGATTTCCCTCGCACTTATTAACGGTATACATCAATGATCGGTAACCAAGTGGTTTCTACTATGTTCAACGTCAAGACATTTGTAATCACATGGATAGATTCGTATCATTGCGGGTTCAACTTGAAGACCCTGGGGAGTCATGTTTTACCCAGGATGCAATGGAGATTGTATTGAGTCATGTCACACGGATCCACATTTGTATTGGTCGTGGCTGTGTTATCATCTCATCATGGATCTACGCTTGTGTCTAGTAGCCATGATTGTGTTCATTCGGTCATTACTACCATGGATCTGCAATGTATTGGTCTGCGGCCATGTTGTACATCATATAAGACTGTGTACTCAGAGTTAGTTGTACTACAGCAGTGTTCTTCATCCGACAAGCCATTTCCATTCCTTCTGTCAAAGCATTTCACTTGTCCAATATTTCAACAGCTTCATGCTTTGGGGGGCATTCTGTTACACCTAAAATCCTACCATCCTAAGATTCAGTGTATACATCCCTAAAGTTTCATTGGCTAAGTCATCAACCTGGAAGAGATGTGAACTCATTTGCACTAGGTTTTGAGAGGTCGTTGCAGGCTGCACTCATTGTTACACCCAAAATCTACTCATCATAAGATTTAGTGTATACACCCCTGAAGATACCTGGACTAAGTAATCATCCTGGGAGGATTTGTACCCAATTGTGCTAAGTTTTGAAGGGTCGTCGCAGGCTGCACACTAGCAACATGCGACGTTGCACCTTTTCCCATTACAGGATGTGACGAAGTCAGTTAGATGGCAAAAATAACTTCTTCGAGGTCCATCTCGAAGCTTGTTGACTTGGGACCCTATCCCTGACCTCTTGGAAGAGTTGGCACTCAGTTCCTAAACCTTTGGAGAGATCCCTTAAGCCTCTCCTACCATCTCTCAACCTATCCTATCCATACCCTATCCATTTAGTCCTGTATAAATGAAGCTCACTCCCATCCCAAAGGGAGGAAGGCTATGGTATCTACATGCTGGTGAAATCACTCTTAGAACATCTCCACTCACCCATTGGAGAACTCATACTTCCTTGGAAGGATATGGAAATTGGCTTTGTCGGAGAAGGGCTACAGCGTTAAGCCTTGGTTGTAGTTCTATATCTCTATTATGTACTCCTCTTTTTGCAGTAATACAAATGCTTTCCACCAATATTGTTCATGTGTGCAATGATATTGATTAGTTTACCTGCTTAACTGTTTACTTAGATCTCTTATTGTATAGATGTCTTTTATTGGTTTCTCTTGTTTCTTGTCTTAATAGGTCTTGTAGCTTGGATCTGACGACCGTGAGACGTGGAGAAGCATTCAGGAGAAAGGATTGCAAAGTGAAAGGTAAGACATCTAGTACTCGATCCTTAAGTAGATCTAGGAAATGCATTAGTAGTGTGTTCTATTTGTTCTAGACTCACTTTGAGCTAGGGAGATCCGACTTGCGTCCGCTCGAGTGGATTGTCCGATAACACTCATGCAACCTGCAACGTCGCATCTTTCTCTCTTGCAGGGTGCGACGTTGTCAGTTAATAGACAAAAATAGCTCCTTCGAGCCCATTCTCGAAGCTAGCTGACATGGATCCTTATCCCTAACCTTTTGGGAGAGTTGGCACTCGGTTCCTAACCTCTTGGAAGGATCCCCTATCTCTCTACTACCATATCTCAACCATACCCTATCAACTTAGTCCTATATAAATGAAGCTCTATGCCTCTCCAAAGGGAGGAAGTCTATAGTGTCTACATGCTGGTGAAATCATCTTAGAGAGATCTCTACTCATCCATTGAGAGACTCACACTTCCTTGGGAGGATATGGCATTGGCTTGGATGGACAAGGGTTACTTCGTTAAGCTCTGGTTGTAGTCTTTCTCTTCTATGTTCTTTCCCTATATTACAGTAATATAAATGCTTTCCACTAATATTGTTGTGTTGATGATATTGTGTAGTTTACTTAGATCTATTATCGTTTGGACGTTTTTACTTGTTTGTCTTGTTTTGTGTATCTTGACAGGTCTTGCAGCTTAGATCTAACGACCGCAAGGCGTGGAACAACAGCCAGGAAAAGGGACTGCAAAATTAAGGTAAGACATCCGATAACTTTATCCTTAACTAGATATAGGAAAGTGGTTTATAGTCTATACAATTTGTTCTAGACTCACATTGAGCTAGGGAGATCCGGCTCGCGTCCGCTCGAGTGGATTGTCCGTCAAACAACCTCACTATGGTGATGTGGGGGTAGGGCTCTTTAAGGATTCCCTGCTTAATGGATTTTTTCCCTTGTCTACCCCAGATCCCCGACCACATGTGGCCATGGTTAATACGATTTCATCTACGGTGCAACAATTCCCTGAATCTTTCGATCTTTGGATAGTACCTATCCCATCCGAACTTGAAATCCTCGGTGACATGTATTCTTCCCAGAGCATCATTCTTCCATCTAATGAAGAGCTCTTGGAAGCCATGTCCAATCTCCACGAGCATAGTTTTCTTTCTGCTTCAAGCGCGTTAAAAAATGAAACAGATAACCATGAACATAGTTCCTTGTCTGTGTCAAGCTCGTTAAAAAATAAAACAGCACCCCCTCCAATTAGGTCAAATCTTCCACTAGATGTAGTACTTGAACCTTCATTTTCTCCACATGTGTCACTTGATCCTCTTTTTTCCTCCTTCTCTGGTGAACCTATTCCTATTAGTATCCAAGAGTCTCATCGGTTGTTGAAGAAGAATCGACGAATGAAAAAAAACTCAGGGGGGGCATGTACCGACCTCTGGATATCATGTTGGGAAGAAACATGCCAATGGGTATTGTTATCACACAAACTCTAGCTGCTTAGTGCATGTATCCCAATAGGGACGGTAGAGGAGCACAACTAGGCCGGTGTAACCAACAACAACCAAGTCCTCTGTCCAAGGGACAGAAGTCACACCGGACAAGGATGCAGTCACTTTAGACAAGGCACTTGGCCCAGTCAAGGGGGAGACCCTCTCAACCAGTGAAGGTCGAAACTCAACAATCAGACACCCTAAACCCAGGAAAGATGATCAAAGCAATAGACAAAATGGATGACTGAAGGTGAGAGTTCTTCCAGCCTTGGTGGAATCGAGATTCTGGATGATAAGGTATGCTAAGTGAAACAAACTTAGATCTAATTACACATATAAAAGATGAATGAAATGAAGAATTAGAAGGTTGGAAATTAAATCAGCAAACAGAAAACTGCTAGAAGAGTGTTTAGGGGCCGTGCCTATGGGGGAATGAAGCTCGTGATGATTTATCAATACATAGCAGAGATAAGCAAGTAAATTAAACACACATTCCAGCGATTATAACTTGATTAGATGGCTAATTTAAGATGCAAAAAACAGACCAGCAAGCAGTGAAATTAACAACCCTAGGGGAATGGGTTAAATGGTGGAAAAATGGACCTAGGGCAGTAAAAAAAAGACATTTTTAAGCACTTTCCGCTGTTGATACTTGGAACTCCTAGGTAAAATGACGTTACAGACCAGATTAAAGAGTACCCACAACCCCAAAATTGACCCAAAAACCAGATTGACAGTTTTTCCCAGGTAGGGCGAAATTGGTGAAGGACTAGTGCCTAGTTCTAAGGGCATATGGAGTCAGAATGCTATGAAATTTCAGATATGGCCATTTGATTAGATTTCATAGGCGGGTTTTAGAGAACTAAGGATTCTAACGGTTGAAAATTGAGATATTAATTTTTAGGGTTTTTATTTAAGATTTGCAGCCAAGCATTTACAAATGAAACTGAAATGGGAGAGACAAGCAAAGATTTTACCCGGATAATGAAGGTGAGGCGTTGTGGAGCTGAAGACAAATCCCGGATTCCAAGTGCCAAGCGATTGTGCGTTTTCCCTTAGCGTTTTGATGCTGCCAGTTGACCAATGTGCCCTTGTACTTGCCAAAGAGAGAACCAAGTCAGAACTATGGCAAATAAGCAAGGAAATCAGCAAATGAAAGACTAATAATGAAAGAAAGTGAGGTAGAATAGTAAATTTCACTTCCCTTGTTGAAATCCTAAAGAGAGAAGCAACTAGGAGCTGCTAACTCAAGAGCTGCGCCCTCCCCAAGTGGTCAAGTCACCTGTAATTCATTTTTGGCCAAAGAGTGATGGAGAGAACACAAAATAACTCAGCAATGCACCAGCAATATGTCAACAATCAACACCATAAGCATTCACCACCATATCACAAGCAAATCCGGAAGAATTGTCTCTCTATTGCTTAATCTCAAGTGTGAAAAATGCCAAGAAGAACTACAATGGAGGTGAGTCCATTCTCTTATAGAGATGGCTCACTCTCAACTAGGTTTCCCCGCAAAATGGAGGGTTGATATCATCTCCCCATCTACAAAATCGAATGGTGGAGATTGATCCCAAGAGGGGGGTGCGAATTGCCCCAAGGAGAAGCGCACTATGGAGGAGATGGGCCCATGTGGGGGCCATACATCACATGCCAATGGGTTGGGGGGTGTATATATGGGGTTTTATCCCCCCAACCATATACAATAAGGGTCCCACCATCAAGAGCAAGCAAATCGAATTCCCCACTAAGGAGAAAAATGCCCCTATGGGCCAAAATCGACCTCTATGGTGAGTTGGGCGAATGAGGGCCCCACAACCATCAAATATAATGTCAAAACATACCAAAAATACCTTAGTAATTACCTTTACCATTTCCAACCTTTGATTTTTCCATTTGCCTATAGTTGCCTTAGTCAAATTCTGATTTCCATGTATTTTCTGCTGGTTTATATGGCTGAAGATGAAAATTGGGCTTTTGACCCACTTTTATTGCCCGGATTGCCGAACCATCTGCTGCAATGTGATCGTGGACCCCAAAAGTAGTAGGGATGACCACTTGAACGACCCCGATCCATCACTTTGGCAATATTTGCCCCAAATCCATGATTTTTAATTAAAACAGGTCAAAGTTGACCAATAATAATTAAAAATCTCTCAAATGGTTCAATGTTTTTCAATTCCGTCAGTTGCATGCTCATATGGAACCCTTGTAGATAATAAATGATCGAAATCGAAATTCCGATCGCAACATTTTTTCGGGCCCATTTTTGGCCTAGTCAACCCAGTTTGACTAAGTCAAATCTAGTCAACTATAGTGCTAGCTGAAACCTGTATGCAAGCATGAAGTGACAAGGCTCAATTAAACAAGTTAGTACACTACAAAGCAATAAATGATATCATGGTGATAAAAAATTCATTAAATCCTGAAATAGTACAAGGCCCTGGTGAAGTGGGCCCACCACCTCCAAAAGACTAGGATGCGATACACCTCCATAGAATTGACCACTTTGCTGACTCTAGGTGATGTGGACAACAAGGTAAAAGATATGGGAAGACAAGGATAAAGATCATGTGACCATTAGACATCTTGGGAAAGTGGGGTCCACTGAGGTAAGTATGCCATGACAGAACACGGGGAAGGGCGGTGCCTCACAAATGGGTATAGTGCAGGGAAACCACCACTAGTCATTTAACAAATATCCCACAACTCACATCCGTATTCGAAGACTTCGTGAGGTTCTTTTCTAGAGACGCCAAACTGGGTGTCCGGCAAACCGTAACTTGAGACTCTAGGGGGCAATCTTGAGCTTGTCCCTTGCTCCTTCTCACCTCCTTGTCCCACAAGACTAGGTGAGGAATAACCACTACAAATGCTGACATGTATAGCTGACCAGAATCCATGTGTGTTGATAAACACATTGCATGGATTTTACAAAGAGTTTCATACTTGGCCCTTTTTTGGCTAGATTTTACATTTACAACATAATGGCCTTTTTAGCCTGATTTACAATTCATTACTTGATTTCTTCATGTCTTCATTTCTTCATGGCCCTCTTGGGATACATACATATCTCAAAAGATATAAACATGGCGCTCATACTGCAAAGGTAATGGGGGTGGGTAATACAACCTTCGACGACAAGTGGGGAGCACCCGGTGAGGCTACACAATCCTAACTGCATTGCAACATCAGGGACAACCGACAGGAGCAAATCCTAGGTCTAACCGTGTATGTCACACACTAAAGAGTTGAGGCACAATAAATAGGGAGTCATGGAAAACTCAGAGATCAGTGGGGAAAGGGGTCCTCGTGATCACAAATCAGAATCCAAGTCGGGGAAGAAGTGTCATGGATGATTCGGATGGGTGGAGAAGGTGATAATGGTGCTAAAGTCAGCTATCGAGGGGCTAAGTGATCAAGTCTAAGCCAAGTATACAGGACATGACTCAGCGTACATATACATAAGTCTAACCAGAGGGGTGGACTGACATCACCAAAGGCCCAAACACACCATATCATAAGCAGATCACCAAATATATCATCTCATGCAAAGTTAGTGTACTAGCAAGTATAAATGAGTCTAATCTACAACATGAGCAATAATCAATATATGCAATACCTGCTGCAGCATATACCTGCTGCTACTGAACCTGTATCTGAGCTGGATCTCTGCTGAATCCAGGCATACAATAAACCAGTACTGCACTGTGACAATCTCGATCAAAATAAGACTAGGCAACTATCTCAAATGGGCTTGTGTCAAAGCCTGGCAAGGAAAGGTAACCCTGTGGTAGATGGTAAGTCCAACTGTCTGTCCCCTCTAATGTATCTGCTAGGGGCAAATCTGAACAAAAATGCCTCCTCTGAAGGTAGCTGATCTCCGATCTGGAAAAAAAAGTACTGTGCGGTCCTCGGCCACACAGTCTGCAGTGTGGAAGCTGCTCCCGACATAAAATGTGATAACATGTATCATTTCGAGAACATATTATTTTCAGTTCCAAGCTTGTTAAAAACTGAAACTTTGAGCATAGTTCATCCTCTGTTTCAAGCTCGTTAAAAAATGAAGCAGAAACCTTGAGCACAGTTTCATTCTTTGTTTCAAGCTCATTAAAAAAGGAAGCAGAAACCTCAAGCACAATTTCATTCTTTGTTTCAAGCGCATTAAAAAATTAAGCAGACAGCTTGAGCATAGTTCATTCTTTGTTTCAAGCTCATTAAAAAATGAAGCAAATGCCCCGAGCATTCTTTTCACCTATCATCGAGCTCGTTAAAAATAGTAAGAAGTGTTGAGCTTACTTTTTACTTTTTCCTACTCTGGTTAAAACATGAAAAATATTATGAGTTCTTTTGATACCTTAGTCATTCTCGTTAAAATTAATAAAAAGAGGTGTTGAGTTTAGTCCACTTTTCTTGTACTCATAAAATAATGAGGAAGTGTCTAACAAGTGTAGGTTTATCTTTTTATCCAGCCTCACTAGACTATTTATTGAAAATGAACTGCGCCAAGTTCACTTTTATTCTTTATCGTACTCAGTTATCAACCATGAAAAAATCATCTTTTTTTGCACATTGAAACCATGAAGAGACGTCTCTCGAGTGATAGTTTATCCATTTTTTGACCTCATTAGGCTACATACAAAAAAATGAACTCTTTGGAGTCTCCTTTAAGCTCTTTTCTGACTCCCTCAACATGAAAATATTGCCGAGTGAGATTTTTTTTCTTTCACGCTCATTAAAGGATGTGAAATGATGTCTATCCAGTATGTGTTTATTCATTTTTCGATCCAAGTGGACTAGTTACAAAAAAGGTATACTCTAGTCAACCATTGACTAGAAGAGTTCCACCTTGTATTGTTTTATCTTTTTTTGACCGTAGGAGACTAAATTTACAAAAAAGACACCTTGGATTCTTCTTTAGATTCTTTTCAGACTCTCTAAATGTGAAAAGATCGTTGAGTTTACCTTCTTTGGACTCCTAAAACCATGCATCGAAGGGCCCGATATGGGATTGAACCTCTCCTTCTTCAGGTTCATTAAAAATATGATGAAGAACTCATCTAAGATGAGCTACACCGAGCATATGTTATCCTCCTCAAGCTCATTAAAAAAAAGAGGTACTCATCGATAATGATGGGGGAAAATGGGTCAGTTTTGTTGGAAAATATTATGGAAGCCATTTGTTGTCTCCCTTGAACATGGCACTTGTTTGTGTCTTGTCTCACAGACTACAGTTAGGTTATTTGCTTGCGTCTGAGTCATACCAATTCCATGAGTCATTTATGCTCCTTCGGCTCATTCGAAGTGTGCCTCGATCATTGTTGCACTATGTTTTGGTCCATGTCTCATTGAGTCAATGTTTCCAAGTCACTTGTTGTGCCATCTGATTTTTAAGGGAAGTATCATCCCAAGTCATCATTTATGTAGTATCATCGACCTTCATCCTCATGGTAGTTAGAGCTCTTTTTTATCTATCATCTTACATCACTTTCCCGTGTCAGTTTCGGGTTGATGATGTGGGATACATCATGGCCCTCCTTTGACGAGTTTGTTCTTGTAGACTTTAACACATCATCCAGGAGTTAGACTTAGAAACCAATTAGTACCTTGGAACCTGCATGCATCAATGAAAGGTTTCCTCGCTTTCGATGGTAGGTTTACATCATTGGCCTCTGATCGAATGATTCCATGAGTATTCGACTCCAGCTCATTTATTCACATTCATTGGAATGTACTATGATACCTTGGGAGCCATTGTCATCATTGGTGATTTCCCTTTCATTTGTTAATTGTCTACATTAATGACGGGTAATCAAGTGGTTTCTACCATGTTCGAATTCAGTACATTTATTCACATGGTTAGAATCGTATCATTTCAAGATCGATACGAAGACCCTAGGAACCTTTCTTGCACCTACCTTTGTTGTGTGTTTCACCCAGGTTATGATGGAGACTATTTGAGGAGATTCCGGTATATATCTTATACTGGTGATCTCGTTGATGTATATACTATTACATAGATCCACTTTGTAGTGATCCATGGTTATGTCGTTATTGTATCATGGATCCACTTTGTACTATTTTGTGGTCATGATCTATTCAATTCATGCAAATATGGATCCACATTGTGTGTTTGGTGGCCATATCCTTAGTCAATACTTTCATGGAACCGCAATGTATTGGTCAATGGCCATGCTTTAAGCCAGATTATTTCGAGCATAGGTATGCTCACGTTAGGGATGATATTGATATACTGTTTGATCTTGGTTTGCAGCATCTATCCATCTCTCCTCTTCCAGCACCCTTTGTGCCCATATCTTGATAAAGTGTTTCATCCATCAGATCCTTTTAACCTCACACTTTAGGGGCCACCTGTTACACCTCAAAATATCACCCTCATATGTCATTCTTGGTTTTCATGCTTCATTACCATGAGAAGTATGATTGACATGCTCCCTAGGTGTGTTAGGACCCGTCATCATATGGTTATTCCACTCCCTAGCCATGTTTGGGAGGGAATCCTATCATTTGGGGGTCAAAACCCACCTTCCTAAACCCTAGAATGAGCTTTGGTTAAGAATTATCGCTTTGTTCCCCTTGTGCAGGGAGGGATAAAATCCAACTTCTAGTGTTGGCGGAGCGATAATTTCCCACTTTATGTCCATGTGGCCTTCATTAAGGGAGAAATAATTTTGGTCCAACTACTTGGGCATGAATATAGTAATGGGATTTGGATAAGATCTTGAGTGGATGGGTCTATCCTTCGAGTATCACTCCCTTTTCCATTCCAAGCAAGTTCAATCTCCCTTGATCCAACATATCCTCTCTTGATCCAATCCTTTCTCCAAGTATTTTTTCCTCCCAAATCCTATGAATTAATCTCACTTTTTGGATTTCAAACATGGAAAGAAAGCTTGAAGATGCCATCCTTATGCTAGTCTATATCTCAAGGGATCTAAAAGGAGAGATTGGAGGAGATGTTGCCACTAAGTCAGGTATATGCTTATATGTACTTCTTTATGGATTTCCATTTAATATAAACTTGGCCTATTTCTCCCATACTTGTGTTAAATGGCATGTATGTTTTACTTTGTTGCATTTAAAGTAGATAGATCTCTTTTTGCTTGACAGTACTTTATGGAAGAAAGGAATTCTTGTGTTGTCTTTGTAGGATTCTTCTATGCTTTGTAGCTTCGGGCATTGAGTTCAAAGATTGGAGCAGCGAGGACAACCATCTGGAAAGAGATAGATCATCTATCATTTCTTACCCTTTTCTCTTCTTGTCTTGTTTTATGCAGGAAAGTTAGATCTAGGAGGATGTTAGTGTCCATTTGTTGATATCTATCTTGGATTAGGGAACCATTTTATATCCAAGAGAAGTTCTACATATCCACAGAGATAATTTTCTACCACATACGTGATACAATAATTGAGACAATTGAGACCCCGTTAACTCAATCCACTCATATCCTGTTGAGAGACTAATGGTTACTGAGGACTAAGTTCATGTCCTTATTGTGTGCTCCTCAGTAAAAACCTCGTGAGTGACTGAATCCACGGCCTACCCTCACGACAACATGCATATGACGAGAAAATCGCTTTTCAACCCGTTGGATGGAAACCTGCGCTATTTATGGCATGCATTCCCCCATACAACCCTGTTACCCATGTGTTGGCCAATTGGAAATCATGGTCCTATGCTTGCACACATGCAATCTATGTGCATAAAAAATCTCATGTAAAATAATAAAATATAAATTCATCACATTGTATCACCTGATACCATATTCGAGCTCAATTCGAAGCCTATGCAACATTTACACCATTTTGCGTTAATCCGCACCTGTTCTTTCCTACCTGTTGATGCCCCAAAAATCGCAGCATCAAGTAGAAAGGGATTCTCCCCAGTGAGCAGTCCCAATTAGATCGCTCACTGTTTGGTGTAGGGAATCCGTCCGGTTAACTCCGGTTAACAGTTCCGGCTACCGTAAGATTTAAAGTTGCTTATTCATTATACCAGTTGTGGCCCAATCCACCGTTTATGTATTTTATTTTAATATGATATGCAAGTGCCTAAAGCTAAATGCAGATAAATAATCTAAATTAATCTAAAACAGTATAAGCAAATCTAATCTATCCTTGCAAGGAGCAAACTGTAAATATGAGCAATATGCTGAAAGAAACATCTAAAGATTACATGGATAGCCATTTAAATCATAAAGGAGCATTTTCAGCAGAAAGTCAAAGATATTAAAGATAGCTTTAATTCACATGAAAGTATTCTATTACTCATTTAGGAGAATTATCAGTGTACTGGAAAAGCAAGATCATTCAATAGACAAAAATAATTCACAGCAGAAAATAAAGATCTCACAAGAATGCATGAGTGACATAAGAATAATCCAGCAGACATTCAACACATCTTTCCAAGCAAAATGTCTTCTCCCAGGATTTTATTAGGCAAAATCACTTTCTTGGAGCAAGCAACAAAGTAGTTCGTACAAGCTAAGAAAATCTTTTCCCTGCCAAAAGTCTCTTACACTATTCACCATTCATCTATTTATAAGTTTACAAAATGCCTCCAGGGCTGCCACCTGGCCTTTTACAATTGTCTTTAAAGAATTTCCAAAAATAAAACAATTCGTGGCCTCTTTTACATAACAGAAAAAAGGACAGCTATCCTTGTGACTCCACGCTCTAACCATAGGGACAAAGAGAAATAAACAAAAACAAAACAACGCATCATGGCTGGTGCAGCTATCCTTGGGGTGGCGCCTCTGCTGGTGATGATGTGCCTATGCTGGCTGCTACTTTTGCCGCTGCCTTCTTCTCTTCCTCTGCTATACAAATAAACCATACACCAAGGTCTCTTATAACCACATTTGTTGGTGAAGGAGCAGGATCTTCTGTGAAGTCACATGCTTACCAAGTTCTACTTCAATACTCTGAATTTCTGCTATTGTTGTCTGGTGGATCTCCTCGAGCATATGATTGTGTACTGATGATAGCCCAATGTAGTGATGAAGATCATCGGTGGCCAACACATCAATTTTCTTTACATATTCCATTTGAATGCCCAGGTCGTCTTTTAAATCTGACAGGTGTTGCTCTTTGCTTGGAAATTCATCCAGGGTCTAAGGAAAAACAATCTTGTACTTTTCATGCACTTCATGAATCTTTTGATACAGGCTATTTCCTTTCCCCATCGTTCCCTGGATCTTAGCCATTAGCTTGGCGCTGCAATTCCTGCAAAACCATATGAGGGCTACATCTTCCTTAAAACCGTCCACAGATTTGAACGGGAGATGTTTAGGGAAATCTACCTTCCCTTCTCTCCACTCCATCTGGATCAAAATGTTTGCTTTTACCCGAGTGTACTTTCATTTAAGCCTAACGGATTCGACATTAACTTCTTTCATCCTATACAGCATGGTCTTGAGTTTGCAAACCTCCTCAGTAATCAGTTCTTGTGTGGCATGCATTTGTCTCAATATGTCACAGGACTGCTCATGAAAAGGAGACATATCCATCGCTCTGCTTTCTGCTTGCTCTAGCTGCTCAACCATTGACTGTTTATCCACTTCCAACTGAACAACTCTAGCTTCGGAATCATTCTTTTCTACCTCTAGTACCATCATCTGAATCGCCAGGTGCTCCTTCTCTTCTTCCAGGTGTCGATACTTATCCGACAACTCTTTGTGGTCAGCAGACAGGCGATTATATTTGTTCACCACAAGGTCCCTGTAGGCCTGCTCATTAGCCATAGTATGTTGCAGCATACGAGCTCTTCTCTTTGTTGACTCGAACTCTTTAACCATGTCGATCACATTGTCCTCAGTTGCTTTTGTTGCTGCCACAGCAGCAGATGCCATGGCCACAGGAGCCTTATTTGTATTTTGCATAACCGTGGTTTCTCGCTGGGTGACAATATCTGGATGGAAAGGTCTCTTTAACCTTGTTTCTGACTTCAGGACCACAAACTTTCTCTTTTTATAATACACAAATTTATCCCATCAGGACACAGTATGATCTTCGGATGGGGTGAAAGGGATGATTGGGAGATCTCTTATATGGATGTCTGCCTCTACGGGTGGGTCTGTACCATTTGAGATGAGTCTATTTCTGTATCCTGGGTGTTAGAACCACCTGCTTGTGTATCTTGACTAGCCTTAACCTCTTCTTCGGCTTTAAGCCTTCTTTCTTCTTCCTCAGCCTTCTGCTGATTTTCAATTACCTCCCTCTTCTCTACCTCTTGAGCTTCCTGCTACAGCCTTGCTTCTTGGAGCTTCAACGCTTCTTCCTACTCCTTTTGCAATTTATCGGCAGCAATTTTCTGGAATCTCTCTTCCTCCTCTTTCAACCTTTGCTCTTCACAGGTCAGGACCTCAGCCGCTTCCCTTTCTTTCTGCAGGTTGGCTTCTCGGGTTGTGGCAGAGCTAGAGCTAGCTCCACTGTTGTGACGACAAATTTGTAATTCAGTCATATTACTGATTCCTCTGAATACTTCTTCTTCGGCATCATAGTAATGGGCATACTCAAAATGAGCATACAACTCCTTGCAATGTTCCGCAACTTTGTTCCGTCGGTCATTGCTATGAAAGAGTGCCTCTCCAAAGTGGAAACTTCTTAACTCTTGAATGAACTCTTCGGCTGCTGCAACCCCCAAGAACTTATAGGCTCCTATACAGAAAGGCAAAGGAGGGAAGGAAGCCTTGTGTTGCTTATTAAGAACTCCTCCCACTCCATCCAGGAAAACTTGTCTGACTGCTTCTTTCAGGACTATGTAATCAGTGGCATACCTTGGTAAGATGTATGGTGGCTTAGTACCTCCGAACATTCTGATATAGGTACCCCCTTCCGAGAAGTAGAAATATCCATAATTTTCCATGACTTCCATGGCATTCTCCAACAAGCAGTTGAGTTCTTCATTGGACATCTGCTCATACAGAGGCATAATGAATTCTTCACATATGAGCTTATAGTGCATTCTATAATTTTGAGCCCATAGTATTTTATAAGCAGTGTATACTGGGGTGCTGGACTGATCCCATGAGCAACCTAACCTAGGGAAAGGGAGCTTTTCCAAGATGCAATCAATGAGGTATGAAGACATGAAAAACTCTGACTTCTTTAGGGCCAAACCTTCTTTAGTTGTGGCCACAATGGATGCCAAACTATCTGAGAGGATAGTAGCCCAATCAAAAACAGTTCCCTTAAATGCTATGTAGTGGATTATGGGGTGCCATTGTATCCTATATACAGTTCCATCAAGCATGCCGAAAATTATGCTTAACATAAGGGAAATCAACCTAAAAGGAGGTCTCAGGCTCTGCACGTCATACTCATCATTGTCCCTCTTCCTTAGTTGTTTTCCCGTGATTAACAGCTTTTTAGCCATTTTGAAATTATTCATTTGTCCCAACCATGCATCGTTCAGCGCCTGCTGGGGACGTGAGAACTTGTAGGCTGCTGTAATATAAGCTGGATGGAACGAAGCGAATGCTTCTCCCTTGCTTTCCTACAACACTCTTGTTTCTGGGTTGGCATGCTCCAATATCCACCCGATTACTTTTGAGCAAGGGAATAGCTCAGGGCAAGTAGAAGCCCTGGATATGCCAGAGGTCCTGATGTTTAGGTAGATTTGTTCTTCTTCTAACAGTACCTCTGGGATATATTGGTCTCTGATCATCCGGTAAATATCTCCCCACCGGACCTTGGGAGGGACGCCTGTGGTGCACTTAGTGTCTTGAAAGAGAGTTTCAGTCCTCGGCTCTACTGGCTATGGTTCCATCATTTTAGCTTTCTTTCTGCTGCCCTTTGGCATTGTAGCTTACCTATGTCAAGAAACCATATGTGAATGAACATGAGATTGCAAATAATTATGTAAAACAGAGCAAGCCCGGAAAGAAACAGGACTTAGCATGATAACATATAATCATAACAAACTACAATGCTACATGCTGGGAAAGAACAAAAATGCAAATAACTCAAGAAACACACATTATGGCCACCTAACTTGAACGCTCTAAGGAGGCGATGTCGGGCTCGGATACTTTTGAGCGGGCACATGGGCACGGTTATAGGTTTGCGTTGCCAAATAAGAACCTTCTGCTGGCTAACCGGATTGGGAAACCCATATAGGACTGAATTGGCTGCTAAAATCTACAAATACGGGCAACTTGAAAACAAAAATGGTATACGACGAATGCCCGCAGGCCATGCAATCGACATGGTGAAAACTATCCGAGAAGATCTCGACGTGAATTTAGGACAAAACTAATGGTAGAATTACTTACCTGGCGATGAGACGACGACCTAACAGGGTTCGATGCAGTGACCAAAATGAACTGGGGCAAGCTTGAATAATCTCCAATCGACGACTTCTAGCAACTCGATTCAACCAATGGGTTCAAAAACAACCTCTACCATCTTTATAATGAGGTCCACGCATGTGGCAATTAATGGGTAGGTGGTGGTAATTTAAAACGGTGCATACGGCGGGTCAAATCGTCATAAACGGCATTTAATCCTAACCGTCAAAACCGGAGGGAAAGGGCAAGTTTCGTCCGTCGTTGCGGCATGAAATGCTGAGTTCTCCCGAAGTTGCGGCGGGCACTTGCGTGTTCCTATCGCTACACGGGGACTTGGCATTTGAGCGAGGTGTTCGCCCATTGCGGAAAAGAGAAGAGAGTTGATCCGTCGTTCCGGAAAAACTTGACAAGTTCTTCCGAAAATGACAATTCAATAGTCTGTCGCGGTGAAAGTTCTTGAGTTGATCCGCCATTGCGGGAAGTCTTGACAAGTTCTTCTGCAATATCGGATGAAATTGGTAAGTTTTTTTTTTTTTTAAAGTGAAAGGTCGAGGGACTTGGTGAGAAGACGCCCGTTGCGGAAAAACTTCATGAATTCTTCCTCCGTTGTGGGTGAACATCTTGAGTTCTTCCAAAATTTCGGATAAACATAAGTGCTTCCGCTGTTTTGGGAGAAAATTGTAAGTGCTTCCGCTGTTTCGGGAGAAAATCGCAAGTGCTTTCGTTGTTTCGGGAGAAAAACTTGAGTTTTGACTTAGAAGAAAACCGTAATTTTAAACGGCTTCTCATTTGAAACAAAACTAAGTACAGGAAACTTTCCAAAGAAGACTTAACTCCTAAGCAAACTTTCTAGGAAAATAGAAGGAGGGGCCCCAATGTCTACACAAAAAGTTTGGGGGGATGTTGTTGCAACAACACTACCACGCTTGGAAGAACTTGTCAAAGCATCTAACGATTATATATATATATATATATATATATATATATATATATATATATATATATATATATATCCAATGGTTACTCCTCATACATAAATCCATTGTGATCATTTATTTATAACATAAACACTTATTTATGATCAGTTGTCCCCAAGGAATAATCACAAACTCCCCCTCTTCAAGGAATAATAACATGAATGGGGAATTACATGCTCCCCCTCTTCAAGAAACTACATTTTGAAGTTAATGCAAAACTTTAATAATTTTTCATATAATTATGATCAGAATCATTTATATTTCATATCCATGTCATTATATTTGTAATTCAATTCCATTTTCATCTAAAAAATGTCGTAAAAATCGATCAATGGAAGTACAAAAATGTCTAAGAAATTATTATAATCCAAAATTCTAAGCATAATCAAAGTGTCTAAGAAAATGCTTGTGGGGGGTAGCTCAAGTGGTTCTGTGGAAGTTGTGAAATTGGTTGTGAATAGCAGGTCATGTGTTCGATTCCCCCCAACTTGCATTGTGCGCCATGAGTCGGGAATTGTGGTTGCACCTAGGGTTATAGTGGTAGCGAGATTGGATCCCTGGCCCCCGTGTCACGCGAGTACCAGCCCAACCTCCGTTGCAGATTCCCCTAGTAAAAAAAAAAGTGTCTAAGAAAATGAGGCACTACATACATCCTCACATAAGAAAACTTCATCCTAAAGTTGATATCCAAATTCTCATACATGAATCACACTATGCTAGTTTGCAAATCACACAAAGACATTAACCATCATACCTTAGCATAGAGTAATCTCTCCCATGTATATAGGATGTTTTCATTCAATTACTTTGGTTGTATAATTCTAGCCGTAAATGTGGCATTACATATTACAAGATGCTTTAAGAACGCTTCAAATGGGCAATGTCCAATACCTCTTGAGGGGGTAATCCTCCAAATTAGTCCATATATATTAACCTAGAACCCATCACTACATATGATGTATTTTTTAATAGTTGAAGTAAATAAATAAGAACATGGTGGATGTGAGACTAATAGTGTGGCCATTTGAGATAAGTGTGGATATGTAAACAAGACTACTTTGGACTTGTGTTTCATATAAAGCATTCTTTAAATGATGTTTAGAGTAATTACCACCAAAATTTAATATGTACTCCTAACCTAGAAGGACTAGAGTCACAATGCTATGAGACTTCACATTTTTAATTGCTCACTTTTTTTTTTTTGTCATTAACATAAGAGTAAAAACATCTAAATTAATCACATTTAAACACATTACAAAAAACATTCAAACTATATAACAATTTTAAAGAAATCAAAATGCAATCAACTCCAAATTTTTATTTCCCTCTGATTGCACTCTAAAATTCATTTTGGATTTCCTTCTTCTTGAAATAAACACTAATAAAAAACAAGATTTTTCTAACTATCTCCAGAGTGAAAGAGAGAGTTTCTTATTAAAATGTAAACTTTCCAATTATTATGTCTAACATTAATTATTTATCCTAATTTTATTTTGTAAGGTTCTAATTGTGACTCTTTTTGCCTTCACTCAAAATAATCATCCACTCTAAAGACTTAGTTCATGTCTCATCGTGGAATTGAATAACAAACCACATACAACATCTTGAACATACCTAATTATTTAATTAATAATATTATTTTTTATTTAACTTTATATATATATAAAATTACTACTAAACAAAATACTTCCATAGTTCTTATTTCTTCTTGTTATCATCCTTTTGAATGTTGAATATTGAATATCAAAATTTACACATTCCTTAATCCGTAAAGATATACATTGTATTGTATATATTCATATTTACATGTAACATTTCAATATATATTACTATGTAAATGTAAAAGTATATATTTATTTTATATATACATTTTACAATCAATGTATAAAAAAAACATAACTACATGTAGGCGTTTACATTGCTTGCGCACTTTTAAACTCCTATTCTACGTATTTAGCTACCTCTTTAACATCTTTAAAATCCTGTTAAAATATTGAAGTGAATTGAGCCTTGTGCATTTAACAAATTAAAATAAATAACAATGCATACCACTTTGATATTTAATAATAATAATTATTCTCTCATCAACTGTGCCAACTTGTATAAAAAATTTAAGTGATAACTTCTTCATAGTGTTTGTTGGGATGTTTTTGAACGGAACAACAATGAAGCAACAATCACAACTACTATCATTCAAGTCAATCAAATAAATAAAAGAGGTGCTTAACTATTCAATTTTTATACACAAAATTTGAATAAATATATAATTAATAATATATTTAAAAATTTACTATCAAACATTTTTATAAATAAATAATTGTTTTTTTAATCGGTGAAATAAACACCTCCCATTTCAACAACTCAAACAAAAAGTTAAAGTTTTATTTTAAAGTTTTAAATAAATTTTTTTATAGAATTTCCTCACTGTTAAAAATTTGCACTGAGACAGTAGAAGTCTTCATGTAGTGAGTGCAAGATTTATATCCTTGAAACTTATAAATTGTAAAGCTACTCATTGTTATATTTTAAATAATGGGTTTACACCCTTTATATCATTCTTCTTAATTTCATGGCCCAAATTCTAAATACTTTTATAATAACACTTTTACAGAATATTACCTTAAAATACCAAACACATATATCATTCAACAAACGTGGAAAAGCACATAAAATGAATCCCTCGCATTTAAAATTTGTCTATGCTCACTGAACACACATAAGTGGAGATAACTTGTGAATATGGCTCCTCTGTGCGGTAGATGTATACAACCACCACACAAACTCAACTCTTACGGTTTTTTTAAATAAAGAGAAACTCTTCAAGCTGCTTAGTGAGCAATGTCGGCTGCGTCATCTGGATACCTAACTTCAGAGCCAATGAGATAACCTTTCCTCAAGGGTCCATAAACATGTGTAGGCAAACCGAAGTCAAGAAACGCTTTAGTACATGTACAACAAGAAATCTTTTTATGTGTTATTCTCTTGGATTTGCTTTAAGTTATTCTTCTTTAGTTAAATACGTTGCCTTCACTACCTGTTATCCATGCATGGACTACCATTTATTTTTTTATATTTCTTTTTTATATATATATTTTTATAATTGTTTATTTCATATTTTGAACTATGACCATAAAATCAATTTAGACAATATACTTGTCCCATCCTCCTTTAATTTAAGAAAAGCATAAATGATAGTTCACCCCAAATTTTAAGATATAAACACCTATTAATGTAATTAACAATTTATTAAAATTATTACCATAAAAAAAATCACAAACCAATCGAGTTATAAAGCCAACCTTACTGCTCAAAATAAGGCATGCTTGTTTCTCCGACTAGACTACTAGATTACCCACGACATGTGGAAAGCAGATCAGTTTGGCGTACCCTTCAAAGGATCCATAGATACCCTTCAAAGGTTCTATCAAAGGATCCATAGATACCCTTCAAATAAAATTCACCAAGGTTCTATCAAGAGTGCCATGGTCGTACACATGCCCTTAAAATAGATCTTATCAAGGTTATATCAAGGGTGTCATGATCATAGGCACGCCCTTCAAATAGGCATTTTCCTGCAGTGGGGGCGTGATATGATAATTGAGACCCCGTTAAGGTCGTGTCCTTATTGCGCCTCCCTCAGTCAAAACCTCGTGAGTGACCAAATCTGCAATCTACCCTCACAACAACATGCATTTGATGAGAAAAATCCTCTTTCTCTTTTCAACTCATCGCATGGAAACCTGTGCTATTTATGGCGTGCATTCCTCGATACAATCCCGTTACCCATGTGTGGACTGATTGGAAATCACTATCCTGTGCCTGCACTCATGCAATCCACGTGCATCAAATAGCTCATGTAAAATAATCAAATATAAATTCATCACAATGTATCACCTGATACCATATCCGAGCTCAATCCGGAGCCTATGCGACATTTACGCCATGTTGCATTAATTTGCACTTGTGCTTTCCTACCACACTTTGAATAACTTGTCAAAGCATCTCACGATCATATATACATTTTTTCATTATCATATCGCTAATGGTTAGTGACACTCATACATAAATCCATTGCAATCATTTATTTCTAACATAAACACTTATTTGTGATCAATTGTCCCCAAAGAATAATCATCACATGAATGGGGCGTTACATCTTAGAATTATTAGTCGGGCTTGTTAGTGGTATCAAAGCTGAGGTACTTCTGTCATAACTCCAGCTCTGTTATCATCAATTCTTCTCTTCCTTTCTATGATCCTTGGCATATTCTCTATGCCTCTTTGCCATCCTTGGTCTACAAACCCTAATATGGATTTCTCCATTTCACTCTTCATTGCATGGTACTCTATGTGTGTTGGAGCCTACATGAGGATTGTTGGTGTGTATTCTCTGCGGAAACTCTCATTCTTTGCATGAACATACCAACGATACTTAGTCTCTCATATGCACATAGATATCATGCCATTGAAAATCACGTGGAACCTTTGCGTTTTTTTTTGCATGAAGAATTTCCAACTCTACGTAAACTAACCCACAACCTCTGCGACATGCATAAAAGTACTCAATCTTTCATATGTGCATGTTTACATCTTCCTTTATGTGTATATATTCTCCCTCTGTGTGCTAGCATACATTGGTATATTCATCTATTAATGAAAAGTTGCATGAGTATCTTCACATCCTCTGCATGGGAGCTCAAACCCACGACCTATGTTTATCTCTGCGTGAAGGTTGCGTGGGTGTTGTATAGTATCAGAGTTTGTATTGAACTATGTGTGGACATCTACAAGGTGTATTATGTGGAATCTCAATGTGAGAAACAACGTGCATTGTTGAGCTTAGTGTAGTGAAGTGGGACGAGCTTATAAACTTTCATACGACTTGAAAAATAAAGAGAACAATTGTTGGGAGTCTTATCCCTTTGCATGGAATTGGAGAACGCGACCACAACGTCACCTCAATACATTATGTATTGCAATGATCTCTAATGGTATCTCATATATGCTATTTGTATCTTTTTTGACGTGTAACTTATATTGTTGTAGCTTAAAGAGAATATATTGTAAATGTATTGTAAGCTCTTGTAGATTGTAAACCTATACATAGAGATCATATAAGATTGAAGAGATTATAGAGCGTAAGCTCCTTGCATAGAGATTATTGTAATACATATATCAAATTTCTGAAAGTAGTGTAGCTTACATAACCTCCTTGAAAAGATTGTACAGATCGCAGAGATTGTATTGTTGCTGAGGCTACAATATATTGCAAAGTTATAAGCATGTTCTAGAGCTCGTTTATAGTATAGTTTTTCCTTTGAAGATGCATTCTTATAAAGGAGAAGGAAGTAAAAGAGGACATAGAAGAAAGATTTTCAGAGGAAGGGGGTGTAGACATTACCACGAAAAGATACCAGATCTTCATTGTGTTTGTTGTGGCAGAGATGGACATGAGGCAAAGACACACAAAGTTCCATGGGAGAAGATCACATAGAAGAATAAACGGAAAGAAACAAAAGGTAAATATTTTGGATTAGTTAAAGCCCTTGAATCTACTCATTCTATTGTTGCATATTGTAATAAGATATAAATGAAATTTTATTCAACACTTCATTTGCATCTTGGAGAGATACTTGGTTGTTCGACACCAGTGCAACCTCCCACATGAAATTTATAAGAGGGTCTTTTGAAGAATTGGATGACAATGTATATGGTGTAAGTGTAATTTGTAGATAAATCTAGCCTCAAGCCAAAGGGAATTGGCTCCATCAAGCTAAAACTGTCTGGATTCCCTGACTTTCTGTTGCATAATGTTCTCTATCATCCATAGTTGTAAAGAAACTTGATGTATCTTATGCAGATTTGACGGCAAGGCCATTCCATCCACACGTTCAATGGAAAAAGTTGACATAAGGAGATCCTCTGACAACCAAGTCATTATGATCGGATATGAAGATGAGAAATTGTTGAACTTGAAAGGAACATCTACAAGAGCTTATAATTTTTCCTACCTCTCTCGTCATGAAGAAGGTGCATTGTCTTACAGTATTTTATGGCATGCTAAATATGGACACATCAACTATGATAGTCTTTGATTATTGAAAAAGAATGGTGTTTCTAGTTTTCCCACCACTCCAAAGAAGTTGAAACAATGTGATACTTGTATTCTTGACAAACATAGTAAGCAACCTTTTCATGATTCAAATTTTAAATCATGTAGAAAATTAGAGTTGGTACACTTTGACTTGTGTGGCCCCATGCTTGTTTCTGCAAATGGTAACAAATATATCATGACTTTTATTGATGATTACACCAGGATGAATTGGGTGTATTTGTTGAAAGCTAATCTCAAGCCTTTGAAACATTTAAAATCTTTCATTTCTGGATTAGAAATGAAGCATAATTGCAAATTGGTTCCCTTCGTACTAAAAATGGAGGAGAATGCACATCAAATGAATTTGAATCCTATCTTAGACAACATGGGATTATGCATCAAACTATTATTCCATACAATCCTTAATAGATTGGTGTGGTATAAAGAATGAATATGACACTCTTGAATATGGTTAGTTCCATGCTATGTTTCAAGAATGTGAGGTTGATGTTTTGGGCTGAAGTAGTTCTATGTGCAGTTTATTTGAGAAACAAAAGTCCAACTCATGCTCTTGAAAATAAGACGCCATATGACATGTGGTATGGTCACGTTTCTTCAGTGAGGCATCTCAATGTCTTTGGTTCCACATGTTATGCCTTAATTCCAAAGGAACAAAGGAAAAATCTCGGTGCAAGGAGTCGAAAGTGCATTTTCTTTAGGTATTCAAACACCAACAAATCATATCGTCTTTATGATGAATTAAACAAAAAGTTTATACTTTTTGGGGTTGTCATTTTTTTCTTGAAATGAATAAAAATGAGAAGTCTATTGAGATGCATCTTTATCCCCTGGAAACATTTACCCATGTAAAGATCTCCTATGAATTTGATAATAAGATTCCACTTCTTGAAGTGGGGGGTCCTTGTCTTGGGTAAATATTTGGAATATCCTTTTGCAGCACCATCTCCCCCTCATGAAGAAGTTCCTTCCATTTCACTAGAACACGAGGTTTAATTGGATGATGTGATTGAGAGGATTGGAAGATTGGATCTTGAAGAGAATGAAGCACCGCCAACTAAGCAACTTGGACCTTCATGGAAAGTTCCAAAGTGGGTCACAAAGACACTTGAAAGTGTCCATCCTGATGAAGTAGGAAAGATGGGAACTAGAAGTTCGACAAGGTAAGAAGATGGAGGAGATGTAGATAAATCAAATTTAGGTGATGTAGAAGATATGGATGTTTGATTGTGATTTGAATTTCTAACATTGAACCAAATTATTTTGAAGAAGATACTACTCATGATGAGTGGAAATAATACAAGCAAAATGAATATGATGCTCTCAACAAGAATGGGACATGGAAGTTGGTGGACCCTCCATTTGGAACTAAACCAATTGGCTGCAAGTGGGTTTACAAGAACAAGTACAAGATTTAGATGGATCACTTGACAAGCATAAGGCAATGCTTGTTGTCACGTCCCCATTTTGACCCCCTTTTTCATTAAATCGTAAATGATGTAAATATTGATATTTAATCATGGTGAGGAGCTCAAGGCCAAGACCCCACCATTGATTTAGCGTTTTATGTATCGGCAATTAAAAATAGATGCCTATGGTTCTTGTGCTAGATAGGCACAATGTAAATTAAGACATCATGTAAATTAAGAATTTTAATGAAAAACCCACAACTAGTTATGCAATGCAACAAATAGATGGGGGCATGATTCTACAAGGAATAGGGAGGGAAATTATTCAAACCCTTGAGCCGATGGTGTTAATCCATGTGTCGATGAGAAAACCCATAAACCACCACCTATCATTTTGGGTTATGGACCCAATCATTTAATTTTTCCAGAAATTGGTTGAGGTAGTTAATGCCTTGGGAATGAAGAGGTATGGCAGCCAATTTCGTGCATGGGCAATCCATCAACCTGGGAATTCATATTTTTGCTTCTTGGGCAAGAAAACACCCATGGAATGGTGCCCAAAGCCATTCTAAACCGATAGTCTTTCCTCTCTCACGCAGTCTGAACTACTGGGTCTTTCCCCATCACGTTTTTCACCCTTTTCCCTGCATTTTCCATGCCTGGGAGCTCGGTTTTGCATTGTACAGCAGCTGGGAGAGAAGGGCCACGATTTAGGACTGTGATGGAGGTCGTTTTTGCCCCAAAAATTCCCATGGACGTTTTTCTGAAAATGATTTCTGCTCTCCAGGGTTGTTCCCCAATTGCCATTTCGCTTTTGGGATTTTCCACGTTTTTCTGAATTGGTAGAAACCCCCTCTTTGGACATCCCACTGAAGAAATGTTTTTCCTCATGCCCAGCAATTGTGGTTTTGCTGTTATGTGCATCCCTGTTTTGGTTTGAATCTATGAGCAAGAGATTTGGAGTGGTAGTGGATAGAATTGGCTTGATAAACCTAGTGGGGAGAATAACCTCTCAAAAAGATCAAGAGGGCTTTGGCTACTTTTCTATGCACACCCTGAGAGCACTAGAAAGGAAGGTATGGCTTGAGGGACTGTGTGGCAGTGAAGAGAATACTTCCTTGTGTTGGGTGTGTAGGCATTGTGAGTTCCAAGCTGAATCGATTTGGGAGGGGTACCCATGGCTCTGTGCTTAAGCTCACTAGCTTATCAATTCTTCCTTTCCACCTCCTAGCAGCCTGAGAAACCCAACTGTTGATTGGCTTGGCTAAATTTTGTGTATGTTTGGCTATGTGTGAGTCTGTTGTTCCCTGGTTCCTTGTAGAAATCATGCCCAGCTCGGGGGTGGCAGTTGTATCAAGAGGTTGATAAGCATAACTAGCCTATGGTTGGGTGGAACGTTGCAGATGCATAGCTAGTTGCTTGGGACTACTTTGTTATAAGATAAGTATTCTCTTGTGTTAACTTTGAAATTATTTATTTGATGAATATCTTGAATGTATGATAGAAGTGTAATTGATATTACTTTCGCTGTGTTTTTCTTATAATTATACATTTCCATATGTCTTTTATATTATGTGAATGCTTATTTAATAAGTTAATGGGGCTAGATGCCCGGTTTTAGCACCACGTCCTCTCCATCGCACTGGTATGATGGGAGGGGACGTGACACTTGTGGTGAAAGGTTTTGCACAAAAAGGAGGCATTGAATTTGATGATATCTTATCCCACACAAAAAAATGGGCTATCATCCACACTCTATTGTCTTTGGCTACACAGAATGGGTGGAAATTTCATCAGATGGATGTGAAGACTTATTTCTTGAATGGAGACTTGAAAATGAATGTCCTCATCTATCAACTAGAAGGATTTGTTGTGAAGGGACAATAACATAAGGTATGCAAACGCATCAAGTCATTTTATGAGCTAAAACAAGCACCTTGCACATTGTTGATGTAATTGTAACTTCGGAAGATATTCACTTGTATTTTATATTTTTATTATTATTGTATTTTATTTGTACCTCTGATGGAAATTTTTTTCCCTCCGGTCGGGGATGTCATTGTTACATTTGTTCATGTAAATTCATTTAGGTAAAACCTCCATTGTAAGTCGAGGCAATAGATCCCTTAGAGTCAAATGTATTAGGGTTATTGAGTCTCCTAAAGAAGTCGGCCCAGTCAGGTTTAGCTAGGGCCGACCTAGCTAGTGAAAAGGTCAAGTGAAAGATAAAGTATAAATAGAGAGTTGGGCTCTCCCATTTGGACACATACTCACTCACTCAAGTTCTCATTAGTGAGAGAGAGAATACAAGTTTGCATAGGAGAAAAGAGAGAGAGTTGCAGAAGACTCTTGTTTTGGGGTTTTCCATTTTGTGATATTGTATTGGTGACGGTTCTATCTCTAAGGAAGTTGCGGGGTTTTTTCCTTTATGGTTTCCATAAGGAAAATATTTGTGTCTCTTGTGTTATGCTGTGCATGTTATTCTTTCAGTTAAGATCCTAGATAATATTAATTAAAAGTAGAAAAACTAACATGGTATTAGAGCTAACCTGAAAAGAAGACATTATGCAGCTGCGGCAAGCTAGGGCTTCTAAGTTTGAGGTCTTATCTCCATAAATCATCAAGAAAAGGAGGTTAGGCTAATTCTCCCTAGGAGGGCGCATCTTTCTGTCGAAGCGGAATCTGATTCCAAGAATTTTCAATTTTTCGCCTGTCACTACTGTCGGAGGAAAACTAGGGCATCAGCTATTTTGGGATTATGTTCACAAATTTGGAGAAGTGAGTACATTGGACAACTCTCCTTGAGGATGCGCATCTTCCTGTCCAATCAAAAGTTCCAAATTCCAAGTTTGCAAAATTAGGGTTTCTCTAACAAACCCTAGGCCAACCAGCTCCAAAACCAATTTGGGCATCTCAAAAGTGGTAAGACCTAAAAGCTTTTCTATTTCCATTTTAAGTACTCATTCAATATGTCTCACCAGACCAAGCTTGAGGATAATCTTGAAGGAGTTGATAACTTCCGAGCATGGAAGTATAGGATTTCTCTTGTCCTTGAAGAAAATGAATTGGACAAGTATGTAAATGAATAGGTTCCAGCACCAGAGGGAGATGAGGCCAAGGTTGTCCACAAGAATAACTTGGTTAAGGCCAAGAGAATTATTGCAGACTCCATTAAGTATCATCTCATCCCACATGTGTCATCATTAAAGACACCTAAGGAGATTTTCGATGTGTTGACAAAGCTATTTGAAGGGAAGAACATCAATCGAAAGATGACCTTGGGGAACCAGCTTAAGAATGTGAAGATTCAAAATACATAGACCATGCAGTCCTATTTCACAAGGCTCTCACAGATCAAGGAGCAACTTGAAGCAGTTGGAGAAAAGGTAGAAGAAGGAGAGATAGTGATGACCACCTTGAATGGTCTCCCAAGATCATGGGACTCATTCATTCAAGGGATATGTGCCAGAAAGAAGTTGATCACATTCAGTAGACTATGGGAATAATGTTCACAAGAAGAAGCTCAACTTGTGGCATGAGAAGAGAAGATGGGAGCGAATGATGATCAAGCTCTCACAGCACACGCCATAAGAAATCATAACAAGAGGGAGCACCATCATCACAGTAAGAGGGAGAAACACCATCAAAATCAGAGGGAGAACTATAGAAGATCCAGAAGAGATCTATCCAACGGTAGATGTTATACATGTAATGAGAAGGGACACTACTCCAGATATTTTACCAAAAACAAAGGCTCCAACAAGAAGACCAACAAGAAAAGACACCATGCTCACACCGCGGAAGACGATGAACCTGCAAGGAAAAGAACCAGAGAAGAAAAAAAAGAAGAATCTTCAAGTGATGAAGAATATGTATTGTAATGAAGGTAACCAGTTATAAGGGTTCATTCAGAAGGTTCCACCTCATAAGGTGAAGCTAGAGATTACTTTCAGTATTACATGAAAGGAGTAGGAGAAGCTACTACAGAGTTGGACTCCGAAAAACAAATAAAGATCGATGCTCTATGGAAGCCTCTCATCCATTTCAGCATTGGTTAGGATGTAGAAGAAAGGATACACAAAGAACAAGTGTAGAACACTTAGTCAACATTTCCGATCATAAGAAAGAAAGGCATAGGATCTCATAATCAGACGATGAAGAAGAAAACTTTGTCAAAGACTCCAGTATTTCTTGCAAGGAAGCAAAGATCAATAGGGATTCCACCCAACAAACAAACAAAGACAAGTATTTGAATTGTCATTTCTTGTATATCTAATTACTAAATGATATTGTTTAGTGGTGTACATACTTATGTTCCTAGATTCAGGTTGTGTATTATGCATATTAGGATATTTGCATTAATGAACAGTACACTACTAATATGCATGTGATGGTTAGGTGGCCTATGGTACTGTACAACATTCCATTGCTACTTATCTAGAATGAAACCTCGTTGATGACATGTTGGGAGTAGTGCACACTCTTAACAATGTTCTGGTAGAGATGGAAGGCATCTAGAAAGTTACCGTATGAATACGAGATATGGATGCATGTTGTCTTGAAACCTTGGCTGAGATAGTTGCATAACTGTGTGACCTATGTCCCTATGCATAATAATTCGTTTTGAAAATTATGAAATGTTTCTAACCACACAACTAAATTGTCTTGTAGGAAATATTGTACTATCACCTACAAGAGAGACTTATTTCGAAGAACAAGCGACGAAGACTCATCATACATCAAATCTAGAAAACTACCTATTGAAGAGACTGAAGGACCTGAAGTTCCCAGGATCATAGATACAGCTATGGAAGAAGAGACTCCAAAATATCATGAATACTGTGATATGGCATAACCACAAGAACATGTAGATCCACCTCATGAGAAGAACTCCCACAAGAGAAAACTAGCATGGGTACGAGAAGCAATACAAGATGCGGAGAAGTATGGCGCTCCAGAGGGGATGAATAGAGAAAGAAAGAGACCTAGACCATACTCCATCTATGTGGCCTTATTGTGTGACATCATTGAAAAAGAACCTTCCAACTACAACGAAGCAACAAAGAAGAAATAATGGAAGGATGCCATGATCAAGGAGTACTAGTCGATTATGAAGAATGGTGTCTAGGAGATAGTTCTGAGACCATAAGGGAAGTCTGTTGTGACTTCGAAGTGGATCTACAAGATCAAGTATGCTGCATATGGTAGCATTGAGAAGCACAAGGAAAGGTTTGTAGCACGTGGCTTCTCCCAAAAGGAAGGCACAAACTATGAGGAGACATTAGCACCTATGGCAAGATACACTTCCATCATAAATGTACTAGCACTAGCCGTAGTGATGAAATGGAAGGTACATCAGATGGACGTCAAGACAACATTCTTGAATGGTGTAGTGGAAGAGGAAGTGTATGTGGAGCAGCCACTTGGATTTGAGACACATGACAAGAAGACTCATGTGTGCAAATTGAAGAAGGCCTTGTACGGATTGAAGCAGGCACCCAGGATGTGGTACAGAAGGATGGATAGTTTCCTGATGAGCTTGGGCTTTACCAAGAGTAAAGCAGATTCCAACCTTTACTACAAGGTTGAGGTGGGAAATCCAATGATACTTCTACTCTATGTAGATGACCTGTTTGTAACAGGGGAGGATGATCTCATTGCAGATACAAAGAGGAGTCTTTCCGCAGATTTCGAGATGAAGGACCTGGGTATGATGCATTATCTATTAGGCATGGAGGTGTGGCAGAGTGCAGATGGAATCTTCCTTGGACAAGGGAAGTATACAGTAGCTATTCTGAAGAGGTTCGGAATGATGGACTACAAGGCTATGACCACACCCATGGAATCGAACTTGAAGTTACTGTGTGATGCTTCATCAGAGTCAATTGATGCCACGATGTATCGTCATATGATTGGTTCATTGATGTACCTGACGACTACAAGACCAGACATGTGATTTGCTATGAACACCTTGAGCTAGTTCCTGATGGATCAAAGACATGTTCACCTAATTGATGCAAAGCATATATTTGAGGTACCTGAAGGGTACAGTTGATTATGGGCTCAAGTATGACGTGAATCAGAAGATTAACCTGCAGGGTTATGTTGATTTGGATTGGACAGGAAGTGTCGTAGATAGGAAGAGCACTTCGGGATGTTGCTTCAGTATGGGATTTGGTATGATCTCCTAGTTTAGCAAGAAGCAGTCGTGCATGGCACTGAGTACAGCCGAAGCAGAGTATGTTGCAGCTTGTTCATCCAATTGTGAGGTAGTATGGCTTAGGAAGCTACTATCTGATTTGTTTGATCCCTAGTTAGAGGCGACTTGTATATTCTGTGACAACCAGAGTTGTGTGGAGTTGTCCGAGAACCCAGTGTTCCATGACAAGTCAAAGCACATTGAGATCATGTATCACTATATCATGGATATGGTGCAGATAGGAGCAGTGAAGCTCTAGTATGTTGCGACGGATGAGAAAATAGCCGATGTGTTGACCAAGCCGTTAGGCAGAGTCAAGTTTGAATACTTCTGAGACAAGATTGGTGTTATCCAGATCGAGGTTCCTCCTAAGAGGGAGTGATGAGTCTGAAAGATGCATATGCACACGGGTCATTCTCTCATGGTGGTAGGAAAGTCCTCCCATGTTGGTAGATGTAAGGGCCAGGCCATTCTCGCATGGCGGTAGGAAAATACTCCCACGTTGGTAGATGTAAGGGTTGATCGATTCTCGCATGGTGGTAGGAAAGTCTTCCCATGTTGGTATATTTAAGGGTTGGGTATCGCATGATGGTATGTTTGTCCTCTCATGCTGGTAGACGAGGTCTTGTATGGTGGTAGGTTTTTCCTCCCATACTGGAGAAGTGAGGTCCACCGGTCATAAGACACTGTGTGTGCACCTAAGCAGGATCTCGCATGGTGGCAGGTTTGTCCTCCCATGTTGGTAGACGCGGGCTAACCATTGTGGGACATGTGATGTGCATATGGTTGTGCTCCGTGTGATGATGAGATGATCTGGATACGATGAGGCGATAGTAGGAGACACATGTGATTGTTGTGGCAATGTAATGACTGGTCTTGGGTTTTACCTACTTGATGGCTTGCTCACAGAGATGATGAAGACCTACATGAGGGTTAGTCCTACATTCAGCATGAAAAAGGACTGGCTCTATATAACTTTGTTGGCGGGCATTTCTACCCTATAGCAAGGAAACTACTGCTATCAACTTGGTTGGGGTGACAGGTAAGTGTATTGATGCTATCACAGAGGCATTTACAAAAAGAAATAGATTGTAGATTTAGGGAACACACCTTTTAACCGAAGTCTGATCCTAGCCTTGACTCGGTCTCGTGTCCAGCTTCCGAATCTACCTTTCCTTCAGCAAACCTGCAACAACAATACCTTTCTCAAAACATTTTGGGCAATATATAAAGCTTGACATAAACAAAAGCAATGTTTAACATTCAGCATTGACCAAAATAAATCCAACTGAAGATGCCATTTCATAATACATTCAAATTGGAACAAGAAAAACACTTCAACCTTTATTTGTCAAAAAGTAGAATGAAGTACAAGTATACCTGACAATGAAGCAGGCTCCTGCAACTAGATTCTGGGCTCTGGCTCTGCTCTGGCTTGGCTGTCTTCAACATCAACTTCTTCAATGTCTTAAAGTTTCTCCATTAACTCATCCTCTAGCTTTTCTAGCAATAATTTCTAACCTTGCTCCTTTAACCTTCTTGGTATTTATAGGTTCAAAGAAGCAGTTCGGGTCGAGATGTAGTTATGGAGGAAGTTGGGGGAGTTAGGAAACTGCCATCAACTAATCCTCCTCGATGAATTAATATATTTTTTAATCATCTTTTAAGATGCACGCGACTCTTCTTCATTGGAGTAGCGTATAGGGCGCTACCCTAGTGTTTAACAACTAGCGCTCAATCGATTTTAAATGTCGAGCGCTACTTTGCTACACTGGAGTAGCGTATACTTGGATATGGGCGCTACTATTATACAATGGAGTAGCGTATGGGCGCTAGTCTCTTTAAGTAGAGTAGCGCTCATATCTTAAAATGATATTTTTTGTGGTTTTCCAGTATTTTCAGGAAATGGAATGAGTTGTCATATCATCCAAGGTCAACATGCTCCTCCATCCAAGTTGTCCTTTTGTGTGATCAACAGCTCAGGGTGATCACGGACGGAGAGGTGCAAGTTTGACCTATAACAGATGCCCCCTAATGTGTGAGGTCAGAGGGAAACGATGGCCGAAATACCTTACAATCCAAAGCCAGAGGAGGAGCACAGAACCGCAGAAAACAAGTCACAAGAAACCTGCAACAAAGATCAAGGTCAGCAAGCAATTACATTTTTGACATCTTATAGATGTGTAGTGTGATACAACATGATCTCCGATACATAACAAGGAGATGTATATAAAGCATGGCCACTTGAAATACAAGCGTGGATCCATGTCAAACTGAGAGATCATAGCCATAACAACAAACTGGATCTATGTCTCATGGAGAGCCGAATATAAGTGAGGCTCAGTCTTGCGCAACTTGGGTGATAACAAGATGAGGTAATGTCATCAAAATCCCAAGGTCTTCATCCCACAACAACCCTAGGTACAAACCCTAACCATGTGAATAGATGAGTTGATAGTCGAACATGGAGAGCATCGTTTGATTACCGGTCATCGATGTATACCGTTAACAAACGCGAGGACTTACACCGATAATGATGATGGAGTCCAAGGTACCAAGTACGATTCGCCAAATGTGAATAGATGGACTTGGAGTCGAACACTTGGGAATCCTGTCGAAGAAGAGACATTGAAGTATTCTCATCATTCAACAGCGAGGAAAATTTCCATTGGTGACTGCAATCTCCAAGGTACTAACCGAAACTCTAAACTTCAATCCCAGAATAATGATTTGGTGTCGATGGGAAGAAGTCCGTTGGAAGGGAGGCCTTAAGGCATCCTCCATCATCCAACGCGAGGAACACTCAACTGGTAAGAGCTGATCTGGAATAATATGCAACAAGACTGACACTAGGAAGGCCGACACATGAGGTCAAGGTAAACTACAGAATGGCCGACACAGGGTATATCCTTGAACATTGAGCACGACACAAAGTGACTCAGGCAGTTTCTGACATAACGGGGTAAATAAGTCTGAAATGTAAGAGACATTAGCAAACCCTCCATATGGTTGGAAGAATAACCAACCGAGGGAGTAAATAACTCGGAGGAAAGGTTCACCCTGAGGCCAAAACTAAACCCAACCGACAAGATAGACTCAAGTAGGTGCTGTGTTCAAGGATAGAATTTGACTGAAACTGCCTTTGACAATGAAGATATGATATGTTTTTCCCGTTCCTTATTCTTTTAGATAAAAGAATACCCTTCTTGTTGTTTTTATGAGTCCAAGAAAGAATGAAAACTCAATAGGTCCAACCATGTAAAAAATTTAATGAGCCCATGGGAGGAAGACTCAGTACCTTCTTCATAATTTATAGAGTTCGAAGAAGAGATAGAAGATTACTCTATATGTACTGATCTCTGGATTTTAATATCGAGCCGAGATCTGTTCTTGCTCGCCGGTGTTTTCAATTTTAAGGAGTCTGAAAAACTTAAACAAGAACTCCATATATCTGCTCGTGGATTTTAGTATCGAGCCCAAGCAGATTAATGCTCGCCGGTGTTTTCCTGTTTATAGAGTCTGAAAAACTTAAACAATCCTCTTTTCACCTATCCGTGGATTTTATATCGATCCCGGATTGGTCTGTGCTCAGCGGTGTTTTCTTGTTTATAGAGTTGAAAAACTTAAACAGTCCTCTATTTACCCTCTCGTGGATTTCACATCGAGCCCGAGTAGGTGAATGCTCGCTTGGTATTTTCATATTTAGAGAGTCTGAAAATCCTAAAGAGAGACTCCATAAAGGTCCTTTTTCGTACAGTTAGTCTCCTTCCCCGAAAAAGTATAAAACAATGAAAGGAGAACTCTTCTAGCGCATACAGGAGTATACCTAGAGTATACCTTTTTCGTAGTTAATCCACTGAGGCCCGGAAAAGGGATAATTCTATACCTGAGTGGATGAGCCTTCGGATACTTTAACGAGCTCGAAGAGGACAAGTTTGCTCGGCTATCTTGTTTAGGTTTAAATAGTCCAAACAAGAGCTTAAAATGACTTAAAGGTCAGCTTCTAGGATCGTAGCTTCATGCCCTGCCAAGACTAGGTCTTCAACAAAATATTAGTCGATGCGGCAAAAATCTTAAATGATATATGAATTTGGAATGTTTAGTTAACTGACAAGGTCTATCATCAAGAAATTTGAGCTTAGGAGACGAATCCGACAACAATTGAGTGAAAATTGAACTTGGATCAGTGCTATACCTTATTTTGTGTTTCAATTGATTAATTAGGGTTTTTTGAAAGTTTTTGAAACTATGGAAAATTAAAAATTATGGGTAAAAATCAAAATCCAATTTTATATATAATTTCATTGTTAAAAAATCAATTTTCAATTTGTGTTGTAGGGCAAAAATTGGGGCAACTTTTGCAAATTTCCAATCTCCATTGCGATCGAACCGGGCATCCAACCACCAAGCTTCCTCCATCAAGTAAGTAGAAATCCACCTATCTTGCATTTCAATGGTTTATTTTTAAATTTTTGAGCAAAAAAGGCTTGCAACGCAATGCTCATAAGGTTTTATGCGCGGGGCGCTACTGTGTATACACAAGAGTAGCGTACAAATGCAATGGGCTCTACTTTGCTCAAATAGAGTAGCGCCTACACGCTACTGTGTAGTATACACAGTAGCATACATACTTGCAAAGCTACTTTCAAGCGCCGAGACTCAAAATTTTTGGGGTTTTTGTGCAGGATGGTCTTACAATGGAGGGAAAGGGAGCATGAAGACATGGATAGGTTAGCCATGCAAGACCCGGCTACCCTCCATGCGCTCCGTAGATGCGGTTTGTTGAAATTTTATCGAATCGTAAACATGCGGGCACTAAACAAGCTGTTTCGGAGACTGATTCAGTATTGGGATGTCGATACTAATACCTTCATCATCCGGGGGCAAACTCTTGAGCTTACCGTTGAGGACATATACTTTATTACTGGTCTCTCAAGGAGAGGAGACGTAATCAATCTGAAAGGGACTTCTCGTTTGGGTGCATGATCAGTGCAAGAATATGTAAATGCATACTGTGTTGCTGGAGCAGAAAAATCGGGAAGCCAAGTCCTGATTTCAACTATTGATGGTCTCCCGCTGAAAGTGATAGTGAGCATGATCAACCGGGTAGCCGGTAGTGCATCACAACACTTAGCTTCCAGGCATTCGATGCATATTGGTGTACAGTGCTTGCACGACCATGTTTATGATTGGAGTACTAGCTTGCTGGAAAACATGAAGTATCAATTGACGGGTTGCAAAACTGGCACAATGAAGAATTTTGGGTACGGAAGTATTTTGTGTACTTTCTTCTTCGAGAGGATGCCTGCTATTAGTTTGGGGATGCCTCTAACACAGGTTAACCCCCGTGAGCCCAGACAAGGCCGTTGGGGTGACATTTTTCTTCGCCAGGGTGGTGGGGAAAGTCACTATTGTTACCACACTGATGACTTCTGGGGGTGGTGGGAGAGGCAAGTTGTTAACACCCAAAAAGTGCTCACTAGCTCATTTACCACATTACATGGCTCATTTGTCCATTTTCCTACCATTTTTCCCTTAGAATCCCAAAAAATCCCATTAAAATGCCTCCAAAAGGCCTAAAATGCCTCCAAAAGGCCACAAAACCATCAAAATAGCCTAAAAAAGGCTAAAAAACCCCCTTTTCCTCCAAAAATAGCAAAAATCCCCTAAAAAGGAATAAAAAATATAAAATAATGAGGAAAAGGAGGAAAAAACCCTATACAGCTGCCTAAAACCATGTGTTTCCCAAAACCATGTGTCAGCACTCCACCACCAAAAAACTATAAATAGGTGATGGAGATCCCTTATTCCATATCCACAATCACAAGCACCCTTACTCTGCCAAAATCTCTCTCGAAACCCTAGTTCACCTTTGAACTATTTTCACCTTGAGAGCCACCTTTGGCCCATCCCCAACATTGGAGAAGGAGAAAGGAGCATTCTGAAGCTTGGAGCATCCTCTTGGACACTGCAAAGGGCTTCACCAACCTTGACACTCAAGGTAACATTAATATAAAACCATTTTTTACATCTTTTATTTATGTCTCATGCAATGCTTAAAGTAGTTTGTTAATTGTTGTTTTAGCTTAATCTTTTAATCATTATTGAACTGCTACTAAGGAGTCCATTCTCCTTAGTAGGTGCTCATTGGCACAAGCTAGGGGTAAAACCCTAGCTACAGTTTTGGCGACTCCCCTAGTTTTCGAATTTCTGGTTTCCGTTTTTAAATTTTTTCCTTTCGGCTGTCCCTTTCGGCTGCCGCATACCGCGTCTTTTTCCCTCTACAGTCGCGTCCCGACCGCGCCTTTCAGGCCTTTACCCGCGATCCGACCGTGGCTCTCAGACTGCTTCCGACGCTCTGCCGGCGGATTCAAGTCTGTTACCTGCGATCCGACCGTGGCTAATCAGCCTGTTTGCCGTGATCTGACTGCGCCTGTCGGCCTCTTTCACGCGTCCCGACTGCGGCTTTCTGCCTCTTTCGGGCGTCCCGACTGCGCTTGTTAGCCTTTTTGCCGCGACCCGACTGTGTCTTTTTCCATTTTTCCTGCGTCCCGACTGCCACTGTTGGCCCGATAGCCGCGACCCGACTGTGTCTTTTCCCCTGTTTCCTGCGTCCCGACTGCAACTGTTGGCCCGATAGCCGCGACCTGACCGCCGCTGTTTCCCTCAAACCCGCGGTCGGCCTGTTCTGATTCGCCACAGACCCGCGGTCTGATTTCTGCTCTTTTCCTGTTTTGAGCCCAGCCCCTCTTGCTGCAATATTTTCTGCATTTGAACAGCCCTCTGTCCCACCTGCAGCCCACTTCCTTACAGCCTTTCTGCAACATAATTTCTGTTCCTTTTACAGAATCTTTTTAAAATTTCAGTATTTTTATTTCAGAAAATTTTGCAAGTTTAAAAAATCAATTTCAGCATTATTGATAGATTGGAAGTTGCCCTCCCTGGTGGCACTTCTATTTTTGGGTTCAACACCTCACGAGCACACACTCTGTCACATAAAATCAAGTGAGCCTTAAAAAGTACCTAATTAAACCAACATTCTAACCCCACTTGGGGAACACAAAAGAATCATTGTAGTTAGGTAGGATCAGGGGGATAGGCTTCCAATAACACCCCTTGGTTATTTCACTTGAGACATAGTTGTTGTCCAACTAGGGAACCAAAATCCCCTAGTACTTTTTGGCACGGTCACGACCAGTTTATCAGAGGGCCTCTCCCTTAGGAGGGTTGAAGTCGGGAGACTGGTTCCGGAGGCCTGAGTGGAATACCGCACTCCATTCAGTAACCGAAGGGCTACCTTTCGCGGTTCGCGGGATATCCCTGTATAGGGGTATTGCGGTCAACGAACTAAACGGCAGATTCACCTTTCTGGACGTGTCATGAACGGGGTATCTTAGTTGCCATTCTTCTAGGATTGACTACCCGGTGTCCCTCCCGGTAGGGGGATATCATAGCCACTTGGCTTTCCTACTCATATTGTCTGACTTGGATTTCATCACCTTGCAGAGGATATGTTTAGTTAAGTCAGAATACTTTTAGTTAGGTGTTTGCATGCTCCTTTACCTCCCTTTGGTCTAGTGAGTCCACCATTTTTCTTTTTTAGGAAACCTGCTGCTTGTTGGTATTCTGACCATCTTTGTTGTTACTCCACCTATTGTAGCACAGCTGCTGCAGTGGGTGTTTTGAGTTGGTTGTTGGCCTGAGTGCCTTGCTTTTTAGCTCTCCTTCTGCACACTCGGTTGCATTAGGATTTTTGCGCTGTTTTTATACTCACCTCAACCCACAGAGACCAGACACCATCCGTCACCATTGAGTCCCCGAGACATTCTCGGCGCCTCAGGGGCGAGCCCCCACAGCACGGTTCTCTTGACACCACTCGTCATAGATTCCGATCATTGTCCGTTGATACCACTCATCACAGATCTAGAGCCTTGTCACTTGACTCCACTCGTCAGCGACGTAGGTCTCCGTCACCAGATAGTGACGCCCCTTACTTTACCTCTGATTCTGACGAAGAGTCTGAGAACCCTATTTATACTGCCCCTACTAGCCCCATGGCTGGCACGACTTCCACTCCATTTGTCATAGGGACCAGTGGTGGCACATCCACCACTACACCAGTTACTACACCTGTTTTTGGTATGCCCTCCATGGGGCCACCATCTACCGTTCCCCTCACGGTACCTATTCCCACAGCGGGAATACCTATCCCCACTACATCAGTGGCTCACACTACCTATGGTGGTGCTGGACCATCCTCCACTACCTCAGTTCCCCCACTTGGGGGCACCACCCTAAATCTCGTCCCTCCACTTGGGGGCACTGGCCCCAACTTGGTCCATAGCACTACTGTGTCACAACCTTCTTCCAGTTTGCCATTCATGGCTAGCCTCAACCTACCTGACCTGGCCAGATTGACCAACGATCCTATTCGACACGACCCTACATGGCCTCATATGCCTACCAAACTACCCTCTGACATCCCTAAGTTCGAGGGTAAGGCCGGTGAGGACCCACAAAACCATATCATGTCTTTCCACCTATGGTGTTCCTCTAACTCCATCGTGGATGACTCTGTTCGCCTCCGTCTCTTACAGCGCACCTTCACTGGCTCTGCAGCCAAGTGGTATATTGAGCAGCCTCATGGGACCCACGCCACCTTTTCTTCCCTGGCCTCGACCTTCCTGCAGTTCTTCCAGTTGCCAGTCCGCTATGACGCGGGCGTTGAGATCCTTCTCTCTTGTAGACAAAACACGGCTACCCATATCACGGACCACATCCATGAGTGGCGTCGACGCCGTAGCTTATGCAAGATCAAACTTGACGACCGTATCTTCCTAGATTGGTTCCTCAAATCCCTTCTTCCTGTTATTGCTAAGGATGTGGCCTCAGAAAGACCCCAGTCTGAAGAAGAAGCCATCCTTAAGGCACAACAGTTCGACCTCATTTACGCCCAATCGGGTTACCTTTATACCATTATACCTGACGCCCCTCGCGGCGAGTCCTCCCATCATGATGCGCCGGGGGCATCCCACGCTGCTGATGGTATCATTGGCCGTGTTTCTTCGCATCCCCAACCATTTTCTATAGCACGACCTACCCCTGGCCCCGACCTGTCGAGGGCTACCTCCCAGTCTGGAGCAACCAACTCATATGCTCCCATGACACATCACCATTCCCATGGACCTTCGTGTCCACCTCAGTGCTTTGGGTATGCGACTCCTGCTTATGCTCCTCCAGTCGCCCCTCAGCCTTATTACCATCAGCAGACTGCCCCGGCTCCTGCGCCTTCACAAGCCCCACCAGCTTATTATCCGCCCCAGGCAGCCCCTGCGGCACATCCACAACCTGCTCCGCAGTCCTATCAGCAACCCCCTCAAGTTGCTGCACCTGCTCAGCCTCAACCTGCATATCATCCCCCGCAGCCTGCTCCTGCACCTGCGCAACCTCAGAATCCACCTGCTGCCCAAGGGCAAGTTTACGCCCAACAGAACCCGCAGCAAAACCAGAATAACCAACGTAACCAGGGCCAACAGAACCGCGGCAAGGGCCGTAATCGGGGGAAACAACCAACCTACAGACCAAGCTGGTCAACCGGCTAATCCCCCTGACAACAACAATGCGGCCCCCGCTAATCAAAACCCTGATCGCCCGCCCAAGCAGGCTAAAAACCCCAATTTGCGAACGAACCACCCTTGTTCTATTTGCGGGGTCTATGGACACTACACCCATGCTTGCCCACACTTGGAGCGAGCTCGGCAGCTTTGGGTTGACGAGGCCCATCGCCAAGGGCATGCGGCTCCCCAAGCACCGCCCAACCCCCCCCAACCTCAGCAACCCCCTTTGGTGCTGCAAAACCCCTTACCGACTCAAGGCGTGGTGAACACTCAGCCGTTGGCCCCTCAAGCTAACGTGCAACCCCAACAACAACAGATCACCTACGCTGCTCCTGATCAACCCATGTTCGACTCAGGTACCCACCACTTACTGATGATGTCATCCGCTGACGTCAACCTACAGACCCGTCGGAACCAATATGGCTCCACCTCTGAAGCCAATCCCACGGACAAAACCACTAATGCTCATCCCACCGATCAGGCGTTACGTATACCTCCGCCTCCCATAGACGGCGCTGCGAAAGCACCTCGTTTCCCACTTCGCCGAATCAACAATAACCCTAACGCGCGCGCTGCGTCAAACTATAACATAGTAGACGACCTAGCCCAATCTCCCGCAGCCATGTCTGCGTTAGAAGTCTTGAAGAACTGCCCTTCCCAGCGCAAGACTTTACTTTCCGCCATTGGGGGGATTGACCCAACTGATTCACATTTGATGGCGTTCGATTTAGACCAGTCTGAACCACGCCTACCTTCCAGCTTAGCCTTCCAAGTTACAGTCTCCGTTAGGAATCTTGTTATCCATCGGTGCATCATCGATGAGGGTGCCTCCACATGCGTTATGTCTACATTTGTATGGCAGAAGCTAGGATCCCCTCCTCTCCAGCAGTCCACCACTGCGTTACGTGCCTACGACGGTCGTTCGGCCCCAGCCCCAAGGCCTTCTACCCAACATTCCAGTCCAGTTAGGTGGTAAAACAGTTCTTATTGACATAGAGGTAATCAATGCCCAATTGGATTACAACCTTCTACTTGGCCGCAGCTACATGTATGCCATGCGGGCGGTTGCCTCTTCTGTCTTTCGCACCATGATGTTCCCCCATGAAGGACGCGTGGTTAAGATTGACCAGCTCACCTACTATGATCCCAGTGCTCCGGCGGCACCGGAAAATGTTCTCCCCATGGTTGAACAACCTGTTTCTCCCGCCACCACCTCGTTCGTTTCCTCTACGGGGCCTGGAGTCTACTCAGATGCGCCGATGACCTCCACCTTTCAATCCATTCCTCCGCCGTCATCTACGCCCGAAGTCTCTGACTTATGTACTTTGTCCCACGACATCCTACCACCTAACAATCAACCATCCTTGTTTCCTAAACCACCATTGGTACCTAGTCACATTGGTGTTACACCGATCCATACGATCCCCTTCCTAGTTCCTCCAGCAGGAGTAGTAAGCGCCCCGGTCATGGCTACCCTTAGCCTTCCTGGGTTAACATTGGGATTACCTGTATGGTATCTTTCGCCTCCCGTTCGCCCGCCGACACCAGATGTCGTCCTCCAGCCGGTGCAACCCATGGCTACTACCACTCAGCCACCTCCCGGGGTCTCTACCCCTTCGTCCTCCACGACACCTCCTCCTCCTCCTCAATCCGCTGGGGGCAGAGGTCCTCAACCTTACACTGCTGTACCACCTCCAAAGACAGTCAAGAACCCTCCAGTGTTTCGTGCTCCTCCCAAATGCTCGCTGTGTGACGAGTTGGGCCATGCGACCCACCAATGCCCACAGTTACCCGCATTACAGAAGCACATGCAAATGCTTGATGATGACCCCAACATCCCAACTGTAGAACTAAACCCCATTCCTAAGCCTAAAGATAAGTCCCTACGTACCAACCACTCCTGCGCCATCTGCGGTATTTACGGGCACTATTCACATCATTGTCCCGATCTCCCGGATTACAGAGCGGCTCTCTATGAGATGAACAATCTGGACCTTGAGACGGCACCACCTACCATTGAGGAGATCTACCCCCCGGTCTCTCCCCCTTCTGAAGAGGTTAATATCATCTACATGATCTCTTCAACCAACACTTCCACTACCCCCTCGTCAACCGATTTGACGACGCAGACTTTCCGTACTGATGAGGAGATTCTTGAGGCCCTAACTGCCCCGGATTATCCTTGGGATGATATGCACCACCGTTCCTATTTCATCCCAGAAGCGTCTTCCTCTAGCACCGCTACCCAATACGCGGTTGAATCCAAAGACTTCCTCCCCACCAAGGTCGACTGGTTCAAGGACCCTATTCCTGCTCCTGATGCCTTCGAGGAAGGTAACATGGCCAACATCTCACCTGTCATCCAAGTTGATATTGCTGCTCCAGGACATGCCCCTGAACTCATTACTTTAGGAGCATTCTGCAGTAAACAAGAGATTGAGGACTACATAAACCTTTTCAAAGAATTCCGTGATGTCTTTTCCTGGTCCTATACCGAAATGCTCGGGCTTGACCCCACCATTATAGAGCACCACCTTGACACCTCTGAGTCAAGGGGCATAATAGATTCCCTCGACCCTGGGATAGGGGGCATGATCAATCATTTTGAACCTTCCCCATCACATCTATCTCAGCACGTCAATGAACCCATTGTTCAAACCCACACATATGTGATCCATAATCACAAACCCCATGCACATAGCATGGGGGCAAGTCATTAACCCTGCTCACTTTTTCACATTTGTGATCTCAACCATTTTTGAGGTCACGTGTCACTTGTACATTGGATTTGATACGCATAGTTCTTTCCTTTGACCATTCCGGAGTCCTTATGACCTCCGTTTTTCGCACCATTTGCACCGTCGGATTCATATTCCCGCGCTCGTGATGATGCTTGAGATCATTTCTCGCTCTCACCAGGACCAATATCAACATTGTGTCCAGATGCCACTAGTCGCCTCGGTTTACGTGCCACATCGGTCGTTCTCCGTTTTTCACATATTTTATATCGTCGGATTCATTTTTCCGAGCTCGTGATGATGCTTGAGCTCATTTCTCGCTCTCACTTGGTACAATTTCAACATTGTGTCCCAACACCTTGCTGCCTCGGTTCACGTACCACATCGGTCGCTATCGGATTGTTCCACATTTTGTACATGAGCCATTCACTCCTGTCATACTGCAAATGTCTCGTTATTTTGCCACCATTTCATCTACCCCGCAAGGAGGCCCACCAGTGTTCCCCAACACCTTCGTTCTTGGTCACCATTATTAGTCCTTGATTGAACACTTCCTCCTTGCCTGGCCATTCCTTTTGTTCGGTATACTTTTATCCCTTTTTCGGGCCGGACAAGTCCTTTACGAAAAAGGCACTTAGGGAGTTTCCGTTAAGCTCTTTTCTGACTCCTAAAAGAATGAAAAGATCGCCGAGCAATCTTGCTTCCTTTCATGCTCGCTTAAGTACCTGAAAGGGCGTCTATCTGGTATAAGTTTAACCCTTTTCCGGACCTGGTAGACTAATTACGAAAAAGGAATACTCTAGTCACACCGGCTAGAAGAGTTCTTCATTGCATCCTTTTATGCTTCTTTGGGCCTTGGAGACTAAATCTACGAAAAAGCAACCCCCTGGAGTCTTCTTACTTGCTTTCAGACTCTCTAAAATTGAAAGCAACCACGAGCATGCACTGTCCTGGGCTCGTAAAATCCACACGACAGTACCATTCCATCACTTCAGAGTCTTCTTATCGCTTTCAGACTCCTTAAAATTGAAAGCAACCACGAGCATGAACTGTCCTGGGCTCGTAAAATCCACACGACAGTACCATTTTACACACACTTCTTCTAGTTCCTTAACCCATGAAGAAGTTTTCCCCCGTGCCTCTTGGCACTATGATCGATCATCTCGGCAGCACCCCCAATCAGGTCTCCTTTGTTCAGAGTATTCAGCAGTCTTCTGCCATTTTACACCAGCTTGAGTCTCCCTCAGCCAGTTATCCTCCCAGATCCATTACAGCTATGATCCCTTTCCCCTTAGTCAGTTTCATATGCTGCCAGATCATTTCAATTATCATACTCTGAACAAAGGAAGTTTGAGTCCACCCGCTCTACTTGCCCAGTTATTCACCCACAGTTTGATCAGTCCTGCCATCAGTACTACCACATTTCGGTTCTCTACCTCGCGCTCCTGTCAAGGAAACATCATTGCCTTGATAGGGGCAGGTCTCCCTCTGTCGACGACAGCTCCTCTATTCCAGAGGATAGGCCCAGAGGTCCCTACGCCTTGGACTTATCACCATCTGTGGTAAGTGCCTACGGATCATTCCGAGAGGAATCATCATTGCCTCTCTGAGTGGTTGTTCCTCACATGCTCGACTTCAGCACCTTGATCGCATCGTTGAGGATCGCGTAGGATTATATCCCATCAGTTTTTAGTCGAAGACCCCGGATTTCCCCCGACTCTAGCACATTGGTGAGTCACTTTGGAACGCCCAGTTATATGTTCCTGTGGATGTCCGGGCTGCGTTGGCGTTTGTATTCGGAAGCCCTCCAGTTCCATGCTTCCTTGAGTACCCAGTTTCAGTTCCAGTTCAGTGTACCATGGAGAGTATGATCCCAGTCACTATGATCCAGCAGCTCATCAGTTCCTGTGGTACCACATTCAGTAGCACTGTTGATTATTCCAGTGTATCAGTTTTTCAGCACAGACATGGTCAGCTCAGCAGTATGTCCCAGATTTTGTGTCCCCTCTGGACCCTTATGATGTACACAGTGGCTATGTATCTTTCAGGTCCCCTTTTTCGGGCCTCACAGTTCTGTTCATGTATCTTGATACGAGCATGGCTATGCCCGCCTCGTCCATATATTGAGATTATTCCTCAGTCAGTATTTGAGGTCATGTATATTTCAGGTCCCCATTTTTTGGACCCCATTGTTATTGTTATGTTATATCCTGATACGAGCATGGGAATGCCCGCCTCGTCCATATGATCAGATGATTCCTCCTCCCTTATTGAGGTTATGTACTTTTAGTTCTTGCAGTTGTTCGGGATCGTTGTTCCGGGCTTCAGTTTGTTTCTTCTCTCCTCTCCACATCCCAGGAAAACCATTTATGACTTATGATGTCCATCGGCCATACGATGAGCTCCTGACCTCGCACATCAGGGGGCAATCTGTTAACACCCAAAAAGTGTTCACTAGCTCATTTACCACATTACATGGCTCATTTGTCCATTTTCCTACCATTTTTCCCTTAGAATCCCAAAAAATCCCATTAAAATGCCTCCAAAAGGCCTAAAATGCCTCCAAAAGGCCACAAAACCATCAAAATAGCCTAAAAAAGGCTAAAAAACCCCCTTTTCCTCCAAAAATAGCAAAAATCCCCTAAAAAGGAATAAAAAATATAAAATAATGAGGAAAAGGAGGAAAAAACCCTATACAGCTGCCTAAAACCATGTGTTTCCCAAAACCATGTGTCAGCACTCCACCACCAAAAAACTATAAATAGGTGATGGAGATCCCTTATTCCATATCCACAATCACAAGCACCCTTACTTTGCCAAAATCTCTCTCGAAACCCTAGTTCACCTTTGAACTATTTTCACCTTGAGAGCCACCTTTGGCCCATCCCCAACATTGGAGAAGGAGAAAGGAGCATTCTGAAGCTTGGAGCATCCTCTTGGACACTGCAAAGGGCTTCACCAACCTTGACACTCAAGGTAACATTAATATAAAACCATTTTTTACATCTTTTATTTATGTCTCATGCAATGCTTAAAGTAGTTTGTTAATTGTTGTTTTAGCTTAATCTTTTAATCATTATTGAACTGCTACTAAGGAGTCCATTCTCCTTAGTAGGTGCTCATTGGCACAAGCTAGGGGTAAAACCCTAGCTACACAAGTACCCGCGTTTGAGCAGTTTCCCTATATTGGATTAGATTTCCGTCACGATCTAGAGCTGGTGCTTCCGCCAGGTGGAGCCTGGGGAGATATTGGTATGTTTAATTTTGAGAATTTATTTAATTTTTTCAAACTTTTCAAGTATTTGATTTTTATGAATGAGTTTCGAAGTTCTAATCAAGTGTCATATGCAGATGTTGGGCCTGTTCGTCCTGAGGGCCATCCTACCATCTATGTGAGGCCAGCTGATATTTTCGCAGCAGATTCTATGTTGGGAACCCTGGAGAGGAAAATGAGTCGGTTGACTCATGAGATTCCTGCATGCCGCATGGACCAGATACCTGTAGACATGCAGGAAGATGTTGTTGGGGTGCCCCCAGCATGGCTTAGGGTGCTGCGGCGGATTGCTAGACTAGTGATATGCTATCGCAATGCGGTAGATGATGATGAGGTTCCTCCTTCTCCATAGGAGAAGAAAACATTATATGTATATGTTTTTGAGGCTACTATGCCCAGCTTTTGTACTTTTATGACTTGACTTGAGAGACTCATGACTCAAAAACTCATATTTTTTGATACGGTACCAGTTATATACAGTATTGGTTATTTACATGTGTATGCGTTTTAAATTTTATGTGTGTAATGTTGTTTATGATAATGTGTGATGTAAATGCCAGTCTAACACATAGTTTGCTAATGAATCAGCTAAAATGTTTAAACTTCTTGGAATGTGTTCATATCTGACAGAATGAAAATGTCTTTCCAGTAGTCTAACTCGTAGAAACTGACGTAGCAATCCCGGATCCCTGATCTGATAGACACCTGTTAACTGAAATACAATTAATTGTGAGTCAAGCCTTACCTCCAGGTACGAAATGCCATGACTGAGAGCATCTCGGAGAATTTCTATAACTGCGCTGTATTCAGCTACATTATTCGTGGTAGGTCCCAAACAACCCCCCCCCCCCCCCCCGAAGAAACAAGTTGGTCAGCGGGTGAGTAAATGACCCAAGCTGCTGCAGCCAACTGACAGGTGTGGCGACTGGCGCCATCAGCGAATCCTAAGAAATGTGCGGTTGACATCTGGTACACGAAATGAGAAACACACATAAGATCACCTAACGAACATAACAAAACTAGCTTTACAAAAATATACAGCTATGTTACAAGAAAAAGTATTTCAGCCTAGGCGTAGTACTTCTTCAGGTAGAGCCCATTTCTAGGCTCGGCCAACTTATTACCTTCGTAATCCACCAGTTCGTAGGCACCTTTCTTCAATACCTTAGAAATTATATAAGGTCCGAGCCACCTGGATTTGAATTTACCGGTTCCTAAAGGTTCTTTGTCTTGATCCCAAAGTAGGACCAAATCTCCCTCGATGAAAACTCTAGGTTTGACGGTTTTGTCGTATTGTCCTTTGACTCATTTTTTTTGAACCTCGTTTGTTGTAAGCGCATCCCGGCGCTGTTCATCTAGATGTTCTAAGTGTAACAAACGTTCTTCGAGTATTGAAGTATCGGTTAGTAACTGAACTGCTAGTTTTAGCGAAGGAATCTCACATTCGATCGGCACAACTACTTCTATCCCATGCACCAGTTGGAAGGGAGAGAAACCGGTAGCAGTCTTAACGTTGGCTCGGTAAGACCAAAGAGACGGGTATAGCATGATGTGCCAGTTATTCCGACTAGAATTAACAGTTCTTTGCAATATGACTTTTAAAGTTTTGTTCACTGCTTCAACTTGTCCATTCGCCTGAGGATAGTATGAAGACGAATGTTCTTGTCGAAAACCAAGCATTGTATATAACTCAGTCATCATGCTATTTTGGAAATGACTGCCATGATCAATCACTATCTCTTTAGGTATGCCAAACCGTGCTATGATCTGATTAAATACGAAATAAGCGGCAGTTTCTCCATCTGCCTTAACAGTAGGCATTGCTTCTGCCCACTTAGTAAAGTAGTCAACGGCAACGATGATGTAATGATGTCCTCCAGCTGAAACTGGATTGCATGTCATGAAATCAACCCCCCATTTTGTGAAGGGACCTGCTGTAATTACAGGATGAAGAGGAGCTGGGTGTGCCCTCATTTTCTTAGTGAAAAACTGACACGGTCGACAGTGTTTCACTGCTTCCACACAATCTTTAAAGATCGTGGGCCAAAAATATCCGGCACGCAGTATCTTCTGAGCTGTTGCCAACCCAGAAAGATGTCCCCCACAAGCTCCACTGTGGGCATCATTTAATACTACTTCAACTTCTTCCCGAGTTAAGCAACGTCGTAAAATGGAATCTACCCCACGTCGATATAAAGTATCTGAGATAATAAGGTAGTTTTTCGCATGGCTTTTAAGCTTGCGTCGCTCTTCTCGGGAAAAAGTGGTAGGACACCTCAAAGTCTGGAGATATATTAAAATATCTCTGTACCATGGGTCAGAGGAGGCGATGAGAAAGATATGTTCGTCAGGGAATGATGTTTCTTCCTCAACGCGTTCTAGGTCACTTGGAAATTCTGAGATTAATTCAACGAACACTAGTGATTTTTTCGATTTGGCTGATTGGAATACCAAATCGAATTCCTGTAGAATCACAATCCATTTATTGTATTTCCCACCGATGATTCGTCGGGTGAGAACGTACTGGAAAGGATTGACTTCTGCTATCACTGTAGTAGTTCATAAAAGTATATAGTGACGAAGCATCTGTACCGCATAGACCGCAGCAAGTGCTAACTTCTCAACGTGCGAGTATTTAACCTCAGGGGCTATCAATGCGCGAGAAAGATAGTAGACAACATGTTCTTGGAACATATCGTCTTCCTGAACCAAAACTATACCAATTGTAGTAAGAGACGCTGCCAAGTATAAAAGAAAATCTTTTGAGTAATCTGGCGGGCTCAACAAGGGTGCTGAAAGGAGTGCCTTTTTTAAAGCTTCAAAGGATGCTTGTGCAGCTTCGTCCCACACAAAGTAGGAATCTTGTTTGAGTAGCCTCATAAAACCTTTGGTAATTTTGGCGTAGTTTATGATAAATCGCCGTAAGAAATTAGACATGCCTTGCAGACTTTGAAGTTGTCGCAAGGTGCGAGGAGGAGGCAGATTTACAATTGCCTCAACTTTAAGTGGGTCAACCATTATACCACGATTAGAGACAATGAAACCTAGTAAACGTCCCGATTCGACACAGAATACACATTTATTCAGATTCAAACGAATCTTATATTTTCTACATCTTTCAAACACTTGTCTAAGGTGATCCGGATGGTCTCGTCTCTTTCGAGATCGCGCCGGGAGATCATCCAAGTAAGGTTCTACAATGTGTTTGATATCATGAAAAGAAAAATTCATTGCTCGCTGGAAAGTAGCTCCAGCATTCTTCAAACCAAATGGCATTTTCCGATAAGCAAAGGTGCCCCACGGGCAAATGAAAGTTGTTTTATGCTGATCTTCAGATTTGATCTCTATTTGATTGTATCCCGAAAAACCATCCATAAAAGAGAACATCTCATGTCCTGCACACGCATCTATGATTTGATCGATAAATGGTGTGGGATAGTTGTCTTTCGGACAAGCTTTTTTCAAATCCCGAAAGTCAGTACAAACTCTAATAGTGCCTTGCTTTTTATCAACCAGAACAGGGTTTGAAACCCATTCCGTCATATCGATCGGATAAATGAAACCGGCTTTGAGAAACTTTTCAACCTCCGCCTTGATGGCGGCTGCTTTTCTAGGGTTTACGGGACGGATCTTTTGTCTCACAGGTTTCACGTTAGGGTATGTCATGATGATATGATCCACAATGGTTGGGTCAATACCTGGCATCTCCTCATATGACCAGGCAAAAACGTCGCGGAATTCTTTAAACAGTTTTGTATACAGAGCTATCTCTTCTGGAGAACAGTCTGCACCAATAAAAATATTTTCCACGACCCCGGGTTTGGTGGAAATGTTGATTGGAATTGTTCTTGAAATATTAGCCATATTCCCTTCAACATAAACAACTTTTGAAGTAGAAGGAGAAGATGACAAATCAACCAATCCACCGGGTCTCACAGGGAATTCTCCTCTCTCAATTCTGTCTAGATCTGGAAGTATGTAGGACCTATGATGCATATGTTCCCAAGGTTGGTCCAGGCCCATCATAACTTCTAAGATGGATTCATCAAATGGAAAAACCGTATCTAAACAATCGAACGAGTGAGTAGAATTCAGTGACCATGCCGGAGCATAGTCCATATCTGACTCGACAGAGACTGGTGGAGTCATGATATGTTCCATTGCAGCGTGTTGAGTTTCCATATAGGCCACTTCTGCAATGGAGGGAGGCACAAAAGGGTCTGACGTGGTAGGAAGGATCCAAGGATCAGTTCTTAAACCGACCGTAAATGTTTCAGTAGCGATACCCACATCAGAACGCATAAAAAGAACAGGGGAGGGGATGTCGAAAGTGCCTATTAACGAACCATACAACCCTGCTCCTAAACTCTCCTTAACCGGGGTGGTTTGATCAACAAAAGGAATTGTGGTTTCCGAAGAAGTCTGGTGTTTTCCTTGAGTGAAAGAAAGTTGATCGACTGTAACGATCTTACCTTCAAATGGGAACATGACCACTCGAAAAACAGCCGATGCTATAGCTTGCATGGCATAAGTCCAACTCCTGCCCAATAACATATTGTAATCGAGCGGAGCGTCCAGAACTTCTATCTCAACAGCAACTGTCTTACCGGCCAAAGTGACATTAAATGATGGCAAAAATCCATGTGGATGGAAAGTTCTGCCATCAAATGCAGTAAGCATTGTGTTGGAAGGGACTAACTCAGGAGAACCTAGAGCTTTCCAACAGGAAATCGACATTACGCAAGTCGACGCTCCCTCATCTACTACAGCTCATCTAATGGTCATTGGACCATGAACGACCTCAATCTGGAGGGCAACGTGATATGGCAACCGGTATTTGACATCAGTCATATCAAATCGCGCAGACATGTTGGAGGACTCCATACTCCCAATAGCTGCCAGAAGTGCATTTCGTTGCAATGGACAACTCTGCAAGACTTCTAGAGTAGACATGGCACAAGGGGTTTGGGCTAAATCTTCAACCACATTGTAGTTGGAAGCAGCCCGTGTGTTGGGATTGTGCGATGCCCTCTTCAAGACACCTTTCGGAATCTTGGGCATTGGGTCCACAGGTATGTGGAGTGGAGTGGAGGATTCAGCAATCTCCTTATCCTTTTTTCTGCGCTTCCGGGGTATAGTTCCTGGCTCTAGTTTGCAAAAGTGCATCTGAATTAACCATGTTTATAAATGTTTGATCAACCGAAGCGTGCGAAGTGCCCCCAGTTTTGGAGGTGCCAGAAGTTGAGCCTTGCCCTTTAGGAAATGGATCTTTCAAGACGGCAGGCTTCTTCTCTCTTAAGAGCTTCTGGGCTTCTTCTAGTAGAGGGCATTGGTGGGTAAGGTGGTTCTGCTTGCAAAGTTTACAAGGGAACTTAACCTTCTTTTCTTCCTTGTTACCCTCTTCGGCATTGTCTTTTTTGGGCTTTTGTTGGTTCCCCTCTCCTTTCTTGCCCTTCTTTTTGTTGTTGGGCTGCCGAGGGCCCTTTTGATTGTTCTGAACCTGATTGACAGGCTCAGACATAGAAGGAGAGGTTGTGACGGAAGCAATGTCTACAGTCGAATGTTTGACAGTTAAGGCTTGGACCTGTTTGGTCAGTGCTTCGAAGGCTGCAGAGTTAACTGAACCCACTATGCCGTCAGCATGTGGTCCAGGTTTGGGTCTACTCAGATCAATGTTTGATCTCGGTGCGTCAGGTATAATCTCGTACAGTAAACCAGATTGTGCATATAAAAGGTCTAACTGTTGAGTCCTTAAGATGGCTTCTTCTTCATTGGATACTCCAGATGTCGCTACTTCCTTAGAAATATAAGGAAGGAGCGATTTCAAGTACCACTCAAGCAGGAACTCTGGAGGAATGTTGGCCTTTATGAGCCTCTTCCGTCTTCGCCACTCCTGAATGTGGTCAGATAAGTGAGTGGCTTTGTTTTGTCTAAAAGTAGAAAAAAGTTCTGTTCCGGCATCATACCGAATAGGAAGCTGGAAATGGTTCAAAAAGACGGTTGCTAGGTCCCCAAAACTGGAGAAAGTAGCCGCAGGTAGTTCAATGTACCATTTGGCTGCAGGACCAATTAAGGTCCTTTGAAACAATCTCAATCTGATGGAATCCTCGTTTAAGGAATTGGAAGAACACCAAAGGTGGAAGGTAGTGACATGGTCACCAGGATCTTCACCTGTTTTGCCTTCGAATTTTGGAATATCCGAAGGTAATTTGGTGGGAACTGATGGCCACGTGTGTAGAGCCCCTCCTCTGGGGTCTTTGTTGTTTAACCTGAAACTCAACCACTTGCTACAAAAGAGATTAGAAGCATAATGACTCGATAAATAAACTAAATAAATGAATAAACTAGCAAATTAAAACAAACCATAACCATAACCATAACCAGCAAAGCTCGTTTAACCATTGGCGAAGCAACCGTTAGCTCCGCCACCCAACCATAGGATCATGCTTTCAGTCGCATGGCCTCCCCCGAGCTTTGGGTCGTAGAGCTCACACACGTTTTTCAGATATCCAGCTTGGGCTTCCCCTCCCACCAGGATTTCTCAGCCAAACCCTTAGATAGCAGCAAGTCTTTGAGGCATTCAAAAATTACGACAATCGTCCAAATCATGGGCCCCTTACCCATTCCTTAAGCTTTCCTTATAAAGGGAAATCTCTTGCGACACATGTCGCTTCATGCATAATTAAATATTTTTAATTATTTAATTATTTAAAACACTCACCCATCCAAGTGTCAGTTTCTCAAGGAAGTGCACCTACATCCCTAAGATTGCTCTAGTTTGTCCCCCAGATATTTTAATCAGCTCCTAGCTTTTAGTTGACTAGGTGTCTAATCTATTTTGCTCCTAAATAATAATTTCTATTATTTTAAATGCTCAACAAAATATAACTATTCATGTGCAAATGTCTTAGCTATTGTTATGCATTTGCTAAGTAATAATCTAGAGTTATTCTCCTAAGTTTTTATGCATTTTAATTCAACAATCAAATTCACTAGGATCACGGTGCCGCGTCGTTGGGCTCATGGTTCCTTAATTTTTAATTCTCAGACATGGCACCACTCCGTCGGGTCCAATCATCCAAGATTTCCATTCCTTGGCATGGTACCACCTCGTTGGGTCCTTGCGTCCATTCTTTCCGTTCTCGACAGGGTACCTCATCGTTGGGCCCTTCTGCCATCATATTTCCGTTTTGACTTGCGGGAACTCTTGTAGGGATTTTAGGAATTGTTACCATCCATCCTCCGTCTACATGCTATCTAGGGACTAATGGCGCTGAGGAGTGAGTCCGTTCTCACTGCGCGCCCCTCAACTCGTACGTGACCAGCTCCGTCGTGGCCCACCTCGTACGCCCTCACGCATTCCTCTTGAGCAAGCGGATCAATGCTTATCTGCTCATGCGTGGTATTCTCGTCGGAAGTCGACATCGTCGTCGCTTCCCTTGTGTGTGATTTACCCGTACTCTACGACCCTTCATGTTCCTTTGTGTGTCCTTCGGTGAACCGTTTCACCTATCGCTACACACATTTCTCACAAACATAAATCATTATTTTATTGATTTACAATCAATGGTAATCATAAATATACTCAAAATAAAATCAAAGGATTATTTTATTAATGTTTGAAACAGTCGGGTCACTAAGCAAGTTCCCTCAATGTCTATAGTAGTCTAGGGGCACTACATACACCCCTACTTATTTAGAACTTCGTCCCGAAGTTCAGAATAAATGCGGAAAGCTATGATGCATCTCAGTTGCATCCTCCCAAGTCATAAAGCTAAGGTTGTAGCTGTCCTACTATACTTTGACTTGATCAATCAGGGCTAATCATTAAGCAAGAACTAATCAATCAATTATACCACTCCACATATATAATTTAAATCCTTAATTCATTTATCAATTATTGTCGTCATTCACATCTTCAGGTTTTCCTCAATCTTTTAAGACATATCAAGGCTCAAGAAACCACTTTATCGAAGTTGTTCGGCTGGGTCACTCGACAAGTGCCCTTAAGGTCCACAGTCATTTTAGGGGCATTACATACACCCCCTCTTATTAAAACTTCGTCCCGAAGTTAAGTCTCATGTGCTCCCACGGTGATTTTTCACTTTCTTTCCACATTCATTTCTTCAACATAACCACAATTTATAATAAAATTTCGTTTCTTGTTTTCTACCCTCATAGAAGTATAAATCGCAGAATTGGTAATATAACTAAATCATACCTTTCGTAGTGTTGCAATCCCCACAACAGTTCTCCCTTGACATTGCTAATTGTAACCGGGATTGAAATCGTCTACAACAAATTCTTTCCATTCAACAAAACTATTAAGTATTTCATTTATGTAAATCCCTAAAGTACCAACACAATCTTTAATCCCAATTCCTTCATTTTCTATAGTTACGTATAACTATCATATATTTTAAACAATATCTGAATTTCAAAATAAGAGTTAACCCCTCCAAATTATATTCTTCAATTCATAACTTAGCCATTTATAAACTAATCTCACATACAACCTCTCTCTTCTCATAATCCAAGGTACAATTAAATACTGGAGTGCCATTTAAAAAGTATAATCTCATATTTTCTTTAAAGTATGATCTCAAATTTTTATAAACAAAGTTATGTAGGGTTTTATTCTCTTCCTAACTCAAGTACAGCTAAGATTCTATAATTCAACATAAGTATAACTTCTCTCTTTTCACAATCCAAAGCATGATTACAACTAGTAGTGCATACCTGTTCGAGAAGCTGGAAGTATCATTGCCGAAGGAGAATAAGTAAAACTGCAGCTCTGATTTTTTCACGTCGATCTCCATGCATTGCTCATCACAAGTCACAATCTCCCATTATTAAACATTATATATTCATTGCTTCTTGATAGTAAATCATAAGCATCCCACCTTCAAAATTATCTAACCACTTCTTTCTTAAATTCATATATGGTCATTACTTGTCATCTATCCTCAAATCCATCCACAATAACTATGTCTTACATTCTATTGGAACATAATCCTTTTAATTCAATAGTGTAAGAATCATTCTCAAAAAGATTTAAAAAGACATTATATTGATACATATACATGTATATAATAGAGAGTGTAATCTCAATAATATAAAAGTCATGTTAATGAAACATAACCTTTGTAATTTGATTATAGAATTGCATTTATGAAAGTCCCCTCCCTTATTGAGACAAAGTATACATATCTCAACCTTCCACAAATTAAACATAATTTATATATGTTTTAATAACTATTTTCCTTTTTCCCTAAATGAGTGAAGTGTACATATCCCAAAATGGTCAACAATTCATATAATTCAACCAATGAAAATACTTTTCTCAGATCAATGTATCAAAAAAAAGTTAACCTATATCTATTTTACCACTTCCCCACTAAATTAATTAAATAATTCTAGAAATGAAGGGACTTTCTTTAAACAAATTACATACTTCGATCTAGAAAACATACCAATCCTTTATACTTTAATTCTCTCCCTTTCAACCTTAACTAATTTGAATCAGGCTTTGTTTTATTTTCTCGACATCTTATACATATGATATCTACGACATATATTAACTATGCATGTTACTAGGTAAACGATTTACCTTACTTAGTATAGATACTCTTCACAAATATTAAATGATCCTTTGTACCAAATGTAGGGTCCGTGTTGTCTAGTTTTTTTTTTTTTTTTACAAGTCATAACTCCTAAAAGATTTCACTATCACGAAAGACGAAAGGTAACCTATAACTCTTATCCATAATCCAAGTGACATCACTTCATGATACACGTATTATGATGATGCATACCCTCCCCTTCCCATTAGTAAACATCTTAACCAATCCTATGACTCCTATGTGACTCGAATGGGTTTCTAAGAATAATTAACATAAATTAACGTATCTCTCTACTTAGTTTAACTCCAACTTATCAACATATAATTTTGAGGAGTTTCAATTATACATAATACGTATATATCCGATATTAAGGATGCCTTCTTAATAATTTTGAAAGGACGGGAAGAGATTCCTAAATAATAATAAAACATTGTTTCAATCCATAAAAAAAAAAAAAAAAAAACATTCTCCATAATTTTTAAATATGAGGTTCGCTAAATAGTAGTAGAAGACATTATTTCAAATCAATATGTATTCCTAAATAATAGAGGACATTCTCATTAATTAAAAAGGCAATATGAGATTTACTAAATAATAGATAAATAGCGTTCTCAATATTTTCAAAAGACAAAGTAAGCTTATAATAAGTAAAGACAATGTTTTTAAATCAATACAATAATAAATAAATACATTCTCGTTGTTTTCAAAAGACGATATGAGATTATGATAAATAAAGGTATTATTTTTAAATCAATAATTATCCCAACTTTCTCATTACATTCAAGCAGTATAGTAATAAAAGCCATTGTCAATAAATTCAAAAATAAGTATTATGAGATTCACTACATAATTAAATAAGGACATTGATCTAAATTAAAACATATCATTCCAATTTTTTTTTTTTTTTTAAACATAACTATAACATTTCACTTCAATTCTTTTGCAACATAACTTAACATAATGGATGCGCATTATTTCAATTCTTTCTTTTTTTTTCTTTTTTTTTTTCAAAACATATTAAAGCATTTCATTTTTATGTTCTAATTGAAATATAAAATGACTTCTTTTAAATGTACCACATTCCAATTCTTACCTTTGAAATATAAACATTTTTGATCTAGCTCATCATCTAGACGCCAAGTCGCTGGTCGCATGCCTTGCTCATGTGCCTTCTGGAATTCTCGACAGGTGGCGATCAGGTTCCAACCTACTCCCACTCCCTGGTAATGGTAATCGACAGCAAGTAGCCATCGATCCACCTGCTACTGAAGCAATCCCTAGATTTCAGGTGAAGTTGAACTAAGCAGATCTCGGCGACTGGAATATATCCCATCGAATGCGGTTAGAGTAACTGCCTGATCGCACAAGTAACGCCACTGACAGTGGAAGACATCATCAAGTCGGCGTGATTATCGCGATCGTTGTAACAAATTCCAATATGAATTCTATGGTCATCAGCAAGGTGGTGTTTACAGTTTAGGAATTAAAACTTGGGTAGGCTGGTTATCGCAGCACTGGTGTGGGTGTTTAAGTATTTCCAGGGCAAGCGAGACCATAAGCATGGGTTTGAACAAAGTCTGGATACTCCCATGGCAAAGGAACCTTCCTGGCAACAAAATGATACAATTTCTGGAAATGCTAAATAGTTTCCGACACAACAATATAGAGGGTTTAAAATCAAGTTTTACATTTCACATCAAGAAATCTAGAATGCCGTTTAAAAATTTCGAAATAAAGGTACAGGAATTTTAAAGGGTCAGCTTACTAAATGGGTTATGAGATCTGGGAGAAACGCCAATATGATGAACAAAAATTTTGAAGATCATCTACAGTCAAACACAAAACGAGAATCATTCCCCAAATCGCAATTAAATAAAACACCAAAATTTTAAGAACTAGTACACGAAGACTCCATCATGGTTTTGGAATCTGAAAAACGCATCTCCCATTCAATGAATCAGAACACAGAGCTTTAATAAAATCAATAATCTATCATGGTTTTTAAGTCTGGAACGGATTTCCCCTTGAATGAAAAAGAGCACAGAGTTTTAATAAAATCAGTACCTCATCACGGTTTTTAGATCTGAAAACGCATTTCTCATTCAACGAAATGGGAAAACAGAGATTTAATAAAATAATGAAAGTATTCGAATATAGAGTACAAACAGAATAACTATAGATCTGGATTTATCATTTCTAGTCTATCAATTTAGCAGATAATTCATACACGCCTAATTGCATAATGTACCACCAAGCTTTAGCAAAATACGAATGAATAATTTAAACCTAATTCAAATCCTGATATAATGGTCATGGGAACACTAGTGAGTGTAAACGGAGTTACCAAATACCAGAAATATAATTCCAATTATAAACAAACATAAATCTCAAGTATTGATAAATACAATCTGAAAAATAACTAAAACTTCTAACACCTACTACTCACAAATGTTAATCATCTTAACCCAGGTAATGGAATGATAACAACTCAGTAGTCTCCCCATTCGACCTATAGTATAAAGTAATTATCGAAATAGGTATTTCATACATTGCAGTAAGAGTTTTGCTCAGCAAGGTACAATACACTAGTGGTAGGTTTTAATGATATATGTTTTAGTGAACTTAAAACTAAGTCTAGCATCACATGCAAATCACTTTTCGACAAATGGACAAAAATCAAGCAATCGAATACATTTCTGGGGATAGTAAAATACTATCATAATAAACATGAGAGCAAGACTTTACTCTTTACCCAACCTGGGCGCATTACCTACAGAACACTATTATTATATGGTAAGGATCCTGGAATCAACACATTTCTAGAAAGTTCAACAAATACAGAAATAATAATACATGAGCGGAATTCCATTTCTTTACCCAATCCTGGGCGTATCACTGTCAAATCGTTAATGCAAAGGTGTAACACTTGAATTTGCTCAGCAAGAAACGGAACATTCACTATTCCTTGACATAGGTGAGAATACGACCTCGCTTCGACTGCAAGGGTCCTGAGGCAATCGAAGGTTTGAACTATTTTTATCATTCCAGCGACTAATGAAGGAGGAGCTTACTTTCAGTTATCAACTGTCTGGAGATAAGGAAAGAAATTCCAAAATCCATAGACAGAACAGAACAATACAAAATTGATTTACCATATATTGGAAACGCCGATTGGTTTCTTCCACAAAGTAAGCAGAGAGAAAATCAAGGTCCAATTAAATGAGTTAACACATTTTCGCGTAGGAAACTACAACGCCCAACCAATTTGAACTATAACACAACCTTGGAAACGCCAAGAAGATTTAGATGGTTGAAGTCTACGGTTTGGAAATCAAATTTGATGCATCAATTATCTTCTGGGAATGAAATTGAAATGCCAATAAAAAGAATCAAACGCAGAGGGTTTGAAAATCGAAATTCTTTTCTGAGTGCAAATGGTCAATCTGAAATGAAATCAATGCAGAGGGTTCCAATCGAAGTTCTTTTCTGAGTGTGCAATTGTCTTCTGGAAATGTAATTGAAGCACCAATCAACAGAATGGAATGAGACGTAGAGGGTTCGAAAAGGGCTCAAACGTCATTGACCTTGGATTGTAATCACAGGGTTAAATAATCCAGATCTATTCAAAATTTGAAGTTATGGAAGAAATACGCTGATCCATATCTTTTAGGATAGATCGACTACAACAATCGATTCAGCCAAGAGATCGGATCACCAATTGATACTTAAAATACCGAAAAGAAATAGATCACGGAAATTTAAGTTCTAGGAATGAAATCGAGTTTCAATCTGTGTTTTATATCTCAGGAAATTTAGATCAACGACAGTACTAGACTCTGGAGATGAAATCGGGTTTCAAACTGTAAGTGTTTTTGTTAGAAATTGGAATCGTCGAACTCAAAACAAGTCTGAAAATAAAAATGCCATCTAGATTTAAATGGAAATGCAGAGATTGAGGTATGAAGATCTCAGCCAGTCGCAGAAATAGAAAACGCAGAGATACAACAACATTCGGGATTTCACATCGAACTCTTCCCATGAATCTTAAGGGTTTGAAAGTATATAGAAATAGAAGACAGAGTTTATGTAATTTGCAAAACTAGATCGATTTCTTTTTTTACATATATATAAAAAAAGAGTTATACATTTAACAGAACCAAATCGAACCACAGAGGTAACACAGAGTTGTAAATATTCCTTTTTTTTTTTCGCAGAACTAGATCGATCTTACAGAGTCATATATATATATATATATATATATTCCTACAACCAAATCGATCCATACATAAAACCCAATTATACGTGTTTAGCAGAACTGAGTCGAATCCCACAAATAAAACAGGGTTATGTTTATTTTTACAAAACTAGGTCGAATCATACATATAAGAACAACAATATCGGTCTCAAATATTGAAAGAAATTAACTAAAAAAAAAAAATGAACCTGATTTAGATCTTTGAATTCTAGGTCGAATGTTCATTGTTGTTGCAGCTGAATCCATGCTCCCATCGATCCCCTTGACGAAGGTACTGACAACCCCTTGATAGAATATGAGTCGAGTGCCCTCAAGGCTCGACCAGCTCTGATACCAAATGTAGAGCCCCTCCTCTGGGGTCTTTGTTGTTTAACCTGAAACTCAACCACTTGCTACAAAAGAGATTAGAAGCATAATGACTCGATAAATAAACTAAATAAATGAATAAACTAGCAAATTAAAACAAACCATAACCATAACCAGCAAAGCTCGTTTAACCATTGGCGAAGCAACCGTTAGCTCCGCCACCCAACCATAGGCTCATGCTTTCAGTCGCATGGCCTCCCCCGAGCTTTGGGTCGTAGAGCTCACACACGTTTTTCAGATATCCAGCTTGGGCTTCCCCTCCCACCAGGATTTCTCAGCCAAACCCTTAGATAGCAGCAAGTCTTTGAGGCATTCAAAAATTACGACAATCGTCCAAATCATGGGCCCCTTACCCATTCCTTAAGCTTTCCTTATAAAGGGAAATCTCTTGCGACACATGTCGCTTCATGCATAATTAAATATTTTTAATTATTTAATTATTTAAAACACTCACCCATCCAAGTGTCAGTTTCTCAAGGAAGTGCACCTACATCCCTAAGATTGCTCTAGTTTGTCCCCCAGATATTTTAATCAGCTCCTAGCTTTTAGTTGACTAGGTGTCTAATCTATTTTGCTCCTAAATAATAATTTCTATTATTTTAAATGCTCAACAAAATATAACTATTCATGTGCAAATGTCTTAGCTATTGTTATGCATTTGCTAAGTAATAATCTAGAGTTATTCTCCTAAGTTTTTATGCATTTTAATTCAACAATCAAATTCACTAGGATCACGGTGCCGCGTCGTTGGGCTCATGGTTCCTTAATTTTTAATTCTCAGACATGGCACCACTCCGTCGGGTCCAATCATCCAAGATTTCCATTCCTTGGCATGGTACCACCTCGTTGGGTCCTTGCGTCCATTCTTTCCGTTCTCGACAGGGTACCTCATCGTTGGGCCCTTCTGCCATCATATTTCCGTTTTGACTTGCGGGAACTCTTGTAGGGATTTTAGGAATCGTTACCATCCATCCTCCGTCTACATGCTATCTAGGGACTAATGGCGCTGAGGAGTGAGTCCGTTCTCACTGCGCGCCCCTCAACTCGTACGTGACCAGCTCCGTCGTGGCCCACCTCGTACGCCCTCACGCATTCCTCTTGAGCAAGCGGATCAATGCTTATCTGCTCATGCGTGGTATTCTCGTCGGAAGTCGACATCGTCGTCGCTTCCCTTGTGTGTGATTTACCCGTACTCTACGACCCTTCATGTTCCTTTGTGTGTCCTTCGGTGAACCGTTTCACCTATCGCTACACACATTTCTCACAAACATAAATCATTATTTTATTGATTTACAATCAATGGTAATCATAAATATACTCAAAATAAAATCAAAGGATTATTTTATTAATGTTTGAAACAGTCGGGTCACTAAGCAAGTTCCCTCAATGTCTATAGTAGTCTAGGGGCACTACATACACCCCTACTTATTTAGAACTTCGTCCCGAAGTTCAGAATAAATGCGGAAAGCTATGATGCATCTCAGTTGCATCCTCCCAAGTCATAAAGCTAAGGTTGTAGCTGTCCTACTATACTTTGACTTGATCAATCAGGGCTAATCATTAAGCAAGAACTAATCAATCAATTATACCACTCCACATATATAATTTAAATCCTTAATTCATTTATCAATTATTGTCGTCATTCACATCTTCAGGTTTTCCTCAATCTTTTAAGACATATCAAGGCTCAAGAAACCACTTTATCGAAGTTGTTCGGCTGGGTCACTCGACAAGTGCCCTTAAGGTCCGATCCTAGCGTATGCTTGAACAGTAAGTAGGAGGAGTATTCCCACAAACTGATCTCGCAATGACCTACTGCATAGATCCCAGGCAAATTTTGAGTGAGGTGGGTTTACCTATGATAGTCTCACTACGATTTTTGCGCAATGTGTGATCTTGGGTGGTTTAAGGTGATTTAAACCCAAGACCCTAACCAAAACTACTTGGTGTAGTGTAACCTAAAAAGAAAAAATTTCTAGTTCATTTTATTAACAAATTTTAGGGCTTTTATTACGCAAAAAGGATAGTGGGTGTGTGAGCGTGGTTATAACAAGAAAACAAAAGTGCAAATATAATTCAATCTTTCCTACAACAAAGCTTTTTCACTTTTTATATCTACTTCTTTCCAAAACTGAAAATCTAAGCAAACTTACTTAAAAATTTTTGTTTTCTTTTTCGAAATTATACTAAGCTATTTTGCAATAACCGAAACAAGTTCTACTTAAGCTTAAAATACCAATTTTTTTTTTCTTTTTCAATAAACGAAAAAGAACTATGCAAAAATGGAAATCCAAATAAAATTTTTTATGCAAAGTGTGTAAGTATGGCTAAAATTTCTTAGGCCTATAGCTGTCAAAACCCTAGCTTGAGAAAGACTTGATCTACAGGTTTTTTACTAACAAAAAGCCTCTAAACATGGACACCAAGTGGGAGAAAACAAAGGAGAAAAACACCAAAGGACCGGCCTAAAGTGTCTAGCCCTAGCAAGACCACAAAGCCAAGCACAAGTAGACAAGCAAGCTGCCTTACTAACACAAAGAAACTGAGAGATGAAACTAGCTTACAGCTGTTTAAAAAGCACTTGTAACCAGCAGAAGACAATGAGTCTAGGAAGAATGAAACTTGACCAAAAAGAACACACCCTAGAGGCTCTACCAAGGACCAAACCCTAAACAAAGGATGGGGGTAGTAGAGAGCATACAATGTCACCACAAACAATAGATACAGGGGTATACAGGTTTGTAAACTGGAAATGAGTAGTCAGGGTCTAAAAAAGTGAAAGTGTTCGTCACCAAACACCACCAAGTCTTCCAAAAAGTCAATAAAAAGTCTCAAAAGTTCCAAAGGTCAACAAGTGGTTTAAAAAATGGAAAAAACTTCAAGAGAAGGTTCTTATGACTTAAATAACAGTTAAAACCTCATGCAACAGTCCAAAGGATCCCACAGCAAAGTCAGCAAATCATAAAAAGGGCTAACAAACAAGCAAAGCAAAAACAGATTGCTTCAGAAAGTGTACCCTACTGTGTAGTAGGGAAAATCGCGCCCAAACAGAAACGGGCGGTACTGTATATATGGCACAGTATCATATGGGCGCTACTGTATATATACCAAAGTAGCGCTCATATCTCAAAGACTTGAAAACTGACTCTAGAAGGTATCAAAAACTGATGAAAGCAGGCAAGATACAAGCAAGGGCTACCTATAAAGTTTCTTGACACATCAAAGAAGTCAAAACAAACTGAGAAGACACACAAGAACAAGGTTTCCTAAAGCCAAAAACTCTATTTCCCCAGCGGAGTCGCCAGTTTGTTGGCGGGCATTTCTACCCTATAGCAAGGAAACTACTGCTATCAACTTGGTTGGGGTGACAGGTAAGTGTATTGATGCTATCACAGAGGCATTTACAAAAAGAAATAGATTGTAGATTTAGGGAACACACCTTTTAACCGAAGTCTGATCCTAGCCTTGACTCGGTCTCGTGTCCAGCTTCCGAATCTACCTTTCCTTCAGCAAACCTGCAACAACAATACCTTTCTCAAAACATTTTGGGCAATATATAAAGCTTGGCATAAACAAAAGCAATGTTTAACCTTCAACATTGACCAAAATAAATCCAACTTAAGATCCCATTTCATAATACATTCAAATTGGAACAAGAAAAACACTTCAACCTTTATTTGTCAAAAAGTAGAATGAAGTACAAGTATACCTGACAATGAAGCAGGCTCCTGCAACTAGATTCTGGGCTCTGGCTCTGCTCTGGCTTGGCTGTCTTCAACATCAACTTCTTCAATGTCTTAAAGTTTCTCCATTAACTCATCCTCTAGCTTTTCTAGCAATAATTTCTAACCTTGCTCCTTTAACCTTCTTGGTATTTATCGGTTCAAAGAAGCAGTTCAGGTCGAGAAGTAGTTATGGAGGAAGTTGGGGGAGTTAGGAAACTGCCATCAACTAATCCTCCTCGATGAATTAATATATTTTTTAATCATCTTTTAATATGTACGCGACTCTTCTTCAGTGGAGTAGCGTATAGGGCGCTACCCTAGTGTTTAACAACTAGCGCTCAATCGATTTTAAATGTCGAGCGCTACTTTGCTACACTGGAGTAGCGTATACTTGGATATGGGCGCTACTATTATACAGTGGAGTAGCGTATGGGCGCTAGTCTCTTTAAGTAGAGTAGCGCTCATATCTTAAAATGATATTTTTTGTGGTTTTCCAGTATTTTCAGGAAATGGAATGAGTTGTCATATCATCCAAGGTCAACATGCTCCTCCATCCAAGTTGTCCTTTTGTGTGATCAGCAGCTCAGGGTGATCACGGACGGAGAGGTGCAAGTTTGACCTATAACAAACTTCCTATCACGATTATATTTGAGAGATGTCACCAATCGATGCTCGACATGATGAGGATTGCAGCAGCAACGATGATGATGGTCCAGTGTTGATGATGATCTTCCAGCATTGATGATGATGTTCCATCATTGATGATGATCCAACAATGATGGCGTTATCCAGACTTGTGTCCAAAATTGTTGATGACTGTGGCAAGAGAATACCTTCCTAGTTAAGAGGGAGTGTTTATGTAATTGTAACTTTGAAAGATATTCACTTGTATTTTATATTGTTATTATTATTGTATTTTATTTGTACCTCCGACGGAGATGTTTTTCCCTCCGATCGGGGATGTCATTATTACATTTGGTCATGTAAAGTCATTGAGGTAAAACCTCCATTGTAAGTCGGGGAAAGAGATCCCCTAGAGTCAAATATATTAGGGTTATTGAGTCTCCTAGAGAAGTCGGCACAGTCAGGTTTAGTTGGGGCCGACCTAGCTAGTGAAAAGGTCAAGTGAAAGATAAAGTATAAATAGAGAGCCGAGATATCTCATTTGGGCACGCACTCACTCACTCAAGTTCGCATTAGTGAGAGAGAGAGAGAAGACAAGTTTTCATGGGAGAAAAGAGAGAGTTGCGGAAGACTATCTTGTTTTGGGGTTTTCCATTTTGTGATATTGTATTGGTGACGATTCTATCTATGAGGAAGTTGCGGGGTTTTTTCCTTTATGGTTTCCCAGAGGAAAATCTCTGTGTCTCTTGTATTATGTTGTGCATGTTATTCTTTCAGTTAAGATCCTAGATAATATTGATTAAAAGTAGAAAAACTAACACACATGGTATGAAAAGTTAATCGAACTGAAATTAAATTTCAAACACTTTAATCTTGATGATGCAACATTGTTTGTAAATAAAGTTGGAAGATCTGTTGTATATCTTGTGGTGTATGTAGATGATCTTTTGATGACAGGGAACAATTAAATCTACATTGCATCCATAAAGAAAGAATTGAAGAAGGGCTTTGAAATGATAGATTTGAGACATATTCACTACTACTTGGGAATTGAAGTGACTCAGAATCTCAAATACATATTCATCTCCAAGAATTAGTACGTTGGAGAGCTATTGAATGGATTTGGAATGACAAATTGCAACCCTCTCTCTATTCCAATGGAACAAAATTTGATGCTCAAATAAAAAGAAGGAAATGGATTTGAGGATCCAACCAAGCAGATACAACTTGTGGGAGGCCTTATCCATCTTACCACCACTAGACTAGATATTTCATTTGCTATTAAGATCCTTTCCATGTTTATGCAAAAACCTTGTGAAATACATTGGGGTGAATCCATGAAGATGGGTAACACTTTTTGGCTAAAAGTGACGGTGAAAATTCAAATTTTTACTCATTTATTAAATCAAAGCCCTCAAAACTCATATATGCCTTCTAAATTCTGACATGCAACAAAAAAAAAGAAATTGTAGGGAATTATGCGTTCTTTCCACCTATATTAAAAAAAAAAATATTATTTACTATGCCAAAATTGCATTTAATGATAGGTTTGTTCTTGTAAATTTCAGGAAAAGTTAACAAGTCGCTTGTGTGCATGTAAAATAATTAGTGATAAATGTATAATTCTTGAAAAAAAAATATGAACATAATCTACACAAAAAGCACTAGGGCGTACATATTTTAAAAAAAAATTATGTTGGAAAATTATATTGTTTATTAATTTTCGAAACCGACCATTGAAAATTTCAATTACATTTCGTACATGTTTGTGCATGTAAGCTTTTTTTTACTTGTTACAAAAATCGAAAAACAAAAAATACCCTTTTTGAAGAGGACACGTTGGTCTAGGGCATATATATTTTTTGAATTTTTTTGGTTGTGTTCTTTTTATGTTGTTGTTTTTTCTTTGCGTTGATTCGAAGTTGTGAACATGGTTTTCTGAGTGTAAGTTTGAAAAGAAAAAAAAATCATATGAAATAAAAACCCGTAAATTATATGCCAGTGGATAGGCGATTCGTTGATGAATCCATCAGTGTGAACTCTGCCGCCTAAGGTGCATCCCAAGACAAGGTTTAGGCCTATCAAAGAGGCCAGTAAAATTAAATTTGCAAAAAAGGGGGCTAAAAGCCTATTTTTCAAGCCTTTGATTGAGCTAATAGCTCGATCGAGGCCTTAAAAACCTTCGATCGAGGTTTTGAGTGCTTTTTTAAATAGAACAGTCAAGGGTTTAGATGCGGTTAAACTAAACACTTGATCAAGATCTAAGAGCTCGATCGAGCTATTTTTTACTTTTTATAGACTTCTTGCGGACTTTTATGTGTTTTTTTACTAATGACAATAGTTTGATCTAGCTATTTAAAAAATCTTGATCAAGAGTTAAGAAAACCCTCAATCAAGCTATTAAGTTCAATCAAGAGTTAAGAAAACCCTTGATCGAGCTATTAAGCTCGATTGAGAGTTAAGAAAACTCTCGATCAAGCTATTAAGATCAATTGAGGGTTTTCTTAACTCTCGATCGAGATTTTTTAAATAAATCGTTTGAGTGCTTAGTGAAGCCCTTGATTGAGCTTTTAAAAGCTCGTTCGAGCTCATTTTTTTCCATACTTATGCCCTCCGCTTGCCAGAAAGTGTTACCCGTCTTCATGGGAACACCCATTGGTCTACTGCAAATAGTTCTAACATACTTGAATGGGACTCATTATTTTGAATTCAAATATTCTAAGGTGGATAAACTCAAACTGAATGGATATTCCAATTCAATCTTTGATGGCAATAAAGAGAATGGAGTGTATACTTCATGCTACCTCATGAGTCTTGGATCAATAACTGTTTCCTGGAGATCACACAAATAATATGTTCCAACAACTTCCACAATAGAGACATAATATGTGGATGCAACAAAGGAGATTGTGTGGCTTAGGAAAATACTTGAATATTTGCAGGAGATCCAAGTGAATTCTACTCCTCTACTGATTGACAACACTTATGCAATCAAATTGGACAAGAATCCTGGATTCCATGATCGAACCAAGAACATCAACATGAAGTAACATCTAATTCAATATCATGTAGAGGCCGAGATAGTTCATTTGAGACATTATTCCAAAAATAAGTAAATTGCAAACATCTTCACCAAAGCTCTTGGAAGAGAGAAGCTTGAAAAGTTCAAAAAGATACTAGGACTCATAAACACTCCTTTGGATTAAGGGGGGAATGTTGGAAACCTAATCCTACAGGATTATGGTTCCTTTTGTAAATTATTGTAAATATTTGTTTTAGTTTTAGTTATTGAATATGCTAAAGAGTCACCCATGTATCCTTTTGGAAGTTGAAAGCCAAGAGTCACACTAATGTATAAATAAGTGGTTTATGCTCAATGAGGATCATCAAAGCTTGGAGTTATTCCTTAGGCTTGTCAAATGGAAATGAAGCTTACTATCTAGAAATAAAATATTCCCACTGTTCCCAAGCATTTATTCTTTGGCTACAAATCTGGTCATTGTAAATGGGCCTACTACCCCACCCCATGTGTCAAACTACCAGTTATTTTTCATCTAAAAATTGACAACAAGGTTATTAGGTATGGAAATAATTTTAAGCAAAGATAATGAATATAGACAGATGCAGTGATTAATCTTGGAGGAGCTTTGCAATTTTTGTATGTCATTTTAATGTTTCATTTATATCCTCTAAAGCACAATGAACAAAAACTGTATTTTGCAAAAGGATATATTTTAGACATTATCAATATCGCTATCGTACTAGTTGTATCACATAAGAAGCATTATAATTTAAACTATTTCCAAAGACTTAGATCTCCACCTTGTATCACAGTGACTATTGCAAAGATTGTGTTTTTCATTGCAGAGGCTTGTATTGTCAAAAAAATGCATTCTTTGGTTTCTACTGTAGGAATTGTGCTCAACGACAAAGAAAAATACCCAGAGTGGTCAAGGAAAATCAAGCATACTCTCATCTTCAATGGCGTATGAGATGGCATTTGTGAATGACATATTGTTGAGTAAATGGATGGTGCTACACTTGTTGCACCTAAACAACCTACAATAGACAATGAGCTTGCCATATGGAAGAGTATAGACAAGAATCCATATGCATTGATTGTTGCTATGGTATCTAATTTTTGTTGGTTTTCCCAGTTAAGGGTTTCTAGGGTGAATCTCAGTGTATTATGTGTAAATGTTGTGGTATAATCTCTATTTTTCTTAAAAGAATTAGTATGGTTTGCTTCCTTTCACAAGTTCAAAACTTTCAGCCACATCTCTCACTTTCTCATTATGATTATTTGCCACTCACAATACAATATGTAGGTATTTTGCAGCATCCAAAACCCTAACTGTTATTGGACAATCTACTCGAGCGGACGTGAGCCAGATCTCCCTAGTTCAATGTGAATCTAGAACAAATAAAGATGGAATACAAAGCTACTTTCCTAGATCTAGTTAGAGATCGAGTACTTAGAAATATTACCTTCAGATTGTAGATCTTCTTCCTCGTCATTGCTCCAAGTCCCGTGGTCGTCAGATCTTTAGCTGCAAGACCTGTTAAGACATATGGAAACAATACAAGCAATAAAATATGTCTAAACAATAACTGATCTAAGTAAACAGTTAAGGAAGTAAACTACAAAACATTATCAACACAATAACATTTGTGGAAAGAGTTTATATTACTGTATAAAAGAGGGAAATACAAAGTAGAGAGATGATTACAACCCAAGCCTTAACACTGCAATCCTCCTCCAACAAGCCAAGCCAATGCCTCCAAAGGAAGTGAGAGTTTCCCAATAGATGGATAGGGATCTCCCAAACTAATTTCACCAACATGTAAGTGTTATAGAATTCCTCCCTTTGGAATGGAGAGGGGCCTTGTATTTATAGGACCAAGTGGATAAAGTAGGTTGAGGATCATGGGGAGAGGGCTAAGGGATCCTCCCTTAAGGTTAGGGAACCGAAGGACGGATTTCCTAGGAGTTAGGGATAAAGATCCACCTCATCCAACTTCTAGAAAATGTTCAAAAGTTACCTTTATCCCATTTAACCAACCTTGGCGCAGGTTGCATGAAGACAACCAACGCCTAAGAAGGAAAACGCAGGACTAACCCAGACAACCTACGCATCCAGTGCAGTCTAGCAGAATCAATTTTGCATTGGCCCCAGTTGGGCGCTTCTTGCTCAAAGACAACATGCGTCGGCCCAACTAGAAATGTGGACAAAGGGCATCAACTTGCTCTACATGACTTACTTGATCATGGGAACTTCAGGGATTGAGGCATCGAGTTAACATGGGACTCATGATGACGAGATTTAGGTGTAACACTAACCCATTAACCTGGATTAGAAATAGACCCCAATCCCTTAACTGGTATTAATTTAAACTTTTTTAGTAAAACCCCAAAATAACCCATGGGTGGGGATCGCCAAATGTCGTTGTCAAACACCAATGCGCACACACACACATGCAAAGAATATAACACATACCCAACATGGTAAGCGAAGAAGTGAATTGGCATATTGCACCTGCTAAAACTTCTTATCGTGATTTGAATAAGTTAGAGGATTTGTATGAATCACATTCAGAATTGGAGCTAATTTAGTTATTGTTGAGGCGCTTCAACCTAGAGTTGAAGGAATGATGATCCCATGGTTGCGACATCCGAGGTTAGAGCAATCAAGCATGACATTGATGCTACTAGTGTGAAGACGTACCTTTCTCTTGCAACCTTCATCAAGGTCCTCTACCCCTCATACACTATCTCAAATCACTTCAAACCATTGGTAACTTGAAAGATCTCACTTTTGACACTTTGGTGGAGAAGATTGCAGAAATATAGAAATATTTTGGAAAGAAGAGAACTAAACCCACTGGAGAGACCTTATACCTTGCTCAAGAAGGGAAGAATCAATCAAATGATTCTTTTAATGAAGAAAGCAACAAGAGAGGATGAGGAATAAATATTTCCAAGTGGGTGGGGGGGTGTGGGGGGTGCTTAGAAACAATCACAACAAGAGACATGATCTCCACTGTGGCTGTTGTGGAAAGAATGGGGATGATGCAAAACATTGTTGGGATCCATGGGAAACGATTAAACAGAAGCATAACCATAAGAAAGACAACAAAAGTAAAGCTCTTGAATCTATTGACTTTATTGTTGCACATTGTAATGTTGGAATAAATGAAGTTTTGTTCAATACTTCATTTGCATCTTGGAGAGATACTTGCCTACTTGATACTTGTGCAACCTGCCACACGACCTTTAGAAAATATTTGTATGAATAGTTTAATGACAATGTAGAGGGTGTGGTATATTTTGTAGATAAGTCCAACCTCAAACCAAAGAGAATTGGCACCATCAAGGTCAAATTGATTGGATTCCTTGAATTTTTGTTGCATAATGTTCTCTATCTTCCCAAGTTGCAAAGAAACTTGTATCTTATGCAGATTTGACACTAAGGCCACTCCATCCACATATTTGATGGACAAATTTAGGTAAGGATATCCTCTAACAACCTAGTCATCATGACTGGGTATGAATATGAGAGACTATTGAAATAAAAGGAACATCTACAATAGCTCAAATTTTCTTGTCTCTCTCAGCATGAAGAAGATACATTGTCATCTAATTTCTTGTGGCATGCTAGATATGGAAACATTAATTATAAAATTCTCAGAATGTTGAAAAATAATGGTGTTTCTAGTTTCCCCACCATTCCAAAGAAGTTGAAATAGTTTCATGCTTGTATTCATGGAAAACATAGTAAGCAACATTTCCATGAGTCAAATTTTAGAGCATGTAGAAAACTAGAGTTGATACACTCTGACTTGTGTGACTCCATGCATGTTGCTTCTACAAATGGTAATAAATATCTCATGGATTTTATTAATGATTACACCAATATGTATTGGGTCTATTTATTAAAGAAAAAATTTGAGGCATATGAAGCATTTAAAAAGTTTCATATATGGATTGAAATGAATCACATTCGCACAATAACACTCTTCGTACTGATGATGGAAAATAATATATCCCTAATGATTTTGAAAACTATCTTCGTCAAACATGGGATTATAGATCAAACAACTATTCCATATAGTACTTAAGAGAATGTAGCAGAAAGAATGAACATGACACTCTTGAATATGGTATGCTCCATGCTATTTTTCAAGAATGTGAAATTGATGTTTTGGGGTAATGCAGTTTTATGTGCAGTCTATTTGAGAAACATAAGTCTATCTCATGCTGTTGCAAACAAGACTCCATATGAAATGTGGTATATTAGCCACATTTCATATCGGTGAGGCATCTTAGGGTATGGTTCCACATGTTATGCCTTGATTCTAAAGGAACAAAGAAACAAGTTCGGTGCAAGGATTCGAAAGTGCATCTTCTTGGGGTACTCAAACACCACCAAGGCATATTGTCTTTACCTGTACCTTCCAGAGATGTCATTTTTCTTGAAATGAATAAAAATGACAAGTCTATTGAGAGGCAATTGATTCTCTAGAAAAATATACCCATGTAAAAATGTTTTGTGAATTTGACAATGAGATTCCACATCTTGAAGGGGGGGTCCCTATCTTGGATCAATATTCGGAATCTCCTTTTACAACACCATCTCTCTCCCATGAAGTTTCTTCCACTTCACCAGAACATGAGGTTCAATTGGATGATGTGAATGAGAGGATTGGAAAACTGAATCTCGAAGAAAATGAAGCACCACTAACTGAGCAATCTGAAGCTCACAAAAAATTCTAAAGTGGGACAAAAAGACACTTTAAAGTGTGTGTCCTAATGAATTCGGAAAGATAAGAACCAAAATTTCGACAAGGCAAGAAGATGGAGGAGATGTAGATAATTCAAGTTCAAGTGATGTAAAAAATATGGATGTTTGATATTATTGTGAATTGAATTTATTTGCTAACCTTGAACCAACTTCCTTTGATGAATTTGTTTCTCATGATGAGTGGAAAGAAGCTATGCAGAATGAATATGATGCTCCCATCAAGAATGGGGCATAGATTTTGGTGGACACTCCATTTGGAACCAAATCAATTGGCTACAAGTGGGTCCACAAAACCAAGCACAAATCATATGGTTGATCACTTGAAAAACATAAGGAGAGGCTTGTGTAAAAAGGTTTTGCATAGATAGAAGGCATTGACTATGAGGAGACTCCCCCCCCACACAACAAAATGGGATACCATCCACACTCTATTGTCTTTGGATGCACAAAATGGGTGGAAATTTCATCAAATGGATGTGAATACTGCTTTCTTGAATGGAAATTTGAAGGAGAATGTCTTCATGTCTCAGCCAGAAGGATTTGTTGTGAAGAGACAAGAACATAAGGTATATGAACTCATCAAGTCATTGTATGGCTTAAAACAAGCACCTCGCGCATGGTATGAAAAGCTAGTTGAGCCTCTTTTGAAAATAAATTTCAAACACTTTAATCTTGATGATGCAACACTATTTGTAAAGAAAGTTGGAGGATATGTTGTATATGTTGTGGCGTATGTAGATGATATTTTGATGAGAGGGAATAATGAAAGCTGCATTACATCCACAAAGAAATAATTGAATAAAGGATTTAAGATAAAATATTTGGGACATCTTCACTATTACTTGGGAATTGAAGTGACCTAGAATCCAAAGCAGATATTCGTCTCCCAGAAGAAGTACATTGGAGAATTGTTGAGGAATTTTGGCATGACAAAGTGTAACCATGTTTCTACTCCAATGGAACAAAACCCGAAGCTCACATCAGAAGAAGAGAATGAATTTGAGGATGCAACCAAGTACAAACAACTTGTGGGGAGTCGTATCTACCTTACCACCACCAAAACATATATTTCATTTGTGGTTGGGATATTTTCCAAGTTCATGCAAAAATCTCGTGAAGGAAATTGGTCTACTGCAAAAAGAGTTCTAAAATAATTGAAGAGGACTCGATTTTGGACTCAAATATTCTAAGGTGGATGACTTCAAACTGATTGGATATTCTGATTTAAACTTTTATGGTGACAAAGAGAATGGAGTGTATACTTCAGGCTACCTCATGAGTCTTGGATCATCAACTATCTCCTAGAGATCAAGTAAATAGCCTATTCTAGTAGATTCCACAACAAAAGAAGAATATATGGATACGGTAGAAGCAACAAAGGAGATTGTGTGGCTTAGGAAAATTCTTGAAGATTTGCAGGAGAAATAAGTGAATTCTACTCTATTGATTGACAATACTTCTACAATCAAGTGGGGAAAAAATCCTAGATTCCATGATCGAACTAAGCACGTCAACACAAAGTACCATCTAATTCGATATCATGTAGAGGCCAAGACAATTCATTTGATATGTTGTTCTACAAATGAGTAAATTGTAGACATCTTCACCAAAGCTACAAGATTTAGGTATAATGTAAATATTTCAAATATTACTTTTTTATTATGAATATGAAGAAGCACATACCTTGGGAATATGAATCCCATGGGTCACCTCTATAACCTGTATAAATAAACCATCTACACTCAATAAAATCATTCAACTTGGAGTTATTCCAGACTTGACATAACCACCTGATTTCAATGATGGCGACTTGTAAATTCCTACAACCCTTTTCTTTGAGTCTATTTGGAAGTCCCGCCTCAAATTGGTTACTGGAATCTTTATGTTGAAATCTATTCTATCCTCATGGATAATTGAATCTGATAATTTGGTTGTGTTCCCTACTAATTTCCATATGTTTTTTGTAGGATTTTCAATGGGAGCTTCTTTTTTTAAAATTTCAATATCACATTTGGAACATGTTTTATTTTTTATTTTTTAAATGTAATATATGAGATATGGCCAAGAGTCATTTTGGGTCAAATATCGGATTTAGAGAACCTTTACAAAAGAAAAAGAGAATAAGTGTGGCCAAGAGTTGGGTTAGACAACATCTGATAAAATGTATGGGCAAAGCCCCAAATCAAATGTAGCTTTGATACCAATGAAATGAATGATAGTTCATTTTCTAGCAGATATCCAACACAAGGAGGACAATAAATAGGAAGCCATATAAGATCATTGATGGATATGGGAAACTATGTGATGCAATGTATGTACACAAGCATGCCTATACATTTAATTGGTTTTCCTTTTGATTTATGCTATGCAATATTAATTATGCATTTTTTATTGCATGTGAAATATGGTATGTTGTAGTAATACCAAATTCACTCATGATGATGAAATTTCATTTAAATAGTGGAAGAAGGAATTTCAATTTGAAGTTTCCTAATGACCAAAGGTTTCCTTTAGAAACATTACATTTAGGGCCAATATTTCAAAGGAGGAATAGGATTAGAAGACCCCATCAAATCTCTAAATCTTTGAAGTCCATATTGATACTTGGACAATTTTCAAAATTGTTCAGAGGAGTACGGTGTTTGGCTCCAAACTCTCAAAACTCTACTCTTACTAAAAAAGAATGAAATTAAATTTTGTAGCAATGTGAGTTTGAACGAGGAATGAGAGCATGTAACATACAAACGTTCTCAATTCCACTCATACTAAAAAAAAAACAATCTAAACAAAGTTTCAAGCCATATGGGTTTAGAGGAGGAATACCTTTAAGAGAACCTCCAAACTAACCAAACTTGGAAAATTTCAATCAAGTTCGATAGAGATAGAGTGTTCGAAGGAGGAATTAAAGCTTAAAGATCTCCAAACTCCAAACTAGGTCCCATTACCATTATTCTTAGAAGTGTTTTTAAGACCTAAATGATGTAGTTTATGAAGAAGGAATAGCACATTAGAAAGCTTTGAACTTTCCAAGCTCTGATTGGCCCCCACAAGTTCAATACTTCAGAAAAAATCCTCCCAACTTCTCATACTAGAATTTTTCCAAACTTTTCTAGGCTAACTAAAGGCACTCCTGGCCAAATTTAATGTTGCGACCACTTTGAAACTCTACAAGTTTTCATTGTATGGGGTCTCGACATGTGGACCTATGGAAAAATATACAAGGCCTCTCACTGGAATCTTGCCCCATCAACTACAATCTTCCCTCTATATCTACCCCAAGAGCCTTTAGTACCAAACTAAACCTTTACATATTTTTATGAAGTTCTTGCTTAAAAGACCTCAATGCTAACTTTGGATTGTAATACCAATCTGTGTACCCATAAACCACCACACCATCTATATGATGTATCCAATGCTTCGATACCAATTTGTGTTGTACTCAATCACCTTCCATTATTAATGGAGTACCAAATCCATAAAAGTTTCCTTCAAACATACTAAAATATGTGTGGAGCTTCAAACGACTCCCAATCATTTTTTTCATGCAATCTATATGTGGAATTTGATTGTATGCTATAGATCTAATTCACACATTCATTTAATCAACTGTGCATTTTTCCATTTTCACACAACATACATAACATGTGATTTTATCATAAGACTGTACCTGTGTATAGCACATGGGCATCTACAACATAATCTTTTCATATAAAATCCATCTAATCGGCTATGAAATTAACAAGAAGGAATGACAATTTCCAACATAACACAACATTCAAAATAATAATAGAATTACCTAAACATAAGTACTTATCTTTAATAAACATCGTGTATGTGGTACTCACTACATACAAGCAATCTTCCTCCTAGTTGTATTATATGCAGAGAAGGATCGACATCTACCACCAAGTTTCTACCCCTATCCCTGAGCTCCATATATTATTCAAAGTCTTTGATTGGTTCTTGAGGTATACTTCATCGCATAAGTTTCTCTAGTCTAAGACTAGAGAATATTACATCAAAGCATTGTGTTATCCCTCACTCCATCGCATTACAACACCCCATTCAACAAGGGGGATTGGATCCCACTAATAATTAATGGGGGTAATCAAGCTAAGCTAAGCAAGTACAACGAGTTAGCTATGGATTGATTGCATTCCATATTCGAATGTCAACTCATAATAAAATATCTTTTAGGACTTTCTTTTGAAGGATTTTTTCCAAAGGCTTTCTTATCTTTATTAGGATATGAAGCAGCAACGGAAAATTGCTACAAAAATTCTAAAACATAACACCAAATTATAGTCCTACATAATGCAAAACTAGTGTAGCTTAATGTAGCTCCCTCTATCAACACTTGGTTTATAAGATTCTTCCAAACTAGCACTCACCTAGCTTGGCCATTTTGTTGTTAGAGCTCTTAGTTCCCAGGAAACCTGTCACAATGATGCTACAAATCTAGATGTTAACTCAAATTTTATAGCACTCAACCCCAAAAGCTCACACCCCGGCAATTTCAAGGACTTCGGACCAATTTCACTATGCAATATGATTTACAAAGTCATTTCAAAAATTATTGCATCTAGATTAAGACCGTTCCTTTCAAAATTTATATCTATGGAGTAATTTGCTTTCTTGGATGACAGACAAATACTGGATGTAGTTGGGGTTTCCCAAGACGCTTTCCATAGTATAAAATCCAAAAAATTAAAAGCCCCCATTCTTAAACGTGACCTTTCTAAGGCTTATGATCGAGTGGACTGGACTTTCCTTCTTTTGATATTAATCTAGATTGGCCTCCCTTGGGAAGTTAGCAGATGGATCTTGGCTTGTGTAACTTCGGTTAACTATGCAGTATTGATCAATGGAACTCCATCATATTTTTTTAAAGGGGCAAGGGGTTTAAGGCAGGGTTTCCCATTGCCTCCCTTCCTTTTCCTACAGTAATTGAAGGCCTTAGCAAGCTTCTTATTAAAGCTAGATCAAAAGGGTTATTAAAAGGGATAAAAGTGACCTAGCAATATTCGGTGACTCACCTCTTGTTCGTTGATGATGTTATGCTTTTTGGTGCAGACAATGTTTAGGAATGGCAAGTAATGAATGGTATTATTTCTTTATTCAACGAGGTGTCTGTGATGAAGATCAACAATGAGAAATCTTTATTTATGGAACACGCCCTCGAGGATAACTTAAAGACCTAGATTGGTCAGATCTTTCCTTTCAATATTGGCTCTCTGGACAGTGGTACAAAATACTTGGGTTTCTACATCAAACCAAATAGTTACCAAATAAAAGATTGGTGATAGCTCTTGAAGAAATTCAATAGTAGAATCAACAATTGGATATGGAGATGTCTCTCATTAGGTGGAAGAATTACCCTAGCAAAATCAATACTGCAAAATTTAGCAGTGTACTGGTTATCACTATACAAAATCATCAAATCTATTCTTAATGGAATACGCAGAAGAGTATTCAATTTTATTTGGTCAGGGGGAAGAGATAAGATGAAATACCTTTAGTTAATTGGATGCTTTTGGCGAATCCCAAGCAACTGGGGGGTTGGGCCTTGAAGAATATTTTTCTCTTTGCTAAAGTGTTAGCTGCCAAAAGCCTTTGGAGAGATCTTTTTGCAGACAGTCTCTGGAGCAGAATCATCAAAGGAAAATACCTCAGGAATTGATGACATGTTCAGTGGTTTAGACAAGAACACAAAAGGCTGAAGGGTGTGTCAAACATTTGGAATGGACTAATTAGTTCATCGAAAGTGATTGAGCAGTGGCTGGTTTGGAATCCGGGTAATGGTAGGGATATTGGGCTTGGTGTATACCCCATAATGGGAGGCCCTATGTCATATAAGCTCTCATGGGAACTGTTACATTGTACCTGTACCAGCGCACCTTCAGATATGTTCCTAGGAGGAGAGGGTCATTTTTCTTCAGGACCATTATGGGTGTTATACATCAGTTAGTGAGTGGTGGTTATGGCCGGACCCTTTGGTCCTTCTCTTAGGAGAACTATGGCTTAGTGGCATTGCTGACTACCTCATTGTGGGTCTTGTAGCCCTGAGGTTGGTGTCTGGGGCTCCTAGGGGTGGGTCATTGGGTCACATGACCCCCCACTTTGTTTATACTACGATGATAATTCTTTCAGCTATAAGGCTATTGCCTCCTCTTTCGGTCATCTAACACACCCTTCCTGGTCCTCTTTCAGCATAGTGCCTTCCTTCCTTGGGCATTTTCCAATGATGATGTCATCCCTTCATCCAGGTCGTTCTGCTTGATTTGGGGGGGTTGCATTGAGGGATTATCATCATTTTTGGTGTTAGATGGGGCATGAAATCCCCCCTTGTTGAAATATTGTAACTTCAAAGAATATTCCATTATATTTTATTGTTGTAATTTATTCGGAGATGTTTTATTCCTCTGTTGGGATTTCATGATTGTATTTGATTATGTAAAGTCAATGAGGTAAATCCTCCCTTGTAAGTCGGGGCAATAGATCCCCTTTGAATCAATTGTAATGGAGTGTTTAATTCCCCTAGAGGAGTCAGCCCGGTCAACATTAAGTTGAGTGTTTAAGTTGTTGGGGCCGACCTAGTTAGGGAAAAATTCAAGTGGAAGATAAAGTATAAATAGGAGTGATGTGCTCCTCATTTGGATACACACACTCACTTGTGTAATTCGCAATGGAGAGAGAGAGAGAGAGAGAGAGAGAGATTGTTGGGGCCGACCTAGTTAGGGAAAAATTCAAGTGGAAGATAAAGTATAAATAGGAGTGATGTGCTCCTCATTTGGATACACACACTCACTTGTGTAATTCGCAATGGAGAGAGAGAGAGAGAGAGAGATCCGCAAGGAGAATGAGCACTTGTTTGGGGTTTTGTATTTGTACTTTTGATCATCTATATTGAGGAATTTTTGTTGGGTTTTCTTCCCCTAGAGGGTTTCCCAGGATAAATTTTTGTCTCTTGTGTTTATGTTGTGCTTGTTATTCTTTCAGTGATCATGTATATGTTATTGTTGTGAAATTGAATTGAACACTGATGTTATCTATCTTAGCATATTGAATCTTAACATGGTTTCAGAGCTAGCATGAAAGAAGGCAATGTATGGCATTTACGACACTTGTTTCACTTGCGACAATTTGAAAGCTAGGGATTTGTATAGAAAAAACTAGTCATCTTGTAATTTTCGCTATAAATCACTTTTGGCGAAGGTTCAGGATCTAAGACTTGGATAGGACGAAGATGAAATGTTCATGTACCTTGTGTCCGATTTTCAGCCTCATATTCATTGTATTTTGTGATATGTGATCCGTACAAGTTAGGGTTTCTGCCTCTTCCAGAATGCATCCCTAAACATGTGACCTAGGGAAAAAGGTCATATCTCGGACTAGGAAGCTCCAAATGGAATTCCGTAAAAATTGACAGTTAGGGAACGGACTGTAGTTTCATAGGTCCGAGTATCAGAGGCCGAAGTTGAAACAGTGACACATGTCATGCCATACAAGTTCGCTATGTTGTTTCATCCCATAAACAGGTCATGTTGGGAAACTTACCATATCTATCTCATGGAGAATCCAATGAAGCTAAAGATGATAGGTCGGGCTACCACATGCAGAAGTTTCAGACCCTAAGGATCCGAAATTTCAGAGATACACTAGAAACAATCAGGCACATTTGAAATAGCTCAATGGAGGAAATCAAAGAAGAGGAGGAAGAAGCTCACTTACGGTTTTCAGTTTTTTAGGTATGGAAGGACCTAATACAATATTGGAGACACCTGATGCAACATTGGAAACTTTGAAAATGGATTTGGAATCCCTTCATCATATATATTAATCTTCCATCAAATGTTGCGGGAGGAAGGAGATTGAAAATTAGTTTTTTTTCGAGTTCTACAAGTAAGAAGAAACCCTAGCAAAGTTGGGATACTCATAGGGCAGCAATGAATAAGGTTTAAATGGCATTGGTGAATCTATATAAGATGTTTACAAGTGATCTACCTTGGACGATTAAGGTTTTACCCTTACAGAGAAGGCTACAAGCAATCTCGACAGGTATGACTTGAGGAGATGCAGGTATGTTTTGAAATCTGTTTTATTTATCTGATGATTAAGTTCATGATATGTTTGTATTCATATTATTGAGGTTAATACAATCATGATTAATTTTATATTTGTTTGATCACCTTAGTAAAAGTATGAATGCATGTGAATGATAGAAGACATTCATTGATTAAGGGTTATGACACTTGTGATTGTATTAATGCACTTGTGGTGTTGTATGAGGATGGTGTTGTCTGCTAACATGAAAGGTACATGAAGAAAGCCAAATCAAGTTCTAGATCAAGAATATATGACCATGATGGCATGAATACAAAGACTCATCCATAGTCTTTGATCACATAGAAGCTCTACTTACGAGAATGGATAGAAGTTCAAAGACATATAATCATGATGCTATCATAAAGAGAAAATAGAGATCAAGAGGGAGGCAACCACACAAACATAAAAGATAAGTATTTGAGTTGTTATTTGAATTACTTCTTGAATCTCTGAATAGTTAATGATATTGCTCGTAATAATTGTATGCATATTTGTATTCCTAGAATCAAGAAATATATCATGCATAGTGTAAGCATTCATATAGCATTGAACAATATACTACTAATATGCATATGATGGGTAAGTTGGACAAACATTCCATTGTTGCTTGTCTAGAATGAAACCTCTTTGCTAACATGCTGGGAGATGTGCATGCTCTTGATAGTATGTTTTGGTAGAGATGGAAGGCATCTAGATATCCACTGTATGCATACAGGATATGGAAAAGTGTTGTGCCAAAGTATTGGTCAAGATAGTTGCATAACTATGTGAATCATATCAGTATGCATAATAGGTTATCATTGAAATGTCAATATGATTTGATGATTATGAAGTGTTACTAATCATGTAATTGAATTTGATTTGTAGGAAAGATCATGTGCTATGATCTACAAAAGAAGGATGATGAACACTTGTTTCAAAGAACAAGTGATGATTGTTCAACAAGAAGACTTACAAATCAAACATACTATAGAAGTACAAAGGAAGGCTCGTGGATAGAGGATTCTCTTAGAAAGAGGAAGAGGATCATGACGAGATGTTTGATCCAGTGGTTAGACACACTTCTAGAGATAGATTACACCCATGGATGACAAGACCGTTCTCTTGAATGGTGTAATTGAAGAAGAAGTGCATATCGAGCAAACTCCCAGGATTCGATAGAGAATCACATGATTGAAGAAGGCTTTGTACGGGTTCAACAGGTACCCAAGATCGATAGTCATTTGATGAGCTTGATGATCACCGCGGGTGATGCGGATTTCAACCTTTGCTACAATGTTGAAGATGGTTTCTATATATAGATGACATGCTTCTCTCAGATGGATGCAAGAAGGAACTCACCATAGAGTTTGAGTGATCTTGAGGCTCATATCAGTAGACCCATCTGACGGGAGATGGCACGGATAGATATGCAGAAGATCACCCAATGCAGAGTGTGCATGATGTTCAGTCACAGAGGGAGGACAATACTCAGATGTAGAAGACTCCACTTCAGAGGGATTAGATCTCAGAGTTAAATAATATTGGCATGATTCTTGTGATTAGATATGTGGCTGAGATTTTTCCTTAGCCAAGGAAAATGTGAAGTAGAGATCCGGGATGATGGACAGTGGTTTCTACAATTTACAGACAGATGATGTATTTGACGAATACCAAGTTGAGCCTAGACGTGTTCACCTGGTAGCTGCAAAGCATGTGATGAGGTACCTGAAAGGTAGGATAGACTTTGGTCTATACTATGTTGGAGATCATGACTACAGATTGTATGGTTATACAGATGTAGATTGGGTCGGAAGTGTCTCAGACAGGAAGAGCACCTCAGGTGGATGTTATTGTCTAGGATCCGCCATGATCTTATGGTTTAGTACGAAGCAGTGCAGTGTTGTTGTCACCACAGCTGAAGCAGAGTATATAGCATCTTGTTCTGCTAGTTGTGAGGCCATATGGCTTCGGAAGTTGATGTCAGGTCTATTTGACCTGGGGTTGGAGACCACAGTGATTCTATGTGACAACCAGAGTTGTATAAAGATGTCGGAGAACCCAGTGTTCCATGACAAGTCAAAGCACATAGAAATCCGGTATTTTATATACAAAATATGGTACATAAGGGAGCTATAAAGCTCCAGTATGTGAGCACTAATGAGCAAGTTGCTGATGTGTTGACTAAGCCTATGTCTCGAGTGAAGTTTGAGTACTTCCGTGACAAGCTTGGTGTGGCTCGAAAGGACCTTCCTCGAAAGGGGGAGCAGTGCTGATGATGATGATGATGATGATGTTGCAGTGGGATGGTATCATCCCTGGACACATAGCCTAAATGGATCTGTAGACTCTTGTCTCTGAGAATGTGATGATGATGATGTTGCAGTGGGATTGTATCATCCCTGGACACATGGCCTAAAGGGATCCGTAGACACTTGTCTCTGAGAATGTGATGATAATGATGATGTTGCAGTGGGATTGTATCATCCCTGGACACATGGCCTAAAGGGATCCGTAGACTCTTGTCTCCAAGAATATGATGATGATGATGTTGCAGTGGGATTGTATCATCCCTGGACACATGGCCTAAAGGGATCCGTAGACTCTTGTCTCCGAGAACATGATGATGATAATGTTGTGGTGGAAAATCCTAGATTTGATCTAGGTCACATCCAGTATGAAAAAGGACTGGCACTGTGGTGGAAAATCCTAGATTTGATCTAGGTCACATCCAGTATGAAAAAGAACTAGCACTGTGGTGTAAAATCCTAGATTTGATCTAGGTCACATCCAGTATGAAAAGGACTGACACTGTGGTTGGATTGTATCATCCTTGGAATTCAGTCCAGAACGGATCCGATGACTTCTGTCCTCGAGAATGTGGTTGGATTGTATCATCCTTGGACTTCAGTCCAGAACTGATCCGGTGACTTCTATCCTCGAGAATGTGGTGGGATTGTATCATCCCTAGACTTATGTCCTAAAGTGAGAGGGACTGATCATCCCGTAACTGGATCAGGATTGCATCATACTTGGACTTATGTCCTAAAGTGAAAGGGATTGATCATCTCGTTATTGGATCATGTCTTCGAAAGATCAAGATGATGATGTTGTTGATCGAAAGATCAAGATGATGTTGCTGATCGAGAGATCAAGTGTTATAGACGATCAAGCGATTGAGTGATGCAGAAGATGAAGACCAAAGATGAATTCTCAGTGTTGTAGAAGATGATGCTCCAGTACTAAAGATGTTGAAGATATTGAAGATGTTCCAGTTGTTGACGTTGTTGAAGAAAACTTCCAATGATTTATAGATTTGTATCACCTTGATGTTGTTGATGATGCTCTCTCTCCTTGCTCCTACAGTTGATGTTGATGTTGTCAATAGAATACCCTTCTCGTTAAGGGGGAGTGTTGAAATATTGTAACTTCGAAGAATATTCTATTGTATTTTATTGTTGTAATTTATTCGGAGATGTTTTATTCCTCTGTCAGGATTTCATTATTGTATTTGATTATGTAAATTCATTGAGGAAAATCCTCCCTTGTAAGTCGGGGCAATAGGTCCCCTTTGAGTCAATTGTAATGGGGTGTTTAAGTCCCCTAGAGGATTCAACCCAATCAACATTAAGTTGAATGGTTAAGTTGTTGGGGCCGACCTAGTTAGGGAAAAACTCAAGTGGAAGATAAAGTATAAATAGGAGTGATGTGCTCTTCATTTGGATACACACACTTGTGTAATTCGCAATGGAGAGAGAGAGATATATATCTGCAAGAAGGAGGAGCACTTGTTTGGGGTTTTTTCTTTGTACTTTTGATCATCTTTATTGAGGAAGTTTTGTTGGGTTTTCTTCCCCTAGAGAGTTTCCCAGGATAAATTTGTGTCTCTTGTGTTTATGTTGTGCTTGTTATTCTTTCAGTGATCCTGCATATGCTATTGTTGTGAAATTGAATTGAACACTGATGTTATCTATCTTAGCATATTGAATCTTAACACCCCCTGCGTACTCCAGCCTTCAATTCGGAGTAATTTGCTCATTTTTAGCTATTTTAGTCATTTTAGGTAAACTATGGGGGAAATGCCCCAAGTTACCTACAGATTTGATTATTTTATATTATTTCATGTTATATTTTTAAGTCGACATTTTATAATTTCAAATTGACATTTTAAAGGTATGTCAGCTTGGTTATTTTGTAAAAGTGAGTGTGAGAGACTATAAATAAACTCTTCTCACTTCATTTTCAAATCACAACTCATGGGATAGAATTCAATATGTTATTTTTTTACCCAAGATATCCATTTTGGATTGATGCGCACCTCTTGGAGATAAAATATTCTTGCTCTTTGGATGAAAGTTGGTCTTCTCTTTGCTTTGCTAATGCTTGATGGATGCTAGAATGGTTGGAATAACTCATGCGCAAGTAAGTCTACTCTATTTTTAGTCTTATTTGATAAATGGTAGGTAACTTTTGCTTATTGAATGATTGAATGATAGCCCTAGAGATGCATTCTTTTTTAATAGGGCATTTTTATTTACTTTCCATCCTCTTAGTATAGTGAAAATGCTCACTAGAAGGGGATTTTACGAAGTTTAGCCTTGGATCTCCAACTTTGCCCTAGTTTAGGCTCTTGAAATGAACCCTAGAGGTTGTTTTAAGAAGCCTTAATCTAGTTGACAAAGAGAAATACATCCGAGAAGAAGGTTGGTCACCTTCCTCTAAGGCTAGGGTTTAAGGGTGGTATCCATTAAAACCCTAAGTTGTCCTACTTTTCTATCTAAAAACCCTAATTGTACATGTGTAAATATTAATTTTAAGGTTTGTTTTAGCATTTTCTTTTTGTAAATAGATTTTATTTCTGTTTTGTACATATTTAAAATCCTAAAATACTGAAACCCTAACCCCAATTTATGTGCTAAGAAGCCCTAGCGGCCCCCTTTATCCTCCCTCCTAGGGTTCACTCTCCCTTCCATTGAGCTCGTCCTCCTCTCCTTCATCATCCTATACCCTCGCCTTCCCTCTCCATCAACTCGGCCACCGTTCTCCTATCCTCTTCTCTCCTCGCCCCCCTTTTCTTCCTTCCTTCCCTCTTCCTTTTCCTTTCCCTCCTTCCTCCTCTCCTCTATTTTCCCTTCCTTCTCCTTCCTTCTTCCTCTTCCTCCTACAACCCTCGGCCGGCCTCAAACAAGGCTCGGCCTCCCTCAAAGAACCTTCAACCTTGCCCTTTAGGGGCTCGGTCCTCCCTTATAACCTCTCTCTTGGCCTCGGTCCTCATCTTGGGCCCTCTCCAAGCTTCTAGCAACCTCCCACAGCCATAAACTCACTGCTGCGAACAACCTGTAAGCAATAGTTCAGACTGCCAATTTTGACAGTCCTACTCACAACCATTACCTACACACAAAAGCACAAGAAGGAGTTAGAAATTGGTTACACTTTTCACTGTTACTGGCTATCCTATTTGGCATAATTGCAAGGTCTGAAAGTACTTACTTACTGTTGTCATACAAGTCTGAAACTTGCACTTCTTAAGGGTCCTACATTGTTTAAATTGTGAATAATAAATGGGAGTGGTGTGTTATACTTTGGAAGCATAGGTTTTATTTATTACATAAACAATGCATTAAGTGACATTCATATTACTGTTTAGGACTGTCATACTGTATTGACTGTGATGTTACATTGCTTCAGTCCTTAAACTAGTCATTGAAAAGACATTGGTCCATCATATACTACTGTTATTATTGAACGACATATGGTTACCTATTGATGTTATGGTGGATGATCTCTTATGTATTTGGATGTTATTGAGTGACATATATTGATAATTTTACATATCTTGAAATACGGACATTGAATTGCTACATCTATTCTTAATATCTACAAACACTTTCTATGAGTAGTATGTCCTTTTCATTCATATGATCACATTGATTAAAGGCACTGGTCTCTAACTTGGTCTTCTATAAGACACAGCATCTTTCTATCCTTAGTGTTTGCATAGCATCAAAGGGCTCTCCCCTTGAAAGTTACGACACTCCAAAGTAGTTGGAAGTGTGACTAAGGTGGCAGTGGTCACTCTTCTAGACATTTGTTCATCAGGCACTAGCCCTGCTAGTTCATCCGGTAACAGGAACTATCCAGCTTCTTAAGATCAAATGGTTATCTAACTCTTAACCATATCTCAACTTGGGCTCCTCATATAAAAGGATCTCAAGGTTGGATTAGCTCTCAACAACTTGGCCTATGTGGTTCTCTTAGGCATGATTGGGATCAATATACTTTGGAACTAAAAAGAAGCAACATTTCTTTATCAGACAAGCAGGATGTTTTGATTTGGTCATGGAAAGAGAAAATTGGCTTGGTCACTGCCAACTTGGCGTATGATTCTTTATTCTCTGAGGATTCGGCTCCTTACAACTGGTGGCACACCTATGCCTGGAAGTGGAATGCTCCTATGAAAATCATCTTGTTTATCTGGTTGGCCCTGGAGAATTGCATACTTACATGGGATAATTCCATCGGTAGGGGTGGGATTGGGCCAAATAGATGCCCTTTATGCAGGAAGGCGGCAGAATCGGTTGATCATTTGTTTGTCTTCTGTTCTTTTTCATCAGAGGTATGGAAAATCATTAGATCTTCCCTTAACTTAAACGATACTTGGCAGGTGGGAACATTCTCAGAATGTCTTCGCCAGTGGCAATTTAAGAATGGTAAATGGGGCGATCTCCCATGTTTCGTCGCTTGGGATAGTTGGAAAGCAAGAAATGAGCTTCTCTTTGAAGCAAAGTCACCTTATCCTCCCCTTATTAGCAGCAGAGCAGTGACGCTCTGCCTGGATTTCTATAAGCCTCGATCGTATGTTGTGAAGGATAAGAAGTGCTTGTCTATGGACCCTGTTTTCTCTGAAATTCCTTATCGAGCTCTTTTTGATGGTGCGTCCCAAAGAAATTCCAGTTTAAGTGGGACGAGAGCCATTATTTGGACAAGTGTTAATGACTATTTTAAGCTGTGGATGAACTGCGGCCCTGGGTCAAACACCAGAAGTGAACTTCTAGCCTTGTTGATGCTGCTTTTTTTTGCAAGATCCAGGGACCTGTCAATTTTGCAAATCGCGGGGGTACTCAAAAGTCATTATCAACTGGGCTTTGGAAAAGGCCTCAATAAGTGTCTTAATTTTATCCTCTTGGTTGGAGGAGGTTCACAATTATATTCAGGCTTTCGATCAGATTTCATTTCAACACATTTATCGTGACTTCAACCAAGTGGCCGATGCCCTATCAAAAAAGGCTTTAGCAGCCAGAGAAGACTTTTTATTTTGGGAAGCTTGGGAACTTGATCAGCTCTCAGATTCTGGATCCATCCCAATTTTCTCTGTTTAATTTTGTAGACTTTATTTTGTTGTTTTTCATGTGTGAGGGATCTTGTATTAGCAGTTTTTTTGCAGCACTTATCTCATGCTTTTGCTGGTGATTGAGGCTAGCTTTCATTCTCCAATATCTTGTTGGAGTTTTTTCTGTTTCTCTATATCTATATTGGCCAGCGGCGTTTTATTGGACAGACTCGACTGGTTCAACTTTCTCTATGGGCCGGCTTGATCTTGATGAGGGCGGGTATCTCTTTCACTTGTCTGGCTTGGAGGTGATGGTCTTGGGGCTGTGAGGCCTCTGATTCCTAGTGTAGTTAGTTGTCGCCTGCTCCTATTGTTTTTGCTCTGTCGCCGTTGAGGCGTTTGTTGGTCCGTGGGAACACTGTGACTCTCTTTTTATTATTGCTCTGTCGCCAATGAGGCGTTTGTTGGTCTGTGGGTAGACCATGGCTCATCTTTGGTTTTCTTTCTCTATGCCGGTGTGGCAGGACAGTTGTTTTTTTTATTCGTTTGATTAGCTATTGGCCAGTGCCACTTTGATATTGTTTATGTAACATTCTCCATACTATTTTAATTCAATAGTATCGCTTTTTTTCTATGAAAAAAAATCTATAGGTTGGAGATCCCAAATCTGTATTTATTCTTAAGATTAAGAATGAAGGTTGCCATTATTAATAGCATTGCCATATTTTTTTGATTGGACGATGCCAACAAAAGAAATATGCAACTGGTATATCCTACTTTAGTCCATTCTCTATCAAATATTGGTGGCAAGTGCAAATTTGCCAACAAAAGAAATATGCAACTGGTATATCCTACTTTAGTCCATTCTCTATCAAATATTGATGGCAAGTGCAAATTTTAACATGAAACTTGCAGGTCGTACCTTAAATGCAAAGCAATAGAGACTCGAGAAAAGCAATAGAGACTCAATAAAGTTGTAGACATTACAGCATTATGTCTTTGCCGAAGCTACTTGGACTTTACTACAACTATTTCCTAGGCAAATGACGGGAAAGTGTACAAATGAACCCTTTTTCCAATTTGGTAAACAATTAGAGAGCCTTATTTTTAAATCTTTTTGAAAGAAGTCGTACATTATTGGGCATCAAAATGGGATTGTTGAAATTTTGTTCATCGTTCTCACAAACAATTTTTCTTTTAAGTCCCAAATTTGCGAGAAGAAATTTTCTTTGCAACAAGTGCCAAATATTTTTAGTTTTGAGAGATGCAGTAGAGACTACGGGCCAGGTCATGCAGTTTATAGATAATGTTGAGGAGGTGAAATTGACAGCGGACAAAATACTAATGCAAATAGTTTTGAGCAGAATCAAGGCTCAGGTAACAGGGACTACAATAAGATAGATGGGCATGAATGCCACTGAATGTCAATAATTTAGTTAAGCCTGACATTTGAGACATGAAAATAGTCTTTAATATTGTGGACTATTCTACAAAAGTTGCTTCATAAGTATGTCCTCGTGTGCGAGACTCTATCCTTGTTTGCAATTTTTGTCATTGCCTTTTTAATAGGATTGAAAATTCCTTTTGTTCATTGGATATCTTGGATGGTCTTATTTGTTTTTTTGTTCCATTTTATTTTGGCCCTCTCTTTATATAGTATTGTAGATAGCATGGAATTGTCTTGGTTAGACCTTAGTCTTTGTTACCTCAGGTAATTGAATGCATTGTATGCACTACTCCAAAAGGCACAGGGCTCTATATCTCGGATGCAATGTTATACCAATTACAATAAAGATTGGCAATTTACAAGGAAAAACACAAAAAACAGCTGATTTTAGCAACTAAAATGAACTTTCTCCTTCAGCAAAATAAGCTTAGTAATGCCAAAAGCCATTACACTGGTAGGCATAGTTCTATCATTTCTCCATTCCATCACACTACACATGAAAAATAAGGCAGGATCCCAAAAAAACGAAGCTGATTTTAACCAAGTCAACAATGGTTCTTAGAGTAGGTGGCATGCGTGCTGCTTTGAGATAAAATCGCACTAAAAGAAGATATCAAAAGCAACTAAAATGAACTTTCCCCTTCAGCAAAATAAGTTTAGGAATGCCAAAAGCCATTACACTGGTAGGCATCATTTCTCCATTCCATCACTACACATGAAAAATAAGGCAAAGCCCAAAATATAACAGCTGATATTAACCAAGTCAACAATGGTTCTTAGAGTAGGTGACACACATGCTACTTTGAGGTAAAATCACATTAAAAGCAGCCAAAATGACCTTTCTCCCAGCAAAATAAGTTTAAAAATACCAAAAGCCATTGCACTGGTAGGCATAGTTCTATCATTTCTCCATTCCATCACACTATGTGACTATACATAACCTCAAACCACGATCATCTCTTATTACAGTGCAATCTCAGCCATAGGACCCCAGGGTCACCGAATCCAATACTGTATACAGCCATGGACAACCACCACAAAAGCAAAATGGAGGAAAGATTGTTTGAAGAGTATGTGGATAGCCCTGAAATAGCTGTCATCCCTTCTGACCCCGTCATGTTCTTAGTCATCGGAACATGTTATTACATAACATAAAGCACTTTAAATCCCAGGGATTATTTCACTGAAAATAAACCTAATTCACATTTTTTATGTGCCCGTCTTCATTTCCCTGTTACTGGCATTCTTCTCCCATCACTGCAAATTCCTTTCTAAATGCCTAAAACTATTGGATATTATTATGAGAATAAGAGTAATTATTTCAAACTAAATTGTCCAAAACTACATATCTAGTTGCATTGGAGGCATAATAGCACTATTCTCTCAATTATTATCGTATGGAAAGAATCTGTGTCACAGATGAATATTTTATAACTACAAGCATCTTACTGATAAAAAACTAGTTCTCACTTAGAAGCTCACAAAATATTAACGACTAATACATTTGTAATCCACTTGAGAAGTGAGAACCTAACTATATCATAAATAGAAAAAAGATAATTGCTAACTGGTAAACTCAAATGTTTAAAACTCTCATCTAGATATTGTGCTGAAAAAAAAAATGATCTAGTTCGCCAAGTACATGCTCCTATGAAATGGTGTTTATGATCACTCTGTAAGAACTGAACTCATGCCCACCACTTCAGTGGAAACCCTCTTGCAGAAGCACAAGAGAAAATACGGTTTCTGAGAAAACAGGCTTTATGATGAATTTTATATGCATGTAGATGATATGCACATTATATAGGAACTCTATCCCATTATACACAACAGAACAGAAAGATCCACACATAAAGATAGATATTATAGTTAAAGGCCCAGGTACAGAAGAGGGCCACAAACCTCCGAAATGAATACAACGCCAATAGGGATAGTTCTAAGAATAAAATAAAAATTGATATGGTACTTATTCCATTTCACCAACAGGCCCAGGTACGGAAGAGTGCCACAAAGCTCTGAAAGGGATACAACACTAAAAGGGATAAATCTAAGGATAAAAAATAAAAGTGGATATGCTACTTATTCCAGTTCACCAACTTATGTCGAAATCCTGACTTTATCTGCTAAACCTATAATTGCATAAAACCCTATGCTAGAAGGCCAAAGTGAAAATTCTTATTGGAAAAATTTCCCAAACCCTAGTTTGATATCTAGATGAAATAAAAAAGATAAAATCCTTCAGAAATCCATGAAGCCAGAAATACTTTAGGTTTGTTTAGAGATAGCACGCCAGATTTAAGACCCTCCATGGGCACTTGGATACATATATGATATTTAATAAAACATCAGGGTGGAAAAAGCAATAGTTGAATCCAAGTTTGCATTAACTACTAATCCATAGCCATATATAATCACTTCAACATCTGGCTAAATACAATAAGATACTTAACCTCAATATTTATGATCACAGTGCACCATCCAGAGAAGACATGTCAACCGAATTCATAAATTAAGAACTCTTCAAGGGGTGATAGTTACTGAGCGGAAGGACATTGAAAAAGATTTGGAGCACTTCTTCAAGGACCTAATGACTGATCCAAATGAGGACAAGGCGGAAGCTATCAGAAAGATCACGCATCACATTCCCCCCTGTCTCGAAGGACCAAACAACGGCCTTGATGAGACCCATAACTCAGGAGGAAGTGGACATTGCAATGAAAGAAATGTCTCTGGGGAAATTGCCAGGCCCGGACAACTTCACTACGGACTTCTTCCACCATTGTTGGCCCTTTGTCAGGGAATAGGTTTGGCTTCCGGTCGAGGACTCTAGACGCTCGCAGGGAGTTCTGTCATCTTTAAATGATACTTTCAGCTCCCTTATCCCCAAGGAAGATAAAGTGGAAGATCCAAAAAAATTCAGCCCCATAGCCCTCTGCGATGTAATCTACAAAGTCATCACAAAGGTTATTGCTCTGCGGCTGAAGCCATTGCTGGCACACCTTATCTCAACAGAGTAGACAAGGTATGTGGAAGGGAGGCAGATCATGGATAGTGTCATCATGGCACACGAAGTGATCCACTCTCTGCAAGCCACTAGAACACCAGGTATACTTATCAAACTAGACCTTTCAAAGGCTTTTAACAAGTTAAGTTGGCAATATATGCAGGATGTCCTCATAGCCTTTGACTTTGATCATCATTGGATAAATTCGGTAATGGCCCTTACCTCTTCTACTTTCTTTTCCATTCTACTTAACAACTGCCCAACTGAAACCTTTCCCCCCTGTAGGGGTATTCGACAAGGGGACCTGCTCTCGCCTTTTCTTTTCATCTCAATGGCGAAAGGTCTGAGTAGAAGAATCAAAGCTGCCATTCAGGATCATGCCCTTGTTGGTCTTCCCCTTCATGGTATGCATCCACCACCTTCACATAGCCAGTTCGTTGATGATACCCTCCTCATGGGGGTCCCTCTGTCAAAGAAGCCACCACTCTTCAAACCATCCTCAATGATTTCAGTGAAGCCTCAAGAACTTCGATCAACAAGGCTAAATTGTAGATTTTTTTCTTTAACACCCCCCTTGCCATTCAGCGTCACATTTCTAGGATTTTAGGCCTCTCTAGGAGCACCCTTCCATCCAAATACCTTGGCATTCCACTCATTGACAATGCCCTTAGAAATAGCTCATGGGAAGAACTTTTAACCTCGCTGGAAAAAAAGCTCTCCTCTTGGACCTTTCGTACCTTGAATCTACCTAGTTGCATAACCTTGCTCAAGTCAATCCTGCAAGCCATTCCTATATACCTTTTCTCTACTCTGGCTGCTCCCAAGGCAATCTTAAAGACAATTCGCAACATTTAACAAAAATTCTTGTAGAGCGGGACCAGGGATGGCAAAAAATGTGATCTTGTCAAGTGGGTGGACCTCTGCCAACCCAAATGCTTTGGAGGTCTCGGCCTCAGAGGACCCTAAAACTATGAACCAAGTCCTAAGTGATAAATTTTGGTGGCACTAGCTCAAAAGGCCAAATGACATGTGGGAAAGACTCTGGAGGGAAAAATATTCCCCCAACGTGGAAGAAAACAATCTTGTTCGGTGGGAGGAACCTCAGCAAGGCTCTCTGATATGGACCGCAACATGGAAACACCATGGACTGATCCAAGAAAATTGTTTTTGGGAAATAAGGGATGGTAGTTCTACTCGCTTCTGGGTAGATACACGGCAACAGAACACCCCACTTCAGGAAAAGGAGCCTTTGCAGGGTATTATGCAGAACATCGACGGTCATCTAGATTATAATGTCTCTCTACTGGAGGCAGTCTTGGTCGGAAGAAAACTGGCGGCGGTGGAAGAACACGAATATAGAGATAGGAATACCGACGCATGTGGATATCCATCCCTGGATTGAGGAAGCTAGAAGATGTTGAATCAAGATCAAGCAAGGCCTTGACATACTAAGATGGGGGCACTCTCCATCAAGCAATTACACAGTCAAAGAGCCTTATGCACTAAAAATTGGGGCTTACCTCTTAAAGAAAGATGTAGTGTGGGAAAAAATATGGCACTCAAGCTACTGGCCCAAAATCTACTCCTTTCTCTAGCTCATGGCCCACAGGAGGATTCTCACATGGGACAATTTATAGCATTGTGGCTTCATTGGGCCCTCAACTTGTCATCTATGTTCACAGGACTAGAAAACGGTCGATCACCTCCTGGACAACTATCCCTTTAGCTCTCAACTATGGAAACAAGCGGTTGCCATCATGTGCCAATCAGATCGATAGCGACATAATGCAATAGGGACCTTGATAGCCTAGCAAATTATTGTTTATAAGAACCCCGTCCTAAATAAGATCTGGAAGCCTATACCAGGATTCATCATGTGGGAAGTGTGGAAGGAGAGAACAGGAGAATTTCAAGGATTCCCAACTATCTCGGCAAGGTATATGGTCAAATATTCGGAGGTACATATCAGAAACTGTCGCTCTCTCACACTAGACAAAAGCTGGCTTTGATGGTAACTTGGGGGAAAGGGTGATTCTGAATCAGTGGCTGGCTAACCCTCGAACAAACTGTGCTATCATGCATCAAACCCCTGTCACTTCCTTTAGTGCCTCCTCTTGGAGTGCTCCAGCTCAGAGCTTCTTCAAATTAAATTTTGATGGGGCTTCTAGAGGAAATCTAGGAAATGCAGGCTACAGGGGGGTCTTTAGGAACTCAAGAGAGGCAATTCTTTGTACCTATGCGGGAGGCCTTGGGATCAAAGCGAACAATGCTACAGAACTTTGGGCACTGTATAATGGAATCAAACTAGCTATCCAACATAACTTCTTTAGGCTCGTGATTGAAGATGACTCCAAATTGGTAATTGATATGCTCATCCATCTTCAGAATGGAACGCCACCCTCCAAGCTCTCTTCTAGTTGGTGACTTGAACACCTCCTTGTCTTAGTGGAAGACATGATCCATGCCCCGCTTGTCATTGTCCCTTCTCATGTGAAACGGTCAGCCAACAAAGTGGTAGATCATCTGGAAAACTTGGGCATAGAACTTCAAGAAGATTGCATCAACCATTTATGGACCCTGGAGCAACCAACTCCCCTATCTCTTTCCTGCCAAGCTCTGGATGAGCACGATTGGGCTCTCCCAAATGGGGTGGTATCAAGTCAGGCCCAACGCATTCATGGTGATGAGACCACTGTTGAGCTGGAGGGGGCATATGAGGCGGAGAAACATTCATTGCACCCCCCTCCCGAGAGATGGCATGCACAGCATTAACAGGTGTTAAATATACAACATCAAGAGACATTCTCCAAACCAATCTTGTGTAGCCAAGACTGATCCTCCCGTATAGAGATGAGCACTTTGATTGCCTTCCGTGTAAAGGTTATTCCTCCCGTATAGAGGTGATTGATCAAAGTAATGATGTTGTAAAGTCTTGTTGGACAAGGCTCCAAACTTGTGTGTATCAAGGATTCAAGTCATGATTATCATGTGAACCTTCTGTATAAAGGTATCCATGATATGGACCTCCCGTATAGAGGTGGACCTTCCGTATAAAGGTCATGCTTTACTTGTTAAAAGCATTTAATGTTGTGTGATATATTATTAACCATGATCCCAGATTGTTATCAAGTCTCCTTTAGAGATTGATCACCTCTAAAGTGAATTACTTTAGCATATGATCATTTGGTCTGGAATAATATAAAATGATCCCAGCATCCGATAATTCTTCTTAGTATAATGTAATGTGATGGACAATTAAAGTTAGTACATATTGACCATGCAGTAAGAGATAAAGAAATAAAAGATAATCATAGAGATCAAGAGAATTCGAAATTTCCCATCAAACACTTCAGCTAATTAAAGAGAACTCGAATTATTAAAGCTTCAGTTAAATATCAATGCTTCAGTTAAAGCATCAGTTAAAGATACGTCTCATTTAACTAAAGAACTCACAATGGTCACTTCAAGTAAATCAATCAACATGATTTCAGTTAACTAAGTGTTAAATAAAAGGGACTAGTTAACTAAAGTATTTACACCTTAGTTAAACTAAAAGACGACACTTCAGTTAAAGAGAAGATCTAGTTAACTAAGTGTTATTGCATGACAACACTTATGTTAAACTAAAAGATGACACATGAGTTGTGACACTTGCATGTTGACACTTAAGTTAGCCACCTAACTAAGTGGGCAAGCTTTCAGTTAAGAGGCGAGTTCATCCTAAGTGACAGCTCAGGGAGATGAAGCACTGCATGAGAAGTGGGGCGCACCACTCCATGCAAGATTAATACATCCAGTTTGAGGGCGAGTTTATCCTGAAGTTAGAAGTTAAAAATAGAAGAGAAGAATGTATAAATATGATATACAGGATTGTTGAATCCAGTGTGAAGCGAATTCTCTTCTCCATTGAAGGCAAGGCGCTTCTCTTTGTGCAAGGTATTATTCGTGCTTATTATTGTTGTGCTGGGCACACATCCGATTGATCTCTCTTCTCTATTGCTTTCATATCTTCACCAAGAAGTTTGGTGATTTCTTATCTTCCGAAAGCAATTTGCTATGTTGTAAAAGAAAGCATTCTCTGCTATCCATTATATTATATTGAGAAGAATTGTTGGGGTTTTTGTTCTCATAATTTTGAGGATTTTCCCTAGAGTATATCTTGTGTTATGGTTGTATGAATTTCATGGATTGAATTGTCTCATTGCTTCAAGTCTCTGCATCTAAAAGAATTAAAGATCAAAGCTCAACCAAATTTCAACAACAGGATCATTCAATGCACAGTAATGGTGGAGGGAGAGAATGAGGTGATGGCAGTACTGCCACTTGGTCTCGACAGGAGGGTTGTTAAGGGGCATCTGTTCCCCAAGTGTCTAGACGGCGACGACATTTCCACTACTATGAGTGTCGGATTGCATTTTGTGTTTTGTTGCAAGGGTGGTGGAGAAGGTTCAACAATGGTGAGGGAGAACCATTGTGCCCAAGGTCAAAGGTGCCGCTCTCGTCACGTGCAGAACAGGGAGACAAGTAGCATTGGCCTTGCTAGGCACTTGGCCTCCATGACAAACATGCTGCTAGACATCCGGAATGACATTCGTAAATTGGAAGGTGACGCACAGGCCAGAATGCAGGAGCTGGGACACAGGGTGCAAATGATGATAGAATGGTGCGCGGACATTGTTGCATTGTTCAACCTCCCCTCTCCGCTCCTTGCTGTGGTTGTGGAGCTTGAGGTGGCGAATTCAGCCCCGATAGCGGCAGTGGTGGACCTTGGGACCGGTGGGCAAGATATCAAGGCGGACCCTGGGACCGGTGGGAAAGATATCAAGGCGGAGGAAGAGCATCCAGCGGTGGCCACAACTGCGATGGACGTTAAGCCAATCATGCCTCCCACAGGAAGCGGCAAGCATGAAGCTTCAGACCCCATAAAGGCAAGTGAGGAGCCCCCACAGCAATGCCGGTGATTGGATCCTGGCTCCTCGAAACAACAACAGTTGCGACTGCTCCCTCGCGTCTCGACGGTTCGGCATGGTCTATCTTTCCTGGGTTCTTTTAGAAGTTCATGATTGTAGTGTTTTTGTTTATGACGTCAGTATGGAGGTTTTTTGGTCTCTACTAGTCTCTGTGTATGGCGCCCAATAGCAGTAGTTAGGAGGTACTCTTTGGAGGTGGTTATCAGTATCTTTTTGACTCTCTGCCTGAGCAGTTTCTCCCTATGGGGGACTCAGTGCCGATTTTCCTTGTATGCATATGTAAATTTTGTGAAAATATAATGTAATATCTAAATTTCAAAAATATATATATATATATATATATTTATGATCGATATTGCAAGGGTCACAGGCATATTTAACTGTACATAAACAAATTTTTCAATTCATGTGGTGAGACTTAACTGGGCAATGCATTTTTATCTTTGGGTAAATTCAAAAGATATTCACCAACCATGACGAAGATATCATGTCTAGACTCTAAAGGACATTTCTATTTGTTTTTCCACTAAATGATTTCCAGCTGTACACAGCAAAAACGTGAAGACTGTAATGCAATGAAACTGAGAATTATTTCCTATCAAATTAGTAAGTAAGCTCTTTGTAATGACAATGCATAAACATATCGTCTTGACTTAAAAAATATGAAGCCTGCACATATTTGCTCCAATTTTCCAGCTAGAAATATAAAATTTGTTGCACTATGCACAGATAATTGAGGCCCATTTGGAAGGCTGTCAATCACTAGTATAACCTCCACTGGCACATGCTCTGCCAATAAACACACATGCATCTCTCTAATAACCACTCCCACCAAATCATAAATTTGAAGTAAAATACAAAAGCCTTTGTTTCAATTCTCAGTAAGTGATGTTTACCTGGATTGTTTCTTGAGAAACATTTGCATTGTCAAGGATGGTATTCACTATCGCTCTTTCCAGTTAAATACAATTAAACAATAAAATCTCCTTTCTGCTTAAATTTTTCCTCCAATCAAATAAGTCAATTCGTAAAATACGGAATCTGGTACAAGAAATGATAGTTTTTTTCATAGACTAATAAAAATCTCCAGTTATCGCTCTCTCCAGTTAAATACAATTAAACAATAAAATCTCCTTTCTGCTTCAATTTTTCCTCCAATCAAATAAGTCAATTCGTAAAATACGGAATCTGGTACAAGAAATGATAGTTTTTTCATAGACTAATAAAAACCATGCTACAAACAGCAAAAAGGGTCTGGACAAAGATATGTTCATTCCTGTTACAAAGAAAGATGTAATATCTATAAACTGCATCTTGAATCATGAAAAATTATGGAACATATATGTGTTCATCCCTGCTAACAAGGAAAATCAATATATGCAAACTGCAGCTTGAGACATAAAAATTACTGGAACGGGCATCATTCCACTTGCCACTATAAACTATTATAGTTTTTCTTCGAGCAAAAAGTGGTGCAGTCAATCACCTTGTCTACTTCTCCACAAAGCAAGAATGTTTCTGGGGAAGAACTGCATTTCTAAAAGCCTACAAATATCAGTAAGAGGCTCATTTGTTAAATTCCAACATCTATCTAGACTTCAAAAACAATTTGCCTTGAATTGTGGTAATGTAGAAATTGCTGCATATCTGTATAGTTGCTAAATGCTAAGTCTCTAAAGTAAGCTGCGACATGCTTTGACTGTATCAAAAACTAAACAGTGACATTTCCGAGAGGCATTTGCTTGGAAATATACCAATATCAATATTGGAACCTATAGAAATATGTATGGAAGAAGATCTAGGGCAATCGCATCTATTCAGCATAATATGTATTCTGAGGCTGATTTCAAATATGGATCTTATAGGACAATAGTTCACTAATATTTAGAATAATTATTACCTCTCAAAAAGCAACTACCATCATAGTTACAGCTGATTCTACTGCATTTAGATAGAACAAATTCCTAGCATCATTACTTGAAAGATGTACTCTGGAACCCCATTAAACCCAATAATTATTTTGTCATCACTTCAATGCCCATGCATGTACAGATATTTACATATTTGAAAAGAAGGTAGACAACAAATACCAGAGATCATAGATCATAGGACTACGAGCTATAAAAATAAGCTGATCATCTAATGAAAGTATTTACTGTTTTTCCAAGTACTAAAAAAAGAGCTAAAGATCACGTTTGATCTTTATATGTATTATTCACAATTTCACATAGCTTGTAGCTTGAGAATAATCACATTTTTACATGATAAGTATTTGAAAAATTCACTAGTCTCATTGGTTATGGCAGATTTATATTGAGGATCTCCTATACTCCTAAATCACCATACACAAGAAGAAGACTTGTGAATAATATCATTGAATATCAAAATGCATCCAAGTATGGAATAAAATCCAATCCAATGGAAGTATGATTCCATATTCATTAGATAGCTTGAGAATGTGATAACTATTAACAGATAGATCGATGATCATGCACTACAGCTTTCAAGAACCACCACGCCCTAATCTATCCAAGATAACAAGTCATCCATCCTAATCTCTATGAAAGGTGTAAAGGCTACTAGATTTCCACGAGGACTGCCTTTACAACTGGTGCAGGATGGCCTGAACCTTGTATGATGTTCAAAAGGACCCTAAAGGTTCTCACAATCAATCTTGGAATTTTTGTATGAATACAAAATATATACAAACTTAAGACCCATCCATGACTGAAAACACATCAGGAGAACAATGGGCGATGCTATCTTTGGAACTTTGTGCACCAATGCAAAGCAGCATCACAACAAATCTCTCCAAAACCTGTAATAGTAACCTCCACGGCCACAATTCAAGAAGGAGCAGATTCAATGGCTTACAGTCATTTTGCAAAAAAAATGCTTTAAAAGTAGACCTGCTTCTCAGCAGCTGGTTATAGATTGGTACAATTATCATGTGAACAAATCAATCTGAATCACTCTCTTGGCTCTCCATGGCCTTCAAACCCCTTGGTTTCTGCATCAAAGCACACAATAATCATAGAATGTGATTATTTTAAATCATTTTAGTTCCTGGACATGTCAAATCAAATAAAAAGATAAAACCTGGATGCACCACGGGATTTAACTAAAGAAATATATATTAAAATATATAGTATCACCAATACAACTCCCATGGTCATCATATATAACGCATTGCCAACTAAGGTACAAAAAAAAAGTACCTTCCTTGTGTTCTTTTTTTCTCTAACATCATATCGTCCTCTAGCTACATCAGAAAGCCAAACCCCAGGATAGCAATTCTGTCGAGCATACGAAAAAGCACGGGAGTCAGCCCTTGCTACATAGCTTAATAGTCAGTGACAACTAAGTTCAAACAATATCTTCTAATGCAACTTGTAACATGCAATATATGAAGTTTGAACCAAGGCTATCCTCAAACATTATTGCAAGGATTGTGGGCACTGATCATAATAAACCTAACTTAATGATATATAACTACAATATCTAATTTTGGACTCGTTCACAACTTTTCCTGGCACCTAGGTAAAACAACATGAAATGGTTTTGTAGGCTTGAAATTTGGAAAAATCAATGGAAACGAAATATCAAATGATTGTTTTGAATTTTCTCTGAAGCAGACTCTAATTTAGAAAAAAGCCCAATATATATAATTTTTTGAAATTCTTGCCATTACCAGCAAGTTCTTCTCCACAAGTTTTGGACGCCTTTTAGGTCTCTGTGGAAGCTTGCTGCCCTTAATAACAAAAAAGTCATCCTCTTTCTCTTTACGTGACAATGAGATAAATATCCTAGGCCATTGAAGCATATCAATATCGATCTTCTCTGCAGGCTGCAGAAAGGATTCAATCTCTGGAGGCATTGCACAACTGGGAGCCATGCAATCCCCGACAGCCCCAGTAGTGAAACCACTGTAAGGGGCCATTCTACAGGGCTTCTCAGATGATGGCGGCGAATGTCTATCTGCAATCTGATTGAAAGAGAGTCCATTCCATCCAGAAGCAGGTAGGTCTTCAGAGTCCCTGACCATACCCAAGTAACACAATTTAGTACCCAAATGGAAAATTTATATTCTAAAAAATCTGGTTTCTAACTATACGTAAACGCAAAAATCCAATACCCTGATTGAAAATTTTAAAATTCAGACATTACCCAAATGAAATAACTTAATCCCCAAATAAAAACAACAAGGACCCAAATCAAAACTTCAACCTAAATTCAGAACACTGTGCTATAGAAGCTTGTTATCAGAAGCAAATGGTATTTTTTAATCAACTGACCTTGTGATGGCCTCCGGACTGCGGGCACTTGATGAACTGATGGTACCTTTAGATTGAATGGTGATATGGGGATGTGTGGATGCAATTTGATTTACAGTTTTAGTAACATGCATATCAATTGCAATGGATTTTCTAGCAGAATCATCAACCATAGTTCTGCAACCTCTGGACCTCTTCTTCTGTCTCCACTGTGAGAGCAGATCACCACCTGGCCAGCGGTTTTTCAAGGATTGATTTGCATTTTCCTGGCTGTTGCTCTCATTTAATGGCCCAATACCACCATGATGAGTATGGTGATTATCTGTATCTATAGTATTATTATTAGAGGAACCTCCTTTGATCCTCGGCATTTTTTCTCCTTTTTCCTTCAAAGCTATACTTTGGACTTTATTTTCATTACTCGGAGGATGAATTTCCTGACTAAAACCTTGATATCTGTGCAGAAAATACTCCTTGTAACATCGATTATATTCCCTACACTACCATGCTCCAAACACAACTCAACAGAGAAATACTAATAAGAATGCACATATATGCAGTGTTACAGAGCAACTCACCTCATGGCAGGGTATGAATATATAACTAAAACTCCTGAATCCTAAATGAAAAGAAAATATAGCACTGCCCCCTCCAATTTGATTCCATGGATCACCATCTGCTCCCTAGCGACCCAAATCCAGCACTTCTGATCATATGATGAATTCCCAAATCCTTTTTGGGATACAGAAAGGCGTTGGAAGGTATTCGGTGTCTCTGTATTTGTGTAATTTATCAAAGAACACTAGCAGGAAGGGAAGAAGATAGATGGTAAACGTGATCTAGAAGAGCGAGCGAGGACAGGAGATGGATGAAAGTATGTAGGATGGAAGATTTGTAGATTATACATTCGAATACTAAAGCGAATTTTGAGGCAAGATTAATTATAAAATAAACAGTTACATAATTTTATATGTGAATTACCTTGTATTAATTAATTACAAACCTTAAAAGTGACGGTGGGAGGCTCCTCAGAATAAAGGATACGTCGTCCCAGATTAAGATTAAGAGTATTATGATAGAACTTTGAGCCAAGTAAACAAAGATAACTTGTCCAAAGCTCCACTCTAAACTTCGACCCATTGGCTTAAGGTGGGGAGAAACTTGAAAACTTAAAATTCCATGTCATATTGTTGAATCTCATGTCTTTTAATGTTACAACTTATGTTGAATCTCATTGTCTTTTAATGTTACAAATTATGGAAGCTTATATTTTTGGAATTTATACTCCATTAAAGTATTAATAATTTTATATTGTTGAATTTCATGTTTTTTAATGTTACAAATTATGGAAGCTTATATTTTTGGAATTTATACTCCATAAAATTATTAATAATTTTATTAATAGAAAACAAAATTACATTCAAAATTTAATTGTGTATTTTAAAATGGAATTTTCTCATTTTAAAGTTTTTATTATTTTTAATAAGGGTTATTTTTAGGGTTAATTTTAAATTTTATTTAGTGAGATTTTAACATATTTTTAATTGTGTATCTTGCACTAAGTGTTGAGAAACTTTTGCCTTCGGCAAGTTGATCATTAGCTTATGTAACTCACATATGTGAATCTAGTCAGGTATGGTCTTTCAAGAAGATTCTAAAGGGTCCATAACCCTCACCTAATTGGAAGTTAGGGAATGCAAAAACCCAAACCCTAACCCTAACCCTAACAACCATCAAAGAGTGTTCAAACCTTAATGACTACCAGAGAAATGGGTTTTGTTCCATAATTAGGTGACCACAGAGGAAGGTGCTAAAATAGCACACCATAAGGGAAAGGGATCCCTATATAAGTTTGAAACAAGATCATGGTATTTATCTACTCCATAGTGGGTTATTTGCTTTGTAATTTTGAAGATAATAAGAGAAAACCATAGTCCTTTACTTCTTGCTACAGTTTTTATCTCATGGGTTTCTTTGAGTAAATCAAGTGTGTAAGTAATGTGGTTGATGTAGCTTATATTTGTGTCATGATGTTTAAATCATGTTGTGAAATATTTTGCATTGTTTAAATATTGATGTGCACATTACTTTTGCACAATAGAGCTTTGCCTCCAATGACATTATATTGAACTTAAGAACATTGTAATTTGGAACTATATTTAACATTAAAACCCTACAAAGTAGATCATAGTCTCATTGTAATCACAGTAAAAGTAAGTATAACAATTAGTATAGCTTGAAACATCAAAAAGTCTTTTTGTGACAAACTATTCATTGGAATAACCAACGTAGTTTATAGATCATGTGGTATGAAAGGAATTCTTATGTCTTTTGGAGAGAGATAATAACTATGGAAAAAGCCTTGAAGTAAGAGAGATTTCAAGAGATGCAAGAGATAAATCAACAAATTCAAGAGGAGAAGGAGGAGTTGAGGAAGAAAGTTCAAGTGGAAGAAACAAATGAAGGGATGCAAACCAAATTGGAAAACCATATAAAATTCCTCATTGAAGTTATGAAGGAGGTTGAAAAGTGTAAAAAGTAGATCTCAAGAAGTTTTGTGTCCCTTCTTAGTAGAATGAACCACCTTGAGGAAGAGAATAACTAGATCTTGAGAAACTGCAAAAAGAATTGGTGAAGCTCAAAGTGATTATTGAAGAAGTGGGGAGGGAAGTTAAGGCTTCCATTTGTATATGGAAAGCATCAAGCACCAACAAGAGTATGATAAGCACCCTTAAACTTAATTTGATTCCTTTGAGAAAACTAGTACTTCAGTAATTTTGAATGACATACAAGGGAATTAATTCTAAATTATTGAAGTAAATTAGATACAAAGGCCAAGGACTTGGAAAGGAAGGGTAAGGAATTATAAACCCTATACAAGCGGAGGTAAGACCTTCATATGTAGGCCTTTGGATATCTAGAAGGCACTTCGGAAGGAGGAAAATGTTTAATGGCAACAAGGATGTTGTCATGTTCCCAATTTTGTCAGCAACATGAAGCAGCCAATGACCCATTAAACCCCCATGGATCCTAGTGAAAGTTAATGAATTAATTAATAAGGGGGATAACATTGGTTAATTACCCTAGGAAATTAAATTAACTATGAATACAAATTAGGCTATAGTTGTTTTAGAATAAATTTATTGGAGGTGATGTAATTATTATTTTGATATTTAATTATTAATTAAATATGTTGATGAGTTGGAAGATGCCAAAGAATCCATGAGAGCGCATAAGGAGATAAGGATAGCTAAATGAGTTGTAAACCAAAGAGGAAAGTGAAAGAAAAGCAGAGCAAAGCAAAAAAGAAGGAAACTAGATAAAACAAGGAAAAATGGGCAAAAACCAGAAAAGCAGGAATAGTAGTGCAAAGCAGAAAAACAATGGAAAAGCGAACTAAAGTAGTAAAAGCAAGAAAAGCAGGCTTAAAGCAGTGGAAACGTATAATAAAGTAGTAAAAGCAAGAAAGCAGACTAAAGCAGGTAAAGCAGAAGGCAAGTGTTTCCTAATTTTTGAAGATAAGAGAGAATGGCAAAAGAAGGAAAGCAGGAAAAAGGCTTAAGGAAAGAAACAGAGGCTAAATTTTAACCAAGGAGGGCGAAATCATGAAGGCAAGTAGGTCCGAGGAAAAATAAACTTACCAAAGAAGCGTCCAACTCACCAAAAGATATTATCCCCTAAAAATTATTAATTATTATTTTATTATTTTCATGAGAGAAGTCTAGAAGGAAAGAGCCAGTGTCCAGATTCAATCCACCGAACTCATGGATTACTTTCCCAAGAAGCAAACCAAGTTATAAAAGAAGGAGGGCGCACCACTTTGATATCTTTTGACAGTTTGAGAATTTGATTGAGAGCAATTTTGCCTCTTTGACTTGGGAGATGTGCCCCTAGTCCAAGCTGAGAGATGTGCCTGTAATGTCCTTGGTCACCTCGATGCCCTTTAGAGGTGATGGGGGAGCTCCTTAGAAACAACCTGCTAAATTTTTTTTCCAAAACTCTGCACTTTCACACAGATGCAATAACTTCAATCCGCAATCCGCAAGCTGCAATGCGGGTTCGGAAAGTTGGAAAACCAAATACGTAACTTCGAAGAAACACATCTCCGATTGCCGCAATCCTCAATCAGCAATGCGGGAGTCGGAAGTCGGAACCCCAAATTCACAACTCCAAAGAAATCACACCTCTGACTTCCGCAATCCACAATGCGGGGTTGGAAGTCGGAACCCCAAATTCTCAGCTTCGTAGAATCATGCCTCTGACTTCTGCAATCCACGATGCGAGAGTCGGAAATCAGAACACCAAATTCTCAGCTTCGCAGAATCACGCCTTCGACTTCCGCAATCTGCAATCTGCAATGCAGGAGTCAGAAATCGGAACACCAAATTCTCAGCTTCGCAGAATTACGCCTCTGACTTCCGCAATCCGCGATGCGGGAGTCGAAAATCGGAACGCCAAATTCTCAGCTTCACAGAATCATGCCTCCAACTTCCGCAATTCGTAATCCATGATGTGGTTTAGAAAGTCGGAAGTCGGCCAAATACCCCTCTAACCGCTAACTTCTCAGGCCAATATCTTTCTCATCCTAAGTCCATTTTTGGCAAACTTGGTACCGTTGGAAAGCTCTCAAGATCCCTATGCAACACTATGATCCTCTTCCACACCTGAGAACTCTGATTTTGTCCTTCCTCCAACCAAAGTGTTGCCCCAACTCCATCAATACCTATTTACCACTCTGTAAAGAGCTCTAATCCCACTCTGTCATGGCCCCTCCCTTCATATGACCCCCAGAGGAATCATGAACACAACAGGGAGGTGTCTAATTCATCCCCTAAGCTCAAGTGATGAAATACAAACCATCTACAGGTGTGTGCAATGCATAATAACATACACAGTGGAACTAAATCTGATTAATGCATCTACAGCATGCAAGACTAACAACATATTTAACACCAGCAAAATGATGAAACAATCAGATATCAACCAGCCTCATGATCAGGCTTATACACAGACTTCCTACTGATTAATTCCATGTGATCATTTCATGCAAATTGACTTGAAATAATAGCTAAACACAACATGGGAATTAACATCATTTAGAACCACAGAGAGCACTTATATTTTAAGATGAAGTTGTCCAAGCAACTAGCTATGTGAGAGCAATGTTCCACCCAACCATAGGTCTCTGTCTAGCCTAAATTATTTCAGTTGAGAGACCACCCCCGAGATGGTTGTGTATCCACTAAGGAGGAACTAAACAAGCTCACTCACGGCTATGGTTTCACACAAACAGACATGCTAATCCAACACCCAATTGGGTTATCAAGCATGTAAAGAGACAAAGGAGGAGGATGCTAAGCTAGTGAGCTCAACCGCAGAGCTACAGGAATCTCAAACTAAATCAAACAGCCTTGGCACCCACAATACCTACCACACCCAACAAAAGGAAGGTCCCCTTCTCTGCTACACAGTCCCTCAGGTGCCCCTTCCCTCCAGTGCTTTTCAGGGTGTGCATAGAAAGGTCCAAGCTGCTAATTCCTTGAGACTTTAGACTTCACTAGGTTTATCAAGCAGTTCCAACCTCTGGTCTATCTTCTTCTATGTCATTCACACTTGGGTTTTCTCCATTTCTATAGCCAAATGACTCTGTCTCGTAACTGGATTTTCAGACTATCCAATATGGGATTTTCTCATGGGTTTCTGAGCATCTCACACTCTGAAATTCGCCCTCGGTTTCAAGTCAATGGATCCCCCGTTAAATTTAACTTCCCACACAAATTTCTGGACGATTTTGGCACTCCAAATCGTGGCTTAACTCAGAATCATGATTTTTGGTTTTCTTTTCACTGCTAGGCCTATGTAATGCTTGAAAACTAATCCTTAGATCCTCCACTATGGAATGGGGATGAGGGAAAATGTGTTCCCATGAGGTATAAAGGCTTGTGGGTCAAGGAAACAGAGCCCATACCCTGCCATATGAATTTAAGGGTTGCCCGTGCTCCATTGAATCCATGGACTGATTTCTTCAACCACTTCCTTACACATAATTAAATGTCAGCAATGAAAATCAAATGGGTTCTCAAGGTGACATTTGGAAACATGGATTTCAATCCCACAACCCCCTCACCTCTCCCTAGTGGATACACATGGCCCCCTCTTATTAGTTGCTTCCATAGCCAGTTTTTGGTATTTTATTGCATGATATTTATTTACATCATTTTTACAATTTCCATGGATTAATGGCACATGGCTAATATAATATCAAATACTTTCCTTTTTAAATAAAATCTGAGCATCCACTAGCGGGGCCTTGGACTTGATCTCCACGCCAAGAAAACATACATCGCATGTATACAATATTTACATTAAAAGCCAATATATCCTAAGGGTCAAAATGGGAATGATACAATCCCCTCCCCCTTAGAACAACATTGTCCTCGGTGTTATCAAAACTGAACAAAAATGGGAATGCCTCTCTCATGGCATCCTCAAGCTCCCATGTAGCCTCATCGAGACTAAGTGCTTCCATTGCACCTTTACCTGTCCGATGGCTTGGTTCTAAAGCAATGTGACCTTCTTGTCAAGGATGCGCATAGGATCCACTTGGAACTCTCCCTCGGGTTCCACCTGTATCACATTCCAATCAATCATGTGGTTAGGATCATGTACATACTTCTTAAGCAAAGAAACATGGAAAACACTATGAGTTCTAATGTTAGTAGGCAATGCAATTCTATATACAACTGGACCTATCCTATAAAGGACTTCAAATGGCCCACAATATCTTGGTGCCAGCTTGGCACGACTCCCCAACTTTATGGAAATTTTCCTTGGTTTCACTCTCAAATAAACATGATCCCCAATCTTAAATTCCTTATGCGCTCTTTTCAAATTTGCGTAACTCATTTTCCTGTCCTGAGCTGCCTTTAAATTATGCTTGATCTTAACAATTTCTTGTTCCATTTCCTTGGTCATCTCTGGCCCAAGCACTACCCTGTTCACCGGACTATCCCAATTCACTGGAGTCCTGCATCCTTTTCCATACAATACCTCAAATGGGCTCATTCCCAATGATGCTTGATGTCCATTATTGTATGCAAATCCTATCAAGTGTAGGTAATCCTCCCACTTGGATGGTTTATCCATCACATACATTCTCAGCATGTCTTCAACAACCTGATTCACCCTCTCAGTTTGGCCATCTGTTTGAGGATGATATGTTGTACTAAAATTCAACCGAGTTCCCAATTCCTGAAATAATCCCTTCCAAAAATTAGATGTGAACTTTACATCTCGATGTGAAATTATTGCCTTGGGCAATCCATGCAATCTGAATATCTCCTTCATGAAAATATTTTCTACGTCACTTGTCTTATGAGTGGACTTGACTGGAATAAAGTGAGCTACCTTTGATAGTTTGTCCACCACTACCATAATTGAATCATGCTTCCTCATTTTCATTGGCAAACCTGTTATAAAATCCATAGAAATTACTTCCCACTTCCATTCTAGAATGGGAAAAGGTTGCAATAATCCTGTTGGATATTGATGTTATGCCTTGACTTGTTGGCATTTTAGACATCTAGAAATGTATCCTGCTATGTCCTTCTTCATCCCATGCCAAAAGTATTGATTTCTTACTGTTGTTATTGTCTTTTGATATCCTAGATGTCCAGAGTATGGCATTTGATGTATTTCATCCATCACTAGCTTCTTTAAATCTGCACAATTTGGAATATACAGTCTAGTACCATTATAAAGGAGAATATCATCTTCACCAAGTTGATATCCTGCACACTTTTCATATATATTTCCCTATTGCAATATTTCTTTAATTTGAAGGTAAGTTTCATCACTAGTTTGGGCTTGAAGAACTCTTGTATTCAAATTTGATTTGCACATGCTTAATGCTGCAACATGGAATTTTCTGCTAAGAGCATCTGCAACCTTATTCTCTTTCCCTTTTACATGTTTAATTTCAAAATCAAATTCACATAGAAATTCCATCCACCTATCTTTCCTAGCATTCAAGTTTGGTTGGTCAAACAAATACTTCAAGCTCATGTGGTTTGTCCTAAGCTCAAATCTTCTTCCCAACAAATAATGTCTCCACATCTTGAGAGCATGTACTATGGTTTCTAATTCTAAATCATGTGTGGCATAATTCGTTTCATGCTCTTTTAATTTCCTTGACTTATAGAAAATCACAAATCCTTCTTGCATAAGCACTCCACCTAGCCCTTCAATGCAAGCATCTGTGCATACTACAAAATCCTTCTTTGGATCCGCAATCTTCAAAACAGGAGCATTGGTGAGTAACTTCTTTAGTTGCTGAAAGCTTTTCTCACAATTTTTAGACCATACAAACTTGACATTCTTCCTCTGTAATGATGTAATTGGATGAGCTATCTTGGAGAATCCTTCAATGAACCTTCTATAATAGCTTGCAAGACCCATAAAAGATCTAACATCCGTAACATTCTTTGGAGTAGTCCAATCCATTATGGCTTCAATCTTTTATGGATCCACTGCAATTCCTTCTTTTGAGATGGCATGGCCCAAATACTATACATTTCTTTGATATAAATCACACTTGCTCAGGTTTGCATACAATTGGTGTTATCTAAGAACTTGCAACACCACTCTTAGATTTTCATCATTCTCTTCTTCATTCTTTAAATAAACAAGAATGTTATCCAAGAACACTATCACAAACTTATCCAAATACTTGTTGAAGACATTATTCATGAGGCACATGAATGTAGTAGGTGCATTGGTAAGACCAAATGGCACCACTGTGAACTCATAATGGCCATATCTTGTCCGGAAAGTTGTCTTGTGAATGTATTCTTCTTTTATCCTCACTTGATGATAGCCAGACCTCAAGTCAATCTTTGAAAACACTTTAGCTTCCTTCATTTGATCAAACAAATCATCAATTCTTTGCAATGGGTACTTATTCTTGACTTCCACTTTATTTTATTTAGCTTCCTGTAATCAATACACAATCTTAAAGTCCCATTCTTTTTCTTGACAAATAACACTGGTGCTCCCCAACGAGATACACTTGGCATGATATACTTCTTGTCCATTAATTCATGTAGGTGCATATTTAACTCTATCAATTATGGTGTGCTCATTCTGTAAGGAGCTTTGGAAATTGACATTGCCCCTGGAACAAGATCGATGGTAAAATCAATATCTCTCTTTGGTGGCAGTCCCGACACTTCCTGAAACACGTCTTTGAACTCTTGCAACAACTAGAAGTATTCTATCCTTGGTCCTTCGTCCTCTGATGAATCTGATATATGAACTGCATATAATTGGAAATCCATCTTATAAAACTTTTTCAACTATAAGGCTGAAATCTGTCTTACTAAGATTTGCCTGGGAATTCCTCTTACCAATCTTGGTCTTCCCTCTTCATCAATGCATTCAAGTACCTTTTCACAACAATCTATCTTGGCCCTATGCCTTTCCAACCAATCCATATCAATTAGAGCATCATAATATCATAATGATAGGACATTCAAATTTACGTTTGTGAGGAATCCCTTCAACTCCATGGGGCACTCCATCACTACTTCACTCACTTTTCTCTTGGTCCCTGTAGCTAACTGAACTAGACAAGACTTATTGTGCTTCATTTTTCTAAGAGAACAACCTTCAACCACTTTTGGAGAAACATAACTATGAGTAGATCCTGGATCAATCAAAACAAAAATAGATTGCTTATCAATGTTACCTTCAACTTCCACCACTGCTGATTGATGGTTTTCCTGATGATTATCCAACGTTGCATATATTCGAGGCATTGCCCTTGCCATATCCTCCACTGTAGCTGCTCCTTTAAGTTGTGAAATCTCTGGGGATTCTCCATCTGAAGTGGACAATATTTAAGCATGTGGTTTCCTCCACATCCCCAACACTGAAGTGGCCCTTTTGGTGCTTTTTCTGCTGCTACTGCTGGCTTGTTCCCACTTCGTGCTTGTTGGCCCTGTGGAAAATTTCTTGGCTGATATTTGAATGGTGGTTTGAATCCACTTTTCCTTTGATCAAACCTCCCTCTTGGCTTTCCTTTCCATGTTAGGTGAACCTTTGATTTTCCTTTGCTCTGCTCATAGCAATGCATTTCCATCCTAATGGCTTCATCAAGACTCGGTGGATTAACAAACTCAATCCTATCTCTGAAACTTTGAGGTAGACTTCTAAGGAAGCATTGCATCTTTACCCTCTCATCTTTGATATAGTCCACATACCTCAACAATTCCAAAAATTTGCAGACATGTTCTTCCATAGATTTATGTCCCAACTTGAGTTCATTGAATTCTTTCCTCTTGTTTTCGTAATACCTAGCAGAAAGGTATTTTTCCTTGAAATACTTCTTAAATCGCTCCCAGCTGATCCTCCTTTCATTGATCCCTTTTACTTGCATGAGGTGCTCCCACCAAATTGAAGCTCTTGCATTTAGATTGTAAATGGCAATTCTGGCCTTTTCATTTCCTGAGTAATCATGAATCTTGGAATATTTGTTCATTCCAAGACTCCATGCCTCTGCCTCTTGGCTAGTCTTACCTTCTTCATCAAATGTGGGAGGCCTTGTCTTCTTGAATTCTCCTTGTGGAATTCCTTTGAATTTCTTTCTTCCTTCATGTTGAGATATGACTTTCTTATGATGACCTGAGTTTTGTGTACTAGTTACTCAAGGACCCAACAAACCCCTTTACACCAGCCCTTTCAACAACAACCTGCGAATAGGATGAGGTCTCACCCGAGGCGAAGTTATGGGGGATTACAGAAGCAGGTTTCTATAACCGTGGTGATGCGCAGATATGGAGCTAAATACTAGCAAATTTATCCTTACTTCACTTATGCCTCAATTATAACAGCGTGAATATGAAACTGCGTACTTCACAGTTCCAACAGTACAGACTCTGTTGAATCACTGTTATTCCTTAACGCTTAACTATGCAACTACGCATTTATCACATTCATTAACATTTAGCATATTCAGACATGTGTGTCCACCACTTAGCATGCTATTCTCATTAACATACACATGGAAATACATATAAAAGCATAAGCATACATGAACACGAAATAAATCATAGATCCAATCACACAACACAAATATTTATGTGGTTCACCCCCTAGATGGGAGCTACGTCCATGGGAACTGTTCTTTATATTAGAAGGGAAGAGTTTAATAGTTCTGGTCTGCGCACACAGTTGTAGACTCCTCCCTTACAATGGATCTTTGTGCTCACAGCTGCAGAGTCTTTCTCTCTTAGATCCCTCATAGCTTAGATCTACTTGAAGCTCTTAAAGTCTCTAACAAAATCTAACCCTTCCCTATACAAAATTTCTCTTTTTATAGATTGTGCCCAAAGGTCACATCTTTACAATAACTATGGATCGAAACCCCACAGTACCCTTAAACCCAAAATGGCATGGTTCTCCTATTGACCATGCTTTGTATTTACTTCGTTGGAGCTATGTTGTCATTTCGTTCTGCTTCCCTGGCTCTGACAGTCGCAGTTCTGACTGCGCGGCTCTGACGCTGACATGGTGCATCCTTTACACCATTATTGGCACGGGATTAGTCCGTAGGAAGTGCGGAAGCCAATAGCTGTGAAAGGAAGAATCTGCGGAAGAAAGGGTCATTCACAGATAATGCGGAAGCATGGAAGTAATTAATTAGTTAGAAAAGGGTTATGTGGACCATTTTGTAACCACCTAGTTTTGTATAAATATGAGAATGATTGTAAGCCTAAGGGCATGGCATGTAATGGAAGACCCGTTGATGGATAGAGCTATCGACTTTGTGAGTTTTGGTCTGTTTTGTATCCGCAATATGATGTATTGACTATTTCTGCAAAGGTCATTCCGCAGGTTTTAATGAATGCATGAAGATGTTCGATTATGGTTTTATCTCTGTCTTTGTTTCTGTTGAATGATGGATGCGAATGCCTGATGGAATGTTTACTACTCTATGGGTTTAGTAATCGATGTTTATGCTAATAAGTAATCAGATCATGTTAATGCGAATATCTGTATTGTGTTGATGCTGCGGTTGATGAATCTGCGAACAATGAAATGTTAGTGTAGTGTGAATGACATAATATCTGGTTTCTGCGAGTGCAATGTGTGTTTGATGCATATCCTCAACTCCACTGCGGAAACTTGGTTCCTTCAACCCCCTTGTGCATCTTGGGTGAGACTTCATTCGCTCTGTGAGTGTTGCTAGAAGGGTTAAAACCCTTCTGGGCTGGTGCCTAAGGGAGTTTGGGTTGGTGTTTGTTGACGACAGTGTGTAGTGAACCCCTGTTGATAGTTGCTGTGTCAACAAATGGTTCCGTTTCCGAGACCTTGAAGAGGAAAAGAAGAGTATATGTTGTGGCACTTGACAAAACCGGAGATCCAAGAGTGGTTTGATATAAAGACGGAAGAATTCGCAGAAGGAGAAAAGCGAAACCCAGACAGATGGTAAGCAGTTGGTTACATAAGTACATTTATTCATATATCCACGAAATATTTTTCTGCGAATTCCCAGTATTGTTGCACAAGTGGTTACCGTAGCTAACATTCCAGAAGCACCATTTCCAAGAGACTGAGCCTGAGCATTGGACGCCAGAACTGATTCAACAACTGAAACGTGTCAACAACACAATATCAAGGGCTGTCGATTTTTGGGTGGATAGTATCCTAGAGGGATATATCACTGAGTTCACAGTAGACACGATCAAGTCATACAGCGATGCAGAGAGAAATTTCTTCAGGGGACCAAGGGGAAGGTTCTTGCTGTTGCTAAAACTATGGATTAAGGCGCTCGTGTGTGAAAAGGGAATTTTGAGGATGACTTCCAACGAGTAGAAAGATTAGTGTGCGAAGGTTGTAGGTGTCATGTGAATGTGGATCCAATAAAAAGATGCAAGGTAGATGGACATGAGTGGCAACGAGTTTGTATGGGAAGCTGACGAAGAGTGTGGTACCTTGAGGAGTGGAGAGATATCCCGACGTCTTGAGAAGAAGAGAGACAGTCTCCTGAGAGGACCGGAACAAAAGACTACGAAACAAGACCACAAGGGAGAAAGCGACCCTATTGCGATGAAGACGGTGACCAGGCTACCCCAGAAGCAGAAGAGATACAGATAGTAAGTTACAACATACCTGCAACCTTGTGCACTACTCAGAATTTCACATGAGGAAACGCAAGCTATTCGCATATTTTCCCTATGTGCAGCGGTGAAAGTAGCACATCAGTAAATAATAATAGTAGGAACGTTAGAATGGCAGACAATACAAAAATGCTCACTTTCCAAGGAAACGGGACCGAGGATCCCGAGCAATTTTGGTTTCTGTGCGAAGCAGTATGGACTGTGAAGCAGGTCCACGATGAAGCTATTAAATAAGGACAGTTAGCGACGACCCTTAGGGGCCGTGCGCTGGATTGGTTTATGAAGTTTACAAGGGTTCCAATGGGAACACCAGCCAAGACGTTGGCGCAGATCAAAGCAGGCATGATCTATGAATTTAGGAATCCAAAGTTGGAATCGTAGTATGTCACCAAGCTCAAAGAAATCAAGCAATACCCAAATGATCCGGTCTGGGAATTCGATCAGCGATACAAGACGTTGATAGTAAAGGTGAGTTTTGGGATAAATTATATGCAACATAAGGAGTGGTTCATCGCAGGACTGGTACCACACATCTGCAGACCACTAATTCAATAGAAGGTTGCGACCCAAGCGGAAGCATTAGAGATTGCGACGGAGCTGGAGGCTTCACCAATTGGTGAAACAGGGTTAGGTATGGATCGGATACACGCACATCTGGAAAAATTGACGATCCAATTACAAGACATGAAGAAAGGGAAAGAGGCTCGCGAAGAGATCTGGTGTACTAGGTGTAGGACAGAGAGACACCACAAGGATCATTGCCCATACCTCCAAGACTATTTGCAATCTAGTGCACCAAATCCCCTCAGTTAGGGAGGGTTGCCTTGGTGTCGTATCTGCCAAACGAGAGGCCATCGACCAGAAGAGTGTGTCTATCTACGGAAAATGGTGTCGAAATTAGAGAACTTGTATTGCAAGTTTTGTAAATCGGTTGGCCACAATAACAACAACTGCAGAGCTTATGGCCTACTCCAGGAGAGAACTGCATCGACATATTTTATGGCAGGAGAAGAACAAGCATCGGGTCAACAACAACAACAGTATCACCAACTATTGACCCAATATAATCACCAACTGTAGTAGTACGATCAAACGCAGTATCCGACACCGCAGTATCCGACACCGTAGTATCTGCCACTGCAGTACCCACCATATGGACCACCACAATAGCCACAGTATGGGCAGCCGTAGTACCCACAATATGGCCCACCGCATGGAGGGGCTAGAGGAGGATTCCGTAGAGGTCGAGGTACTGGAGCAGGGCAAGGAGGAGCTGTTGGACGAGGGCAAGGACCGATTATATGCTACAATTGTGGGCATCAGGGGCACTATCAGAGGGATTGCCCGAATCCAGCACCACAGCAGTGCACTTATTGCAGCGATGTGGATCATGGCATTGAAGACTGTCCGCAGCTCATCGCAAAATGGCAGACCAAGAATCAACCACCACCTCCACAAAACCAGAATCAGAATCCATCGACAGTACAGATGATATCGATGGAGGCTCAAAAACAACATGTGACTGTTGGAGTGGTGGCACAAGGAGGAGCGACGACAGGAGCTGATGGGCCACAAACCAATGTTCGACCAACAGTACAGAAGCATGTCACTTTTGATGCGAGATATCTTCTTGGAAGTGCAGGAGGCGATGAGACAGAGGAGGCAGTTACCTCTTCAGGAAGAAGTTATCTACGATATGCCTTCGACGTTTGACAAGACGAAGTCGCAGGGAAAGGCTAATACACTAAAAGCCTTCTTAAAGAGTTTCCTGGAGTTGGAAAAGGATCAGGATGCACTGGAGGAGATATCCAATATGTTGACTCGATGGGAGGGTGTATGCCAGGAACAAAGAGTTAATCACATACACAAAAGGAAGATAGGGAGAGAGATGCGAATGTCGGCACAAATTGGAGCTTTTGATGTCGACTCAATTATCTTAGACCTAGGGTCGGATGTCAACATTCTCACCAAGCAGACATGGGAGACCATGGGGAAACCATAGTTGGCCTGGTCACCAGTACAGTTGCGATTAGCAAACCAGAGTAAGTTTACTCCACTTGGTCGAGTGTACCAACTTCCCGTTGAGATTTCGGGCCTCAAATCTTATGCCAATTTCGATGTAATTGAAATTGTGGACAATACCAATCCCTACCCAGCGCTGATAAGGATCGACTGGGCAATCGATAATCTAGCAATTATCAACTTTAAGAAGTGGACAATGTCATTTGAGAATCGTGAGATGAGGGTCATCGCACCTTTGAATCATGCGGAAGGGCAGCGATACGTTGAACCGGCAAGAGATCAATTTACAAAGGGATGGGATAGTATATACAATTTATCTGAGGATTACATTAATCCTACCGCAGACGGTGAATTGGGTTGGCACAATATCAGTTCAGCGTCGTCGGATTCGGATGAGGCGCTCGAGAATTGGCAGAACCGGATGCATGAAGTGTCCTTTAAGAGATGCGCAAGGATCACACAGTCACTACGATGGGTAGCCACAGAGGAGTGTGTGCTACCAACATACGAGGGATTTCCTAATTTGAGCACCTTTCTCACAGAGTTTGAAGAGAAAGTGGCGGAACCACAATGTGTATTGGCCTTAGAGGAAGACTTGAAGGCTACTCCTGCGCGCTAGTGGGTAGTGAAAAAGTCTATTATCACAACCTAGCCACTATGTCGCCACCTAATGACGGTTAGGTTCGGAGATGCAGAAGGAATTTTGACGGCAGAAGCGACCCAAAGGTGCATTTGGCTGAGTGCAAAAGAAAATGGGGATTAATAGCGAAAGAGGAGTGGGTCCATGCATTCGTTCACACATTGGATGAAGTACCACGGAGTTGGTATGTCGCAGCAGAAATGCGATGCGGGATGACTTCTTGGGAGCAGCTAACACTTGGCTTTAGCCAAATGTTTTGTTTCTCAAATGAGAACCCCTTCATCCATAGTGCGCTACAGGTGATCCGCGAGAAGATATTTGAATCAGTACCGACAGAGCAACCATTAGAACTTCGGTGGATTGCGACACTAGAAATGATGATGGAGTGCTATAACATCACAGGAGATCTGGATGATGAGGATGATCCGAGGGCTACACATGTGCCAGAATCAGAAGGTAGTTGCAATGTTGAGGTACCAGATACTCCTTCGGACAAATTCCAACAACCGCTGAAGATCAAGAAAGTAAACATTGGGTCAGAGGAGAACCCGAAGTTTTCAAGCATTGGAGATTATTGGGATGAGTCCACCATTGCAAAGATGACGGATCTGCTGCACAAGTTTCAGGATCTGTTCCCAATGAAATTCTTAGAGATGAAAGGAATTTCCGGGGACTTAGGTGAAATGAAGACCCCCCTGAAACCCGATGTGAAGCCAGTTAAGCAGCGGCCTTAGTGATTGAATCCAAGGCACAAGGAGAGAGTGTAGGCCGATATTGAAACGATGTTGGAATCCGACATTATAGAACTAGTCAAAGAATCCGAGTGGATAAGCCCGATGGTGGTCCAGGACAAGAAAACTGGCGAAGTCCAAATCTATGTCAACTTGCGGAAATTGAACGATGCATGCTTACATGACCCATTCCCGACACCATTCACGGATGAGGTGCTAGAAGGAGTAGGAGGGCAGGAGATCTACTCATTTACAGATGGGTTTTCAGGATATCACCAGATCAAAATTGTGAAAGAAGACCGACATAAGACTACATTCGTCATAGAATGGGGTTGCTTTCAGTACACAGTGATGCCATTTGGATTGAAGAATGCTCCAACAATTTTTTCAAGAAGTAGTTTCAGCGTTCAAAGACTACATTCATAAATTTCTTGTCGTCTATATGGACGATTGGACAGTATATGGGTTGGTCAAAGATCACGTCGCGAACCTGATACTGATGTTGGAACGATGTCGACAATACCAGATTTCATTGAACCTGAAAAAGTGCATCTTTCGTGCTCCGTTCGGGATTTTATGGGGCACATTGTCTGCAGCGAAGGAATGCTGGTAGACCCGACGAAGATTTCCATTATTGCCGACCTCCCACCACTGACGATAGTCAAACAATTGAGAGCCACGTTGGGCCACACAGGATACTACCGAAATTTTCAGAGGATATGCAACAATCACAACACCCATGGAGAAGTTATTGAAGAAAGATGCCAAGTTTGAGTGGAACGATGAGTGCTAGAAGAGTCTGGACATATTAAAAGCGAAGATGGTTGTCGCACCTATCTTGGCATTTCTGGTTTGGATGAAGGAGTTCCAGGTCCACGTCGATGTGTCATCAGTCGCATTAGGAGTCATCTTGGCCCAAATAGGAGAAGGCGACATCGACCACCCGATAGCCTTCACAAGTAGGAAGTTGTCTACTGTGGAGAAGAATTATACCACCACGAAGCGAGAAGGGTTGGCAATGGTCTATGCCCTACAAAAATTCTGACACTACTTGCTCGGGGGCCACTTTAAAATGTTCACCAATCACTCAACATTAAAATACCTGGTGAACAAGCGTGTGTTGGGGGGGAAGATCTTCGCTGGTTGCTGCTATTCCAGGAATTTGATTTTGAAATAATTATAAAGCCCGGATGACTGAATGCAGGACCAGATCGCTTGTCACGAATTGAGTCAGGGTAAGAGCCAAGGAGAATTGACGAAGGATTGTCAGATGCTCATTTATTCAGGGTTGGCATGGTCAATGACCATTATGAACAAGTCATTCAGTTTTTGGCAACCGGGGAGGCACCAACAAGCTTCACGACCAACCAAAAGAAGCAGCTAGTCGTAAGGGATGCATATTTTCAGTTGATTGGAGGACAATTGTATAAAATGGGGCCAGACAAGACACTAAGATGATATATCCTTCCGCATGAACAGGAGAAAATTCTTGCGGAATCCCATGATGGGATCGTCGGGGGCCACTACGGAGGATGCACCATTGCGAGGAAGATTTTGCGAGCAAGACTATGGTGGCCGACGATGCATGGGGATGCTACGGACTATGCTAAAAGCTGCGATGTATGTGAATGGACCGGGAAGCCATCAAGAAGGGATGAAATGCCACTAGTACCTCAATTGATGTTGCAGGCTTTCGATAAGTGGGTAGTTGACTTCGTGGGACTCATAAACCCACCAGGAAAACGAATAGGGTCGCGCTACATAATTACAATAACGGACTACTTGACGCGATGGGCCGAAGCATTTCCAATAAAATATTGTTCTGCTGCGACAACAACCACATTCCTCTTCGACAATGTAGTCACCAGGTTTGGGTGCCCCAAAATATTGATGAGTGACTAAGGGACCCATTTTGTTAATCAGACAATCGAAACAATGACAGAGGAATTTCAGATACAACACAGAAAGAGCACCCCTTACCATCCGCAAGCAAATGGAACAGTGGAAGCATTTAACAAAATCCTAGAGCATGCACTCACAAAGGTGTGCAATGCGAAACGGGATGATTGGGATTTGAAGATCCTTGCGATACTGTGGGCGTATCGCACAACTTGCAAACGTTTGATTGGCCAGAAACCATTCAAACTCGTCTACGGGAAGGAAGCCATAATGCTGATGTACATTGTCCCCAGTCTGCGGATTGCAGTTGTCACCGACATGAGAAATGATGGAGCCCTGGAGGAATGATTGGCCCAATTGGTACAGCTCGACGAGGACAGGTTCATCGCAGGATTTCATCAGAAGGTGGAAAAGGATTGACAGAAGGCTTGGCATGATTGCCATATTAAACAAAAGCACTTTAAATGCGGGGATACAGTTCTACTATATCATAGTAAGTTCGCTAAGCATCCAGGTAAGTTATAGATGCATTGGTTAGGTCCCTATGTTATAGATTTTGTTATCGACGGAGGTGCAATGCAGCTGAAGAGCTTAGATGGCACGCTGTTGCCTAAGTTGGTAAACGGGAATTGGTTGAAACCCTATCACCATGATCAGGCGCATAGCAGTTGAGAAACGCATAATGAAAAAAAAAAAACCCAATGATGACAAAAAGTAGGAAGCATGGCCAGCCAGGTCGCTCACCGATGCTTCGCACGGTTTAGCACACGGGATTCAAATCCGAGTATGATTACTGCGGGACGACATCACCAGAAGACAACGGATGGGTATGATGACAGATTTGACTAAGTTGTGGATATGATTTTGCAGATGATGAGCAAGTTTCAAGAAGCAAGAATAAATACCGGCGACAGGGTTGAAGAACACAAAACGAAGTATAATCCAAGAAGGGAAACAATGCGTTGTCTGATGCGAGTCTGTAGGTTAGATGCAGAACGTTAGGAAGTTCAGTAGGAAAGCCCAAGGATGCTGTGGAAAAGGGTAGTGAGATATTTGCAATGGTGCACTTCATTTCAAGCGGAAGCACCCCAGGTGCGCTAAGAGCAAGAACGACAATGGTGCATGAACAATCGGCGAAGGAGGCAATGCAGACACTTGGGAGGAATAGAGACTAGTTCTCACCTGAGATGTCTAAGAGTGCGGTAGTAGTTAGAAGGGCCGGGGTTTCCCCGACCACCATAACACCAGGGGCGGAGGCCTGCTGACTCCAGCAGTGAACTGTCAAATGTGCGAAACAGATGTGCCGGAGCAGCTGGCCTGTTTCACAATTTGGAAATGACAATGAACTTGTCCCCAGGTCGTAGCAAGACTGAAGTGCTCGATTTTGCACAGACGAGGTAGATGATTAAGGTTTCAAGCGAATGGAGGATGAGTTCGAGGTAGATGACCAAGGTTGCAAGAGACTGGAGGATGAGTTCAAGAAGTACATGACAACGAGCTCCAGATGCCAAGAACAGCTTCAGGAGTTAACCACAGTGACATACGAGACCAGTACTAGTAGTGTCTAGCTGAGGTGTCTCGATGGCGAGCCACAAGTTTGTGTTGGGGTCCTGTTGGCACGGGATTAGTCCGCATGAAGTGTGGAAGCCGACAACTGTGAAAGGAAGACTCCGCGGAAGAAATTCATGAATAATTCGGAAGTGCGAAAGTAATTAATTAGTTAGAAAAGGGTCATGCGGACCATTTTGTAACCACCTAGTTTTGTATAAATGGCAGAATGATTGTAAGCCTAAGGGCATGGCATGTAATGGAAGACCCACTGATGGATAGAGCTATCGAATTTGTGATTTTTGGAATATTTTGTATCCGCAATATGATGTATTGACTGTTTCTGCGAAGGTCATTCTGCAGGTTTTAATGAATGCATGAAGATGTTTGATTATGGTTGTATCTCTGTCTTTGTTTCTGTTGAATGATGGGTGCAAATGTTTGATGGAATGTTTAATACTCTATGGGTTTAGTAATCCCTATTTATGCTAATAAGTAATTAGATCATGTTAATGCGAATATCTGTATTGTGTTTATGCTGCGGTTGTGAATCTGCGAACAATGAAATGTTAGTGTAGTGCGAATGACATAATATCTGGTTTTTGCGAGTGCAATGTGTGTTTGATGCATGTCCTCAACTCCACTGCAGAAACTTGGTTCTTGCAGCCCCCTTGTGCATATCGGGTGAGACTTCATTCGCTCTGCAAGTGTCGCTGGAAGGGTTAACACCCTTCTAGGTCGGTGCATAAGGGAGTTTGGGTTGGTGTTTGTTGAAGATAATGTGCATTGAACCCCTGTTGATAGTCATTGTGTCAACAACCATTCTGCCTCTTTACTCTTCGCTCATGTAGCTGACAGTTCGCCACTTCATACATAAATGCTCCAACTACCTTGACCGTCCTTAGTACTTCATCTTTACTAAGGGGACAAGTCCTTTTATGTTGACTTCGCATTGCTCCATGCCCTGTTGCCGGGAATTTTGGAGTTGCTTCTCCCGAAATTGGCCAATGTTAGGCCTCGCCTAACTTGTACTTCTGCCATCAAAACTACTGCATTTGGGCCTCACCCAATAGGCCCCTAACACTTACATGTGGCTCGCCCCTGATCCACTTTCACTTGGATGCTTTGACTGTGCATCCCCTGGGGTACTCAACTTCGCAGTGAAGTGTTGAAGAGTTGCACTCAACTTCGCAACTGCTTCCTTAGTCTCTTGCTCAAACTCCTTAATTGTTTCAAGCATCTCTTATGAGATGGATTCCTAAAGTTGCTCCTTTACTGTATTCTCCGTAGTGCAGAGTTCTTGTAGCTTCTCCTCCAAAATAACGAGCTCTTCTTCCTGCATGGGTTGTAACTTCGATGAAGTGTAAGCCTCCATCCTCAATGCTTTCAACTCTTTATGCAACTCTTTTGTCTCCACAAACTTCTGGATTCTTTGCTTTGGCGGAAAATCCTTCATAGCCATGTTCACAGAGTCAAGTTCTTTTTGTTGATGTTGTATTTCATCCTGTATCTTATGTAGCTCAAGGTCTTCTTGCAGCGTGGCCCATACTTTGGTGATTTATTCAAGTAGGTCTTGACATCTCGTCACTTCTGTGGAGATGTTTTTTGTTGATGCCTTCAATTCTTCAGTTCTTGCTTCCTTCATGTCCTGCGGAGTGCCAGGTTGCTGCTGAGATTCTAAGTTAGCAATATTTTCTTTGTAATCTATCTCCATGTCCACCATTTCCACCTTAAGATTTTCCACAGCGGCACCAATCTTAAGCATGGTTGCTTCTACTTCTGGTTCTTCTTCACATTCAGGTATCTTCGCACAGACTACTGCAACTATTTCTTTTAGCTTCCGCTGCTTCTCTTGAACACTGATGATCTCTCTGGTTGTCTGCGCGGATTCATCCTTCAATTCTTTATAGCTTTCCTCCAGCTGCAGATGTTGGTTAAAAGAGACAATGTCTCTATCACAGATTACTTGCACAACCTGCATATGCAGATTATGTAAATCTTCGAGGGGTAACATCCCAACATTAATATCCACGTGTGCGAGCTTCTTCACACCTTCAACAAGTTCATCGTTCGGGAATATGATATTGATGGGTTCCATTCGGACTAACTGGGGTTTCATTGTCAAGGGAGGTGCTCTTCTCTTCCGCTATCTTGACTCGCTTGATTTACCTTGAGAGTCTAATTTCCGTATCAAGTCCTGTTGAACTTGTTCCATCCTTACTACCATGATTTTGAGTTTTGCGAAGTTTTCTTTCAGGTCTGCTTGGACTTCTTCTCTTTTTCTCTCCTTCAGGGCAAGCGTATCTTCCAAGTGCTCACTAACTCGCACTGCGATGCATTCATAATCATTGGTTTGTAACTGCACATCGAGCGGGGCTCTAGTTTCCTTATGCTTCTTCTTTTGTCCTTTTTCTGGCACAGCAGTGTCGGGGTCCTTTCCCTTTTATCCTGCTGATCCTTTAGTAGTGTCTTGCTGAACATATTTGTGGTATAGATCTTTGGCTTGTGCACTTGTCCTTTCTTCTTCTTGGTTATGCGCATCTCCAGCTTCGCTTTCATCTGATGTGGTGATGAGCGCATCAACCTTCCACTCCTGCGGCCAGTCTTCCATAATCAACTCAATTTTCTATGCCTCCAACTGGTACAAACCTTCGAACCATTAAGAGATCCCTACTTGTCCTCTTGGCTGAACATAGATGAAATGGAGGTCGGCTCTGAATGTCATCTTGTGGATGTACGCAGTCGTTACCTCCTTGGTGATACACAAAGTTTTTTTATCAGTTTTCATAACTATTGGTAGTATGTAAACAACTGTTCATTATTAACCCGTTTTCTCTCTTCCCTCATGTTTTACCACATGTTTGCAAACCTGGTTCCTCAGAAATCTCCCATGATGACTGGTACATTCTGTTGGTACAGAGGCTCTTTCCAGCCTATGAATGCTATCAGCACCAGCAACCAGCTATAATGGAAGTGAGTTCCGTTCTCTTGAGTTTCGTGGACATCATCCAAGAAATCATTCAGCAAGTAAATTGACCAGTTATACGAAATTACATCCTTAGCCTTCGTAGCTAAAGAAACTGCAGTGGTAAGCACCTCGGTTGGTCTGCATTTTCTCAAAACTTTTCCTGCGAGCAGCTGGAATGTAAAGCGCGTAGCTTTATCCTGGATTCTAGCTATGATACACCCACGACTTCCTTTAACCAAGCTGAATTCTTCCTTCATTCTCCTCACAAGCTCCTTATCTTTGGTTTTCCCTACGAACTTCGTTGCAGGATCAACACCTCTCTTGCTTAAGTGAGTAATCCGGTAGATGAGATCAATGTTAATGTTAATCTTGCGGTCTAGCCACAAGTATCCCTGATGCATGCATGAGAGTAGGGTGCGCACAACCGCGGTGAGCTCAGGACTTCGATCAAAATGCAAGATGCATAGAAGGTTTAGCAATCCGGATGACGCTAGTAGAGTTAGCCAATCTTATGCATGCAGCGTGATTGCTTCGTTGCTTCATTATACCTTCAACACATGTACTGATCAAGCTGAAATTGAGGGTACTTATCCTACTGCAACAAGTCATGATCTGTGAACTTGCAATCTGGAATTTGGCCAAGCAAGTTCTTCTAAATGCACACATGGATTGACATGGGTGGAAAGGGAATTTCATACTGTGGATTCTTCAGAATCTTCACAGGGGGTGCATTGGCTCTTCGTGGAGGGATATACTTAGGTGTAAGGAAGATGGGCCTCTCGCGAGGTGTCTCTTGCGGTCCTAGACTTGGAATCCCCGCGAATCTCGACCTCTCTGGTTCAGTGCTCAGTTGTTTACCCTTTTGATTTGGCTCTAGTATGTTGCGCGGTGAACTTCTAGAAGGGGCGCCTTTCTTTGGAACACCTTTCTTTACGGGCATTTTCATGACTCCCTCTAGACCTGACTTGCGGAAATATTTCAATAAGTCTTCTAATGTCGATTGCTCAGAAATTCACCCGATATCACTCTTCTCTTCTGACTGGTAAAAACCTGGAACTTACAGTTAGTAAAAATTAAAATTTGCAGTAAAACCAGTGAGCATGTGATCCTCACCTATTTATAGGCGCAACAGCATGAAGGCACGCCCAAAAACGACTAACTAAGCATTAAATTCCATGTCTGTTGGCCAAATATTACTGAGATATTGGTCCTTTCCTTCATTGAATGTGCCTGAAACAAATGAATATGCCTTAAATGCGGAAACAACCGATTCCTGAAAACACTTTATAACGGCTACTTTTTCGACCAAAAATTGTAACGACTAGTTTTTCCGTAGCTTCGCTCACAGTTAGAAAAATTGCAAAGTCCACTACGCATTTTCGTTCTTCCAACTTTAACTTCATAGTGCGACTCCTTTCTTTTATTTCGCAACTCAGCTTGCTATGTGTGATTCGCAGCACATCTTTTCATTTTATGAAACTTCGCGTTTTACCAAAACTGTGTGCAGACTCTACCTTTTATTTTTAGTGTCCAATTTCAACTGCACTTGACACTTAAAATTTTCTTTTTGTTGCTCAACTGATGTCTGGAGGGGTAGGACTATCCTTGTAAGGCTTTAGTCTACTCCCATTAACAAGACCTTGTAGGTTTTCTCCCAGTAACGTGGATAACTGAACTGCGCCACTATTAGTAACATGTTTGACAATGTATGGTCCTAACCAATGCATTTGAAATTTTCCAGGAAATTTCATAAATTTACTATCATAGAGGAGTACAAGATCTCCTACCTAGAAGAATTTGTACTTGATGTGCCTATCATGCCATACTTTTTCTCTTTTTTTTTGTACTTGTTGGTGAAAACCTACGATGAAGCAATCTTCCTCTAGCCCAACTAAGTGTAGTAGTCTTTCATCTATTGTCTCTTCATCAGCCATATCTGTGAATGCTGCAATTCTCAGGCTTGGGACTATGTATTCCATGGGCATGACAGCTTTCTGTCCATATGCTAATTTGAAAGGTGTATGACTTGTCAACTTCTTTCAAGTTGTTCTATATTCCCATAACACCGCTGGTATTCTTAGATCCCAATCATCCCTGTTTGTATTTCATACCTTGGTCAACGCATTTTCCAATACTTTGTTAAAAGCTTCTACAGTGCCATTAGCTTGTGGATGATATGGTGTGTTTTTCTGATGGTAGATATGAAATTCTTTGGTCAGGGCTTCAATAGTCATGTTTAGTAAATGAGTTCGTTGATCACTCATTAGGATCTTCAGACATCCAAACCTTGTTAGGATGTTGAAAAAATGAACTGCGCGGCAGTGACTGCGCTACAGTCCTTCACTGGTTTTGCCTCTGCCGGTTAGATAATCTGTAGCTGTGATGATATATCTCGAACCAGTTCACTTTCCTCGTGGGTTAATAGGTCCCACAAAGTCAATATCCCACTTATCGAATGCTTGCAAGGTCAGTTGTGGCATCAATGGCATTTCATCTCTATGAGATGGCTTTCTTGTTCTTTGGCATACATCGCAACTTCGGCAATGTTCTTTTGAATCCTTGTGTATTGTAGGCCACCATAGTCATGATCTTAAAATTTTATGCGCAGTAGCCCTTCGTGCGTAGTGTCCTCCTGATACTCCTGAGTGTGCTTCAACAAGTATCATGGGTTTTTCATGTTCCAATACACATCTTCGCAATACTTCATCTGGTCTTAGCTTGTATAATTGTCCTGCAATTAGAGTAAAATCGGTTTCTTTTACCACTAACTGATTCTTCTGTTGCGTAGTAAACTCTTTAGGTGCTAGACATGTAGTCAAGAATTCTACAATTTCCTTATAGTATTCATCTGCTATGTGAATAGAAAACAACTGCGCATCTAGTAAACTATCTTCCAAATAACTAGGTTCCTCGCCTGACTCAATTCTAGAGAGATGGTCAAGTCTTGAATTCAATCTTCTTGGATTGACAATGATTTCAAAATCATACTCCTGAAAGAGTAAGATCCATCTACATATTCTTCCCCCTAACACTGGTTTATTGACCAAATATTTCAAAGTTGAATGGTCAGTAAACATACAGAAATGCGAACCTAGCATATAGTGTCTGAATTTCTACAATGCGTACACCATAGCTAAGCCTTCCCTTTCTGTCGTGGTATAGTTCTTTTCTGCTGAATATAGCTTTCTGCTTGAGAATGCGATGGGGTGATCGATGCCTCCCTCACTTGGTTGAGCTAAGACAATAACAAGTGCTATAGTTGAAGCATCTACATGTACATGAAATGGTTTATTCCAGTCAGGAAAGACTAGAATCGGTGTTGTAACCATTTTCTCTTTTAATGTATCCAATGATTTTTTACAATCCTCAGTTCAACTGTACTTCATTTCTTTCTTTAATAATTTTTCCATAGGCGTAGTGATCTACACGCATCCTTTGATGAACTTACTATAGTATCCTATGTGTCCTAATGTAGTGCGTAGTAGTTTTACTGAGTTAGGTGCTGGTAGGTTCACTATCATTGCGATCTTCGCTGGATCAACCATCAGTCCTTGTTTACATACAATGTGTCCCAATAGAATTCCATAAGGAACACATAAGATGCTTTTCTTTAGATTCAGGGAAATCTGATGCTATCTACACTTCGCTAGCATCATTCTTAAGTTCATATAATGGTTCTTCAATAAACCAAATACTATCCAGTCGTCAAAATAGACTTCTAAGAACTTATGAATATAATCCTTAAATGTAGCAACAACCACTCTTTAAAAAATAGCAGGTGCATTTTTCAAACCAAAGGGCATAACTATATACTGAAATGATCCCCATTCAGTGGCAAAGTTTGTATTGTGTCTGTCTTCTGTAGCAATTCTAATATGATGATATCTAGAAAATCCATCAGTGAATGAGTATGCTTCATTTCCTCCAACATTACCTAGCACTTCATCTGTAAATGGAGTAGGAAATGGATCATTCAGTGAGGCATCGTTTAAATTTCTAAGGTCCACACAGATTCCGATCTCACCTTTAGCTTTCTTGTCTTGAATAACCATGGGACTTATCCATTCTGATTCTTCTACAGGTTCAATAATTCCTGCATCAAGCATTTTATCAATTTCTACCTTTACTCTTTATTTATATTTGGGATTCAGTCTATAAGGCCTTTGCTTAACAGGCTTCGCATCAGGCTGGAGAGGTATTTTCATAACTCCCAAGTCTCCTAAAATGCCTTTCATCTCGGAAAACTTGGTAGGGAATAAATATTGATATTCGCACAGTAGGTTTGCAATTTGTTCTACTGTTTCTTCATCCCAGTAATCCCCAATACAAGCAAACTTTGGTTCTTCACTGGTACCAATATTAACTTTTCTAGTCTTTATAGGACTACAAAATTTCTAAATCAGTTCCTTCTACATCGCGCTTTCCCTCAGACTCAAGTATGTTTACATCGCGCGGGTCTTCATCATCATATTCATCCAATGCGAAGTTGTAACATTCTGGTGCATGTTCCAACTGTATTGCCCAATATGATTGTTTATACATAGGTAACGATGCATCATCAAATACCTTCTTTTTAATGATCTACAAACCCTCAGGGACATTTGGACAATCATCTTCAAAACTGAAAGTTGCTTGGAATTTCTTTGTCATACTATGCCATTCTGTCGTTCCTTTGCGAAGTTCTGTGTCTGTGTACCAGTTCTTTGGTAATTGATCCAATGTGTGTACAAACATATGCACCCATTCTGCTTGTGGTATGTGTGTCCATGATTTCAAGCAAATTCCTATATGATCTCTAGGATCAGTCTGTCCATTGTATTTTCCTTATACAAACTCAGTTTTCTCTGTAAATCTGATCTCCATCATGTGCTTACATTCTTCCCATGTGTTCAGTTCTATTTATGTGCATCCCACCATCTAGCAGGTGTAGTGTGCAGTGTTGTATCCAAAGCTGTTAACTTATGTTCATATGAAACTAATACAAGATATTCTTGAAGAAATGCGTGGATATTACCCAACCCATCATAAGTAGGAATTGAACTTACCTTTGTTCCAATACAGCGTAGTGACTTTTTTATCTACGCATCGTCTTGCTGATACTTCATGCATTCTGTTCTGCCAGTTCTCCAGTCCTGCGTCTGATTCTGATATGCAAGAACTGTCGCATCTCCAACTTAATGTTCCATCATTTGTAGGATTAATGTAATATTCTTGATTCACTGTCATCTTGTAGACATTATCGATATCTTGAGTTCTGCATTCTTCTCGTACTGGTTCAACATATCTGGGTCCTTTTGCAGGGTCCAAAGGTGCGATGACCCTGATATCCGGTCCTTCAAATATCATCTGTTTCTTCTTCAAATTGATAATTGCAAGGTTATCAATTGCCCAATATATTCCCAATAATGCAGGATATGGATTGCTATCATCTATGATCTCAATAAACTCGAAGTCTTCTTTACTTCACACCTCCATCAATGTCAACAAGGACATTTGATAATCTCCCAAAAGGTAGAACCTTTTGCTGATTTGCTAGTCTCAACTTTATAGGTGACTAGGATAACTTTGGATTTCCCATCTGTTCCCATGTTTTCTTTGTCAATACATTCACCTCTGAGCCTAAGTCAAGAATGATATGGCCCATTTCAAAAACTCCAATCTGCGCACTTAATCTCATTTCTCTTCCATTCCTTCTATGGCTCTTGATATGGTGAATTGCGCTATGTGCATTATTTACTATATTATGCTGCTCGTAATGTCCTAATAGGTTATGTAATTCTCCTAAGGCATTTTCATGTCTTAACAACTTCATGCAGCTCTGTAGGAACTGCATAATAGGACTTGTCTGTTCTGGTGAAGTTCGCAATCCATCATACGAAGTTGGCATATCAATCACAAGTGGTGTTTCACTTCGCAATGGGATTCTTGTATTCGAAGGTTCTGAGTTCTGTAAAACTTTTCTTGCTTCCACGAAGACTTCTTTTTCTTTGTTAAGTTTGAAGGTAGACATTTTCCAACCACTTTTCTTATCCAAGCCCCTTCAGTAGGCTTTTGTCTGTCTATGTGATCTTCAAAAGTCGAGGCTTTGCTTCTCTGGTCACTTCCAGTCATGACTCCACTTCACGTCACAACATGAACGTTGCGATGTTTGTTTTGTTTTTCAGATGGAATCATCTGTATGTTCTGATTATGTCCTTCTGGTCTTCTCTCTTGCATTTTTCCTTGCAAAATGGGACATGCTTCAATGACATGGTCAAATTACTTACAGTACTTGCAAGTAGTACAAGGATTCTGATAGTCCCTGGCTAAGTGTCCTGGTTGAGCGTAGTTATAACATACAATCTGACCTCTTCCTCTTCCTTGGCTAGTGTTTCGTCCTCTTCCTCTGAATCCTCCACGACCTCTCTATGTGCCTTGATCATACTGCACATTTTCATTATTGTTTTGTGTTTCTTCCTGAACTCTATAAACATCATGTTTTCTTTCTATCATCAGGTCATACGCTCTACAGTTGATATCATCATGGCCAACTGATTTACAAAATGTGCAATACAGTTTCTTTGGTGTCTGTACATACTTCTGAAGTAGGTAACAGTCCTCTGGGCGATGTCCTCTACATTGGAAAATCTCACACCATGGTCCTTGCTATTGATTCAATGGATTTGGTGCTCCACTAGCGATGTAATCTTGGAATACAGGGCATTGTTCCTTGGAATTTCCTTCCCCTTTACATTTAGTACACCAAACCTCTTCTCTGGTTTCTTTTCCTTTCTTCATGTCTTGTAGCTGTAATGTCAAGTTTGCTAGCTGTGTCTATATCTGTACCATGCCTGTGTTAGTTTATCCAAAGGGCGAAGCTTCTAGTTTCATTGCAATTTTTAATGTCTTAGTTTGCGAAGCAACCTTCTGTTGCATCAATGGTAATTTGATATGGGGAAACAACACATCTATAAACCATTCTTGATGTTGTTGTGGTGCTATATCGAAACTAAATTGATCTAACAATGCTTTGAATTTCTTATCAAATTCCCATATAGTCTCATTAGGTTTTTGTTTGATTTATTTTAGCTCTGTGATACACTGAGATTCGTATTTAGGTTTCTTAAATTCTCTAATCAGCGTAGTTCTAATCTCTACTAATTTTCTATTCTGTTCCACAGAATATTTCATGAACCATTTTAAAGCTCTATTCTGAATGTCGTAACTAGCTGAGCTTGTCTGATGGCATCATCGTGTACTTGCTTAACATTCCACACCGCTTCATAGAGAAACCAATGCTGCTCTGGGTCTTATAGAACAATTCCTTTAAATATGGGTAGCTTAATGTTGTCTTTCATTCTTCTTCTAGGAGGTATAGTGTTCTGGAATGATGGAGGTATTCCACTAATTGGAAAATTCTGAGTATTTTCTCCTGCAGTGTTACTGCTACTAGTGTTATGTGAACTAACAATATTTCTCTTGTCAACTGGAGGTTTCTACGGAGTGATAGGATGATAGCCAAGCTGTCTAGGCTCTGTTTCACTCTCAGACTCAACCTAATATGAGTTTCTATCACTTCCTAACTAAGTTTCTAGGAATGTGCGAGGTTCGGCTTCACGATACCTCTTTCTAGTGCTAAGTTAATATCTTTTGCCACTTCTTAAAATACCAATATCTTTGTCTGTGTCACTATTTGTGTTACTGAACATTACAGACTCAAACCCTAGGAATATGAATGCATTCTTAAAACACATTTTTCTACTAACAACATTTAAATGTATAAACTCAGGTTTTTCAGGTACTTACCTCTAAATCCTTTGAAGAAATCTCCTTCCGCTGTGCTGTAAGACTTCAGAGTGTCCATAACGAATTCCGTAACGTAGCTCTCTAGTACGCTATCTAACCAAAAGTCTATTTCTCTTGAAATTGGGTTATCAACCTCTTTAAGCCTCTGAATCAACTCTGGAGTCCAAACTGTAGGTTCTCCACCTTGGAAACAATTTTTTCGTTTTGTGAGTCTTGATATCCACTCGTGTAGTTCGTTAGCGAAAAATGCGAAGAAAACTACGTGCAAGTCAGAAAATAGGTATTTATGCAACCATTCTTCCATAGACAAACGTGGATGTTTGTTCTCCTTCTTCGCAAACTCTTTTTCTGTCTGAATCACCCAGTTCTATATTTTTGTTCTCTCGGGATTCCAATTATCAGAGCACATCACTAGTTCAAGTGCGGCAACGGAACCATTTTTTGAGCTATGAATTTCTTAGGATGACCTGGGTTTTGTGTATTAGTTAATCAAGGACCCAACAAACCTCTTTACACCGGCCCTTTCAGCAACAACCTGCGAACAGGTTGAGGTATCAGCTGAGGTGAAGTTATGGGGGATTATAGAAGCAGGTTTTTGTAACCGTGGTGATGCGCGGATATGGAGTTGGCTACTAGCGAAGTTACCCTTACTTCACTTATGCCTCAATTATAACAGCGTGAATATGCGACTGTGCACTTCGCAGTTCCAATAGTGAAGACTCCACTGAATCATTGTTATTCCTTAACGCTTAACTATGCAACTATGCATTTATCACATTCATTAACACTTAGCATATTCAGACATGTGTCTCCACCACTTAGCATGCTATTCTCATCAACATACACATGGAAATACATATAAAATCATAAGCATACATGAAAACGAAATAACTCATAGATCCAATCACACAACACAGATATTTACGTGGTTCACTACGCAGATGGGAGCTACGTCCACGGGAACTGTTCTTTATATTAGAAGGGAAGGGTTTAATAGTTCCGGTTTGCACACACAGTTGCAGACTCCTCTCTTACAATGGATCTCTGTGCACACAGTTGTAGAGTCTTTCTCTCTTAGATCCCTCTCAGCCTAGATCTACTTGAAGATCTTAAAGTCTCTAACAAAATCTAACCCTTCCCTATACAAAATTTCCCTTTTTATAGATTGTGCCCGAAGGTCAAATATTTACAATAACTGTGGGTCGAAACTCCATAGTACCCTTAAAACCAAAATGACATGGTTCTCCTATTGACCATAATTTGCCTTTACTTTGCTGGAGCTCTGATGTCCTTTCACGCCGCTTCCTTGGATCTGACGCTTCTCTGACAGTCGTAGTTCTAATTGCGTGGCTCTGACGCTAACATGGTTCATCCTTTACACCATTCCGCATCTTTACTCTTCGCTCATGTAGCTGATAGTCCGCCACTTCATACATAACTGCTCCAACTACCTTGACCATCCTTAGTACTTCGTATTTACTAAGGGGACAGGTCCTTTTCTGCTGACTTCGCATTGCTCCATGCCCTGCTCCCGGGAATTACGGAGTTGCTTCTCCCAAAAGTGGCCAATGTCAGGCCTCGCCTAACTTGTACTTCCTCCATCAAAACTCCTGCATTTGGGCCTCTTCCAACACTTCAAATCTTCTAGAAGTATGCTTTGGACTTCTTTGAGATCCTTTGGAGTCACATGACCTGCTGGAAGAAGATCTTGAGGAGGGTGTTCTATGCTTTTTTCTCACATAACTCTTTCTTGGGCTTGGAGTCCTCTTCCTAGAACAACCTCTAGAGTGACTCTCTACATCTCTTCCTTCTTTACCTACATTGCTGGGGTTGGACCCGAGGTTTATCGTCTGCTGCATATCAATGAAGCTCTGCAAAATAACAGCATTGAACTGGTTCTGTTCCTCCTAAGCCTTCATCAACCTTTCATTGAAGCTTATCATGGTTTCCACCAAATTCCGAGGAGTTATTTTCTCCCTTCTCCCATTGGATTCAGTCTCAACATGTTCTTCTTGCACATTTATCCTATCACATCTTCATCATGCTCATAAGGATCCTGAGCATCATTCATGGTCACCATTCTCCTTTGGAGATTCCTTTCCTTGTATGCTATCCTCTGCTACAACTATTCAAATATTATCAGTTGCAAACATTGTGCTTTATAGAGACATTTATTAGACATCTTAGGAATGCATATAGAAACATAAAACATCAATATTTAACATGATTAAACTCATGGAATAATTCACAGATCTATTATGCCTTCTTTTCTTTGATCATTGCAATGGCTCTCATTGCACTATGTTCACATGCTTTGCTGCTCACATTGTCTTAAGAAATTATGGTCAAGTCCGCACTGCAATTTGCTCAATATTGATGCCAGGTAAAGGGATAGATGTCTAACTGGATCCGAATCAGCGTTTTTGTGCTGATTAGAGAGTCTCGGTTGGCTGTCAGGTCTCACTCACTCAAGGTGGATTCCAAAAGTTCTTAATTTGTTTCCAATTGGATTTCGCGTCCGTTTATTTTGTTAACCCCCTGCCACTTACACGAGCGAAATTCTGTATAAGACGTTGATCACTTCGGCAGTATTTCTCGTTCGTTGATCTGTGATCAATGAGGGATGCTCACTTTGGAATTTCGTGGACCAATCTTGCACTAGCTCTCACTCACTTCACCCAATGAAATGCTATGTGGGATGTCGATCATTCTCGGTCTCAATCTCCACCTTACGACCTCTGCTCGTTCTGTAGCTCTAACAAACCGGTGCGTTGGTATTCTGGAATCTATCCTGGACTGTTGATTTTTCTCCTCTGATCATGCATTCACTTGGCCACAAGGATGATTCAGCTATCATCTTGACATGATACATGAAAACCTCATTCAAATATTCTGATTATCTTCCTGTAAGCTCATACTTTGGTCCAAGCAACTCCCATGTTGCAACCTTGGGTTCTGATACCATCTGTAATATCCCCGGTCACCTCGGTGCCCTTTAGAGGTGATGGAGGAGCTCCTTATAAACAACCTGCTAATTTTTTTTTTCCAAATCTTTGCACTTTCACACAGCTGTAATAACTTTAGTCCGCAATCTGCAAACCACAATGCGGGTTCAGAAAGTCAGAAAAAAAATAGGAGGCTTCAAATAAACATGCCTCCGACTACCGCAATCCGCAATGAGGGAGTCGGAATTTGGAACCCAAAATTCAAAACTCCGAAGAAATCACACCTCCGACTTCTGCAATACGCAATGCGGGGTCGGAAGTCGAAACCCCAAATGCTCATCTTCATGGAATCATGCCTCTGACTTCCGCAATCCACAATCCGCGACATGGGAGTCAAAAATTAGAACAATAAATTCTCAGCTTCACAGAATCATGCCTCTGACATCCGCAATACGCGATGCAGGAGTCAGAAAATTGAACGCCAAATTCTCAACTTCATAAAATCACGCCTCCAAATTTTGTAATCCGCAATCCGCGCTGCGGGAGTCAAAAATCAGAATGCCAAATTCTCAGCTTCGTAGAATCACGCCTTCGACTTCCGCAATTTGCAATCAGCAATGTGGGTTCAGAAAGTCGGAAGTCAGCAAAATACCCCTGTAACCGCCAACTTCTCAGAATGATATCTTTCTCATCCTAAGTCCATTTTTGGAAAACTTCATACAGTTGGAAAGCTATCGACGAGCATTATACAACAGTATTACCCTTTGCCACACCTGAGAACTCTGATTTTGTCCTTCTTCCAACCAAAGTGTTGCCCCAACTTCATCAATACCTCTTTACCACTTTGTAAAGAGCTCTAATCCTACTCTGTCATGGCCACTCCCTTCATCTGACCCCTAGATGAATCACGAACACAACAGGGGGTGTCTAATTCATCCCCTAAGCTCAAGTGATGAAATACAAACCATCTACAGGTGTGTGCAATGCATAATAACATACACAGTGGAACTAAATCTGATTAATGCATCTACATTATGCAAGACTAACATCATATTTAACACAAGAAAAATGATGAAACAATCAGGTATGAACCATCCTCATGATCAGGCTTATACACAGACTTCCTACTAATTAATCCCATGTGATTATTTCATGCAAATTGACTTGAAATAACAGATAAACACAACATAGGAACTAGCATCATTTAGAACCATAGAGAGCACTTATCTTTTAAGATGAAGTTGTCTAAGCAATTAGATATGTGAGAGCAACGTTCCACCCAGCCATAGGTATCTGTCCAGCCTATATTATTTCAGCTAAGAGACCACCCCCGAGTTGGGCTGTGTATCCACTAAGGAGGAACTAAACAGGCTCACTCACATCCATGGTTTCACACAAACAAACATGCTAAGCCAACACCCAGTTGGGTTATCAAGCATACAAAGAAACAAAGGAGGAGGATGTTAATCCAGTGAGCTCAACCATAGAGCTACAAGCATCTCAAACTAACTCAAACAGCCTTGGCACCCACAATACCTACCACACCCAACACAAGGAAGGTCCCCTTCTCTGCTACACAATCCCTCAAACGACCCTTCCCTCCAGTGGTTTTAAGGGTGGGCATAGAAAGGTCCAAGATGTTGATTCCTTGAGACTTTATCCTTCACTAGTTTTATCAAGCAATTCCAACCTCTGTTCTATCTTCTTCTCTGTCATTCACGCTTGGGTTTTCTCCATTTCTATGGTCAAATGAATCTGTCCCGTAACTGGATTTTTGAGCTATCCAATCTAGGTTTTTCTCATGGGTTTCTGAGCATCTCACAGTCTGAAATTCTTCCCAGGGTTTAGGTTGATGGATCCCCCATTGGATTTAACTTCCCACTTGAATTTCCGGGCGATTTTGGCACTCCAAATCATGGCTTAACTCAGAATCGCAATTTTTGGTTTTATTTTCCCTGTTGGGCTTGTGTAATTCTTGGAAAATGATCCTTATATCCTCCACCATGGAATGGGGATGAGGGAAAATGTATTCCATGGGGTAGAGTGGCTTGTGGGTCAAGGAAACAAAGCCCATACCCTGCCATACGAATTTTAGGGCTTCCCATGATCCATTGAATCCATGGATTGATTTCTTCAACCACTTCCTTACACAAAATTAAATGTCAGCAAGTAAAGTCAAATGGGTTGTCAAGATGAAATTTGGCAACATGCAGTTCAATCCCACAACCCCCTCAACTCTCCCTAGTGGATACACATGGCCCCCTCTAATTAGTTGCTTCCATAGCCAGTTTTTGGTATTTTATTGCATGATATTTATTTACATCATTTTTACAATTTCCATGGTTTAATGGAACATGGCTAATATAATATCAAATACTTTCCTTTTAAAATAAAATCTAAGCATCCACTAGCGGTGCCTTGGCCTTGAGCTCCACGCTAGGAAAACATACATCGCATGTATACGATATTTACATTAAAATCCAATATATCCTAAGGGTCAAAATGGGGATTTTACAGTGCCCTTTATTCTTCTGAGATGACATCCAGTATTCATCATTGATTTTATTGTTCGTCCTGAAGTCTGATCTAGTGGTTGGTGTTCTCGTTGCGTGGTTCAACTCCTTCATTCAGTAGAAACAATGTTGAAGGGCCGAAATGGAGGTTATGGTTTCGAATTTATGAGCATTTTTGGACCTTGATACCTACTCCATTGTTTCCATAGCATCATTTACAATAGGAAACACTTTTTTTCCATAAAAAAAGGTGTCCGGAGGAGCAATTTATGGCCATTTTACTGATCCAGGGGGTTCCAGTTGTAAAGAACGCACCATTACTTTTCTATCTATAAATATTCCTGATTTTTGAGTGATGTGAGAAGCCATTGAATCGTGTTGTGCCTTCCATGAGCATAAATATTCTCTTGTTCATCCATGTTGCAGATCCAGTGAAGACCCCACTCCTTCTTCTCTTCTTAAGAAGCATTCTACCCATAACATTGTAAGAATCTTAAGATTGGAGACTCTGTAAAGTTTGAGATCAAAGTACCTCTATTTTATGCTTAGAATCCTTAATTATTGTTTGCTGATGTACTGTAATTCATGTATAAGACATACTGATCATCATAAGAAGAATTCGATACCTTAAAAGGCTATTTGTACTCATGTTTGTCAAGATTAGCTCTTTAGACCATATTTATTGACTAGTTTTTCATTATTTATGATTAAAAGTTCTATGAATGCTCATTTTCATTTCTATTAGTCATCATAGGTTCTTAGTACTGTAATTAATTCCATCCAATCATCATACTAAGAATTCGTGTCCTTCTCTGTCTATTTGAGAGAACCTATAAATAAACTAGCTGAGTAATCCTACATAGCGCTCTTCCTCCTTTTGACTTCCAAACACTACTTTATCCTCCCAAAACATTAGTAACTCTTGTCCAGTAGTATATTAGGGGTTAATTGACCTATTATCCACATATGGTAAATTTCAAGTGTAATCGGATGGTCTTGTATGCATATGTCGGTGTGCCCATGCAACCTTGTGTAGACTTCAGCGATAGCTATCATCGAAGCATAAAGTGAGCATAAATGGCCCCAATACATTGTGCATAGGAATATGAAGCTAGCCTTGAATCTAATGTTCTTGCTGCTTCACACTCCCCAATAAAATTTTCAAATATGAAAGTGTCCAACCATCAATCCCTTCAAAGTTTTATCAGTGTCCAAGTCTAGTTTATTCATGACTAGTTTTGTTGACTAGTTTCAGTTTTGCAAATTCATGTTTTAATGTTTGAATTAGAGTTAATATCCTCTGGAACCTGATCTGGGGATATTACAGTGGTATCATAGTAGTTTCCTTGGCTCAGCCTGTGGAAATTAATTCTCAGTGGAAGAAATATCTCAGATCTATCTTCAAGTTGCAACTATGGAACTAGTTACAGTCATGGAAGATGAAGGATTTGAGTTATATGAAGAAGAATAAATCATTTACAATGATGGAGGTCTACCAAGATATGAGGATGGTTACATTTGTAACCATATTTATAGTGAAGAACAATGGGATGAACCACCGATGGCTAATCCTAAGAAGGATTTAGCAAAGATGATATCTACATGTGAAAACTTGCCCCACCACTACCAAGAGTATCTAGCCTTGGTAGAAAAGATTTGCAAAGACATTCCCTTCAAAGATTATTTTTATTGTAGGTTTGGATTTGAGCTCAAGGATGTAGATGAGGAATAATTGAAAGGCTGCAAACCAATGAGAGAAGAATAAGGAAGAAAAAATCATCCATCTGAAGAAGATGAAGGTACAATCCTTATTGATGAGGGTTGTAAGCATGGAGAAGCCACCACCAGTTCTGCCAAGGATCATCTAGTTATGGATAAAAATGTAACTATCGATGGTTGCTCAAGTTTTGAAGAAGCATCTACTAATGGATGCTATGATGAGATACCTATTGATGGGTGCCTAAGTTTTGGAGAGATATCTATTGATGGATGTCCATCTCTCTATGTTGGTGACATAGAGATACCACTTGATGAGGCTACTACAAGTACAAACTCCACTGAAATTGAAGAAGATGAAGTCCTTGCAGTCGAGGAAGAGGTCCAAGGATCGATATCATTTTCACCACATAAACTTCATGAGGTTGATCCACTAACAGATGATGAGGAGGTTTGCTCTCAACCTAATCCCTTTGAAAGGCCACTCAAGATGAGTGAAAGGAAGATCAAGGAGGCCTTACACATTCTCCATGACACACATGTTTCAGTGTCATGGTCTTGTTGGAGAGTTGCTTCATTGGAAGATTCATCTTTCCTTGAAGCTAGGGAGAAGATCCAGAGTGCAATGTCTACAATCCAATGTAATTTTTCACACATGCTTTTTGACAGAGATTATCTGTATGATATTGTTCATATGTTGCATGGAGCATCCTTGAAGGATGATGAGGATATTTTCAAGCTCAATGATGAGTTGAAGGCCACCCAAGATTCTTTGAGAAGCACTCAAATTGCACTCTTGGAATCTAAGATGGAGAAAGAGTAGCTTCACCAGGAGTTGCAGAAATCACATACTCCCTCCTACCCTCCAGTCAACCATTCTCTTTTAGTTGATGACATTCAGAGTTATGTGGAGGAACCTCATGAGATGTTGGTTCATGAGGTGCATAATGAAATTCATGTTCTTGAGGAGTTTTGGGGTGTAGATGATGAGTTCCAAGCACATACTATCTTCCAGAGCGAAATTGAGATTCTTCCTGGAGTGAGTCATTCCTCCATTGAGGAGTCAGAAGAGCTCATGTGTGATGGACCAGCCTTTGATGGAGTTGATGCATCCATTAGCTTGATGGATGAGGTTTGCGGTGATGAAATTTTGGTACATGATCCTACATTATTTCCTTCTACTTATTCCATGTCATTTGAGGAGGAATTTTGGGTCAAAGGTTTCTTCTTGATGGTTCTCGAAGAGGAGCAGAAGACTTCCACATTCGCCCCAATTGATTCAAGGATAGCACCATTTCCCTCCCTGCAGTTGCAGAGGCATCCCATGCCTACATTTAATGCCTCCACAAATAAAGGTGCATATGGTTCCCACTTGACTTCATTGAGTAGGGCACATTATGATGCCATGCACTTTTTGACCAGTGGCAGAGAGTTGAGCCATTGGGAATATTAACATAAGGAAGCACTTTTCTTTCTAGTTGGATCATTGGGTTGGAGTGTCTCTTCTTTCCCTATTTGGGAGGAAAGTCACATGAGTGATATTCCTGCTTGCGTCTATGGAGACTTCTTGGATACATTTTACACTTCTTGTGAGCAACATGGGAATCCATGGGATTTTGATGATGCCTACCTTTCTTGTGGTTAGACATGGGATTTTCACCCTTGTCACTTGAGCTTCATTGATTTCATCTTTGATTCTTGTGTGCATTGGACACATAAGAACCTTCCTATGAGATTGGAAAGATTTGTTTGGGTTCGGTCGGTCATACCCAGAGGATTCATTTTTCATGATGGATGATCTCTTTATGATTAAGCCTAGCATTGAGGGTGACACACTTTCAGTATGGTTGCATGATCTTGTCATTCCTCATGATGGTTCCTTCATCCTTCCTAGTACCCTTCATTGTTCCAACTTCTACATGGTGTTGATGATGTTTGGGAGGATGCACATTGGATAGTGGGACCCTGGAATTCCTTGGGATGTAAAGTTTCCTCACATGACACTACCATATGGAGATTTGCATATGAGGCAGTGGGATCTAGGCATTCATTTTACTGATGTATTTTGTTGGATGACATTCTCATTGATGAGAGTGAAATACAAGCAATGGGATCCTAACATTGCTTGTCTTTGGATCAGTTTTTGTCATGTTGGCTTAATGGACCAAGTAAACCTTCCCCCTCATAATTTGATCAATGTTGCACTTAGTTCCAATCTCCTACTTGGAGAGTATTTCTTTGGATGGACTTATGGTTTGCATGCAGGGTGCATTAGAGGATGTATCTTACACCCTACATTTATAAGGATCATTTGGGATCTAGGAATCATTCTTGGTCTCAAGTACTTGTGAAAATCCTCACAGCAGATCTAAGAGATGATGTATCTCACAAGAGAATTTATGATTAAGTAAGAAAATAGAGGAAGAGTGATACATGCAGTATAATGAGCAACATAATAATATGGTACAGTAGAACTCAGATAGAAGCAATAATACTTCGGTCATACTAGATAATTAATCACAATATGGACAAATAAATAGTACAATGGTAGAGAGGATTTGAATGCCTAAGGTGGAAATTCGAATTAGCCTCTCAGAGTGATCATAAGATCAATAGAGTGTCATCGGAGCACAACTAGGTGTCCTCATGATCATCGGAGCACAACTGGAAGTCTTCATCATCATCAGTGGAGTCATCAATGCTCAAGTAACTGTCAACCATCAGTCAAACTAACTCTGGTAGGTGTAACTCAATGTAACTAAGAGTAACTGAGTGTAACTCAATGTAACTAAGAGTAACTGAGTGTAACTCAATGTAACTAAGAGTAACTGAGTGTAACTGACTGTAACTGAGTGGTAGGTGAAGAAGGGCAAGTTGCTCCCTAAAATCAAGGAAGAAGGGCGCATTAAGCAACTGGAGGGATAAAACTGAATAGTGAGAAGCTCCTGGAGGCTGGCTAACTGAGGGCTAGGTGCTGGACTGATGACTGGGATGCATGCAAACCCTATAATGCATGCAAACCCTAAAAGGTGCATGCACGAATGAAAATGTAAATGATCAAAATAATGGTGGGACTAGGATGGAGTATAGAAATATCCTAACACCCCCCTTAATCCATCCTGGGCCCTGGTAACTAAGACCAAAGGTCACCCAATACAATGAATAATAACAATCAATAAACCAAGGAAGTGGGAAAATTTCATGGGAAACATACCCCCTCCTCAAAAAATAGACTGTAAGGCACACATAAAAAAATAAATGCTCCAAACTCAAGCAGGTGTGATGCTTGGTCATATGTCTGGAGGTATCTTCTTCTTGGGAAGAAGTGGATCATGCTCAAAAAGCATGTGCTTGTACTTGCTCTTCAGATCGAATGTGATGAGAACAAATCCAACAGTATTAGAATGATCCTTGAACCTGTGATTCGAATCAGCTGAGGTAGGATCAAATTTTTGAATGTGCATATAGTCCTTTGTCTTCTCCTTCGAACCACCATGGGTGAGATTATGCCAAAAAGAACTATTACATGTTTGCTTGAAATCAAAATCAGATTTAAGACTTTCAAAACAGTTTCTTGAGATCTCCTTTGAACCAGCAAGGGTGAGATCAAAACTATCATATGCATGAGAAATTTTCCCAAGCAGTAATTGCTTAGAACCCAAATTAGATACAAGACTTGAATCATGGCTTCTTGAGATCTCCTTTGGACCATGAGAGGTGAGATCAAAACCAGTAGATGCATGAGAAATTATCCCAAGCGAATGGCAATGGCCATATTCTTCAATGACCTTCTGAAAGCATGGAATTATGATCATATAGTAGTATAAAAGAGGATATAGCTGGAGAGGAGCGAATGCATTACCTTCAAAAGCTGTTTTGACCTCTGAAATAATCATGTGATCATGATGCAAACTAACAGACTCTGGTGCAAGAGAGGATTTAGGACCTTCTGCAATATCTAGAGTGTGAGCTGGCACAGAAAGAGAAGAAATTTTGAGCATGAGTGGAGAATCTGCAAGTTCTTTGTCAACAACTTCAATATGAGATGATACTGGTTCATGATTTGAGAGACCATCAAGAGGAGCGAATGCATCTCTTTGTTTTCTTTCGAATGGGTTGGGACCAAGTCCTTCATTCTCTCTGCCAAATTTTCCATCCAGGTGAGCCCATATCTCTTTTGGAGTCCATAACTCTCTTGGAATTTCAACACCATCACGGTATTTGAATTGGAATCTCTGGTATGCACACAAAGAAAACATTATTGTTGCAAAGTGCATGTCTCTTTTATTTAACCAGTCAATCTTCTCTTCAGGGGATTCGAACTCTCTTTCAAAATAACAATAAAAAAGATCATGGATCTTCAAGTCTGCTATCATTCTTGGTTTCCATTCATCATAGTTGAGTGGATCAAGAGGAGTAATTCTTGATGAATACATTGAAGCTGTAGAGGACCTGCAAAAACAATATAGAATAACTGCAACTGCTACTGCTGCAAAAATGCAGAAACTGCTGCAACTGCTGCACTCGAAATCTTGGTAATAACCTGCAAAAAAAAACTCTCAAGAATGGAGATAAACAATTCTCTCAGCATGCTTTGATACCATGTGAAAATCCTCACAGCAGATCTAAGAGATGATGTATCTCACAAGAGAATTTATGATTAAGCAAGAAAATAGAGGAAGAGTGATACATGCAGTATAATGAGCAACAGAATAATATGGTACAGTAGAACTCAGATAGAAGCAATAATACTTCGGTCATACTAGATAATTAATCATAATATGGACAAATAAATAATACAATGGTAGAGAGGATTCGAATGCCTAAGGTGGCAATTCGAATTAGCCTCTCAGAGTGATCATAAGATCAATAGAGTGTCATCGAAGCACAACTAGGTGTCCTCATGATCATTGGAGCACAACTGGAAGTCTTCATCATCATCAGTGGAGTCATCAATGCTCAAGTAACTGTCAACCATCAATCAAACTAACTCTGGTAGGTGTAACTCAATGTAACTAAGAGTAACTGAGTGTAACTCAATGTAACTAAGAGTAACTGACTGTAACTGAGTGGTAGGTGAAGAAGGGCGAGTTGCTCACTAAAATCAAGGAAGAAGGGCACATTAAGCAACTGGAGGGCTAAAACTGAATAGTGAGAAGCTCCTGGGGGTTGGCTAACTGAGGGCTAGGTGCTGGACTGATGATTGGGATGCATGCAAACCCTAGAATGCATGCAAACCCTAAAAGGTGCATGCATGACTGAAAATGTAAATGATCAAAATACTGGTGGGACTAGAATGGAGTATAGGAATATCCTAATAGTACTTCAGCTAGAAGATTCATGTAGCAATATGTGGGGCAAAGACATTACTCGAGAGGGATGAGATGCATAAGGTTAAGTACCTCCCCAAGGTTGCTCCACCTAGATCATTTCCATCAATTTCACTTGAAAGAGGAAGTTTTGTAGTTTGCAGCTAGCAAAAGAGGGTGTATTAACCACTTTGCATATTTACATGCTCAACTCCTTCAGTTGGGTTTACCATACAGTTGTATAGCAGACAAAGTTATCCCTTGAGAAGGGGGTAATAATCAGAGTACGCACCAAAAGCATGGTGGATCTCTTTGGAATTGGATTGCAATTGCTTGAGGACAAGCAATTTTAGGAGGAGAGGACTATCATGTTCCCAATTTTGTCAGCAACATGAAGCAGCCAATGACCCATTAAACCCCCATGGATCCTAGTGAAAGTTAATGAATTAATTAATAAGGGGGATAACATTGGTTAATTACCCTAGGAAATTCAATTAACTATGAATAAAAATTAGGCTATAGTTGTTTTAGGATAATTTATTGGAGGTGATGTAATTTTTATTTTGATATTTAATTATTAATTAAATATGTTGATGAGTTGGAAGATGCCAAAGAATCCATGAGGGTGCATAAGGAGATAAGGATAGCTCAATGAGTTGTCAACCAAAGAGGAAAGTGAAAGAAAAGTGGAGCAAAGCAAAAAATAAAGAAACTAGATAAAGCAAGGAAAAGATGGTAGAAAGCAGAAAAGCAGAAAAGAAATGGAAAATCAAACTAAAGCAATAAAAGCAATAAAAGAAGTGGAAAAGCATAATAAAGCAGTAAAATAAAAAAAGCAAACTAAAACCAGTAAAACAGAAAGCAAGAATTTCCTAATTTTTGAAGATAAGAGAGATTGGAAAAAGCAAGAAAGTGGGAAAAAGGCTCAAGGAAAGCAACAGAGGCTAAATTTTAGCCAAGGAGGGAGAAATCATGAAGGAAATTAGGTCCAAGGAAAAATAAACTTACCAAAGAAGCGTCCAACTCACAAAAGATATTCTCCCCTAAAAATTATTAATTATTATTTTATTATTTTCCATGAGAGAAGTCTAGAAGGAAAGAGCCAGTATCCAGGTTAATTTCATCTAACTTGTGGATTAATTGCCCAATAAGCAAACCAAGTCATAAAAGAAGGAGGGCACACCACTTTGATATCTTTTGACAGTTTGAGAATTGGATTGAGAGCATTTTTTCCTCTTTGACTTGGGAGATGTGCCCATAGTCCAAGCTGGGAGATGTTCCCATGATTCTTCTAAGAGGAGGATGACATCCAATCTTCATCATTGAGTTTATTGTAGGCCCTAAATTTTTATACAGTGGTTGGTGTTCTCATTGTGCGGTTCAACTCCTTTATTAAGTAGAAACAATGTTGAAGGGACAAAATGCATGTTCTGGTTTCAACTTTTTTGAGCATTTATGGACCTTGATACTTGTTCCATTGTTTCCCTAGCATTGTTTCCAGTAGGAAACACTTTCTGTTTCATCAAAAAAGGTGCCTAGATGAGCAATTTATTGCATTTTACTAGATCTGGGGGTTCTAGTTGTAAAGAACGCGCCATTGCTTTTCTATCTATAAATATTCCCGAGTTTTGAGTTCTGCGAGAATACATTGAATCTTAGTGAACCTTCCATGAGAAAAAATCTGATATTTTTCATTCATGTTGCATATCCAGTGAAGACCCCACTCCTTCTTCTCTTCTTAAGAAGCATTCTACCCATAACATTGTAAGAATCTCAAGATTGGAGACTCTCTGTAAAGTTTGAGATCAAAGTACCTCTATTTGATGCTTAGAATACTTAATTATTGTTTTTTGTTGTATTTTAATTCATGTATAAGACATATTGATCATCATCAGAAGAATTCGAGAGCTTTAAAGGTTGTTTGTACTCATGTTTGTCAAGACTAGCTCTTTAGACCATATTTATTGACTAGTTTTGCATTATTTATGATTAAAAGTTCTATGAACACTCATTTTTGGTTCTTTAAATCACCATAGGTTCTTAGTACCGTAATGAATTCCATCCAATCATCATACTAAGAATCTGTGTCCTTCTCTACCTATTTGGGAGAACCTATAAACAAACTAGTTGAGTAATCCTACATAGCACTCTTCCTCCTTTTGACTTCCAAACACTGCTTCATCCTCCAAAAACATCAGTAAATATTTTCCAATAGTATATTAGGGGTTAATTGACCTATTATCCACCTCTGGTTGATTTCAAGTGTAATAAGATGGTCTAGTGTGCCCAAGCAGCCTTGTGTAGACTTCGACGATAGCTGTTGTCGAAGCATAAATGGTCCCAGTACATTGTGCATAGGAATATGAAGTTGGACTTGAATCTGATTTTATTTCTGCTACACACTCTCCAATACATTTCGCATATCCGAAAGTGTCCAACCATCAAGCCCTTCAAAGGTTTATTAGTGTCCAAGTCTAGTTTATTCATGACTAGTTTTAGTTTAGCAAATTCATGTTTTAAGGTTTGAGTAGGTTTTTTTGGACTGCTTTTCTTTTGTAGCATACCCTTAGGATAAACGCTGTTTCAGCCACCTTGGTAGACTTTCCTGATGCTATGGAGGATTTTCCCTAGAGAAGGTCCCGTAGGATCTTAAACTTATCACCCGAATATCCCCTTAACCCAGAGGTTATTTCAAGGGTAAGAATGGATTAGCATAACGCGGTCGTAGTTACTGAAGTCAAAAACCCCACCTTGAATGTTGGAGGACTTTTGTTTCCCCCAACTCCACTAGATTCATCCACCTCCAACCCCCCATAGGGTGAAGAGGTAGAAATTTCTACTTCACAAGACGATACCCTCCCGGAAGTTATGCCAGGAGTGTTATACCTCCATATTTCACAGTGTCGCATCTTCACCATAAAAATAGTTGACGACACTTCCCCTACTGCTTAAAACACCCAGAAGAGAAAAATGATGAATGATCCTTGAAGATAAACTTATCCTGTCAAGAATCAACCCAGTTGAGACTTCATATAGCTACACTACCGCGCCTTGCTCCAGCTTAGGTGCGCGGTAGTCCACACTACCGCGCTATGCTCTTTCTCTGCCACGCGGTACTACCACGCTATGCTCAGTTTAAGAGGCACGGTACTACCTTTTTAGCGTTTTTGCCATGGCTTGTGGGATCTTGATCTTTGAGAGATTTTTTAGGATTGGTATCCTTGATTCGATCCTAACTCACCTTCTCAGATTAGTGGGCCTGATCCACTAAACATTCCCAAGATCCATTCTTCTCTCTTGATGGTTAACCTTACTACACACTATAAGAGAGAGGCATTCCATGAGCAAAAGGGAGGACTCTTGGAGACATCAAACTTATGATCTTGAATCTTTGTGGAGATAGCTAGAGGAGAAAGCACTTGGAGCTGGGAGTTGGCTTGGATATCAAGCAACTATTGTAAGTGACTTCAAGTTGGTAATAAAACATAGCTTGTCTTGTTTCCCAAATCATGTGTGTTGATTTTGTTTCAATTATATGATTTGTATCTGTTATAGATTTAGGTTCTAACTAATATTTCAAGTTGCTAGAGAATCGTATATGCTTGTATCTTGGTTTCATTTTGACAGGTTCATTCATGAGGACTTGGAAATCGGAGCGACCATTAGGATGAGCAATTGAATTGAAGGTTAGTTAGATTTCTTCCGTTTCTTTCAGTAGTTTAATCTTGAAATGTCTGTTTAGATCTAGGAATTCAAGGTAGCATTTGTTATATTTTTGTCTTAGTTTAGAGTCAGTTAAATTCTACTTTAACCTAAGAGAGTTTCTACCTATCCGTAGGGAGAAATTTCTACAACAAGAATGGCGACTCCGTTGGTTTGAACCCCATTTGATTGATTCATCTCACTTTCAGTCATTTTTATTGTGATTCTTCTTTCCCTTCAAACCAGTATTTAATTTTGCTCTCCTTGACCTTTATTCTCCCCTCCTCTCTACATTTTTCCTCCCTTTGTGACCAGTGAGTCCTCTGGGTCTGCAGCAACCCTAAAAAATTGTAATGTCCCCGCCTATCATACCAGCATGATAGAGAGGATCATGATGCTAAAACCGGGCATCTAGCCCATGAACTTACTAAGTAAGCATTCAACTAACATATGGAAATGTATAATACAAGAAAAACACAACGAAAGTAATATTAATTTCACATTCATCATACATTCCAGATTTTCATGTCATTCCTCAATTAAGCAATATCAAATCATCAAATGAGAATACTTATCTTAAACCAAGTATCCCCTGAGCAACCAGCTACGCTTCTGCAATGTTCCACCCAACCGTAGGCCAGTGTGCTCCTCAATCTCTCAGCATCACTGCCACCCCCGAGCTGCGCATGATCTCCACAAGGAAAAAGGGGAAAGCAGGCTCTCACATAGCCAAAGGTATACCAGAATCAGCCAAGCCAATCAGCAGTTGGGTTTCTCAGGCTGTTAAGAGATGGATGCATATAACATCAAAAGCATCAGTGTTGGGCATGAGAAAAATGCTTATATAGTGAAGTTTCCAACCGTGGGTTTCTGCCAGTTCCAGAAAAACGTGGGTAACCAAAAACGAAAAGGAGGAAGTGGGAAATCAACCCCAGGAAAGCAGAATCATTTTCAGACAAATGCTCATGGGCATTTCGTGGGCAGAAACGGCCTCCATAACCCCAAAAATTGTGGCTCTCTTCTCCCAGCCACTGAGCTAACCAAAAACGAGTTTGCAGACATGGAATAATGCCGAAAATGGTGAAAAACGTGAAAGATAAAACCCCAACAAGCTCAGACTGCGTGGGAGGATGAATGCCATGAGTGAAGAATGGTTTTGGGCCAATTTCGTGGGGGTTTTCTTGCCCAGTAAACAAAAACTCGATTTCCCAGGTTGCTGTCTTGCCCATACACGAAAATTGATAGCCATACCTCTACCATCCCAAGGCATTAATTATCTCAACCAATTCTTGGAAGAATTAAATGATGGGGTGCATGAGACCAAATGGGTAGTTGAGAGTTCATGGGTTTTCCTCAATGAAATGGCTTAACACCATGGCTCAAGGGTTTGGTTATTTTCCCTCCCTATTCCTTGTAAAGATCATGCCCCCATCTCTTTGTTGCATTGCGTAGCTGGTTGTGGGTTTTTCATAAAATTGCATATGTACATGATGTCCGATTTTACATTGTGCACCGCTAGCACAAGAACTCTATGCATCTATTCTAATTGCCGATACATAGAACGATAAATCAATGGTGGGGCCTTGGCCTTGAGCTCCTCACCATGACTAAATAACAGTATTTACATCATTTACAATATTAATGCAATAGGGTCAAGCTGGGGACATTACATTCCCCTCCCCTTGGAATAACACCGTCCTCAGTGTTCCAACACTTCGGAAATAAATACCCACTTTACATATGTCCAAAATTCACAAAATTTGGTAGGTTTGTCCTGCAATTCACCCTTTACTTGGGTCTTTCAGGACTAAGTCCTTTGGTCTTTACAAACTGCTCTTGCTGGCTAGGACCTTCTAGCTCTGCATGAGGACATCGTTCCAAAACAATTCCTTTTCGTTTGTTTATCTTCCAGCTGATCTACAAGTCTGGAATTTCATGGATTTCATCTTCCTTGCTGTCCCGACAACTACCTGTGAGACTTATCATGGCAATTCCTATTAGGACAAGCATAACACCATAATAAAATTAGTCAATTATTTTCCTAATTGACTTGGAACGTCCATGCTTTACTCATGAGACTTCCACACATTTCATGCTTTCCCACACACACATGAACTCATTCATGTTCATCCTTTCACAAGAAAATAACTATTTTAGCATTCACAATTCATTTCAAGCAATGAAACACAATTGGTTTTCATTTATGACATCACAATTGGTTTTCATTTATGACATGCATTCAACAATCCTTTGTTTCTAAGATGCATCAGTCAAAAGGAAAATAAGAGTAAGAGTTTTCCCCCTCTTAGTCTTGTTCCAATCCGGAACCACACCATCACTAGTGGTTTTATGCTCCTTGGCCTCTTTCACTTCAATGTGAATGCTTGACTTGCCCTTTCTTGGCTATGACACTTTAGTGTCTAAGGTTTGTCTAATGGCTTTCAACTAGGGAACCCTTTCCCATTGTCGCTTACAGAACCTTTGGTTGCTAGGACCCACACAATTCCACTAGCACCATCTTTCATTACTGTTCATACTGAGCTCTTTAGGACAGTCATATGTCCACACGCATCCTCCAGATGCTTTCATAGTCCTTGCTTCCAGCAATACCTACACTCAAACATTGAGTCAATTCACATGTTTAGTGTATTTCCATAGGTTTTATCTCCAAACAAGAATTTAAGAAATCATAATTAAATCATATACACATGTATATTCAGAAGCAAGAGTTGCAAGGTAACTGAATACTTATCTGTATTGGATGTCTTCACTTTATTCCACAGGATCCTTCTTTGCTTTATGAGCCTTGGATTTCCCGTGAACACAATAATGAATGTTGGGCCAACACGCAGGCTATTCCGCAATCATTCGATCAGCCAATGCCAGGCCAGGACGCTGACTGGTTTTATCAATTGTTTAAGGGGTGTTGGGCCAGCGTACACGCTGCTTTACCATATCAAGTAATTAATTCCCAACTAGTCACTCTCTAGACTTATCAAGAACTTTATAGCGTTCAACCAGCTACTCCCTGGATTTCTTAATAATTTATATCGCCCACTCATTTACTCTCTGGATTTACCAGCAATTTATATCTCCCACTCATTTACTCTTTGGATTTACCAGCAATTTATATTCTTTCAGGGTCTTTCCTTCCTGCAACGACCAAGGTTTCCAACAAAGAAACAATAGTGTATCAGCTTAGCTGTTAAAAGATTTATACTTGTAATCTTCATTATTCCAAACAAGACATAAATGAAAACGAATACTTATCTGTATTGTGCATTTCCCCTCTGGTCCACAGGATCCTGCTTCGCTTTGCAAGCCTTGGGATCGCCTATGGACTTGGATATAGTTAATGCTTAACCAATACACCTCCCCATCGGCTGGATTTACCAAGCATTTGGTGGTGCCCAACCAGTCCCATACCTGGTTGGCCCTCTCCAGTGCCGAGCCAGCACATTCGTCTAGGTCATCGACCAATGGAAGGAAACTGCGCCACCGACCATTATAGGTCAAGGCTCTACTATGGAGCCATAGGTATCTCAGGGTTTCCAGTCAGTCTTCGGCGCCCGCCCTCCCACTACTGTCCCAATAGAGATTTCAGGGTTTTCAGTCATTCCTCGGCGCCCGCCCTCCCACTGCTGACCCAATAGGCATCTCAGGGTTTTCAGTCAGTCCTCGGCGCCCGCCCTCCCACTGCTGTCCCATTAGAGATTTCATGCCTTTATCCATGTCACCACACCTCTTGCACTGTAACCCTTCACACACATCAACTCTTGGTTTATACAAGGACGCCACTCCTTCTCTTGTGCAAATCGATGGTTCCTTTTAGGAAATTTATAGGTGACTTTCTTGACTGTAGGTTAACATGACCCCTAATCACACAAGGATGATACCTTCTTTTATTACACATCTCTTCGGGCCTTTCCATCCCTTCTGGTAATATTTCACGTGAGCATAGAAAGGTTGCCAATTCCTATACAGTCTCCTTGCGTACCCTTCTTCACTTTGCCCTTTGATGTGCAGTATTAATCTGCATCTGTGTAGGCTGACAACACAAGAAGGATAAGCAAGCTCATCAGTATTGCTGTTCAAATTCTTGACCACATTTCATAACATTCACTATCAAGTATTGAAACACCAGGAATGCATCCATTCCTTTAGGGTGTAGTCAATATTGAAAACCCTATCATGACCCAGCACCAGAAAAGGTGTGCACCCCCTTTCTTATGGGTGCCATGTAGGCCCTAATCATACTCAAGCAGTTTGCAATGATATACATAAGATAGAGCATGCTCTGCATATTAACCCTAATAATTTAGACATGCATGTTCTTGTCTAGGGTCACAGAATACTCATTCATTTTGCATATGTGTCTCACATGCCTTCTGGGCATAGCTTTACCATTTCACTTTCATGGTTTACCGACATGCGGTTTGGCTGAGACATTATCAATGGCGTTTCACCCGAAACCCATTTCCAAAGCATGGGATCCTTCCCATCTATTTTGGCTTCTGCAGGCCATCACACATGGTCTTCTTGCAATGTGTCATCCTGGCACACTTTATCAAATAGGCAAACAGTTAGCAACATTTAGCAATAAGCTTCAAGTATGATTGTTCTATAACCAATCAATAGCATTAATAATTAAATTCAATATGAATTTATAATTCTGTCTCCTACAGAAATTGATTTGCTTAGCAATGAGGCCCTCCTCATATTGTTTGGCTCTTGTAAGTGGTATCACTCTGCCCATTATGGTTTCACCCTTGCTACCATACCTGATCATCCACCTACAACATGTCCTCCTGACACAATTCTATATAAGCCAAACAATCATTAGCAATTATAAGCAATTTCTCAAATCTGAAATTTGTAACTCTGTTTTCCTACAGAAATTAGATTTGCAACTATGAGACTATTCTCATAAACTTGAACTAGACAATTTTCAGATTCGTTTCATGCATAAATTTACAACCATGAGAACCTTCTCATAACCTTTGGCTTTTGCACACGGTAGATCCCGGTCTTTACTATGGACTTATCCTCATTGCCATACGCAAGACTTTTCTACCTGAAAACTGAAGCTTCAATCAGCCAAATACGTTGTGAGTATCTACGCACATAATCACTCATTGCCATAACAATCACTGAAGTGATCTCAGAATTATAATGCTCAATAATTCAAACACCTTCAGCTGTTTAACATTTGAAATGCAATGAAATATATATACATTTTTATATATGCATCATTATCACAATAGAATTTCAAGACATAGTCACACTATCCATGCAACTTAAATAAATCGTAAATATTCATTATCTCACAGTCATATCATTCATACAACTCTGTCCTTCCATAGAGCATTCTAGCAGCCCATCAATCCTGATTGGGCTCTTCATGCACTTACTATTCTGTATTCATAACAGCCCATGAAATGGTCCTAGAATTATCATCAAATCATCATTTCATTCATTATTTATTTTGCAATAACATATGCATCATACCTATGCATTCATACAATGCATCACAAGATTTATAAAATCTCTTAATGCACATCTACTCAATGCTACCTTGCATTGTTTCATGAGTACTATGCCTTCAAGCATATTATGATCGAAACATGACTATCTCATATAACTTGCATTACCATAACCAAGACCACTAGTCCTCACTTGCTTTGGTTATTAAGCACATAACCAACATACACATGGCAGGATATAAATTCATATGAATGCATTGAGATTTCTAAACAGTCATAGGGTGTAAGGATCACTTCCTTCACTTATCCACACATCACCAAGTTTGGTAGGTTAACAGTCCCAATCGGTATTCAATATCACATGCAAACTAATTCAACATAGCTCGAACATAGTTGAAGAGATCTTACGAAATCCTCTTTCAACATTCATGCACTTTGGCACCAATAATCATTACCTGCATGGTTACCATTAACATCGCCTGATGTTACCTGATCAATTGGCCTCTTACCAAGGCTGCTCAGTCCTTTTGCCAACTTTATGATTATAGATTTGTTGCACCATCCTTTCTGCATAAGGTTGTTGGCTTCATGCAACAACATCCTCAGCATATTTAGCCATGCTCTTTGTTATCTTTGGTCCTACAACCAATACCAACATCAATAGTGATTATCAACCACAATATTATCCATTAGTGGTTCATTGCATATGTAGATTTCATTATTCTACCAATATGCAATATCCCATTTATGCACAAGCATTTCCATATGTACTATGCAATGTTTGTTAAGATGCCATCTAGTGCATATGCATCTATGTAATCCCTTAACATTTTTATGCCATATGACAATTTCATAATTATAAGTATGATAACAAATAGGGGTTTAAGGAATTATCCCCTTTTCGATCCCTCATCGTAACATGGAATTCCTCTTCCATATCATGCAATTGTAAAAATTGCCCATATTGACAACAAAATTTGTTGGTCAAAACAGCCGCTGGCATTCTTCTGCACTAAATATCTATGATATATGTAGACCTCATTCAAACTCTGGTCATGCATCATTGTTCCCTGCTGGACAAGCTTTCCAATGCCTGTCTTCATGCTCCATTCCGACATCAGGTGCGGAAACTGCATCTCTTCAAAAATGACAACTTTCACTCCAATTCTGCACATTTTACACAGTTGCATTTTGGTCTAGAATGCCAACTTTAGCCACCTGTGGAAGAAAATATATGAGGAATCACGAAAACCTTTATATCGGGCGAAGCTAGTCCATATAACAAGGAACACTCAGCAGTTCAGGGATCTCAATTCTGATGCACCATTCATCTTCTATGAATTTTTGGGTTTCACTACTTCTCACTTTTCACATTTTTCCAAAATTCCAAAATTTGGGCCAAAAATGGCTATCTCCCAAACGGTGCATTTCTGGAAAATCTTCGTCTAACGAAAACTGTTCTTCTTAATGAGAATATGAAATGTCTAGTTCAGCAAAAATTTTGATTCCCACATCTAGGGTCACTTTTACTGCCCACAAGCTTTTCAAAATCCCGAAAAAGTGGCCCGGAACAGTGCTTTTTGGCCTTCTTGCTCACCCCGACTTCACATCCCTTGGATTTTGGCTCCAAGATTCTGAACTTAACATCGTGCCTGCTCCATGGCCGCGCATGATCAATTTCGGCTCAAACTGACCTTACGTCAATCCTCGGGACTCCGTCCTTCAAAAGTCACTATTATCCATTTTCTGTCAAATCGGAGTGTAATGGGCTTGGGGTCTTCACTGGTTCTTTCATGGCGTTCGTCAATGGCCTCCAAGCCCCACAGGAATCATTCCATTCTGAGTTCGGATGCTCCTGCTATCCAAAAATCAAGTTTTCGTCATCGCTCCCGCAATTGCGGGGCGATTCACCGAACGCTCCCGCAATTGCGGAGCCATTCGGCGAAGGCTCCCGCAGTTGCGGAGCCATTCGGCGAATGCTCCCGCAACTGCGGAGCCATTCAGCGAATGCTCCCGCAATTGCGGAGCCATTCGGCGAAGGCTTCTGTTGCAGAGCCATTCGGTGAATGCTCCCGCAGTTGCAGAGCCATTCGCGGAATGCTTCCGCAATTTTGGAACGGTTTGCCGAATGCTTCCGGAATTTCGGGGCGATTTGGTGAAGTCTTCCACAAATTTCGGAACAATTCGCGAAGTCTTCCGCAATTTCGGAACGACTCGCCGAACTCTTCCGCGTTGCGGAACGATTCACCGAAGTCTTCCGCAAATTTGGGAACGACTCGCCGAAGTCTTCCGCAAATTTTAGAACGACTCGCCGAACTCTTCCACGTTGCGGAACGATTTGCCGAAGTCTTCCGCAAATTTCGGAAGAGAATTCCTTCCGCAATTTTGAGGCAATTCGCCGAATGCTTCCGCAGTTTCGGAAGACATTCGGGAATTCCTTCCGAAACAACCTTAAACGATTTTTTTTTTTTTTTTCAAAGTCACGTAGGAAAAATTTAAAAACTTTCTTTTCTTATGACTGCAATTGGATTTGGCCCATAGAGGCCCAATGCTGCAACCAGCAGCTCTTATACCAAATGTAATGTCCCCGCCTATCATACCAGCATGATAGAGAGGATCATGATGCTAAAACCGGGCATCTAGCCCATGAACTTACTAAGTAAGCATTCAACTAACATATGGACATGTATAATACAAGAAAAATACAACGGAAGTAATATTAATTTCACATTCATCATACATTCCAGATTTTCATGTCATTCCTCAATTAAGCAATATCAAATCATCAAATGAGAATACTTATCTTAAACCAAGTAGCCCCTGAGCAACCAGCTACGCTTCTGCAACGTTCCACCCAACCGTAGGCTAGTGTGCTCCTCAATCTCTCAGCACCATTGCCACCCCCGAGCTGGGCATGATCTCCACAAGGAAAAAGGGGAAAGCAGGCTCTCACATAGCCAAAGGTATACCAGAATCAGCCAAGCCAATCAGCAGTTGGGTTTCTCAGGCTGTTAAGAGATGGATGCATATAACATCAAAAGCATAAGTGTTGGGCATGAGAAAAACGCTTATACAGTGAAGTTCCCAACTGTGGGTTTCGGCCAGTTCCAGAAAAACGTGGGCAACCAAAAACGAAAAGGAGGAAGTGGGAAATCAACCCCAGGAAAGCAGAATCGTTTTCAGACAAATGCTCATGGGCAGAAACGGCCTCCATAACCCCAAAAATCGTGGCTCTCTTCTCCCAGCCAATGAGCTAACCAAAAACGAGTTTGCAGACATGGAATAATGCCGAAAATGGTGAAAAACATGAAGGATAAAACCCTAACAAGCTCAGACTGCGTGGGAGGATGAATGCCATGGGTGAAGAATGGATTTGGGCCAATTTCGTGGGGGTTTTCTTGCCCAACAAACCAAAACTCGATTTCCCAGGTTGCTGTCTTGCCCATACACGAAAATTGACAGCCATACCTCTCCCATCCCAAGGCATTAATTGTCTCAACCAATTCTTGGAAGAATTAAATGATGGGGTGCATGAGACCAAATGGGTAGTTGAGAGTTCATGGGTTTTCCTCAATGAAATGGCTTAACACCATGGCTCAAGGGTTTGGTTATTTTCCCTCCCTATTCCTTGTAAAGATCATGCCCCCATCTCTTTGTTGCATTGCGTAGCTGGTTGTGGGTTTTTCATTAAAATTGCATATGTACATGATGTCCAATTTTACATTGTGCACCGCTAGCACAAGAACTCTATGCATCTATTCTAATTGCCGATACATAGAACGATAAATCAATGGCGGGGCCTTGGCCTTGAGCTCCTCACCATGACTAAATAACAGTATTTACATCATTTACAATATTAATGCAATAGGGTGAAGCTGGGGACATTACAAAAATTCAATCTCCTTTTCAAAAGTTGCGTTTTTCCATCCTTTGCAACAGTACCGCGACCCCACTACTGTCTACAGCACAGTAGTACCACGTACCCAGAACGCTTACCAGAGCGGTAGTGTACCAGTACCGCGCTATAGCCTGTTCCTGCCACGCGGTAGTGTTTGCATTTTTTCAATTTTTCTTGCATGTTTGGTTTCCTGAGTCATTTTTGATTTTATCTGCTTTAGTTTGGGGTTTTCAGTTGCTTATTACTATCCTGTTCATTACACAGTCTTTGTGGTTTGTTTATTTCTCTTGTGAGCTTGATTATTTTATGAGTTAGTGGCATTATTTGCACATTGGGTCACCCCTTCAGTCTGATTGCATTGGCTTGATCTTCTCATCACAACCAAACCTTTACTACTGTCCTCTTTTTACTGGATTATGTATCTTTCATAATCACATTGTTTCCATTAGTGTTATTCAAACTTATATCGAAAATTATCATTGGAGAACATTTGTGTTGTTTGGATTGAAATGATCTAGCAACATTATTGTGCATTAGGAAGTGAACCATTTAAATTTGCCACATAAATTCTCATTTTTTGAAGCATCCTAGTTGCAAGATCAGTGAATTGGAAAGAGGTGTTTATTTCAGTTTGGCTCTACTTAGAAAAAGAAAACAATTTTTTTTTGTTTTGAAGTGGTTTTTAATTGCTTGTGAAAATTTCATGCATTTATGATCGAAGAACTCTCTCTCTTCCATAGCTAGTTTTCATCGAATACAAGGCTTATTTCGATTCATTCTCACTTGCATGGTTTGGGTCGTCACAACACCACCAAATTTCATGTCCATTTACCCAATTGAGTAATACAACCACTAAAATTAATCTCTCTAACTAAACCAATATTAACCTCACTTGAGGAAATCAAAAGAATTTGGTAGTTAGGTATGACACCAGGGATAGGCATCAAAATAATTCCCCCTGGTCATTTTCATCTAAGACATAGTTGTTGTCCTCTAGGGAACTAAAATCCTATAGTATTTGTTGACACGGTCATAGACCAGTTTGTGGAGGGGCCTCCTGACTGTTTTTAACTTGGGTTAAACCGCCGCGAGATTGAGAATCGGACGGACTCTATGGAATGCCGCATTCCACTTAGCCCTAAGGCAACATCGATCATTGTCTTCCTTGTATTCATAGTAATGCAAGGGTGATAAGGCAGAAGCGCCGAAAACCTTTTCCAACGTGTCATGAACGAGGTAGCTTAGTGACTTTTCTACTAGGGCTCTTTTACCCAGGATCCCTTTCGGTAGAGGGATATCCTTCTCATATTGGTCTCTCACGTTGTATTGTTCGACTTGGATTTCATCACCTTGCGAAGAATACAACTTGTTGAGGTCTCCAGCTCTTAGTTAGGAGTTTGCTTGTTATCTCATCTTTATAGAGGGTCAATTTTTCTTTTTAGTGACTGCTTGTTGGCATTCTGTCCATTATTTTTCTCAGCTCGCTTATTGAGACACCGGTCTCAGTATAGATTTTAGAGCTTGCTTTTTGGCCTGCGAGCCTTGCTTTTTCTAGCTCCTCTTTTGCACGCTCGGCTGCATTAGAGTTTTTGAGTTCTTTGTTACAAGACTGCCCCTGGATTTCATATTCCTACCATTATGTCAGAACCACCACGGAGATCACGAAGAGTATAGGGCAAAAGCCCTCCACCACCACCACCGCCGTGGACCTCCGGTCCACCTACATCATGTATTCCCGCCCCTCCTGGCCGCGGTGCCAGTCGAGGGAACATTCCACCGCCGATACGCACTACATCTTCAGTTCTGCCTGTAATCATTACTCACAGCACGGTCTCAGAACCTCTTGTAGTTTCTGCAACCACTAGTACATTTGAGATTCTCACTATCACTTGACCTACTGTTATTCCAGATATATCTGCCACAGTGGACAACATTACAGTGGTTGAATCTAGTACAACCCAAGATACTAGACCGGAGGCCATCCTCCTTCCCGATATCAACACCTCCCTTCCACCGGAAACTTTCTACGATGACACGGAAGGATCTGTTGGCACCACCGAAGGATCCGACCAGGATATATCTGGCTTGATTCCAGTCCCAAGTGGGTACGTCGAAATTATCGAAGACACTCAACTTCCCGATACACCTTTTGAACCTAACTATGGATTTATCACTTCCCAGGCGGAGCTTCCGCCTGTTATCACCGCGCCATCCAGCGTTCATCCATAAGAAACCGGTTCTTCCAGCAACATACCTCGTACCGTATCTCTCCCCAACCCACCTTCGGGACATGAGATCATGGCCTCCATTCAGTCTAGTATGGTTAGTCTAGCTAATTCCCCGTTAGCGTCAACACAGTTCAAATGTGACACAAAGAAAATGCTCTTGACGGCTTCTAGATATCCGCCTGTTACCCGTCCTCCAGACTATCGGGATCCCAACGTTCCATCTAGCACAGAGTTTCATCACTCCTATGCAGACGGCTCCGGACCTTCAGACGTTACTATACCTATGTTCCCGACGGACCCCGAAAACCCTTTTCAGGATACGAACCCGGACCCAGTCTTCGATGGTCCTCCTATTGTTGAACATGCTATGGACGAAACCCCCGATACCCCTCGGTTAAATTCCCCACATTTGCTGCCATCACCCATGTTTGGCACACATTCTATGAGGGATAACCTAGTTTTTTCTCCATCCCCGCCCATCACATATGGAAGACCCCCTCCACAAATCGACACCTTTGGTGCCATTGGCCAATCGACACTATCGTACCTGGCTAGTGTTGCAAGAACACCAAGTCATACCGCTGGATCATCCATATTGACCAGAGGTTCACCTTTGACCACTATTTACACTATCTCAGGAGGTGCACAACCGACTGCCGCAATCCCCAATTCCAACAACCAAACCCCTCCTGGCGGGCCATCAACCCAACCTATCGGAGGACAATCCTTTGTTGGGAACCCCGTTCCTAGTCAACAACCTCCTCCTATAGGGCCATCCAACCCATCTGCTGGAGGGAAACCCATCGGCACCATCCAACAACCCTCCCAACCAGCAACATCTGCTCAGTATGGTATGTACAACACACCTGGCAGCGGACAACCTTATACCGGCTTCCCAACTGGGCCTCATCTTCAACATCCCTCGTCAGGTACGCTTCCTTCTTGGAGATCTCAAATCCCACAGAGTGGGGGTTACTCATTATTTGGAAATTGGAACCCAACCGGGGGGCAATCTCAAATTCTCCCCAACTTGAACTTCGGCCTCCCCCATCCTTCGGCTGCTACAACTCCATGGAACCCATCCCTTCAATTTCCACATATTCATCAAGGAGGAACGAACATTCCATGGACACCACTATCGCAGCCACCCCCCAACCTTGCTACGGGAAACCTTCCACTTACTCAATATAGTGGTAACATTCCTGGAACACAACAACTCCAGGGAACCTTTCCCCAACTAGGAGCAACAACCATTCCTGGGTTACAACAACCCCAGGGTGCCATACCTACCATCCCCACTCAGTAGAACATCCAACAACCGGTTACCACCATGATTCCTAGTCAGGTAATGACTTCCAACACTCAACTGGTTAACCAGATGGCCTACTACCCATAGAACTTCCAGCAGTACCCCGCGGGAAACACATATGGGTATAACACGCAGCAGTATACTATGCAGGCCCCCCCAGGTTTCTCTGCACCATACAGTTATTACTCATGCCCGCAGACTAATCGTTAACTTCCATTTTTGGCCACGCTAGACTTACCCGATTTGTCGAGGCTCATTAACGATCCTATATGGCATGAACCTCACTGGCCATCCATTCCATCGAAACTTCCATTAGACATTCCTAAGTTTGATGCTAAGCCTGGGGAAGACCCCAAGAACCACATGATGAGCTTCCATCTTTGGTGTTCATCCAACTCCTTGATGGACGATTCCATTCGATTACGGCTCTTCTAGTGTACACTTACCGACACAGCAGCAAAATGGTACATCGAGCTTCCACAACACTCTTTCCACGATTTCAACACCTTGGCTATGCAGTTTCTGACCCATTTATAGCTCCCCATCCGGTATGAGACTAGAACAGAACTGTTAACCTCGTTGCGTCAAACCACTTCTATGCACATTTCGGATCACATCCATGAGTGGCGTCGACGCCGTAGGCTAATCAAGGAACCCATTCTGGATCAGCTACTCATTGATTGGTTCACAAAGTCATTCTTTCCTCCCATAGCTAGGGATGTCGCTATGCGCGGGCTGGTCACAGAAGAACAAGCCATCTCGGCAGCCCAGTACATGGATTTGGTATATACCCAATCCGACACTTTACACGAACTTCTTCCCCATGCCGCCCGCATTACCACTGATCCAATGAAACCCGCCACTGAACCCCCCATTGATGGTATTGTCGGCTCAGTCAAGGCCCAGCCTACCACCAACTGGACGGGGCAACAAGCTTCTGCTTCCCCTGCTCTATCTCAGGCTACTCCAAAAGCCACTACTTCTCCTACTATCTCCTACGAAGTGAACGCAATTCAATCTACGTCACAACCATCCGAAGGAAAGAAGAAGAACAATCGTGGTAAATCCAAGAAGAACCAGCAAGAGAATCCCAAGCCACAACCCACCCATAACGACTCGAAACCATGCCGGAAGGCTAAGTTTCCTTGCCTAATTTGTCAAGACGATCACTACACGTGTGACTGTCCCTACAAGGATGAAGTCAACAAATTCGTTAAAGGATCCTCTCGCCCGACAGTGTTAACTGACCCTTTCCCTCAGCAACAACAATAGATGGTTACTTAAGAAACCCCACAAGGGGGCAACTCGAGCAACCCAACTCGCGGAGAGACGTCCACAAATCACGAAATCCTGATGACGAGTAATGAGGAGATTCATATAACCACTCGTTCAAAGACATATGAGAACCCTCCAAGTTCAAACAAACAGTCAGAGATAGCCAAAGGAAAATCTCCCGTCGAAGATTCGACTCCTACCCCTCCCCCTGACGGCCATCTCCATATCGAGAGACTGCTTACGGACACAGTGCTATGCCCACCCAAGGGCACCATACGAAAGGCGACATTTAATCCCAATGCGCGAGCTGCCCAAAATTACAACATTGTTGAGGATTTAGCTCAAGCGCCTTGCGCCATGTCGACTCTCGAGGTTCTTCAACACTGCCCTACGCAGCGTATAACCTTACTTTCAGCACTCGGGGCAATGGACCCAGATACTTCAAACACTATTATGTTTAAATTGGAGTATGCCAAACCTCGGCTTTCTCACCAGTTAGCCTTCCAGGTTGATACAAAAATCCATGGAAATAGCATCCATCGCACTGTTTTAGATGAACGTGCCTCCACGTCGATCATGTCTTTGAATTGTTGGAGAGCCTTAGGCTCACCCGAAGTCACAACGTCTCCCACCACTCTCAGGGCATTTGACGAACACGGTTTTCAACCTTATGGACTCATTCCCACAATTGGCATTGAACTGGGGGGCAAAACAGTATCCGTACACATCGAAGTCATGGATGCACCATTGGATTACAATTTTCTACTTGGTCGGAACTGGTTTTACGCCATGACCGCCATAACATCTACTGTCTTCTGGATTGTGCAATTTCCTCATGAAGGGAAAATTGTCACCATAGATCAACTTGATTACTGTATCCCAGACTCTCATCCGAACTCCGCCAACACCGTCCCATTATTGGATCAGCCTCGGTACTGGTTCCAATATGTTGGCATTGGATTTATGAAGGATTCTTCCCTTATTGGAGTTTTCCCAGAGCTGGGGCCCCATGTTCAACCAGTCAACATGATTTCATCAAATGTCACCCCTTCCAATGATTCATGGGTGATTCTGAGTCCCTCTGAGATTGAAAACTACGGCAACTCCATGCCTCTGAATAAAAACCTTGCAGTGTACGAAGCGATCCAGTCAGCCACCGATTGGGTCAATTGTCCTACCCATCACACCGTGGCACAACTCTCGTCTGAGACTCAGTCATCCCCACCACTTATCGATCCTCTCACTTTGATCTTTCCCACTGATGAATCAATTATGGAGGTTATGTGCGGTGATGAGCCACCATGGGGATATTTTCATCATCAATCTTCATTCCCCACTATTCAGACGCTTGATCCCGATACAAAATCCAACCCTTCACTTGGATTGGTTCAAACCAAGTTTCCCACTTCCCTCGATGAAGTATTTTCTGAAGGAAACTTGGCTAACCTTATGGCAACCACTCCCATAGACATTTCAGTGAAGCTTGGTATCATGGAAAACATTCATATTGGCAAAACATGCACTCCCCTCGAAATGGAGTTCTACACTGCCTACTTTAAAACCTTCCACGATGTTTTTGCTTGGAGTTATGAAGAAATGCTAGGAATAGATCCCTCGATTGTGGTCCATGAAATTCCAACCTTCCCTGGCACCCGACCTGTTCGGCAGAAACTCCGACCCATCCATCCTCGTAAGGTAGCCGCTATTAAAGAAGAAGTTGAAAACATTTTGCGTGTTGGTTTTATCTATCCTGTCCCATTGACAGAATGGGTATCTAACATTGTTCCCGTAGCCAAGAAATAGGGAACGATTAGAGTTTGTGTCGATTACCGCGACTTGAACAAAGCTTGTCCAAAGGACAACTACCCAACTCCGTTCATCGACCAGATCATCGATAACTACACCGGGAGTGTCATCTTTTCATTTATGGATGGCTTTTCTGGCTATAATCAGATCGATATCCTCCCAGCCGACCAGCATAAAACAACCTTTATCTGCCCTTGGGGGATTTTTGCATATCGAAAGTTACCTTTTGGAATTAAAAATGCCGGGGCAACTTTCCAATGGGCGATGTCGTATGCATTTCACGATATCAAACATATTGTAGAACCATATCTTGATGATCTTCCCACTCATTCTCAGACCCGGGATGACCATCCTGATTACTTAGGTGCCATTTTCGAGAGGTGCCGTCGCTACAATATCCATTTGAATCCACATAAGTGCGTCTTTTGCGTGGAAGATGGAAAATTTTTGGGATTCATAATCTCCAAAAGCGGGATACGCTTAGATCCTGCGAAGGTAGAAGCTATCTTAGCCCTGCCTTCCCCCATGAACATCCCAGAACTTCAAAGTTTGCAAGGGCATGCAAACTTTCTACGCCGTTTCATTTGTAATATTTCTGAGATAACAAAAGGCTATATGAGGCTTCTCAAGAAGAACACTCCCTTCATCTGGGACGATGAAGCCCAACGTTCCTTTGATAATCTAAAGGCGACCTTAACTAAAGATCCTATGATTCAACCCCCCAATTACGCACGGGATTACATTCTTTATCTCGCAGCTTCGATTTCCACCATCGGTATGGTGCTAGTCCAGGAAGACCATAATGGCATAGAACATGTGGTATACTATCTTAGTAAGAGTCTTCTCGACTCTGAAAATCGTTATTCACATGTCGAAAAACTGGCTCTGGCAACAGTTTTCGTTGTCTAGAGGTTCCGTCATTACATTCTACTCCGTCGGACCACTATTATAGCAAATTTCAATCCAATGTATTATATCCTCACGCGTCAAGTGCTTGGGGGCAAATATTCTCGTTGGATCGTCATTCTACAAGAGTTTGACTTGGAATTTTCCAAAGCCAAGTCCAAGAAGTCTTTGGTCTTTGCTGAGTTGATTTGTAACTTGCCCCGTGCTACCGAGCAATCCGAGCCCATCGATTCTCTTCGTGATGAATCGTTGTTCCTCATTAGCACGTCTGATCCATGGTACGGGGATATTTTATTATATCTCCAAACCCAGCGATTCCGCCCCGACCTCACTCGCGATGAACGTCGACGTATCCGACATCACGCCAAGTACTACCTCATAGTCAATGATACCCTTTATCGACATGGTGTCGACACTGTTCTTCGACGCTGTTTGACTTTAGATGAAGCGGAACGCATTCTTAATGACTGCCACGCTGGAGCATGTGGTGGTCATCTCTCTGGGATGGCCACGGCCCAGAAGATACTGCGAGCGGGATATTTTTGCCCCTTGTTTTTTAAAGACTGCATTGAAACGGTTAAGAAATGTCCACCCTGTCAATTATTTCATAATAAGACACGCTCGCATCCTGCTCCACTCCATCCTATTATTGCCGTCAACCCCTTTTCCAAATGGGGCATAGATTTCATGCACTGTAATCCCACTTCAGCCGGGGCATAGCTATGTCATAGTAGCGGTTGACTATTTCACAAAATGCGCTGAAGCGATGCCTACTTATGCTGAGGACGGCAAAACAACAACACAATTCATATTCAATCACATTATAGCTAGATTTGGTGTCCCACAATCCATTGTGACTGATCATGGCTCCCGCTTCAGGAACCATATGATTGAGGAACTGAGTGCCAAGTTGGGTTTTTGCCATGAAAACTCAACCCCATACTACCCACAGGCTAATGGCCAAGTTGAAGCCATTAACAAAGTTCTGAAATGAATGATTCAGCGTATTGTGGGTACTCATAAATCCAACTGGCACTCAGCTCTATTTTCGGCACTATGGGCATACTGAACCTCAGTAAAATGTGCTACTGGGTTTACACCATTCCAACTGGTGTATGGCCTGGAAGCCATTTTACCGATTGAATGTGAAATTCCATCACTTAGGATAGCCATAGAGCTACTTCCCCACACCACTTCTGAAGAGGAACGGTTTCTATACCTAGCCAAGCTAGATGAAACCCGCTGCGACACTGCTTTAGCCAATGAAGCTCATAAAAAACGTGTCAAAGCACAGTATGACAAATCCGTTCAACCTCGGGTTTTCAATGAAGGTGACCTCGTACTCACATATGATCAAATGCACGATAAACTTGGAAAAGGAAAGCTAGAATCTATGTGGTACGACCCCTTTGTTGTAAAACGTGTCTTGGAGAAAGGAGCCTATGAACTCGTCGATTGTGATGGCACACCATTGGCACGGCCCCGCAATGGGCTGTACCTCAAATGCTTCTACACGTAGGGTTATCCTGCACGAGATACTCTTTGTACATAATGTACTTAGCTTGTTTTCACTTATCTTTTTTAGTGTGCACACACAGACCTCATGTATCCATTCTTACCCTGACTTGTGCTTTTATGCGCAGATGTATGCCTACTTCGGATTCACTGACGGTGCGAGCCGACGTACCCGAAACCTCGCTTCCACAGCATGGGTAATCTATTCTCCCACTAGCGAGTTGCTATCTTTAGGAGACAATTGTTTGGGTCCCGCAACCAACAATATCGTAGAGTACCATGCAATCATCGGACTCTTGACGGAGGTTGCTTCCCTTGGAATTGAATCCCTATCAGTCTTTTTAGACTCCCAACTCGTGGTTTCTCATCTGAATCGTGTTTACACAGTTCGCGATCCTATCCTACTTCATTTATTTCGAAGGGTACGCCTCTTGGAACGATCTTTTAATTTTATTTCATATCAACACATATCAAGGGAATTCAATTGTATAGCTGATTCATTAGCTAATTACATTTTGGATTGGGATCTTGCCCATACATAAAAACACATCATAAAATAAACACACAAGTCATTGTAAATAAATAGGTCATAAAAGTAGGTCCATATATATATCACTGTATATAAAAGTGTTTTTTCAAATACATAAAGTTTGTGTTTTAAAGACAAAATTTGGGACCTAGTCCCATACAAAAATTTGGCTCTCAAAGCCTACATATCGTATACAGGCCACAAAAAGATAAAAGCTACCATCTAAGGAGATCTGGGAGATCTATCATGTTCCTCAGATTCCTCACGCTGCTGGTGATAACACACTATAGCCTGAGCCACCCTACGGAGGAGTCAGCCAATACACCTAGGCACACCTACGGTATGCCGCTGGAGATGCAAAGGGATGTCGTCCATCCTCATAGCGGGGACACCGTGGGTTAAACCCTGTAGGTTCCTCTCTATCTCCTGGACCCCTCCCGCCTCATCCTCGTTTCCTTCCTCATTCGGAATGGCTTGGTGATCAACACCACCTCGGCGTAACGACGAGTACCCTGCCGGTCTTTGTGGTCCACGATCTGCAACATGCACACGTATATATATTAAAGTCTTTTACACATTCTAAAAAACAATAAAAATTAAATATTCAAAAAAAAAAAAACATTTATGAAGGTCATACCTGAATTGTCCCAATCCTCATCTTCCGGAAGTGCCAAGTCTATGTCATCGCGGAAGTCCACCCCTGCATAGGGGTAGTCATCGATCATCACAATCTGTTCCTGGAGCCACGAGAATAAATCCTCACCGAAAGCCAAACGCTGCGGCCCTCCAAGTCGTCCTGCGTACTCGCTCCATCGAGCCATCCATGGCTCGGTGGGTGGACGGGGGGGCATGGCCAGCTGTGGGTACAACAACGGCACCCTCGCCAAGAAGAAGGTGACTAAGATGCTCCCATACCCAAATTGAGAGTTCTCTCTAATCCTGCACTTGTTCACTTGCTCTTTGAGGTTGGTCAATACTGCCTCACACTAGTTGAATACTATTCCTGCCATGCAATCCACTGCAAGATTCATCTGTGTACGGGACGCCTGATGGGGACCCGTACTCCCTACTGCACGTGTGATGGTGAACAACACGGTTTTTAAAGGAAGTTCTACAATGTCCTTAATGACCACCTTGCCTCTTTTCTTCCCCAAACCTTGACGACAATAACAAGCAATTAAAGCATCAGTACTCGCCTCCGAGGCTGTGAACCCAGTAAAACTCACCCAGGCTCCTCTTTTCGAGAGGTCCGTGAGGAAATAAATGTCCTCGAGTTCAATCTCGAGGGTGTGTTCTCCCACTCGGAAAGCTTGAATGTCGAGGTCCCACATTTGAATAATGTGGGTGAGGAGTTTTTCCTGCTTACGGATACCTTTGGTCTTGAAGAATTTCAACAAACCACATTCCCGCAATGCAGTCAAGGTCTCTTGGTCATCTTTGGCCAAAAAATCATCCACTTCATGCTCTATTTCTTTCCAATGGACCATTTTGCTCCAAACAAGTTGCAGACACCTGCAAAAGGTCATAGAAAACATTCATTAATCATTTAACAACTTGATCTCAGCTAAAAATTTGAGAAAAAACTAATTTTTTCATCTTAAAAATCGCCACTATCGCGCCTGGGGGAAGTGCACCTGCACGGTACTGCACAGTACCGCGCCACTATTCAACCCTACAGAGCTGTACTGTTACACAGTACCACGTTTCCCAATACGGCTCCCGCGCGGTACTGTGGATAGCGAAATTTTCCCATTAGGGCCTTCCCAAAAAATAACTTCTACTTACTGAAATCAAGTTATTTATCTATGAAATGAAAGAGGGGCTTGAAAGCTCTTACTTGGCACAGACGGTTCTTGAAACGGTGCTCCGGATCTCTAGATATGAACTCTTGAAGTTTTTGCTCCTCAATGGGTAAAATCTCCTCTTTTGGCAAATGCACAAGTGAAATGGTAACTTTCCATATTTACCTACTCCTTATATAACTTTTTTTACTCATTATTTTATCTGGTTAAATTAAAACCCATTTAACATTACTAAGATCTGGTTCCATGAGCATTTGTTGACAAGGTTTCCTTTAAAAAATGTTCACACTGGCGTTCATTTATTGTTTGACCTTCATTTTGAGCCTACTTTATCTTTTTCGTGCTCTAGATTAAAACTTTAAAAAGATTCCAAGCGCTTTTACACCCGTGTCGTGCTTGTCAAACTTAAGTAAATGGTGTCGAGCTTAGTCAGCTTTACTCATGCTCGTTAAACGTTGAGGAAAGTATTATCGTGGTTGCATTTTAATCTTTTTTTCAGACCAGAATAATTAAAAATTACGAAAAAGACCATTGGAGTCCATAGTTAAGCTCTTTTCAGACTCCCTAAAATTGAAAATATTGCCAAGTGATATTGACTCTTTCACACTTGTAAAAGTATTTGAAGGGTCATCTATTCGGTGATAGGTTACCCCTTTTTCGGCCTATCTAGACTATTTATGAGAAAGGTATACCTCGGTCAATTTTTGGATGGGAGAGTTCTCTCGGGAATTGTTTTACACTTTTTCAGGATCGAGGGACTAAATTTACGAACAAGTACAATTTGGAGCCTTCTTTAAGTTTTTCAGGCTCTCTAAATGTGAAAAACTATTGAGTTTTCCTTCCTTGGACTTGTTAAAATTTGACATCAAGGACCCACTTTGGGACGAACCCCTCCTTTATCAGGTTCGTAAAACATATGATATTGGACTCATCTATGAGATGAGCTATACCGATCATCTGTTATCCTCTTCAAGATCGAAAAACAACAAAGAGGTACTCGTCTATCATGTCGGGGGAATATGGGAGACAAGTCGAGTTTATTTTGGCAGCTTGTCAGTCGTCACCTTTGAACATGGCGTGTGTCTGTCCCTTGTCTATTTTGGGTATCTATTTTCGCTGAGTTATGGTCATCATCCTGAGTCGTCTCTCTGGCCACGAGCCTACTCGTTCGGTGTTTATCCTCTACTATCAATAATCCCTGCTGCCAAGTCCTTTTGCATGCCGTTATATGTTCAAAGGGTTGTATTGTTCAGAGTCATTCATTGTGTCAGACCTCCATTGTGTCAGTACATGTTCTATCGTCCTATACTATCTTTTCGTTCCGATTTCGTGTCGATGATGTGGGAATTATTATGGCCCACCTTCGACGAGTCTATTCCCGTCAACGCCGAATCACTATCCAGGAATTGGACTTAGGAATCAACCATTAGTACCTTGCTACCTGCATGCCTCAATGGCAGGTTTCCTCGTGTTCGACAGTAGGTTTACATCATTGACCTCTGATCGAACGATCTCTAGAATGCTCGACATCAACCCATTCATTTGTATTTCTTTGAGATGTACTACAGATACCTTGGGGATCATCGTCATCATTGGTGATTTCCCTCGCATTTTTTAACGGTTCACATCATTGACCGGTAATCGAATGGTTTCTACCATGTTCGACTTCAACACCTTGTAATCACATGGCTAGATTCGCATCATTTGCGATTGAATAGAAGACCCTGGGTGCACCTTTGTATTTTGATTGCGTCCAGGTTGCGATGGAGATGTCCTTTATATTATCACACAGATCCAATTTTGTATTGGTCGTGGTTGTGTCATTACTGTCTCATGGATCTACGCTTGTTCATAATATCCATGATTTGTCTACAGTCTATATCATCTCATTACTCATGGATTTGCAATGTATTGGTCGGCAACCATGCTTTGAGTCAATTGTTTCCGAGCATGGGAATGCCTGCCTCGATGGTATATTTGACATTTTGTTTCTGTTTCAGCTCCTTGTTTCTCTCCTCAATGCTATCTCCACACAGTATTTGTAAAGTCTTTCGGCCATCAGTCCCTTCTGACCTCATATTTTAGGGGGCATCTATTATACCTCCATATTTCACAGTGTCGCATCTTCACCATAAAAATAGTTGACGACACTTCCCCTACTGCTTAAAACACCCAGAAGAGAAAAATGATGAATGATCCTTGAAGATAAACTTATCCTGTCAAGAATCAACCAAGTTGAGACTTCATATACCTACACTACTGTGCCTTGCTCCAGCTTAGGTGTGCGGTAGTCCACACTACCGCGCTATGCTCTTTCTCTGCCACGCGGTACTACCGCGCTATGATTAGTTTAAGAGGCGCGGTACTACCTTTTTAGCCTTTTTGCCATGGCTTGTGGGATCTTGATCTTCAAGATATTTTTTAGGATTGGTATCCCTGATTCGATCCTAACTCACCTTCTTAGATTAGTGGGCCTAATCCACTAAACATTCCCAATATCCATTCTTCTCTCTTGATGGTTAACCCTACTACACACTATAAGAGAGAGGCATTCCATGAGCAAAAGGGAGGACTCTTGGAGACATCAAACTTATGATCTTGAATCTTTGTGGAGATAGCTAGAGGAGAAAGCACTTGGAGCTGGGAGTTGGCTTGGATATCAAGCAACCATTGTAAATGAATTCAAGTTGGTAATAAAACATAACTTGTCTTGTTTCCCAAATCATGTGTGTTGATTTTGTTTCAATTATATGATTTGTATCTGTTATAGATTTAGGTTCTAACTCATATTTCAAGTTGCTAGAGAATCGTATATGCTTGTATCTTGGTTTCATTCTGACAGGTTTATTCGCGAGGACTTGGAAATTGGAGCGACCATTAGGACGAGCAATTGAATTGAAGGTCAGTTAGATCTCTTCCGTTTCTTTCAGCAATTTAATCTTGAAATGTCTGTTTAGATCTAGGAATTCAAGGTAGCATTTGTTATCTTTTTGTCTTAGTTTAGAGCCAGTTAAAGTCTACTTTAACCTAAGAGAGTTTCTACCTATTCGTAGGGAGAAATTTCTACAACAAGGAGAGCCTGGATCATTGGAATGGATAACTCAACCCAAGGATGACCCCACAGTAGCTGTTGGTCCTTCATCAGCTTACTGGACATCTTCTATCGGTCACCCAGTGGCTCATTTTTCTTTTGCATCCCCACCCAACTGGACTACTCCAGAACTCTCTAGACCCTCCTACAGGCCCGACCCCGATGAAATTTTCGGCCCTATTCATGATCGTCTGGAACGATTACGTGTTAGGGGTGATGATATTTGAAGACAAAGTCTCAAACAACGGCCTGGGTATAGAGACACCTCAATTAATCCGATATCTTTTGGTTCACCCGAACCATCTTCCCACAATGCGACCATTAATGAGACTGGTCAACCCTTGCAAGAGTCCAGTCCTGCACTTCAAGTGAACCAACCGGTTGAAGGACAACAGTCCAACACACCTATTACTACCATAGTTACTTTACTAGCTCCTCCCCCACCTCAAAATTCGAGGGGAGGATACTCCATTCCCCTGGATTATCTCATTGGTAACGTTATTACGATGGTAGCTAATCAACAACCTATGTTGGTTCAACCTTTGAACAATGGTCAGGCTATTGTGGAAGGGGGGAAAACCCTGTTTCCTAACTAAAACGTAGGCAGTGGAATCCCCAATGGACCTCCCATTGGACCTCCCCAACCCGCTAGACCATCCACCATGGGATTATCTCATGTTGGGGGTCCATCCAATGTAACTCAACCCTCATGGAGTCAAGCGTATCCGGGTTCTGTTAACCCTGCGTTAGGTCAATCTAATCTCGGCAATGCACCATACGGGATACCTTATCCCAGAATTCCCTACACTCTATGGGGCCAGCAGCCCATTTTAGAACATGGACCCCAACCAACTATAACTCAAGCACCACCCCCCCTGATCGGTCCACCTCCACCTCCTACTGGAGGCGGGGAGCCCCCACCTAACTTTGGAGGAGGTGGACCTCTCCCTTTTGGCAGAGGTCCAACTCATTTTACCAACAATGGCCCCCACCCTTTCGGTGGTGGTGGGAATGGTCCACCACCCCCCCCAGGTGAAGGCGGTGGAGGACCACCCTATTATGGTGGAGGAGGAAATTTCCCTTCGGGCGATGGAGGTGGTTCACCACCCTCTCCAGGCGGAGGCAGTGGTGGATCTAATTATTATGGTGGCAGTGGTGGAAGTGGATACCCTCATCCTTCCGGTGGCAGAGGTGGTGGCGGCCCCCATCCTTCTGGCGGTGGAGGTGGTCCACCACCCCCTCCAGTTGGAGGTAGTGGTAGGCCACCTTATTACGGTTATAGACCTCCACCTCCTTCGAGCAGTGGCGGCAGACCCCCACCTCCTCCCGGTGGTGGAGGTGGACCCCCACCTTATTGGAATGGACCACCTTATGGTGGCGGACCCCCTTAAGGTCTGGGAGGCACACCCCCCTACGGTCAGTTTACTCCGTGGTCACCCTTTAATGAGTCAATATGAGGTACTACCGGTTCTTACATGCCTTACCAGTACTACCAGTACCCGTAGCCTAATCAACAGTTTCCCATTTTGGCTACTTTGGACCTACTTGATTTATCTCGACTGACGAACGACCCCATCTACCACAAAACTATCTAGCCCCCGATTCAGGTGAAACTTCCATCGGATATCCCTAAGTTTGACGGCAGGCTGGACGAGGATCCTAAACACCACGTGATGACATACCATTTATGGTGTTCATCCAACTCTCTACTAGATGACTCGATCCATCTAAGATTATTTCAACGGACTCTCACTGGTTCGGCTACCAAGTGGTATATCAAACTACCACCTCATTCTTTTCATGATTTCGGTTCTCTTGCTATGAACTTTTTGACTCACTTCCAACTGCTTATATGGTACGAAACTGGTATGAATCTTCTCACCTTTCTCCGCCAGAATACTGCTACTCATATACATGAGTGGCAGAGGAGAAGGTGCTTGATTAAGGCTCCCATTCTAGACCAAATCCTAGCAGATTGGTTTACGAAGTCTCTCATCCCTCACATAGCTCGAGATGTCTCCATGGGCGGTGCTGTCACTGAAGAACAAGCTATCGCTCATGCCCATTACCTAGACTTGGTTCATGCTCAATCGAGCACCCTGTTTGAAATTATTCCCGACACACCTCGCGACACTTATGAACCCACGAAACCTCCTAAGGGACCCCAAACTGATGGCATCATTGGATCCCTTACCACCCAGCCTGTTGGATCATTGAAACTTCATGGTTCCTCCCCATTACCAACTTAGGATGGGCACAACACCACCAAATCGACCGCTCCTACTGTAACTGAAGAGGTGAATTCTGTCCAATCAGTTTCATCTCAGAAGTCCGGCGACAAGAAGAAGAACAAAGGGAAACCTAAGAAGTCTTTTGCCTAGCAGAAACAAAAAAGCACTCTTGACGACACCAAACAGAAACAAAAACTAAAATTTCCTTGTTTACTGTGTGGAGATGATCATTTTTCCAAAGAGTGTCCCCATAGAGACGAAGTCCAAAAGTTTCTTTGGGGTAAACCGACTCCCGCAGTCCTCAACGATCTGTTTCCCACTCAAAATCAGCAAATGATTGCTCAACCCCCCCCATCCTAGGGGGAACCATCCAATACCGTGCATGTTCTCATGGTACGTAATGAGACGATCAATTTGAACACTCACTCGCGATCATACGACCTGGTCTCTTCGAAATAACCTGTTGGAAGTAATATTGAAAAAGCCTCCAACTCTATAACCGATGTCATTGTACCATCATCTTCTCTCACCATTGAGAATCCGTCCTTAGATTCGATATTGCGACCACCCAAGAGCATGATTCGAAAAGCCATTTTCAATCCTAGTGCTCAAGCAACACAAAATTATAATATCGTAGAGGACTTGGCACAAGCCCCTTGCGCCATGTCTACCCTGGAAGTTTTGCAGAATTGTCCTAATCAACGCAAAACTCCTCGCAGGAATCGGTGCATTCGACCCTGATTCTTCGAATACCATCATGTTCCGACTTGACTACTTTAAGCCGAGGCTTTCCCATCAGCTCGCATTCCAAGTAGCTATGAACATTGCTTGGAAAATTGTCCATCGTTCCATTTTGGACAAAGGAACCTCTACTTCTGTCATGTCGATCCCCTGTTGGAGAGCCATCGGCTCTCTCGAATTGAATTGTTCTCCTACCACGTTGAAATCATTCGACGGGCGTGGCTTTCAACCTCATGGGATCCTACAAGCTCTCGCAGTTGAGTTGGGCGGAAAGACCGTAACCATTAATGTGGAAGTGGTATCGGCCCTAATAGATTATAATCTCTTGCTTGGTTGCAATTGGTTTTACGCCATGCAGGTGTTAGCCTCTTTAGTCTTCTGTGTAGTACAATTCCCCTACCAAGGACGAATTGTTACTATTGACCAACTAGATTTTTGCACACCAGACACTACTACTCATCCTGGTGACCATGTTCCTTCCATTGGACAAATGTCAAAGTAGTATGAGAGTATAGGGGTTGGCCTTTTGAAAGATTCATCTCTCATGGGCATTTTTCCAATTTCGGACCCCCCTAATCATGTTGCCTCGGTGAACATGATCTCCATAGAGATTTCATCTCACTCCATTGATACTTGGCTTGTACCTGACGAAGCCACAACACACCTGATTGGAGACGCAATGCCTTTTTCACTCGTTGAACGTATTTACGAGGCTATCCAGTCAGCACCGGAAAACCACTTAGCTGTGGCTCCCCCATCCTGTTCTCTACGATGGTCATCATCTCTACCTGACCTCTTACTTCAGACTTTTCATTCAGACGAGTCCATCATGGAAGTTATGAATGTTGATGATGGTCCGTGGGATGACCTCCACCATAGGTCATCTTTTTTCCCCCTTTTGGAGTACATAGAGGACAACATTAACACCATCTTTTCATCGGATATTTACCCGTTCCCTCATTCCCCCATACTTACATGTCTTTCGGACATTGAGAGTAACTTGGCCAACATTGAGCCTACCACCCCGGTAGACATCTCGGTAAAACCTGGTATAGTGGAAAACATTCGCATAGGCCAGAAGTGTTCCCCTGAAGAAATAGCTATTGGTACGACCTTATTTAAGTGATTTTGAGATGTATTCACTTGGTCCTATGAGGAGATGCCTGGGATAGACCCCGCGATTGTTTCTCATGAAATAAAAACCTATCCCGACATCAAACCTGTACGTCAAAAGTTGCGACCGGTACACCCCCGGAAGACTGCAGCGATCAAGGCAGAGATTGAAAATCTCTTAAAGGCTAGCTTCATCTATCCTGTCTCGTTGACGGATTTGGTCTCAAACGTCATCCTTGTGAACAAAAATCAGGGTACCATTCGCGTCTGTGTCGATTATTGGGACTTTAACAAGGCTTGTCCAAAGGACAACTACCCGACTCCGTTCATTGACTAGATTATCGATAATTGTGCTAGAAGCGTCATCTTTTCATTCATGGCTGGCTTTTTCGGTTACAACCAGATTGAGATCAACCTAGTCGACCAACATAAGACGACTTTCATCTGTCCTTGGGGGACGCTTGCATACCGCAAACTCCCGTTAGGCCTTAAAAATGCTGGCACCATGTTCTAGCGAGCCATGTCGTATGCCTTACATGACATTAAGGACTTTGTGGAACCTTACCTGGACGATCTCCCTGCTCATTCAAAGCAACGTGAGTTCCACATGGATCATATGATGGCCATCTTCCTCAGATGCAGATGGTACAATATCCTTCTGAATCCTCATAAGTGTATCTTTTGCATTGAGTCTGGATGCCTCTTAGGGTTTATTGTCTCGAAGGATGGGATCTGCATCGATCCCTTAAAAGTGGAGGCCATTGTGAACCTACCACCTCCAACCGACGTGACGAAACTTCAAAGTATCCAAGGGAAGGCAACTTATTTAAGGCGTTTTGTATGTAACTTTGCAGAGAAGACTAAGGGGTATATGAAATTGCTTAAGAAGGACGTCCCGTTCATTTGGGACGATCAAGCTCAGAAATCCTTCGACAACATCAAACATGCCATCACGCATGCCCCCATAATCCAACCACCAAACTATTTCTGAGATTACAGCTTATATCTCGTTGCTTTTGCTACCATTATCGCCATGGTTTTGGTACAGGAGGATTACAATTCCCAAGAACATGTAATATACTATGTGAGTAAGGGTCTCATTGACGCTGAAACTAGATATTCACATGTCGAGAAGCTTGCTCTCGCAGCAGTCATCGCCGTCCAAAAGTTCCGGCACTATATCTTGCTCCGCACAACCACAATCATCGCAGACTCGAACCCCATGTGCCACGTACTGACACGTCAGGTGCTTGAGGGCAAGTACTCACGTTGGATTGTGATACTGCAAGAATTCGACCTTCTTTTCTAGAAATCCAAGTCTAAAAAGTCTTTGGTGTTTGCTGAGATTATTTGTGACCTTCCCTGTCCTGATGTAGAAGTTGAGCACAATGATTCTTTTCCAGATGAATCATTGTTTCTCATCAGTACGACTGATCCGTGGTATGGATATATTTCATTATATCTTCAAACCCAACACTTCAACCCTCAACTATCTCGCGATGACCGTCGTAGAATACATCACCATGCGAAGTATTATATGATGATCAGTGATACTTTGTACCGCCGTGGCGTCGATTCAATTCTTCGACGTTGTCTAACTCACGATGAGGCTAAACGTGTTCTGAATGAATGTCATGATGGGGCATGTGGCGGTCACCTTTCTGGGATGGCTACATCCCAGAATATTTTGCGCGCAGGATATTGTTGATGTATATGTAACTTCGGAATGTATTTCATATATATTTATTGTACCCTTATTAGAGATGTGTTATTCCTCTATAAGGAAGTGTCGTCATGTGGATTGACAAGTGTCGCAAGTGTGTGTACTTGCCGATGGGTTATTAGACCACCATGTATGGGGTCGGCCCTAAAATATATATATTATAATGTGGATATACCTAGCTAGACAAGTCGGCCCCATAAGGTCACTGGGAAAACATGTTAGTATAAATAAAGATCAGGTGATCTCTATTTAGATCATTCGGAAAGTCATCTCTCTCTCACTCAGAAAGTGGCGCACTAGTGAGGAGGAGGATCATCTGCATCTAGGAGACTATCTCAAGTGTATTTTGGTTGTACTTTGGTTGAGCCATTGCTCTCTCTATCTCTGAGGAAGTTGTGGGGTTTTTCACCTTAGGGTTTTCCCCACAGAAACTTTGTGTCTCTTGTCTCTCATGATTTTGATTCTTGTGATGCTTGTCATGCTTATTGTGATTGTCATGCATTTATATAATGTATATGTTATTCTCTCAGTGAAGATCCTAGAGTATTGTGAATTAATGCTCAAAATATAACATGGTATCAGAGCTAACGTGAGAAGAAGACATTTTGTAGTGACGAAAACTTGAGTTTCTTGTTTATTGGGTTTCTCTCCATAGATTTTGGAAAAGCAATATAGTAGATTGACTCTACTCATCAAGGCGAATCTATCTGTCCAATCAGAATTCAATTCTGAGCATTTTCAGATTTGGCCCTAAAAATTAGGGTTTCCACCAAAATAGGAATTTATGGAATCTGAAGACACAGCTGGAAGCTCCTTGCAAAAATCGAAGTTTAGAGCTTTGGATCGAGATTTTTGGCTGGGTAGATCTCCGGGAAACTCAAACCCTAATTCAGGGCTCTCCCTAGTGAACCTGGGAGGACAAAAAGACAAATCTGAAGGGTAAAACTTTGCTGATCTCAAATTCTGAATGCACCAGGCTGATAAGCTCATCAAGGTGCATCTTTCTATCATTTCAGAAAGTTGAAATTCACATTTTGAATTTTTAGGGTTTTTTCGACAAACCCTAATCCGGGACCAGATCCAGTTTTCAGCATTTCAAGGGGTAAGACCTAAATATTTTCTATTTTCATTTGAAGTACTCTTTAAGTTGTCTCACCACACCAAGCTTGAGGATAAGCTTGAAGGGGCTGATAACTTCCGAGCTTGGAAGTATAGGATTGGGTTAATCCTGGAAGAGAATTAGTTGGACTCATATATAAAAGAAGACATCCCTATCCCAGAGGATGAAGAGGCCAAGATATTGCATAAGAAGAACTTGGTTAAGGCAAAGAGAATCATTACTGATTCTATCAAAGACCATCTCATACCCCATGTGTCTTCTCTAAAGACACCCAAGGAGATGTTTGACTCTTTGAACAAGCTATTTGAAGGGGAGAACATAAATCGGAAGATGACTTTGCGGAATCAATTGAAAGGGGTCAAGATGTTGAATGGAGAAACCATTCAATCTTACTTCTCCAAGGTCTCTCAGATCAAGGAGAAACTTGAAGCTGTGGATGAAGTAGTGGACAATGGTGAAGTTGTTATGACCACTCTGAATGGCCTACCTAGGTCATGGGACTCCTTTATTCAAGGAATCTGTGCAAGAAATAAATTGATCTCTTTTAGTAAACTATGGGAGGAATGCTCTCAAGAAGAAGCTAGACTTGTAGCTCATGAGGAAAAGATGGGAGGAGAAGATCAAGCTCTCGCAGCTCACACCAAAAGAAGCAAGCCCAAGAAGGAGCACTCTCGCTACAAAATATCCTATCAAAAGAATAAGAAGGATCTAAGATGCTTCACATGCAATGAGAAGGGTCACTTTGCTTCAGATTGTCTCAAGAAAAAAAGGGATAATAACAACAACTTCAACAAGAAGAAGAAGGGAAGCAAAAGAAAGTTCCATGCTCATGCTGCCGAAGATGATGAACCTCCAAAGAAGAAGGCTAGGGCAGAAAGTGATGATGACTCATCAAGTGAAGAAGAGTATGTTCTAATCTCTGCTCTCACAGGTACTATCTCCCATGGTTGTAATGATTGGTTGATTGACAATGGGGCTTCCAAAGACATGACTGGGTTTAAGGAATCTTTTGTGAATCTATCTGAACATGAATCACCCCATAAGGTGAAACTTGGGGATGATTATCAATACCCAATCAAAGGAAGTGGTGAAGGCTACTACAACCTAGATTCTGGAAAATCATTGAAGATGAAAGAAGTCCTTTATGTACCTGGGCTCAAGAAGAACTTACTCTCCATCTCTGCATTGGATGCAAAAGGTATGAGGGTTGCATTTGTGGATGGCCAAGTCCTAATGTGGCCAAAGGGAAAGAACATAGATGATGCAGTAGTGATTGGAGAGCAAGAGGGAGGTTTGTATAAACTGAAGGGACAACCTGAACATGCCATGGTACATGAATCCATGGAGCCAAGTGAACTTTGGCATAGAAGACTTGCTCATATGGACTATAGGGCACTTCCAATTGCAAGCAAGGCTGTAGAGGGTCTTCCTGAAATTAAGACCAAACATGAAGGTGTTTGCAAAGGATGTGCAAAAGGTAAGAACATTAAGAAGGATTTCCCAAGAAGTGAAAGCAAGGCAAAAGACATCCTGGAAATCATCCACTCAGATGTATGTGGACCTATGTCATCTAGTTCTCTGAGTGGGTATGTTTACTATTTCTCATTTATTGATGACTTCTCCAGGAAGACTTGGGTATACTTCTTGAAGAACAAAGATGAGGTGTTTGATAAGTTCAAGGAATTCAAAACCTTGATGGAGAATCAAACTGACAAGAAGATCAAAACATTCAGATCCGACAATGGTGGAGAATTCACCTCAGGTGACTTCAAGAATATTTGTAGTGATTCAGGGATTAAGAGGGAGTTGGCTGCTCATTATAATCCTCAACAGAATGGAGTTGCAGAAAGGAAGAACAAAACAATCATGGAAGCAGCAGGGGAAATGCTGCATGACCAGGATCTACCTATGCATCTATGGGCAGAAGCAACTAGAACAGCTGTATATGTGCATAACAGAACACCCCACAAGATATTGGACAACAAGACACCAGAAGAGGTATTTTCTGGTAAGAAACCTGAAGTCAGCCATCTTAGAATATTTGGTTGACTAGTATACACTCATGTCCCAAAGGAAAAGAGGACTAGACTAGATCCTTCAAGAAAGAAGGGTATCTTTGTGGGTTACAGTGAAAGCTCAAAGGCTTACAGAATATACTTTCCAGGGTTCAAGAAGATTGATGTCATCAAGGATGAATATAAGTTCAAGAAGCAAAGATCAAGAGGGAGCACACTCCAGCAGCTCCTGCAAGGATGCAGATTTTCAGAGGGAGTTGACCATCTTCCTACATTCCACAACAACAAGGTGTAGAAGAAGCTACTTCAGCAGCTCTTGCCAGGAAGCAAAGACTCAGAGGAATTCCACCCAACAAACAAACAAAGATAAGTATTTCAATTATCATTTCTTGCCTGTTTTGTTTGTTTAAATAATATTATGATTATGTTCCTAGACTTAGGAGATGTATTGTGCATATTAGAATGATTGCATTAATGAACATTATACTACTAATATGCATGTGATGGGTAAGTGGCCTATGGCACTGTACAACATTCCAGTGCTACTTATCTAGAATGAAACCTCTTTGCTGAAATGTTGGGAGTAGTGCAAACTCTTAACAATGTTCTGGTAGAGACTGGAAGGCATCTAGAATGTTGTGGAACATGGATAAATGTTGTATTGAAGCATTGGCTAAGATAACTGCATGACTGCATGACATATTTTTTTATGTGTAAATAATTTGTTCTGAAAATTATGAGATGTTTCTAATCATGCAATTTAACTTGTTTTGTAGGAAAGACCGTATATCTTCACCTACAAAAGGACTACAACATTTGTTCCAGCAACAAAGATATCTATTGAAGATATTGAAGTTCCCAGGATCTGGGATGAAGAAATGGAATGCCATGATCCGTCGATCATGAAGAAGATGTTTGGGATGCAGTCCCAAGACCTGACAGGGAGTCACATGTGTGCAGATTGAAGAAAGACTTGTATGGCTTGTAGCAATCTCCCAGAACTTGGTGTGATACAAAGAGGAAGCTTGCTGCCGAATTCGATATGACGAACTGTTGTTGCAGCAACATCCCTCCCCAAAATTTTCTACATGTTGGGGCCCCTCCTGTATTTTTTGTAGAAAGTTTTCTTGAAAAAGCCATCCCAGCCGCCCGCTCTGTTTTCAGCATAAAATTTTGCTTCCTTGCTGAGCAGCTTGCCGTCAATCCTACCATGTTCTCCCCAGTGAGCCAAAAGATAACTTAGTTTTTGCCCAAACGTTTTGGAGTGATCCGGACATAGTCCCGAAGCCGCGGAAGTCAAGCGTCCAACCTTCCCAAAAGGAAGACTTAGGTTTTCTTTGCCGAAAATAGCGGAAGCCATTAGGTGAGACCACCCGAAACGGCGGGAGCTTTCGCCCAAACCTTCCGCAACCACGGAGAAATTCAAGTAGTTCTCCCGAAACGGCGGAACAATTCAGCTCTGCCTTCCGAAACGGCGGAAGCCCTTCGGATAAACTCGCCGAAATAACACCAAGGAATTCATCATTTTCTTCCGAAGTAAAAGACTTATAAAATTTTCAATCGTTGCTTCTGCGGAACGGTTCCAGCTCCGAAACGACTTAGCTCCCGAAACGGCGGAGCCTTTCGTTGAATCCTTCCGCAACCGCGGAAAGGTTCCGGCTTTCCTCCCGAAACAGCGGGACTCATTCGCCTCAGTCTCCCGAAAAGGACTAAGATTTCCTTCTGATTAGAAGGTGCGGGAACAAAGGACTTAAAGAATTTTTAGCTTCAACCTTCCGCAACGGCGGGGAGATTGGAGCATCTCTCCCGAAACGGCGGGAGTTTTCGTTGAACCCTTCCGAAACGGCGGGAGTTTTCGTTGAACCCTTCCGAAACGGCGGAAGCTTTCATAAAATCCTCCCGCAACGGCGGGGAATTCATGAAACCTTTCCGAAACGGCGGAAGCCATCTCCATAAGACCCGCGGGGAGGATCCACGATCGCCTTCCGAAACCTTGAAAAGACTTAGAAGTTTCTCAAGAAGCTGTCGCGGAAGCCTTCAGCTTTTGCTTCCGAAACAGCGGAAGCCTTCGGGCTACCCTTCCGAAACAGCGGAAGCCAATTGCTTACCCCGACCGGCAAAAGGACTCCGAAACGATCCCGGGTGAATTTGCGGAAAATATAAGTTTTGCTTCCGAAACGGCGGAAGCCATTCCCAAAAGCTTTCCGAAACTAGCGGGAGCCGTAGCCAAAAAACTTTCCGAAAATCAACGAGACTTTGAAGTTTTGGTTCACGGAAGCTTTCGCAAAAGTCTTCCGAAAATACCGGGAGCATTCGCTATACCGTTCCGAAAGGGCGGAAGCTTTGGCGTTACCCGTCCGCTACGCGACAGACTCTCGCGGAAGGCTTCGCGTTTCCTTTCCGCTTTAAGCCCCGAAACGTCGGAAGCTTTCATCGAATCCTTCTGCAACGGCGGATGCAATTCACGAACTGGCCCCGCAAGTGGCGGTCGCACGGAAACCGAGGTGCTTTGACGTGACCGCTACGCGCGGCGAATTTAAACCCCGTTTTAACCACGCCACCTACCCAATTAAATGCTCACACGTGCCATTCCTTATAAAATACCGTGGGGGGGCTCGACCAATACACCATTGTTTTGAACCGGCCAGCGACGTGTGATACCGTGCAAATCGCTCCAGCTCACCTCGCGCCTCCGTGCTCGCAGCCACCTTGCTCAAGCAATCCCCACGGTGCCAGGTAGGATCTTCACCTTGTTTTTCACTACTGAGCTGTCCTTTTGGGGAAATTATTGGGTTTTAGTGGGATTGTGACGGGCAAAACACCCGTCAAGGGCTATGTTTTGCCCGTCAGGTACAGTGAACGGAGTTTTCGTTTCACATAATCGTCGTGGGCCTTCGTAAAACGTATATCTTATGTTGATGGGTGCGGGCAGTTAACCATGCCTTATGTTGAATTTAAACCCTGGGCCGCGCCCCTCGTCGTGGGTTAAGTTATCGAAACCCTGTGGGCTTTCCATATCCCTGACCGTGAACCCTGGGCCCTTTTCCATAAACCCCAGTCCCTACACGCGAAGCCGAAACCCGTAAGCGGTTAAGCCACGAGAGCCAAAACTTGAAGCCGCCCTAGCTCTCCCCGTCAGTTTGTCCCCGGCGCCGTTACCTTCGCTCAGACCAAAGCCTCCCATAGTTACTCGGCAAGTGGCCGCGCGTGACGATAGCATCCATAGCCCTCACCGAGTCAACCCGCCTCTTCCCCGCCTTCGACCTCTCCAACCGCAGCCATAGCGAAGGACTTCTCCTTCCGCGAAGCGGAACCGGAGGCCGATTGCTTCCGCGAATCACCTATCGGTCCAATAAAACCAATAGCGTCCGCAACATAGCTTATCCCACACTCATCTTTTACGAGCTTCAAATGTTTCAATGTGTGTCTTATAATTGAAATAATGTTTTACTTCCTAAATACATGCTTCATTGATTTATCTCATTAAAACAATTGTTGCTCTCTGCTGAAACCATACAACTTGTGGCTCAAACTCATGATGAATTGTATATGGATGTTATCAGGGATAATTCAAGATGCCAAAACCCAGTAAGAAGAAGGCGAAGATGACAGAAAAGAAACCTGTCCCTCCTAAGATTGAAACCTCGCTCCAGGACACTAGGTGCACCACAGGTGTCCCTCCGGAAATCAGATGGGGAGACATCCACAGAATGATCCGGGACCAAGAAATCCCAGATATGCTGCTAGAGGAAGCACCAATCTATCGAAATATCAGAGCCTCAGGCATAACTAAGGCCGCTACCCGCCCTGAGCTGTTCCCCTGCACTGAAGTCATCGGATGGATACTCCAACATGCCGATGCTGAAGGAAGAGTGATAAATGATAGCGGGAACATGGCTATCGCCTCATTTCAACCCGCATATCTGACGGCAGCCTACAGGTTTCCCCGTGTCCAGCAAGCTCTGACTGATGAGTGGTTAAGCCAGATGAACAATGTCGAGATGGCCAAGAAGCTACTAGTGCAAGGGAAACATTTGAGGAAGAAAGGGAGTGAGGAGTATGACGTACAGAATCTAAGAGCTCCTTATAGATTAATCGCCCTGATGCTGTGTAGAATCTTCGGCATGCCCGATGGCACAGTATACAAGATTCAGTGGGTCCCTATCATTCGCTATGTGGCATTTCAGGGGACAGTTTTTGACTGGGCCACTATCTTGTCAGATAGTCTGGCCTCAATGATAAGTGCTGCTAAGCCCGGGCTGGCCTCGAAGAAGGCTGAATTCTTCATGTCTTCGTACCTGATAGACTGTATCTTGGCCAAGATAGAGTTCCCCGGATTGGGGTGTACATGGGATAGGACCACAGCCCCGGTCTACATCGCATTCAAGATGTTGTGGGCTCAGAATTACAAGCCCAGCTACAAACTCATCTGTGAGGGTTTCATCATGCCCCTATACGAGAAAATATTCAAGGAAGAACCAAGTTGCCTGTCACAAAACGCTTTGGAAGTCCTCGAGGATTATGGGGACTTCTACTTTTCAGAACAAGGCACCTACTTGAGAATGTTTGGAGGGACTAAGCCCCCATACATATTGCCGCAGTATGCCACAGACTATGTGGTACTCAAGGAAGCAGTGAGACAACTCTTCTTGGATGGGATTGGAGCATTCCTCCACAAGCTACACAAGGCTTCCTTTCCCCCCTTACCTTTCTGCATAGGTACTTACAAGTTTTCAGGGGTGGCCTCTGCCGACGAATTTGTTCAAGAATTGAAGGCCTTCCATTTCGGTGAAGTCATCTTCCACAGGAACGACAGAAAGGGTAAAGTGGCCGAGCATTGCAAGGGGAACTATGCTAACTTCGAATACTCCCACTACCCCAATGCCGAGGAGGAAGCATTCAGAGGCATCAGCAATATGACTGAGCTACGGATCTGTCACCAAAGTACTGGAGCGAGCTCTAGCTCAACCAAAGCCCAGAAGACTATCCAGCAAAAGGAGAGAGAAGCCAAGGATGCCCGAGCTCAGGAAGAGCTCAGGTTAAGAGAAGAGGCAAGGTTACAAAAGGAAGTCGAGGAAGCAAGGAAGCAGCAGGACGCTGAAAATGAGAGACTGCGGAAGGAGGCTGAAGAAGCCCAAAAGCAGAAAGAAGCAGAAATTGAGCAAGCTGAAGCAAGGAAGAAAGCGGAGGAAGAATTGAAGGCAAGAGAAGATGCCCAGGTAGGTGGGTCCGGTGCGCAGGACATGGAGATAGACACCTCTCAGGCAGGTGGCTCTAGTACCCAAAGGGAAGGGACAGACCCCACTCAGGAAGTCCGGACCCCACCTATGGAAGAAGACATAGACATCATAAACCGACCAATTGTACCGTACACTCCATCTGGGAAGCGTACGGTGTCCAAATGGAATGAGTTTGTCTATGACAAGAAAAGAAAAACAATGGTCCTCCAATCAGAAGAAAGGATTAAAAGTCCTTTCCATGACGACATAGTTACCCACCGAGAGGTCGCTGTCATGCAGAACACAGATGCGGATCCCATTGCCATGGCCTCCGCAGTTATAGCGACAGCACAAGCATCATTTGCCAATGTAGGGGTGATAGTCAAAGAAAATATATTGACAAAGAAAAGAGCACGTACCCTGCAGCGAAACGTGGCTAATGAGCAAGCTCAAAGAGACCTGGCAGTGAACAAGTATAATTGCTTGTACGCTGAGCACAAGGAGTTGGCAAACAAGTACAGCTACCTGGAGGAGGAAAAGGACCAGCTAGCACTCCAAATAATGATTGCAGAAGCAGAGAAGAGTGGAGCAGAAGAAAAGGCTTCCCAGCTAGAAACAGACAAGCAGGCATTAGCTGAGCGTTTAGAGCAAGCGGAAAGCAGAACCTTGGACATGTCCCCCTTCCACGAGCTGTCGTGCAATATACTACAGCAAGTGCATGGCTCTCAAGAGCTAATCACTGATGAGGTGTGCAAACTCAAGGCCATGACGGTTAGGCTAAAGGAGGTGAATGCGGAATCCCACAGGCTCAAGGCTAAGAATACCCGTGTCAAAGCAAATGTCATAAGTCAGATGGCATGGAGGGAAGGGAAAGGAGGTTTCCCCCCGCATCTTCCTTTCAAGACCGTGGAAGATTTTAATGAAGATATAGCCTTGTTGGAGTTTGGCCGGAACTGTGCCAATAAGCTGATGGCCAGTGTGCAGAAGACCACAGATAGAATCAACAACCTGTACCAAAAGCTCAAAGGAGTCCATGATAACTGCTCATTAAGTTTCCCTCAGACCCTAGAAGACTTCCCGGGAAAAGAGCAGCGGTTATCTCAACTGAAAGAAGAGCTAGGCGTCCAGATGGAGTATGTGAAAAGCATTGATGTCCTTGCCATAGATGATCTCCAACATTACATCGGTTCATCAACACTTCACAACCATCTGCTGAAGGAAACATATCAAGTTGCTGAAGCAGAAGTACAAAGCATTAAAATAGAGCTCGGGAAGAATATAACTTCTCAGAAAATCCTGTTTCCTGCTGCAGCAAACATAATCATAAGGGATACAGGTGTGTGGCACAGTTACATAGAAGAGGAGGTCAGGAAAGCTGCAACAGCAGCAGAAGCATCAGTAGACCCGGCAGCCCCTCTCCCAGCAGTCTCTTCCCCAACAATGGCAGAAATTCTGGCCAGTCCCATTCCCCCTTCCCAATTAGGAGCAGCATCAGCAGGGGAGTCGAGGACCTCTTCCCAGGAAGCATCAGTGACCATCAACTTGGGCGACCCTTTGCCAGGAGAAGCTCACGCACAGGAATGAAGAAGCTGAATTCAGTGAGCCACTCTTTTCAGCCAGACACGTGCCCAGCAGGGAACGCTTTGAGTTTAGCAAATTTTCTGTTATATGTAAGGCGTAAGCTGTGGGACAGCTGTCCCTATTCTTTTTGTCAAAATATTTTGTAAATGAAGTGACCATTTTTTGGTGATCGATTATATTAGAAATCCCTGTAAATGACAGGTGGGGGATGCTAGGTGTCAGCCCAGAGGGCAAATTTGTAACTATAAATAGAAGCTAGGAAAGATTAGGCAAAGGACTTTTTGCAGGGAATGAAAATTTTGGGCAAATGATATAAGCTATCTTGTATCGGCTCTGTAAATTGAAATTTTCTAATAGAAGCCACAGGAGATGGACGTTTTGCTTGGAATGTTGGGTTGCTTTATGTTGGACTATTCTAATGACTGCAATTCTGCAATGTGAGATCATTCTTAACTTCTGAATTATTTCTTTGTATTAATGATTTTGCTCTTATCTATGCATGCGTTCTCTCTATTTCATGGACAATGAATGCGTTCCATATTAAATCAGGAGCTACCTGCTGATACTTTTACCATTGCTGTAGATTTTTTCTTCTAGAATGAATGGCTAACTGTTCTTTCTTCAGGATAATTCGTATGGCTCATTGTTCATGCTTTTAATTGCTCCTTGCAGGGATCTTTTAGTTTAATTCCAGATCTGTTTCTTTATCCTTGTTACTTAGATCAAACCATTTGATTTCTTCGGTTCATAAGCAATAGATGCGTTCTGTGAATTTCATTGTAGATTTGTTTCCTTATCCTGTAGTTTCCCTCTGTCTTTTTCTGAGCAATAGATGCGTTCCATTTTGAATGAGAAGCTATCTTCTCAAGATCCTCATCTCGCTGTAGCTTTGACCGTGAGAAATAATAGCTATCTGTTCGTTGCTTATGATATCTGTTACAGCTGATTGCTCTCCCCTTAAGCGTGTTCCCCTGCAGGGATAGATAGAAGTGTTTCTGTTTCTAGATTTAGATCTGTTTCAATGGCATCTAGATTAAGTATAATTTAGGCACATGCATCTCATATAAAACACATAAAAAAACAAAAAAGAAAGGTGGATCGGGCCATAACCGGTAAAATCGGATTTAAAGTCCAAAACCACGGTTGCCGGAACCGCTAACCGGACGGATTCCCTACACCAAACGGGAGACAGTCTAATTGGGACCGTCTCTCGGGGAGAATCCCTTTCTGATTGATGCTACGATATCCGAGGCATCAACAGTTTTTGGCGCTAGAAGGAGGGCCTGAAGTGCATGGCTGATAGAGGAAAATCTTCCACGGTCATAGATAACACTGAAAACCCGCTTGAAGAAAACCTGTCACACAGCCCAGATCTTGGATTAACAGACCAAGAACGCCTCATTTCTGACCCTGAGCCTCAGGAAGCTTTGTACGCTGTTCCTTTTGCAGAAATAGAGGACTTGAGAAGACATACTAGATCTTACGTTAGACAGCTAGGTGGGTTAAACGCTGTCAACTTCCTCCCTAAGAAAACTACACCCAGAAAGGAGCCGCAATATACCCGTGATTCGATCCTCGTTCAGAGTTTTGAAGAACTGGTAAATCTAACGTTGGAAGAAATCTCCGGCACTCTTAACAAGTCAGACCAAGAAAATCTCGAAGAAATTACCACTCCCAAAAGTACTCCACCGAATTCACCTTACAATTCTCCACCAGGGTCTCCACGTCCAAACCCAAACATGGCTGTACCTGCCTGGAGAGCAAGGGGAGCGCTGAACCTGGCTGGACCATTCCATAATCTCCCTAAAAATCCAGAAAAGGTCTTGCCTAAGTACGATCCAGGGAAGGCCATTTCGGCGGAGGATCACCTCAAGAGTTTTTACTTAGCTCTGAACCTTTTAAATGTACAACATGAAGACGTAGTCTGCAGGTTGTTTCCGTATACATTCGAGCCTAAGGTATCATCTTGGTACTTTAGCCTTCAACCCAGCTCAATCTCTAGTTGGGATGATTTCGAAAAGTGTTTCCTCAAGAAATACGGGAACCAAAAAACTGTAGCCACGCTTATGAAAGAGCTCTTATCCATGAGAATGGAGAAGAAGGAAAAGGTTCAAGACTTTAATCAAAGATTCACAACGCTGTTAAATAACTTTAGTGAAACTAACAAACCCACAGAAGAGTCTTTGATTGAATACTACACAACAGCTCTTGAAGGTCCAATCGCAATGTTTGTAAAACGATCCAAGAAAACGACCCTAATAGAGAATTTTGAGGAAGCTCGAAAGGTAGAGGAAGAGGCTGATAGCATAGCTAAACATGCCTTAGATGTGGAAACAAAACCAGCAGCTAGCAAGAAACCTTTGCTCCTCACGAGAGGCAAAGAAGAGCCATCTACGGATATGGAAAATGTAGTTAAGATGATGCAGAAGTTATCTAACAAAATCGTAGATCTTGAGAAAGACAAGGCTGCTAATACATCTAGGAAACCTTTCAAGCCATTCTATAAGAGAAGGGAAGACGGGGAACAGTCTCACCCACCAATGAACACTGCCCCTGTTCTAAATTTGAATGAGATTGGGATGGAGAATTTCTGCACCTTTCACCAAGAACCACACTCGGAGAAGAGCTGCCCTCAATGGATCAATTCCATGAGCTTGGTCATGAACCAAATATTAGACTCTCAGATCCCAGACCCGGATGATCCTCCAGAAGAGTCAGGCCCTGAGTTAGAGGAACCAACCCCGGACACTACTATGGTATTGTGGGATTGGGTACCTATGACTGAATTAGTAGAAGAAGATTACGCAGACAGCTCTCCCTCTACCATAAATGTTGCTACTCGCAGCAAGGGCCCAATTGCGGATCCTGTCCCATCCACCTCTTCCCATAAGCCTAAGATTACGAAGGGTCCGCCCAGGAGGCATATACCAATCATCCCACCACAGCCCAAAGTAAACCAGACAGCGGCCAAACAGCCAAGTGCTGATAACACAGTTCAGCCGCCTAAGGAGACCTTGAACAAAACAGATCAGTCCACTCGAATTGGGAATGAATCCGAAATAGGGTATGATATTATCGAAGATATCAAGAAAGTTAAAGCGAACGTATCAATATTTGACATGTGTAGCTTGCCCCATCAACGAGACAAACTACTTCATGTTTTACAACCAAAACCCAGCGCTACATTAACAGATTCTCAAGACAATCCTGAAATTAACGAAGCTAGCATCGGTGGGAAATCCAAATCCCAAACATTGCCATTTCTGCTGACATTCGAAATTTTTAATCACAATGTTCATAACTGTCTGGTAGACTCTGGAGCTTCTTCAAACGTTATGCCACTTTCAATTTGTAAGAAAATTAATGGGCAGCCCGTACCATCTCCAGCTCAAATCATACAATTAGACAGGACTGCTGTCAAGGTTATAGGGGAGATGAAAGATGTTTTAATTAGACTGTCAGCCGACCCTAGAGTTTGCCAATTCATTGACATAATGGTGGTCGATATTCCTGAAGCTTATGGGCTGATTCTAAGTAGGGATTGGTCTACCAAGTTGAGCGGCTACTTTGCTACCGATTGGTCTCATCTATGGCTGCCTTATCAGAACAGGCAGAATCAGATTAAAATTCTTAGGGAACCTCATATGAAACAAAACGTAACCCAGCTAGAAGAAAAGAATGAGGCTGTAGCTTTCTCTTCCTCGGTCCTGGGAAATTACTTCTTGGAAATAGATCCGGGTAACTATCAATCTGAAACCTTTTGCCATGAATCAGACAAACAGTCCGATCTCCTTCATTTTTCTCGGACTGATGAGGTTGATTGTAACATAGTCAATTTAGTTGCTGACGTAGACCACAAAGAAACTAACTTAGTTGAATCTAAAGATACCTTTTGGACATTATACTTTGATGGTTCTAAAACTCTGGAAGGATCCGGAGCCAGTTGTGTTCTAATGGATCCAAAGAAGAACAAGTATTTTTTGTCTTGTAGATTAGAATTCGATTGTACTAATAATACCGCTGAATATGAAGCTTTGGTGCATGGTTTAAAGAAGGCCATTGGCTTAAGTGTTAAGTACCTGAAGGTTTTTGGTGACTCCGAGATAGTAGTCAGACAGGTAAGAAACACCATTCATTGCCTCTCACCGCACTTGAAAGGTTACCAGGCTGAGGTATGGGATTTAATCATGTATTTTGACGCTTTCAATATAAAATCAATTCCTAGGTTGCAAAATTCTGCTGCTGATTTGCTAGCAACATCTGCTTCTAGATTGGTGCCGACAAATAATAAATGCTCGATTGAATTGATTTTCAGGCCTTCCATTCCCGATAACATCACAAACTTCAGAATCTTCGATGATGATGAGCAGATTATCAGCTTCCTGACAAATGAAGACAGTTTTCAAGGAGCTGCAATAGACGAGGAAGAACATGATGATGATTTGATGAAGAAGGAAGAGGAGAAGGGAAATTTCATGCCAAAAGGGGTAAGGTCCCTCGAAATGCTTTTCGATCTTCAAAATAAATTCAAAAGACCAGCTAATACCAAAACTAACAGCTCATCAATGCAACATGAGTTAGTTAATTTGGGTACCGAGACAGAACCAAAATTTGTCAACCTTGGCAAATGTTGTTCACCAGGAGAAAGAGACAAGTTCATTAAATTGTTTAAACAGTACAAGGATGTGTTTGCATGGACCTATGAAGATCTGAAGACATATGACGTCCACATCATTCAGCATGTTATACCAATGAAAGCGGGTGTCAAACCATTTCAGCAGCAGTTAAGAAGGATGCATCCCACTCTTGAACCGCTGATCCAAAAAGAATTAAAGAAACTCCTGGACGCGAAGATAATCTTCAAAGTTAGGCATTCCGAATGGGTTGCAAACTTGGTTCCCGTGAGGAAGAAATCAGGAGAGATTAGGCTATGTGTAGATTTCAGAAATTTAAACAAAGCCTCGGATAAAGACAACTACCCCGTACCTTCAATGGAGCAAATCCTACAAATGGTGTCTGGATCTGAATTGTTTTCTCTCCTCGATGGTTTCTCTGGCTATAATCAAGTGTTAGTAGCCGAAGAAGATCGTCTCAAGACTACCTTCAGGACTAAATGGGGAACTTTCGCTTACAGGAGGATGCCATTTGGTCTAATAAATGCAGGAGCCACATTCCAAAGGGCGATGGACATTGCCTTCCGAGGATTAGGTGGGCAATGCGTTGTTGTATACTTGGACGATGTGACAGTTTTTTCAAAGAAGAGGGAAGACCATGTTGTTCATCTGAGGCACATCTTCGACCGTTGCCGGAAGTATGGTATTTCCTTGAATCCCAAGAAGAGCGTGTTTGCTGTACCCGAAGGTAAGCTCTTGGGTCATGTCATCTCCAAGGGGGGAGTGTCAATCGACCAAGAAAGGGTCCAAGCTATTAATAAAATCCCAATGCCCCACAACAAAAAATCTATGCAGTCTTTTATGGGCACCATCAATTTTGTCCGCAGATTTGTTCCGGATTTTGCACAAATCGTTAAGCCATTGCAGCAGATGGTTAAACAAAGCACACAATTCAAGTGGACAGATTTGGAAAAGGACGCATTTAGAGACATCAAGGCGGCTGTAGCTAAAGCTCCTTCCTTAAGAAGCCCAGATTTTGATAAAGATTTCATCTTGTATACCTTCGCTTCGGATGATTCTCTCGCAGCTGTACTCACGCAAAAGGTGGAGTTGGGGGACGAATACCCAATTTCGTTTATGAGCACTGGTCTGCAAGGGGCTGAGCTGAATTACCCCGTAGTTGACAAGCATGCCTACGCAGTCTTCAAAGCAGTCAAGCAGTTTAGGCCATACATTTTGAAGAACAGAACTAAAGTCATAGTCCCCCATCCAGCTGTTAGATCCCTTTTCGTTCAAAAGGAATTGGGAGAGAGGAGAGGGAACTGGGTCACAGCTCTGCAGGAGTATGATTTGGAATTTAAACCTGCTACAATCATCAAAGGACAAGGTCTGTGCAAGTTACTGGCGGGAAACTCGACTGATGAAGAACAACATTGGAAAAACGAAGCCGAACTCAATTCGGTTGAGGTATGCCATATCTTCACAGCTCCCCAGTCGTGGTATAGAGATCTAGTGCACTATTTACAGCAGGGATATCTACCCGAGCACTGGAATTCTAAACAAAGAAGGGCACTCCGCTTGAAATCAGCACCCTATCAGATCATTGATGGGATTCTCTTCAGAAAGAATTATGATGGAGTCCTTCTTAGATGTTTGGAAAAGGAGGATGCAAACAAAGTTGTCAAAGAATTGCATGATGGCCCCGCAGGTGGCCATTATTCAGGAGAGACGACAGCACACAAGATACTGAGAGCTGGTTATTACTGGCCCACTCTGTTTCGAGATGCCCACACGTACGCACGAAACTGTGATGTATGTCAAAGAAGCACTGGGAAGTTACCTAAGGCCGCAGGCCCATTGCAGCCTGTCATCATCTCTGAACCTTTTGAGCAATGGGGCATAGATGTTATCGGAGAAATAAATCCAAATTCTTCCTTGCAACACCGATACATTCTGACAGCTACCGACTACTTCACCAGATGGACGGAAGCCATCCCGCTGCGCAAGATCAATGAAGATGCAGTTATCAGCTTCTTGAAAGAGAACATCATAACCAGGTTTGGGGTTCCAATTTCCCTTGTTTTAGATAATGCTACTTATTTTTCATCTTGCAAGATAAATGAATTTGTTTATGAATGGGGAATTAAGTTGCATTATTCAGCCAATTACTACCCTCAGGGAAACGGATTAGCTGAATCCTCAAACAAGAATCTGATTCGAATCCTTAAGAAAACGGTGATAGAAAACCAGAGAAGTTGGCATGTGGCTCTCCCAAATGCCTTATGGGCAGATAGGGTAACCCCGAAGAATGCTTTAGGTGTCTCCCCTTTCACTCTTGTCTATGGCAAGGAAGCCATACTTCCCCCAAACATCTTGCTGCCATCCTTGCAATTGTCCCAAGCCTCTCGGGGTTCTGGTAGCCAAGCCTTACAATCCAGGATAAACACCCTGCTTCGACTGGAAGGAGCCCGACACAAAGCTAAAGACCGATTTCATCAACACCAGGACATAGTTAAGAGATGGTTCGACAAGAGGAAATCCGGCAAGAGGGACTTTGAAGTTGGGGATTTAGTCCTGAAATGGGACCATAATCACGAAGGCAAAGGAATGCACACGAAATTTCAACATCTATGGGTAGGCCCGTACCAAATTTCTGCAAAATTGGGCCCATCCACTTATAAATTGACAAATCTCGAGGGAGAGGAAGTAGCCCTTCCACTCAATGGCCTCGCCCTGAAACAGTACTTCGCGTGAGTCTCCGTGAGACTTCCTGTACATAAATAAAGTTGTCTGTTCGCTTTCGCTGTTAGCTGTTTTATTTTTCGGCCATGATGTTTCTTGTTTTGTTATTTGATCTTTTCAATAGGTTTTTGTTTTCTGAAGCACCCTTTTTTGTTGGGTCTCCCGCTGAAGGCAGCTCTCTCAAAGAAAACTTGCAACCCATGAGTCTGGGACCCTGCTCAGTAAACCCGGTCTGCTGTGCTCTCGCTGAAATATTCAAGAGGGGGGAAGCCTACCCTGCTAGTCACATTAACCCTGTTCAATAGCAGAGACCCATGGCCATCTTCATTACTATCGTTGGGTTCCACCCACTCTCACACTTCATAGGCATCTCAAGAAAGGTTACCTAAGTTGGACCCATGGAAAGTGACACCTCTCGAGGACATGGGTTATTGAAATGACTCCATGCTGCTGATTTAAAAGCCAAAATGGCCTACATCCAAGAGTCTGTTTTCTAGGGATTCTCGCCTCAATTAAAGCATGGCTGAGATAAAAGCAAAAGGGACATGTAAAATCAAGGAGGCTGTCCAAAAGGCCCATCTCAAATTAGGCTCCTCTCCGTCCGTGAAGTTTGATCAAATCAATAAAACCTCTAACTCACACAAAAGGACATTATGGATTGAGGATGCCAAATCAAAGATCTGTCCGGAAGAAAATATCCCTGGAAGGCTCAAAACAGCTAAGCTGTCCAAAGTACAAGCATCCCAAAGGTGCCAGCAGCATGGGAATGAGGAACAAGAACAATAATGTCCATGAGAAAGTGTTGCAGATCCTGTGGAGTCTGGCAGTAGTGACCATTTGAGGGATGACCCTCCTAAAATGAATCTCATATGCTGGCCCTCTGAGAGTGGTGAAGATGCCTCGGTCAAAGCTCCCCTTTCCCCAAAGGCTAGCAGGAAAAAAAAAAGTGCTCGTTTCCCCGCATGGGTCTAAAATGCTCAGCTGAATAATGCACCCGAGACGGAGGTTTTAATGGGGTTCCGGACTATGTAGAGTATTCTTTTTTCAGAGATCTGTGTTCGCCAGCGACTCGCCATTGTTGTTGCAGCAACATCCCTCCCCAAAATTTTCTACATGTTGGGGCCCCTCCTGTATTTTTTGTAGAAAGTTTTCTTGAAAAAGCCATCCCAGCCGCCCGCTCTGTTTTCAGCATAAAATTTTGCTTCCTTGCTGAGCAGCTTGCCGTCAATCCTACCATGTTCTCCCCAGTGAGCCAAAAGATAACTTAGTTTTTGCCCAAACGTTTTGGAGTGATCCGGACATAGTCCCGAAGCCGCGGAAGTCAAGCGTCCAACCTTCCCAAAAGGAAGACTTAGGTTTTCTTTGCCGAAAATAGCGGAAGCCATTAGGTGAGACCACCCGAAACGGCGGGAGCTTTCGCCCAAACCTTCCGCAACCACGGAGAAATTCAAGTAGTTCTCCCGAAACGGCGGAACAATTCAGCTCTGCCTTCCGAAACGGCGGAAGCCCTTCGGATAAACTCGCCGAAATAACACCAAGGAATTCATCATTTTCTTCCGAAGTAAAAGACTTATAAAATTTTCAATCGTTGCTTCTGCGGAACGGTTCCAGCTCCGAAACGACTTAGCTCCCGAAACGGCGGAGCCTTTCGTTGAATCCTTCCGCAACTGCGGAAAGGTTCCGGCTTTCCTCCCGAAACAGCGGGACTCATTCGCCTCAGTCTCCCGAAAAGGACTAAGATTTCCTTCTGATTAGAAGGTGCGGGAACAAAGGACTTAAAGAATTTTTAGCTTCAACCTTCCGCAACGACGGGGAGATTGGAGCATCTCTCCCGAAACGGCGGGAGTTTTCGTTGAACCCTTCCGAAACGGCGGGAGTTTTCGTTGAACCCTTCCGAAACGGCGGAAGCTTTCATAAAATCCTCCCGCAACGGCGGGGAATTCATGAAACCTTTCCGAAACGGCGGAAGCCATCTCCATAAGACCCGCGGGGAGGATCCACGATCGCCTTCCGAAACCTTGAAAAGACTTAGAAGTTTCTCAAGAAGCTGTCGCGGAAGCCTTCAGCTTTTGCTTCCGAAATAGCGGAAGCCTTCGGGCTACCCTTCCGAAACAGCGGAAGCCAATTGCTTACCCCGACCGGCAAAAGGACTCCGAAACGATCCCGGGTGAATTTGCGGAAAATATAAGTTTTGCTTCCGAAACGGCGGAAGCCATTCCCAAAAGCTTTCCGAAACTAGCGGGAGCCGTAGCCAAAAAACTTTCCGAAAATCAACGAGACTTTGAAGTTTTGGTTCACGGAAGCTTTCGCAAAAGTCTTCCGAAAATACCGGGAGCATTCGCTATACCGTTCCGAAAGGGCGGAAGCTTTGGCGTTACCCGTCCGCTACGCGACAGACTCTCGCGGAAGGCTTCGCGTTTCCTTTCCGCTTTAAGCCCCGAAACGTCGGAAGCTTTCATCGAATCCTTCCGCAACGGCGGATGCAATTCACGAACTGGCCCCGCAAGTGGCGGTCGCACGGAAACCGAGGTGCTTTGACGTGACCGCTACGCGCGGCGAATTTAAACCCCGTTTTAACCACGCCACCTACCCAATTAAATGCTCACACGTGCCATTCCTTATAAAATACCGTGGGGGGGCTCGACCAATACACCATTGTTTTGAACCGGCCAGCGACGTGTGATACCGTGCAAATCGCTCCAGCTCACCTCGCGCCTCCGTGCTCGCAGCCACCTTGCTCAAGCAATCCCCACGGTGCCAGGTAGGATCTTCACCTTGTTTTTCACTACTGAGCTGTCCTTTTGGGGAAATTATTGGGTTTTAGTGGGATTGTGACGGGCAAAACACCCGTCAAGGGCTATGTTTTGCCCGTCAGGTACAGTGAACGGAGTTTTCGTTTCACATAATCGTCGTGGGCCTTCGTAAAACGTATATCTTATGTTGATGGGTGCGGGCAGTTAACCATGCCTTATGTTGAATTTAAACCCCGGGCCGCGCCCCTTGTCGTGGGTTAAGTTATCGAAACCCTGTGGGCTTTCCATATCCCTGACCGTGAACCCTGGGCCCTTTTCCATAAACCCCAGTCCCTACACGCGAAGCCGAAACCCGTAAGCGGTTAAGCCACGAGAGCCAAAACTTGAAGCCGCCCTAGCTCTCCCCGTCAGTTTGTCCCCGGCGCCGTTACCTTCGCTCAGACCAAAGCCTCCCATAGTTACTCGGCAAGTGGCCGCGCGTGACGATAGCATCCATAGCCCTCACCGAGTCAACCCGCCTCTTCCCCGCCTTCGACCTCTCCAACCGCAGCCATAGCGAAGGACTTCTCCTTCCGCGAAGCGGAACCGGAGGCCGATTGCTTCCGCGAATCACCTATCGGTCCAATAAAACCAATAGCGTCCGCAACATAGCTTATCCCACACTCATCTTTTACGAGCTTCAAATGTTTCAATGTGTGTCTTATAATTGAAATAATGTTTTACTTCCTAAATACATGCTTCATTGATTTATCTCATTAAAACAATTGTTGCTCTCTGCTGAAACCATACAACCTGTGGCTCAAACTCATGATGAATTGTATATGGATGTTATCAGGGATAATTCAAGATGCCAAAACCCAGTAAGAAGAAGGCGAAGATGACAGAAAAGAAACCTGTCCCTCCTAAGATTGAAACCTCGCTCCAGGACACTAGGTGCACCACAGGTGTCCCTCCGGAAATCAGATGGGGAGACATCCACAGAATGATCCGGGACCAAGAAATCCCAGATATGCTGCTAGAGGAAGCACCAATCTATCGAAATATCAGAGCCTCAGGCATAACTAAGGCCGCTACCCGCCCTGAGCTGTTCCCCTGCGCTGAAGTCATCGGATGGATACTCCAACATGCCGATGCTGAAGGAAGAGTGATAAATGATAGCGGGAACATGGCTATCGCCTCATTTCAACCCGCATATCTGACGGCAGCCTACAGGTTTCCCCGTGTCCAGCAAGCTCTGACTGATGAGTGGTTAAGCCAGATGAACAATGTCGAGATGGCCAAGAAGCTACTAGTGCAAGGGAAACATTTGAGGAAGAAAGGGAGTGAGGAGTATGACGTACAGAATCTAAGAGCTCCTTATAGATTAATCGCCCTGATGCTGTGTAGAATCTTCGGCATGCCCGATGGCACAGTATACAAGATTCAGTGGGTCCCTATCATTCACTATGTGGCATTTCAGGGGACAGTTTTTGACTGGGCCACTATCTTGTCAGATAGTCTGGCCTCAATGATAAGTGCTGCTAAGCCCGGGCTGGCCTCGAAGAAGGCTGAATTCTTCATGTCTTCGTACCTGATAGACTGTATCTTGGCCAAGATAGAGTTCCCCGGATTGGGGTGTACATGGGATAGGACCACAGCCCCGGTCTACATCGCATTCAAGATGTTGTGGGCTCAGAATTACAAGCCCAACTACAAACTCATCTGTGAGGGTTTCATCATGCCCCTATACGAGAAAATATTCAAGGAAGAACCAAGTTGCCTGTCACAAAACGCTTTGGAAGTCCTCGAGGATTATGGGGACTTCTACTTTTCAGAACAAGGCACCTACTTGAGAATGTTTGGAGGGACTAAGCCCCCATACATATTGCCGCAGTATGCCACAGACTATGTGGTACTCAAGGAAGCAGTGAGACAACTCTTCTTGGATGGGATTGGAGCATTCCTCCACAAGCTACACAAGGCTTCCTTTCCCCCCTTACCTTTCTGCATAGGTACTTACAAGTTTTCAGGGGTGGCCTCTGCCGACGAATTTGTTCAAGAATTGAAGGCCTTCCATTTCGGTGAAGTCATCTTCCACAGGAACGACAGAAAGGGTAAAGTGGCCGAGCATTGCAAGGGGAACTATGCTAACTTCGAATACTCCCACTACCCCAATGCCGAGGAGGAAGCATTCAGAGGCATCAGCAATATGACTGAGCTACGGATCTGTCACCAAAGTACTGGAGCGAGCTCTAGCTCAACCAAAGCCCAGAAGACTATCCAGCAAAAGGAGAGAGAAGCCAAGGATGCCCGAGCTCAGGAAGAGCTCAGGTTAAGAGAAGAGGCAAGGTTACAAAAGGAAGTCGAGGAAGCAAGGAAGCAGCAGGACGCTGAAAATGAGAGACTGCGGAAGGAGGCTGAAGAAGCCCAAAAGCAGAAAGAAGCAGAAATTGAGCAAGCTGAAGCAAGGAAGAAAGCGGAGGAAGAATTGAAGGCAAGAGAAGATGCCCAGGTAGGTGGGTCCGGTGCGCAGGACATGGAGATAGACACCTCTCAGGCAGGTGGCTCTAGTACCCAAAGGGAAGGGACAGACCCCACTCAGGAAGTCCGGACCCCACCTATGGAAGAAGACATAGACATCATAAACCGACCAATTGTACCGTACACTCCATCTGGGAAGCGTACGGTGTCCAAATGGAATGAGTTTGTCTATGACAAGAAAAGAAAAACAATGGTCCTCCAATCAGAAGAAAGGATTAAAAGTCCTTTCCATGACGACATAGTTACCCACCGAGAGGTCGCTGTCATGCAGAACACAGATGCGGATCCCATTGCCATGGCCTCCGCAGTTATAGCGACAGCACAAGCATCATTTGCCAATGTAGGGGTGATAGTCAAAGAAAATATATTGACAAAGAAAAGAGCACGTACCCTGCAGCGAAACGTGGCTAATGAGCAAGCTCAAAGAGACCTGGCAGTGAACAAGTATAATTGCTTGTACGCTGAGCACAAGGAGTTGGCAAACAAGTACAGCTACCTGGAGGAGGAAAAGGACCAGCTAGCACTCCAAATAATGATTGCAGAAGCAGAGAAGAGTGGAGCAGAAGAAAAGGATTCCCAGCTAGAAACAGACAAGCAGGCATTAGCTGAGCGTTTAGAGCAAGCGGAAAGCAGAACCTTGGACATGTCCCCCTTCCACGAGCTGTCGTGCAATATACTACAGCAAGTGCATGGATCTCAAGAGCTAATCACTGATGAGGTGTGCAAACTCAAGGCCATGACGGTTAGGCTAAAGGAGGTGAATGCGGAAGCCCACAGGCTCAAGGCTAAGAATACCCGTGTCAAAGCAAATGTCATAAGTCAGATGGCATGGAGGGAAGGGAAAGGAGGTTTCCCCCCGCATCTTCCTTTCAAGACCGTGGAAGATTTTAATGAAGATATAGCCTTGTTGGAGTTTGGCCGGAACTGTGCCAATAAGCTGATGGCCAGTGTGCAGAAGACCACAGATAGAATCAACAACCTGTACCAAAAGCTCAAAGGAGTCCATGATAACTGCTCATTAAGTTTCCCTCAGACCCTAGAAGACTTCCCGGGAAAAGAGCAGCGGTTATCTCAACTGAAAGAAGAGCTAGGCGTCCAGATGGAGTATGTGAAAAGCATTGATGTCCTTGCCATAGATGATCTCCAACATTACATCGGTTCATCAACACTTCACAACCATCTGCTGAAGGAAACATATCAAGTTGCTGAAGCAGAAGTACAAAGCATTAAAATAGAGCTCGGGAAGAATATAACTTCTCAGAAAATCCTGTTTCCTGCTGCAGCAAACATAATCATAAGGGATACAGGTGTGTGGCACAGTTACATAGAAGAGGAGGTCAGGAAAGATGCAACAGCAGCAGAAGCATCAGTAGACCCGGCAGCCCCTCTCCCAGCAGTCTCTTCCCCAACAATGGCAGAAATTCTGGCCAGTCCCATTCCCCCTTCCCAATTAGGAGCAGCATCAGCAGGGGAGTCGAGGACCTCTTCCCAGGCAGCATCAGTGACCATCAACTTGGGCGACCCTTTGCCAGGAGAAGCTCACGCACAGGAATGAAGAAGCTGAATTCAGTGAGCCACTCTTTTCAGCCAGACACGTGCCCAGCAGGGAACGCTTTGAGTTTAGCAAATTTTCTGTTATATGTAAGGCGTAAGCTGTGGGACAGCTGTCCCTATTCTTTTTGTCAAAATATTTTGTAAATGAAGTGACCATTTTTTGGTGATCGATTATATTAGAAATCCCTGTAAATGACAGGTGGGGGATGCTAGGTGTCAGCCCAGAGGGCAAATTTGTAACTATAAATAGAAGCTAGGAAAGATTAGGCAAAGGACTTTTTGCAGGGAATGAAAATTTTGGGCAAATGATATAAGCTATCTTGTATCGGCTCTGTAAATTGAAATTTTCTAATAGAAGCCACAGGAGATGGACGTTTTGCTTGGAATGTTGGGTTGCTTTATGTTGGACTATTCTAATGACTGCAATTCTGCAATGTGAGATCATTCTTAACTTCTGAATTATTTCTTTGTATTAATGATTTTGCTCTTATCTATGCATGCGTTCTCTCTATTTCATGGACAATGAATGCGTTCCATATTAAATCAGGAGCTACCTGCTGATACTTTTACCATTGCTGTAGATTTTTTCTTCTAGAACGAATGGCTAACTGTTCTTTCTTCAGGATAATTCGTATGGCTCATTGTTCATGCTTTTAATTGCTCCTTGCAGGGATCTTTTAGTTTAATTCCAGATCTGTTTCTTTATCCTTGTTACTTAGATCAAACCATTTGATTTCTTCGGTTCATAAGCAATAGATGCGTTCTGTGAATTTCATTGTAGATTTGTTTCCTTATCCTGTAGTTTCCCTCTGTCTTTTTCTGAGCAATAGATGCGTTCCATTTTGAATGAGAAGCTATCTTCTCAAGATCCTCATCTCGCTGTAGCTTTGACCGTGAGAAATAATAGCTATCTGTTCGTTGCTTATGATATCTGTTACAGCTGATTGCTCTCCCCTTAAGCGTGTTCCCCTGCAGGGATAGATAGAAGTGTTTCTGTTTCTAGATTTAGATCTGTTTCAATGGCATCTAGATTAAGTATAATTTAGGCACATGCATCTCATATAAAACACATAAAAAAACAAAAAGAAAGGTGGATCGGGCCATAACCGGTAAAATCGGATTTAAAGTCCAAAACCACGGTTGCCGGAACCGCTAACCGGACGGATTCCCTACACCAAACGGGAGACAGTCTAATTGGGACCGTCTCTCGGGGAGAATCCCTTTCTGATTGATGCTACGATATCCGAGGCATCAACACGAACTTTGGGAATGATGCATTATTTCCTAGGTATGGAGGTGTAGCAGAGTGCAGGTGGGATCTTCCTTGGTCAAGGGAAGTACATAGTAGATATCCTGAAGATATTCGAGATGATGAATTGCAAGGCCATGGCCACACCCATGGCATCGAATCTGAAGCTTCTATGTGATGCTTCATTTGAGCCGGTTGATGTCTCTATGTATCGTCATATGATTGGGTCCTTGATGTACCTAACGAACACGAGAACAGATATTTGCTTTGCGGTGAACACATTGAGTCAATTCCTGACAGATCCAAGGAGTGTTCATCTGGTTGCTATAAAGCATGTTCTGAGGACCTTGAAGGGTACAGTAGATTATGGGCTAAAGTATGAAGCAAATCAAAAGTTTAACCTGCAGGGTTATGTTGATTCAGATTGGGCTGGAAGTGCTGCAGATAGGAAGAACACATCTGGGTGCTGCTTCAGTATGGGATCAGGTGTGATCTCTTGGTTTAGCAGGAAGCAGTCCTGCGTAGCACTGAGTACAGCTAAGGCAGAGTATGTTGTAGCCTGTTCAACTAGTTGTGAGGCAGTATGGCTACGGAAGTTACTGTTTGAGTTATTTGATCTCCCATTGGATGCTACTGGTATCTTATGTGATAACCAGAGTTGTGTGAAGCTGTCCGAGAACCCAGTGTTTCATGAGAGGTCGAAACACATAGAGATCAAATATCACTATATCAGGGAGATGGTGCAGAGAGAAGCTGTGAAGCTCCTATATGTTGCGACGGACGAGCAAATTGCAGATGTGCTGACGAAGCCACTAAGCCAGGGTGAAGTTCGAGTACTTCAGAGAGAGGCTTGGTGTTCTTCGGATTGATGACACTTCGAGGAAGAAGTGATGGACACATTTGCTGAAGCCATTCCAAGCATGTTGGAAGGAGGATCCTTCACATGGCTGTGGATGTAAGCGCTGGATGATGAGCATTAGGATGATGTTTTGGTGGATATGATCAGTTGGATCATTTATATGTATGTATGCATCATGTTGGATGCTGGATATGATCAGTTGGATCATTTATATGTATATGTATGTACGCATCATGTTGGATGCTGGATATGATCAGTAGGATCATTTGTATGTATTTTGTATATGCATCATGTTGGATGCTTGGACCATGTATCTGTATATGTATCAGGTGGATACATTGTATTATCAGGTAGATACATTGTATGATCAGGTAGATCATGTATGTTGATATGTATCATGTATGATCAGGTGGATCGTGTATCTGTATATGTATCAGGTGGATACATTGTATGATCAGGTAGATCATGTATGTTGATATGTATAATGTATGATCAGGTGGATCATGTATTTGTATTTGTATCAGGTGGATACATTGTATGATTAGGTGGATCATGTATGATGATATGTATCAGGTAGATACTTGGTATGCATCAGGTAGATGCATGATATGATCAGGATGATCGTAGATGACAAGCTTCAAGATGTTGCTCCAGATGACTTGCAGCAGGATGTTGCAGTGATGATGATCAGGATGATCATGTATACATCAGGATGATGTATGGTGAGTATCAGGTTGATACTCTATGGCCGTGGATCAGGTTGTGCAGATGAGCATATAATTTGGCCCTGGGAGATTTGCAGATAGTCTTTCAAGGTTTTGCCTATGGCATATAATTTGGCCCTGGGATATCTGGCAAATGCTCTTTCGAGGTTTTGCTCTGGGAGGACATATAATTTGGCCCTGGGAGATCTGCAGATAGTCTTTCGAGGTTTTGCCTATGGAATATAATCTGGCCCTGGGATATCTGGCAGATGCTCTTTCGAGGTTTTGTCCTATGGCATATAATATGTCCCTGGGAGATCCAATAGGTTGGGCTATGTGCCCGTAATAAGTCTTGGGATGCTCTTGCAAGGTTTTTCCCTGACCACATATAATCTGTCCTTGGGAGATCCTATAGGTAGAGCTGTGTGCTTGTAACAGCCTGGGATGCTCTTGCGAGGTTTTGTGGTGACCACATATAATCTGTCCCTGGGAGATCCTATAGGTAGAGCTGTGTGCTCGTAATAGCCTGGGATGCTCTTGCAAGGTTTTGTGGTGAGGTCACATATAATATGGCCTTGGGAGATCCTATAGGTAGAGCCGTGTGCTCGTAACAGCCTGGGATGCTCTTTCTAGGTTTTGTGACGCATGTAATAAGTCTTGAGGATTCCACAGTATGGCCAGTGATGACGAAGACCTGCAGGTGGTGGGCCTACATCGAGTATGAAAAAGGACTGGCTCTGTAGAACTTCCTATGATGAGTAGAGTCAGAGATTGGTTGAGATAGCAGCAGCAGTGATGATGCATCAATGACGATGATCCTGAGAAGAAGACTTGTCTAGCAGATCTGTGTCGAGAAATACCTTCCTAGTTAAGAGGGAGTGTTGATGTATATGTATCTTCGGAATGTATTTCATCTATGTATTTCATATATATTTATTGTACCCTTATTAGAGATGTGTTATTCCTCTATAAGGAAGTGTCGTCATGTGGATTGACAAGTATCGCAAGTGAGTGTACTTGTCGATGGGTTATTAGACCACCATGTGTGGGGTCGGCCCTGAAATATATATATTATAATGTGGATGTACCTAGCTAGACAAGTCGGCCCCATAAGGTCATTGGGAAAACAGGTTAGTATAAATAGAGATCAGGTGATCTCTATTTAGATCATTTGGAAAGTCATCTCTCTCTCACTCAGAAAGTGGCGCACTAGTGAGGAGGAGGATCATCTGCATCTAGGAGACTATCTTAAGTGTATTTTGGTTGTACTTTGGTTGAGCCATTGCTCTCTCTATCTCTGAGGAAGTTGTGGGGTTTTTCACCTTAGGGTTTTCCCCATGGAAACTTTGTGTCTCTTGTCTCTCATGCTTTTGATTCTTGTGATGCTTGTCATGCTTATTGTGATTGTCATGCATTGATATACTGTATATGTTATTCTCTCAGTGAAGATCCTAGAGTATTGTGAATTAATGCTCAAAATTTAATAGATATTACTGGCCGACTATCTTCAAAGATTGTATCAAGGCCGTGAAAAGATGTCCTCCATGTCAACACTTCCATACGAAGAAGCGCACCCATCCCGCCTTGTGTCACCCGGTTATTGCTGTGGGCCCCTTCGCAAAATGGGGCATCGATTTTATGCATTGTAAGTCTACCTCGGTTGGGGGGCATAGTTACATCATAGTAGCTGTTTATTACTTCACAAAGTGGGCCGAGGCAATGCCTACATACCAAAACGATGACAAAACTGCCGCACTCTTCATGTTCAATCATGTAATAGTGCAGTTTGGAGTTCCACAGGCGATAGTGACCGACCATGGTTCTCACTTTCAGAACCATATGGTTGATGAACTGAGCGATAGATTGGGTTTTTGTCATGAAAACTCAACACCCTACTACCCGTAGTCTAATGGACAGGTCGAGGCCATCAACAAGGTCTTGAAAACTATGGTCTAAAGGATGGTAGGTACACATGAGTCCAATTGGCATAATATGCTCTTTTCAGCATTATGGGCCTACAGAACTTCCGTTAAAACCACCACAGGTTTCAATCCTTTTCAATTAGTATATGGATTGGAGGCTATCCTTCCCATAGAGTGTGAAATTCCGTCTCTAGAACTCACTGTCGAACTTCTTCCTAACACTACTACCGAGGAAGAACATTTCCTGTACTTAGCAAAACTTGACGAGTCCCGTCGAGATGCCGCTCTTGCTAACGAAGCACACAAGAAACACATCAAAGCTCGTTATGACAAGTTAGTTGAACCTTGTATTTTCAACGAGGGTGACGTGGTCCTCACATATGACCATAAACATGACAAACTAGGGGCAGGAAATTTTAAGTCCATGTGGCACGGACCTTACATTGTGAAACATGTTTTGGAAAAAGGAGCTTATGAGCTTGAAGATTATGATGGAATATCTTTGGGTGAACCCCGTAATGGGATTTACCTGAAGAGGTACTATGCCTGATCCTGTCATGCATAGACTTTCTTGTATATACTGTACATGGCGTGTTTGTGTGTTTTTGTGTGGTGTGACACGCTTGTTTTCGAGTGTCTTTCGATCTTGTTTCCACTTCTTATACCATGTTCTGTCTACGTATGCAGATGGCAACATGATACGGATTCACGGATGACGCCAGCCGACATACTCGTAACCTCGCTTCGGCAGCTTGGGTACTGTATTCCCCAACAGGCAAGCTCATAAGCTTAGAAGGAAGTTTCCTTGGATTTGCAACCAACAATGCCGTAGAGTATCTGGCGGTAGTTGGAACCTTAACCGATGCTATTTGCTTGGGTATGAGCCACATTGTCATCCACATGGATTCTCAACTAGTGGTTTCCCATCTTAACCAGGTCTATGCTATTCGTGATCCTACCCTACTCCATCTCTTTAGACGATTTCGTCTCCTGGAAAGGTCATTTGAATCCATTCAATACCTGCACATTCCATGAGAGTTAAACGCAGTTGCTGACTCGATGGCCAACTTCATTCTAGATTGGTACATCGCACACACATAATACTCATAATATGTAAAAGCATTCACAACATGTAAATAATACACTATATAAAAGCAAAGCATATAAACAAGATCACATCATCATTTTTGGAACACATAATGTATAAATCGCCGGATTGTCTGTATACGTATATATAATCTCAAAAAGGTAGTGCTGATACAAAATTCTGAAGCACGACGACTTTCAGTAAGTCTCTAATAAATATGAAGCCTCACAGCTTTTAGTAGTACAAAATCTGAGGCCTCTAAGCTCTCAGTACACACACAATAACAACATATGGCCTATCGCCTGGCCCATACAACCCTAGGAGGTCTAGAAGCCCTAGCCTGGTGAGTCTGAAAATAGTCGACTGCTCTTGCAACCTTGCGAAGCAGCGCGTTGAAGCGCACCATAGCTCCAACCCTGTGTACCTGCATGGGCTGCGGCACCTCATATACCGATGGCTTAGGAACGTATAATGTCAACCCACACAGGTTGGCATAGACTCTATCCATCTCCATGATGGTAGCGTGCACAACCGGACCCATAAATGCTACCTCCCCTCTCTCTCTCTCCTAGCCAGAAGAGAGGTCCCCATAGGTCGTACATGTCCCACATCTGCACACACATGTTGTTCATCTGTCAGCACTATATTAAAAAAAAAATTATAAATACATAAAACTTAAAATGTACAAGGGTCATTTGTTCTCACCGAGGTCTCCCCATGCTGCTCCCTCTGGCAGTGGCAAGTCTAGGTCATCTCTAAAGTCCATGCCACTGTATGGGAAATCCTCCACCATCAGTAACTGGCCCTCCAGCCAAGTGAAGAACTCAGGAGGGTATCCAATAATAGGCCCCCCACCATGTCGGGCCATCACATCGGTCCACCTGGCCATGTGAGGATCTCTAGGATCCCTATCCTCCAGTGGTACCTGAGGACGTAAAAGGGGGACCCATTCCAGCAAGAACGAGATCACTATTGATCCATAGCCAAACTGTTTGAGCTCTCCCCGTCGACACTTTGTTAGCTGAGCTCGCATGTTTGTGAGGACCCCCTCGCACCAGTTAAATATCTTTGGAGACATACAATCCTCCACATAAAGCATCTGTGCCCAGGTAGCTAAGTGAGGAGCTTGGCTCCCCGCCATCCTCGTAATGGTGAATAGTGTGGCACGTAATGGGCGTTCCTGTACATCTTTAATGGGAGTCTTCCCACTAGATGCACGGGTGTTGGGAACACAATGCTACTGGATCATATCATCCATGGTCTGATCACTCTCACGTGATCCAGTAAGTAACACGTTGTCCCCTCTTCGGGACAATCCGATCAGAAAATAGATGTCCTTGACATCTATGGTAAGCTCATGCTCACCGATCACAAAGTATTGCTGGGCCGCATCCCAGCATCGGAGCATGTGAGTATATAGTGGGATTTGGGATCTCATCCCCTGGACTCGAAAGAACTTGAGGATCCCACAGTTCCTCAATTCATCTACACACCATGGGTCATTTGCAGCTTGTTCACCATCCAACTCATGTTCCCGTTCTCGCCATTCTAGAACCATTTCGATACTTGGAACCTGCTAATAGGAGAGTATAAACAATGTTAGAACTTGCTTCAACCATTGGCAGTCTTTCTTTTGAGCTTGGTTTGAATTTGGGGATGGACGTCGTCGTCATCACACCCTTTTTTGCAAATAGAGCGACGTCATTGCAGTCCACCTGTGAGACCCTAGCGACGAATCGGTCTCGTCGCAGTTTCCGAAAAGGCCAACTGTGACGAGCCGAGGGCGAATGGCCCTTCCCAAACCAAGCTAAAACAAAAAAAATGACTGAAATTCAAAAATGTGAACCACTACAATCTTGCTAGATGAAGTTTAGGGTTACCTGCTCCTGACGGCGAGTGAAATGGCTGCTCATAGCTCTTGGAATCAATGAGTGAAGATTTGGCTCCAAATGGCACTACTACTCCCAAATTTGGCAAATAGAACAATGGTGACTATGTTTGGTTTTTTATTTCTATTTATAAACAAAATAGAATATTCCTTTTTCAAATATTTGATGCCATTATGCCGTTTGCTATAGTTTGGATCGATTTTATTATATTTGAATGTTTGGTTGACTATTTGACCTAGTTCCCGAGTGTGCAGGAGTTGTGAAATACCTTTCTACACCATTTTTCATATTGGAACGGTCATCTCAGGTATGTTAAATTTTCAGAATTTACTTCAATATGATCTAGGATCTTAACTGAGAGAACAACATGTACAGCATATCTACAGCATATCAATCATGGAGACAATAATGCAAGCACACAAGAGACACAAAGATTTACTTGGGGAAAACCATAAAGGTGAAAAACCCCAATAACTTCCTCAGAGATAGATAGAGCAATGATACAACCAACCAATAGAGATAGCAATAACCTAGCAGCAATCCTCCTCCTCCATAAGTGTGCCTCTCCTCCTTGAGAGCATGTGTGAGTAGTGAGTGAACAAATAGAGTGCCTCCCGCACTCTATTTATACTTGACTTGACTTGCCTTTTTACCTAACTCATGTCGGCTCTAACTTAGCCACATAACATAATGCTGAGTGGGCCGACCCCCAATAGGGTGGTCTAATAACCCTTTGACCCACATGACTTATACAGGGCCGACCCCAAATAAGGTGGTCTAATAACCCATCAAGTATAAGTTACGACACTTACAATATAAATGACGACACTTCCTTATAGAGGAATAATACCATCTCTATAGGAATACAATATACATATATGTGAAATACATTCCGAAGTTACATATACATCAACACTCCCTCTTAACTAGGAAGGTATTTCTCAGCACAGTTCTTCTAGCACAAGTCATCTTCTCTGGATCATCGTCACTGGATAATCGTCATCGAGTCATCATCATCGTCACTGCTGCTGCTATCTCAATCAATCTCTGAATCTACTCGTCATAGGAAGTTCTACAGAGACAGTCCTTTTTCATACTGGATGTAGGCCCACCACCTGCAGGTCTTCGTCATCACTGGCCATACTGTGGAATCCTCAGGACTTATTACGTGCGTCACAAAACCTCGAAAGAGCATCCCAGGATGTTACGGGTACACAACTCCGACCTGTAGGATCTCCCAGGGCGCTATTACATGTGACCCCACCACAAAACCTCGAAAGAGCATCTCAGGATGTTACGGGTACACAACTCCGACCTGAAATCTCCCAGGGCACAAATTACATGTGGTCCACCACAAAACCTCGCAAGAGCATCTCAGGATGTTACGGGTACACAACTCCGACCTGAAATCTCCCAGGGCACAAATTACATGTGGTCATGGCAAAACCTCGAAAGAGCATCTCAGGATGTTACGGGTACACAACTCCGACCTGAAATCTCCCAGGGCCCAAATTACATGCCATAGGACAAAACCTCGCAAGAGCATCTCAGGATGTTACGGGTACACAACTCCGACCTGAGATCTCCCAGGGCACAAATTACATGTCCTCCCAGAGCAATGTCTCGACAGAGCATCCTAGGCTGTTACGGGTACACAACTCCGACCTATAGGATCTCCCAGACATGCTCATCTGCACAACCTGATCCACGGCCACAGAGTATCAACCTGATACTCACCATACATCATCCTGATGTACTCATGATCATCCTGATCATAATCACTGCAACGTCCTGCTGCAAGTCATCTGGAGCAACATCCTGAAGCTCGTCATCCATGATCGTCCTGATCATCAATGCAACATCCTGCTGCATGTCATCTGGAGCAACATCCTGAAGCTCGTCATCCATGATCGTCCTGATCATCAATGCAACATCCTGCTGCATGTCATCTGGAGCAACATCCTGAAGCTCGTCATCTATGATCATCCTGATCATCACTGCAACATCCTGCTGCATGATCTACCTGATCATCAATGCATCTTCCTAATGCATACCAAGTATCATACATGATCCTCCTGATCATCAATGTATCCACCTGATACAAATATATGATACATATCATCATACATGATCCTCCTGATCATCAATGCATCTACCTGATGCATACCAAGTATCTACCTGATACATATCATCATACATGATCCTCCTGATCATCAATGCATCTACCTGATGCATACCAAGTATCTACCTGATACATATCATCATACATGATCCTCCTGATCATCAATGTATCCACCTGATACAAATACAAATACATGATACATATCACCATACATGATCCACCTGATCATACAATGTATCCACCTAATACATATACAGATACATGGTCCAAGCATCCAACATGGTGCATAAACAATACATACACATGATCCAACTGATCATATCCAGCATCCAACATGATGCGTACATACATACATAAAATGATCCAACTGATCATATCCTGCATCCAACATGATGCGTACATACATACATAAAATGATCCAACTGATCATATCCTGCATCCAACATGATGCGTACATACATACATAAAATGATCCAACTGATCATATCCAGCAGAAACTAGAACATCATCCTGATGCTCATCATCCAGCGCTTACATCCACAGCCATGTGAAGGATCCTCCTTCCAACATGCTTGGAATGGATTCAGCAAATGTGTCCGTCACTTCTTCCTCGAAGTGTCCTCGATCTGAATAACGCCAAGCCTCTCTCTGAAGTACTCGAACTTCACCCTGGCTAGTGGCTTCGTCAGCACATCTGCAATCTGCTCGTCCGTCGCAATATACAGGAGCTTCACAGCTCCTCTCTGCACCATATCCCTGATATAGCGATATTTGATCTCTATGTGTTTCGACCTGTCATGAAACACTGGGTTCTCGGACAGCTTCACACAACTCTGGTTATCACAAAAGATACCAGTAGCCTCCAACGGGAGTTCAAATAACTCAGACAGTAGCTTCCGTAGCCATACTGCCTCACAACTAGCTGAACAGGCTGCAACATACTCTGCCTCAGCTGTACTCAGTGCTACGCAGGACTGCTTCCTGCTAAACCAAGAGATCACACCTGATCCCATACTGAAGTAACACCCAGATGTGCTCTTCCTGTCTGCAGCACTGCCAGCCCAGTCTGAATCAACATAACCCTGCAGGTTAAACTTTTGATTCGCCTCATACCTGAGCCCATAATCCACTGTACCCTTCAGGTACCTCAGAACATGCTTTATAGCAACCAGGTGAACACTCCTCGGATCCGTCAGGAACTGGCTCAATGTGTTCACAGCAAAGCAAATGTCTGGTCGTCAGGTACATCAAGGACCCAATCATCTGACGATACAGAGAGACATCAACCGGCTCAGATGAAGCATCACATAGAAGCTTCAGATTCGATGCCATCGGTGTGGCCATTGCCTTGCAATCTATCATTCCGAACCTCTTCAAGATTTCTACTGCATACTTCCCTTGTCCAAGGAAGATTCCATCTGCACTCTGCCACACCTCCATGCCAAAAACAAATAGTGCATCATCCCCAATTCTTCATCTCGAACTTGGCAGCAAGCTTCCGCTGCGTGTCGACAATCAATCTATCTTCACCTATAACAAACAGGTTATCCTCTTACAAAAGTAGTATCACTGGATTGCCTTCCTCAACCTTGTAGAAAAGGTTGGAACCCGCTTAACTCTTGGTAAAGACCAAAATGGATAGAAAGATGTCTATCCTACCATACCAAGTTCTGCACACATATATGACTACACCATGCTGTCTTGAAATCCATCTGGTGCATCTTCTATTTCATCACTTTTGTATTTCTCAATGCTGCCATCTGCAACATGCTTGATCTGATAGTTCTATTTGGAAGTCATAGCGAACTTCCCTTCATGTCTTGGGATTACATCCCAAACATCATTCTTCATGATCGACGGATCATGGCATTTCATTTCTTCATCCCAGATCCTGGGAACTTCAATATCTTCAATATCTTCAATATCTTCAATAGATATCTTTGTTGCTGGAACAAATGTTGTAGTTCTTCTTTTGTAGGAGATGGCATACGATCTTTCCTACACAACAAGTTAAATTGCATGATTAGAAAACATCTCATAGTTTTCAGAACAAATTCTTACACATAAATAAATATGTCATACAGTCATGCAATTATCTTAGCCAATGCTTCAATACAACATTTATCCATATCCCGTAACTTTCTAGATGCCTTCCAATCTCTACCAGAACATTGTTAAGAGTGTGCACAACTCCATACATGTCAGCAAAGAGGTTTCATTCTAGATAAGTAGCAATGGAATGTTGTATAGTGCCATAGGCTACTTACCCATGCATATTAGTAGTATACTGTTCATTATTGTAATTATTCTAATATGCACAATACATATCCTAAGTCTAAGACCATGAGCATATACATCATTTGAACAATTTTATTTAAACAAACAAATATGTAAGAAATGATAATTAAAATACTTATCTTTGTTTGTTCGTTGGGTGGACTCCCTCTGAGTCTTCGCTTCCTTGCAGGAGCTGCTGGAGTACTAATCTAAAGTAGCTTCTTCTACACCTTTCTGTTGTGGGATGTAGAGAGATGGACAACTCCCTCTGGATATCTGCATCCTTGCATAAACCACTGGAGTGTACTCCCTCTTGATCTTTGCTTCCCGGATTACCTGTTCTTGAATCTCATATTCATCCTTGGTCCCTATGCATGCTTATTAGTATCATGAATGTGTTATCCTTGTGATCTCATATAAAAACATACATTCATTAGTATACTATTAAAACACAATAATCTCAAGCATGTATAGTCATGATCATCTCAAACAGAAATAATAAGCATTAGCATTCAAGGTTTATGTAGGATTCTTATGGTTAGTCAAATCATAAGAAACATAACATGTCTAAACCTGTAATTACTCAAAGCTATGACTCTTCGGGTTAGTCATATCATCAATCAAGAGAAGAGATATAATATGCATAAAATCATGTGATTATTTCAACCTATACCTTCATGATTCTTCTGGTTAGTCATATCATCAATTAAGGTAAGAAACATAATATGCATACAACCATGATTATTCAAACCTATGACTTCATGAATAATCATTATCAACAATAGTATAAGATTCTATCCCAAGGTAGGATTCTATCTTGATATAGGAAAAACATACCTGGATTAGCATGCTAGCTATTTATGTCTAACATACCCGCATAATGTCTTCTGGTTCTCTTTAGTGACTTGTGCTAGTAACCTGCATGTCTCATAAGTTAACCATTATAAAACCAAGTTATACATACCTCGAGAATGGATTTCTTATGAGATCCATGGCAATGGATGAATCTTTGTCCTCATGTCATCATGATCATATGTTCTTGAACCAGAACATGATTTGTCTTCTTGGTGTACCTTTCATGTTAGTAGACAACATAAAACTCATACAACATCACAATGTGTTAGTACAAACATAAGTTTCATACTCCTAATAAATGAATGACTTCTATCATGCATTCATAATTTTATTAAGGTGATATGATAAGTCTAAAATCAAGATTGTACTAACCGTGATAACATGAAGACAAACATACCATAAACTTAATTATGAACAAATCTCAAAACATACCTTGATGAGTCATACCTGTCGAGATTACTTGTAAACTCTTTATGTAAGGCCTTAGCCTCATCTCCCTCTGAAACAGGAACTTCTTCACTTATGCAAGTGACCAATCCATCTTCTTCTAGGATCAACCCAATCCACTTGATTTGCAAGAACTGGACCTGGAGCTGGATATGGGTTTGTCAGAGAGACCCCAAAAATTCAAACTTTGAATTTCAAACTTCTGAAAGGATAGGAATATGCGCCTTGATGAACTGATCAAACTGGTATATTCAGAATTTGAAGACTGCAAAGTTTTACTCCTCAATTTTGCCTTTGAAACTTCCAGATTCACTGAACGTGACCCTGAACTGGGGTTTGATGAAGCCCACTCTTCTACCCAATCAAAATGTTTGATCCAAAGCTCTAAGCTTCTATTTTTCTGAGGAGCTTCCAGCCGTGGTCACAGATTACAAAAATTCCAACTTTCTTCAAAGCCCTAAATTCCGGAAGCCATGAATGAAGGTACCAAAAAATAATTCTGTTTTGACAGAAATATGTACCTGATTGTTTCTGGTGTAACTCTGAAATTTTTGATCCAAAGGGTCTGAAAAAGTTTCCTGAGATAGCCTGACCTGTTATCTTTCCATCCTGACAGGTCTGACCTCAATTGGATTCTCTGAGAGAGAGTTATGCCAAATGTCGCAATGTGACCTGTTTTGGGATAAAACAGGAGAGCGAACTTGTACGGCGTGCCACGTGTCACTGTTTTAACTTCAGCCTCTGGAAAAGTTTTTTGAGATAGCTCGGCCTGTTACCTTTCCATCCTGACAGGTATGACCCCAATTGGATTCTCTGAGAGAGAGTTATGCCAAATGTCGCAACGTGACCTGTTTATGGGATAAAACAGAAGAGCAAACTTGTACGGAGTGCCACGTGTCACTGGTTCAACTTCGGCCTCTGAAAAAGTTTTCTGAGATAGTACAGACTGTGTAATACCTGTCACTTTTTACGAAATTTCATTTGGAGCTTCCTAGCCCAAGATATGACCTTTTTCCCAAGGTCACCTGATTTTGACTCATATCTGGAAGAGGCAGAAACCCTATATTGTACAGATCATAAATCACAAAGTACAACGAATTAGAGGTTGTCTTTTGGACACAAGATACCTGGAGATCTTAGCTTCAGCCTGTAACAATTTCAGATCCGAAAACTTCGCCAAAATGGATTTATAGCGAAAGTTCTACGATGACTGGTTTTTCCTATATCAAGCCCTAGCATCGTAAGTGCAACAAGTGTCATACATGCCATATCATGCCTTCTTTCAGGCTAGCTCTGATACCATGTTAAATTTTCAGAATTTACTTCAATATGATCTAGGATCTTAACTGAGAGAACAACATGTACAGCATATCTACAGCATATCAATCATGGAGACAATAATGCAAGCACACAAGAGACACAAAGATTTACTTGGGGAAAACCATAAAGGTAAAAAACCCCAATAACTTCCTCAGAGATAGATAGAGCAATGATACAACCAACCAATAGAGATAGCAATAACCTAGCAGCAATCCTCCTCCTCCATAAGTGTGCCTCTCCTCCTTGAGAGCATGTGTGAGTAGTGAGTGAACAAATAGAGTGCCTCCCGCACTCTATTTATACTTGACTTGACTTGCCTTTTTACCTAACTCATGTCGGCTCTAACTTAGCCACATAACATAATGCTGAGTGGGCCGACCCCCAATAGGGTGGTCTAATAACCCTTTGACCCACATGACTTATACAGGGCCGACCCCAAATAAGGTGGTCTAATAACCCATCAAGTATAAGTTACGACACTTACAATATAAATGACGACACTTCCTTATAGAGGAATAATACCATCTCTATAGGAATACAATATACATATATGTGAAATACATTCCGAAGTTACATATACATCAACAAGGTATGAACACCCCTTATGTATTTTATCGTTTATCTTTTTGCTTCATTAGATTTTAATTATTTAATGATCATGAGCTTACTCTTTGTTCTTTCCCATGCTCTTGAAACCATGAGAATACGTTACTGAGTTACGATTTATCACTTTTCTGGGCTCGTTAAACTCCTATGGAAAAGGAACCCCCTAGAGTCTATCTTTAAGCTCTTTTCAGGCTCCCAAAATATGAAAAGATTGCCAAGCAAACTTGTCACGTTCACACTTGTAAAAGAATCCGAACGACTATCTCCCCGGTGATAATTTACCCCTTTTTCGGACCAGGGGGAACTAGTTACGAAAAAGGTATACTCCAACCAATCATGACTGGAAGAGTCCTCTCCCACATTGTTTTACCCTTTTTCGGGCGATGAGGCTAACTTTACGAAAAAGGACCGTTGGAGTCTTCTTTAGTTCTTTTCAGACTCTCTAAACATGAAATGATGACCGAGTTTACCTTCTATGGACTCATTAAACTCTTACATTGAAGGGCCCACCATGGGATGAATCCCTCCTATCCCAGGTTCGAAAAATATTTGGGACTGGACTCATCTATGAGATGATCTATACCGAGCATTTGGTTACCCTCATCAAGCTCGTAAAAAACACATGAGGCACTCATCGTTCATGATGGGGAAGAAGGAAGGTTTTTATGTTACACGCTTTGTTAGTGGCAATACGTAGTCATTCTTGAACATGGCACTCATCTTCATTTGCATACAACACTTGGATCATCTGTTTGTCCTTGAGTTTCGCTTACTTCCTGAGTCTTGTTACTCCTTTGAGTCATTCAAAGAAAGCTTCCATCATTAGTTACATTAGGAATTTGTGTCATACTCATCATGTCAATACTGCCAAGTCATGACATGCCCATGTTCAAGAATACATCCGTCATTTATCATCTGCAGTCAGTACGCCCGCCACCACGTCGGTCTACTCTGAGTCAGTCTTGCGTGTTACTGTACCGTCCGATCTACCCTACACATATTTTGTTGTGTTTTGTGTCGATTGATGGGGGATTCATCATGGCCCTCCTTCAACGGATTCATCCTTGTTGACATCAACTCATCATCCGAGGACTGAATCTAGAAACCAACCAAGTACCTTGGCCCTGCATGCCTCAATGGCAGGCTACCTCTCTTCCAACATGAGTTTACATCATTGATTATTGATTGAAAGATTTCATCTTGCGTTTGACTTCAACTCACTTATTCACACTTGATGATATGTACTGTGATACCTTGGGAATCATTGACATCAATGGTGATCTCCCTCGTGCTTGTTAATGGTTTACATTAATGACTGGTAATCAAGTGGTTTCTACCATGTTCGACGTCAAGACATTTGTAATCACATGGATAGATTCGTATCATTGCAGGTTCAGCTTGAAGACCCTGGGGAGTCATGTTTTACCCAGGTTGCGATGGAGTTTGTAATGAGTTATATTACACGGATCCACATTTGTATTGATCGTGGCTGTGTTACCATCTCATCATGGATCTGTGCTTGTGTTTAGTAGCCATGATTGTGTTCAGTCGGTCATTACTACCATGGATATGCATTGTATTGGTCGGCAACCATGTTGTGAGTCAGTTGAGACTGTATACTCAGAGTTAGTTGTACTGCAGCAATGTCCTTCGTCCGACAAGTCCATTTCCATTCCTTCTCTCAAAGCACTTCACCTGTCTATCTTTCAACAGATTTATGATTTGGGGGGCATTCTATTACACCTAAAATATTCCCATCATGAGTTTCAGTGTATACAGCCCTGGAGTTACCTTGATTGAGTGATTGATCTGGAAGGTTTTGTACCCATTTGTACTAGGTTTTGAGAGGTCATCACAGGTTACACACATGCAGCATGCGATGTCGTACCTTGCTCCATTACAGGGTGCGATGAAGTCAGTTAGATGGAAAAAATAGCTTCTTCGAGCTCCTTCTCGAAGCTTGTTGACTTGGGACCCTATCCCTGACCTCTTGGGAGAGTTGGAACTCGATTCCTAACACCTTGGAAAGATCTCTTAAGTCTCTCTTATCATATCTCAACCTATCCTATCCATATCCTATCCACTTAGTCCTATTTAAATGAAGCTCACTCCCATTCTAAAAGGAGGAAGTCTATGGTACTCTCATGCTGGTGAAATCAAGCCCAGTAGACCTAATACTCTAGCTTGGGGAACATCCACTTCTCTCTAGGATCTTTGGCATGGCTTGTCAGAAGGAGCTTGCAACGTTAAGGCGATGGTTGTAATCCTCTTTTCTATTGTACTTCTCCATTCTTCAATACAATTAATATAATTGATTTCCATAAGTATTGTCTCTTTGATGATGTTTAGAGCTTTCCTCCTTAACTGTTAGCTTAGATCTATCATATGAAATATATGCTTTCACTTCTCGTGGTCTGTCATATGTTCAACAGGGTTTAGCTACTTGCAATCTGGCAGCGCTGGAGCATTGGATCAACGGAGGAGAAAGGGATCTACAAATATAAGGTAAATGATCTACTCTTACATTTGTACCTCTATACGATCTAGGAAAGTATTTTATGTTCTGTCCTATTTGTTCTAGACTTACATTAAGCTAGGGAGATCAGGCCTTGAGTCAGCTCTTGGTAGATTGTCGGCAAAACACCCACACGAGCAGGAATAGATTTTAGTTGAGGCACATGATGGTATTGCCGAAGGACATTGTGGACGTCGGGCCACTGTGAAAAAGATCTTGACAGCCGGGCTATTGTGGCCAACCATGCATAACGATGCCACTGACTATGCCAAAACCTGCGACGTCTGTCAATGCATAGGGAAACCATTGAGATGGGATGATATGTCATTAGTACCCCAGGTTATGCTGCAAGCATTCGAAAAATGGGAGGTATATTTTGTAGGGCCCATTAACCCTCCAGGAAAATGCACTGGATCACGCTACATCATAACCGCAACAGAATATTTGACACGATGGGCGGAGGCTGCACCAGTCAAGGATTGTACTGCATCAACGACTGCTAGATTCCTCTTAGACAATGTGGTCACGTGATTCAGATGCCCAAATATTTTACTAAGCAATCAAGGGGCGCACTTTGTGAACAAGGCAATAGCAGCACTGATGGAGGAATTTCAGATTCAGCATAAGAAGAGTACTCCCTACCACCCTCAAGCAAACGGGACAATAGAGGCATTCAACAAAATCCTGGAACACGCACTCACAAAAGTATGCAACAAAAATCGAGACGATTGGGACCTTAAAATTTCAGCGATCCTCTGGGCCTATCGAACCACATGCAAGCGATTAACCGACCAAACTCCATTCAAACTGGTCTACGGTAAGGAAGCGGTTATGCCGATGGAATACATCATTCCAAGTTTGCGTATTGAAGTCGCCACTGATATGAGCGATGACAGTGGGTTGGAAGAATGACTAGCACAATTAGTACACTTAGAAGAAGATCAGTTCATCATAGGATCCCACCAGCAGGTTGAAAAGGATCACCAAAAAGCATGGCATGACCATCACATTAAGCAGAGATACTTTCAGAAAGGTGACACAGTGTTGTTATATGATAGCAAGTTCGCGAAACACCCGGGTAAACTACAAATGCACTGGTTAGGACCCTATATTATCAATTTTGTCACCAACGGTGGTGTAGTGCGGCTACAAACCCTAGATGGGGTATTGTTGACTCGCATGGTGAACGGAAATAGGCTAAAGCTCTATCGCTGTGATCCGACACGGCAATAAAAAAAAATGGCGAGCAGGAATTGAACAAACGCGAAGACATGAAGGCCAGTTAGCCTCTAACTAGGACAGTAGAACAAGAGGGGGCAGTAAGTTAGATAGCATGTCACCACTATGTGTGGAGGTCCACTCTGCACGTGTGACTCCACACCTAAGCATGCGACCACAGATATGCATCACTAGAAGACGACGAAGGAAATGATGATCGAATCGCATCCGAGCATGTGACACAGCCGACGATAAAGGGAAAGGACGATTAAACCGCAAAAGGAGGGCTGGGATTGTATGAATGATGATGGTAACCGACCCCGTAGACATGAAGCACAAGCATACATACTGAGTGAGGAGGCCGCTAGAATAACAAGGTATCAATGAATAGGGAGAGAACATTCAAGAAATTGCATGCTACGAGTTGATCCGATAGTTAGTTGAATAGGGAGTTCCAAGGAGGTTGTGGAAATGGTTCATTTCATTTCGCATGGCAACACACAAGGTGCGCTGAGAGCTAAAACGACGAGCGTCCATACACAACCAATGAGGGAAGCAGCACAGAGACTCTGGGAAAATATTGTTGAGGTATCATCCAAGATGTCTAAGTACATGGCGATAGTGTGAAGTTTCATGGTCCCAAGGACCACCAGAATACCAGGAGTAAAGGCTCCACAATCCTGGTAGAAGGCTTCTCGGGGCACGAAACAGATGTGCCGGATCAGTTGGACTATCTCCCACCTTGGTGACGTAGATGAACTTTTCCTTAGCCATAACCAAGCATAAGGTAGGGTGGTAGTGGCTCAAGAGGTAGATGATCAAGGTTCCAAGAGACTGGCGGATGAGTGCAAGAAGTACATAACAGCGAACCAGTAACCGATGAATGGAGATAGGAAAAACACAACACCAAGTTCCAGACAACAAGAACAGTTTCAGAGACCGAGCACAGTACAAGGTGGGCGCAAAACAATAGAGTCCGCCTGAGGTGGCTTGGGATGAGCCACAAGTTTGTGTTGGGGGCCTGTTGGCACGGGATAGATCCACAGGAAGTGCGGAATCCGACAAGCATGAGAGCCAAAATACCGCGAAGTCCAACGAAGCGCAAGAATAGCTTAGAATAATTAATAAGTCGGCCAAAATGGGCCATTTTTGTAATATGATAGAAGCATACACATACAAAGATATTGTAAGTCCAAGAGGCGAAGTTTGAAGGAGATTAATGCGATCTTTTGAGTTTGGTTGTACTTGCGATATCATGTTTTGAATATCTCTGCACCGGGTTTTTCCATAGATGTTAATGAATGAAGATGTTCGGTTGTGAATTCTGATGTTATGCTATGATTCAATGATGGGTTATTTAAATGTTCTTTGTTGGTTTATGTGAAAACATGTTGTTGGTTAATGTTAATACATTTTGATGCGAATAACTGATTAGTGGAATATAGTGAATGTTGTAATTTCTGGTTGAATGCACACGTATCCCCTCGTAACTACGGAAGCTTGGTTCCTATAGGACGCTTATCCGCCTTGGGTGAGACCTCACCTGTTTTGCAGGTGTTGTTGGAAAGGGTAACTCCTTTCTGGGCTAGTGAATAAGGGGTTGTTGGTGTTGTTGATGACAGATTGAACCCCTGTCGAAAGACCTTGTGTCGACAATCTTTTTCCCCTCAAGCCTTCTCGCTTGAGTCTAGGAAAATTATTTTTCCCCTCAAGCCTTCTCTCTTGAGTCTAGGAAAACTCCTTTCTCCCCTCAATCCTTCTCACTTGATTCCAAGAACTCTTTTTCCCCTCAAGCCTTCTCACTTGAGTCCAGGAAACTCTTTTTCCACTCAAGCCTTCTCACTTGAGTCCAGGAAAACATTTGATTATAGAAGACAACCCCCCCCACTCACTCAGTGCTCCTGAGTTTCTTTGAGTGTCCCAGGGACTTTTAATCCTATGAATCTTGGATCAAACTCTCACAGCCCTGCAGTGCTCCTGCATTACATTTGGTAGTGCTCCTACCATAACACTTATCGTGTTCAAATCCTCTTGTAATAAATTGGTAGTACTCCTACCAGAACACTTCTCGTGTTCTATTCCATATCCGACTGCGGTTGTCCCACCTCTGGTTCAAGTCTGTGCTCTAGACTTAACCTTCATTTTTTTTTGTTTAGATTTATTTTAATTTAAGTTAGCTTTATTTTAATTTTCAGGGCACCTCCCTCCCCCTACTGCTTATCTTATTAGTCTGAGGGTTTTATTTAATAAAAATATGTGTAGAGTTATCTTTTAATTTCTCTTAATGCTCTCAATATTTTCACTTCTCTGGTCATATTGTCTCATGTGCATGCAACAATGTCTCATGACATCGCATTTAGTGAACTCTTGGTTCTCATTGTGGCTCTAATGCCACTATCAAGGAAAACCTGCTTTACCAACACAAGCTTTAAGTTGATCCTACTGCACATGCCAATCTATTAAGTTTGACAAGCATATAGAGGCATTCACTTACAGTGATTTTTTGCGAAATCCTTTTGGTTTAGCGATCCTCTCGCCATTGATTAGCTTGGTTCTGGAATGCCAATCCCTTACTTCGTGTGATCAATTCCTCGCACACATCAACCAAATAGGTATATTAGTTCAATCCTCATGGATTTCAAGTGTCAATCATAATATTTTTGTATCACATAACACTTTACATAATCATAGTTCCTTGCAACTTTATTGTAGATTTAAGGATGTTTCTTATTTCAAGAAGCACCAATAACCTCAAAGTATTTTCAGTTAGCACAACATGAAAGATAATATCATTAATTTGAAAAACAATAGGTTCACCTATTTACTTATCTTACCCATGCTTTGAGTATATCTTTCCATGAGTCCCTGATCTTTATTCAGACTCTTATAGTATGCTTACCATACTTTATGCATAATAGGCATCATGCCCTTTATTTGTCAACAAGTCCTGCAGATACTGACAATCTTAAGGCCATAAGCTGCAATGTTAGCACATAGCATTGATTGTTCTCTTTTCATTAAATTTGTTTTCTTATGAGGTATAATAGCTTATCCCCTTGATAAGCTTACAACCTCTTCAATAATTCCAATGGTCATTCTATCACCATTCAACTGTTTTCAGTTTGCGTCTATAGATTTACAAGACTATTGCAAAACAATTTTTGTATATATACATATCTCTATATATATCAAGAAAATTCTTAGAGAACATTTTCATTCCTTCCTTCCATTTTCTGTACGTCCACATAGTACATAATACCAAAACAAAATGAAATCATTACCTTTATGCTTGCAGTTTTAATCCACAATTTTGTTGGTCAAGGTGATAACATACCTCACCATACAATTCCACATTTTTATCTATTATTCAAGGAATATGGAGTGGAACACTTTTCCAAACAGCCAATACATTAGTTATCATAGATAAGCATACTCTTGGAAATTTTTTCCCTACATATAATAAATATGAAAAAAGGGATTCAAATGTCAACATGAAATCATAGTCTACTATCTTGTCTAAATCTCATATCCAAACAATTTACTACTATAGGATAGAAAATCTTTAACACGCGTTCCATAAAGTCCTTTCAATAAATATGTGATTGTATCTCTACCCTTTATTCAAGAGACCATACAGTATTACTAGGAGAGTGTTACTCCTTGAGTACTATATTAAAGTACAGATTACTAGCACAATAAAGAATGGAACATGGTAGTGTTACCTCACTTTATATTTTCATACCTCATGTTGAGCCCACATAGGCCCAAGTGCTGAAACTTCAGCTCTGATACCACTTTGTAACACACCCAAATTCCAAGTTTAACATTTTGGGGAATGGGGTATAAATTTTTTCTTCCTCGACATCAATAATCAAAGGTATTAGTCATATTAGTTATAATAACACCTGTTCTATCATTGCCATAAAACTTATGCATTGAAACATGATTAGCCATTCTTGTATAAGGATTACTTTTTAATCCAACATTAGGATTATTCCCTTCTAAAAATTAGTACATAACGAATACAAAAGTGTAAACCTCTTTCAAGTGGGATCTTATTTCCAGTACCCAGATAATCCTCCTAATTATTACATCACCAAACATCCAAAGTATATTTTCAATTGTAAACTTATGAAATAGACGTCTAACATTCTTTAGTGAAATCACTTACCATTTTAGATCACAAATATCCAATAAAACACATAAGGTGCAAATATGAGAGAGACTAGTATACGTGGTTTACCCAAATCTATGGGCTACGTCCACAAAGAAATGTCGCATCTTGTATTATTTAACAAATAGAGGGAGTACACTTCGCAACATAGTTGTTGCAGTTTAATTTCCACTTTCTCAAGCCTCTCATAGAGAGCATTTTCAAAACATTCAAACGTCTAACTCAGAAGTGTTATAGGGATTCTCTCCCACGATGATCACCACAGATCATGATAATTTATAAATTGAGATACTATCCCTTCCCCAAGGGTTCTATGCCAGAAATATAATACATACTAGGCATATGCAGAAGGCATGCCCTACCCGAACTAGCTTATATTTATATACCCAAACAATTACATTCTATGTGCAAAGGGTTTACAATACCCCAACCAACATATTTATATATATATACCTACGCCGACAATAAGTATGGAACATCATACCAACATTTCCCACATGTATACACCAGCATAGATCCATCTTAAACCCGTATCTATCAAGCACCGAGAGGGATCCAATTTCTTGAGGTGTATTTCTTTTTTTAAATTTAAACTCAAGAAATTTAATCTCTCTTGATTGATCCGGGTTTAAGTTTTAATTTTTTATTTTATAAAAAAACATCTATTTTTTAATTACTTTTCATAATATTTTATTTTATGAGCCGACATGGATTTTTTTTAAATACTTTCCACAATTTTACCTTTTTTTTTTACATTTTAATTAATGGCCGACAATACATTTTACTTTTTTACTTTTCATTAAATACTTTCCATTACATTTTACTTTTTTTACATTTTAATTAATGATCGACAATAATAAAGACAAATGTTTATAGCCTAGGATTTAATTCAAACGAAAATACACGTCCATGTATTATATATATATAGTCTAGAATTTAATTCAAATGAAAATACATGTCCTTTTATTAATCGCCGACATAATATTAAATTTTTATTATTATTATGTTAAAGACAAAATTTATTTATTATGGCCGACTATAAGGACAACATGGACAAACAGGACAAACATGGAAAAACATTACAGGATCTCCCCCATATTGGGTTGTAAAGCACCTCGTTTCACTCAGTGCAATTACATTAATTATACATATAGGTTTTATAATAAAGGAAAAAGCTTATATATAAATCTTATAAGCAATCCCGAGATCGCTTGCATAATTTAATAAGCAATACACTAACAAGTCTCGAACCCACACAAGCATAAGTTTATGCTCTGAAAGAGGGAACAAGGATCAGGCTTAACCAACCGTCCTTTCCCCAATTCCCTACGAAATCAATCAATCAATCATAGATATATTAAGTTCCAACATATAGATATATATAATATATATATCAATTGGAAATTATACAGGGATGTGTCTTCTATTGCCATCCCTTATCATAGCTTATGTGCAGTAGCAAAAGAGCACACATATATATAATATATAAAACCATAATACACAGGGGTTCAATCTTCCCATCCCTGCGCAGTCAACAAGAAGCATATATATATAAATATATAAAACCACACACAGATTAATCTCCCACACACCTGCGCTGTCACAAGTTAATTAAATATAATGATCTAGCATTAATATATATACAACTAATGAAATGGAAGGTATCTAGGGACCTTTTCCCAGCTCTTGTGCAATCAATGCAAATAACATTCAATATGAAAAAATATACTTAGTTTAGGAAGTATACAGGGGTCTTTTCCCCATCTCTCTATGCAATGAATGCAAACAACATTCAACAAATACTAATAACATATAACATAGAAAATATTCAAGGTATTTCCCCAATCTCGGCGCAATAATAAAAGCTTAAAATAATAGATCAATGAATATATATACAAGGTTTTTTTTTTCCTTTCACTTCGCAGCAACACAAACTAACACATAAAAAGACATCCAGCGTGTGCATATAGTATATCAAGCTACAGGTGGACAGGGATCAGCTTCCACCAGCCATCCCTTCCCAAATCTTCTGCACAGTAAACCAAATAAACATATAACATATGAAATAGAAAATATAAAAGGGATCTATGCTCTGCGCAATCAACAAAGTAGCATGCAAATAAGTATAATATATATTAAATGGAAGTATACGGGATCAAGCTCCCAACCTTTGCGCTAGGAGATCCAGAAACATTAACATGGATTATATATAATACATATAGGAGGAGATCAAGCTCCCAAACTCTGCGCTACGCAATCCATAAGCATTACATAAGTAGAAGATGAAACGAACATCATGTAGGGATTTTCCCCATCTCTTCCTAGCAACAAGATGCAACATTTATATAATATGTGAGACAAGTAGCTCATTGGGGATTTTTCCCAACCCTTGCACAGTAGCAAGAAGAACTTAGGTATAAAAATGTGCAACGAATAGCTTAGTGGGGATTTCCCCAACCCTTGCGCAGTCAATAAAATTTACCATAAAGCCTGAAAATGAAAACCAACATGCATAATATAATAGGCTATCAACTAAATGTTACGAGGATAAATATCGCAGGCACCTGCGCAGACTATAAATGCACAAACAACAACAATTTATAAAAGCATAACCACAACCACAAGGTTCAGTGCTATGCGTAGAGGTTCTTAATGTATACACAACAACGATTTATACAAGCATAACCACAACCATAAGGTTCAGTTCTATGCGCAGAGGTTCTTCGATCTTAGGGTCGACTTCTCCAGCCATCCCATCCCAATGGTTATCAAGATAGAGAAGAATATATAACATGCAGAGTTATATGCAGGTCGAAATATATATATATATATCTATGACATCTAGCATGCATATAGTGTATTAAACAAAAGTATACAGGGATTGAGCTTCCTGAGCCGTCCCTTCCCCCAAGTCTATGCGCAGTCACCAAAAAAGAGAATATTTATAATATAAAATATGAATCGAGAGTGTAACAATGACAATTAGAAAATCCTTCCCCAAATGCTATCTCAACAAATATAAATTTTTGGGCGAGGATAGCGTACCCAGCTATACGCAAATGGAACAAGATAAAATACACAACAGAAATATATCACAGAGGTTAAGATCCCTCCCAACACGAGCTACAACCAACATAATATGCCCACTGAAACTATGTGCATACATTAGAATTAGCAATGTATCTCCCCCAAACTAAGGAACTCATCCAGGGTTATAGCCATTGCTCCCCCAATCTCCAGTTGTGACCATGCATAACGACACCCCAAAAAAAAAAACGCTCAGCTCTCCACATCATGAGGGAGATTCCTCATTTTACGGTCTGTCCACCTGCCGATCCCTTCATCAAAACGTGGAAAAAAGGGCAGAACGTGGAATCCCCAGGTTATCTAAGCGCCAAGCTTTGGCAGGGTAAATAACCTGCATGTTACGGTTTTAACAAACCTTAACTAGAACCCTAAAAACCTTAAATTCTCCCCGTAATAACTATGGTAAATAGTCATACCAAAACATGAACGAAAAATCTTTTTACCTTGGTACCAATTTAACTACTTCCTTTTTAATATGGTTTAGGTGTTTTCTCTTTCATATTATAAAAAGAGGCCTCTGTCTCAATAACCATTATAATAAGAGTCTCGTTGACCACTTAATAATTCTTTGATAACGTAATTTATCCTTCTCAATAAGTATCTCCATCATTTTCTCATGCATTATTACTACAATGCATTATAATGTATTGTATACGTGTTTAATTACAAATATTATTATACTAATAAAAGTGATGGTATATATATATATATATATATATATATCTTAACCAATTGGACATTATATCGTATACCCATACATATAGATATACCCCAATATCATTTATGTAAACACCTGTACATATGTATATCTATATAAATCTCTTTTACTTTAAAGACAACATTATAACAAAGCCTCTGTTTTGCATAAGGCTATTGTTTAAAATAGTATCAAAGACCACTTAAACATAACATAATTTTACCCTTCTTTAAAATTACCAACTATATAGGTATTTCCCTACAGTTATATTGCATTACAATATATTGTATTATATAATTACAAAATATTATTATAGCTAATAATATTTCATATATATATTGTTTACATGTACCTCACTTTACCCTTTTATTTGTATGTACAATTACAAATAATGTAATTAATAAATGATGACCGTTTTTGGTCTTTATATTGTATTAACAATATTCATAAAAGAGATGGTACCTATAAATATGTATAACTATTTATCTATTTTAACCTTCTAAAGGTATAAAATGTAGTTCTTGGGGTTTAACTAACCGAACCAAGATGATAATAACCATTACTTAGTGTGTCATGTGATAATTATTTTAGCTTATGCTAAATACTAGATAGTGGGTTTTGATGATGAAAAACTCTTGACATCCTCTGCTGGGACTAGGATGTCAAAACATCCATAGGAGTTTCTTAGTTTTACATAAATATCTTTTAACAACGATTAAATTAGAGCTAAGCTTTAGGTATTAGGAGACATTTACTACCTCTTGGCAGTTAAGGGTATCTTTAGTATCCCTTTCTAGGACTAACCGATAACCAAACAAATCAACTTAGTAACCTTCGGTGAATGTCACTGTTCACTTAAGTGCTTGCGACACTAAGATAACATCTATCATCAACGCATGGTTTCCAAGCCATTTCGCCTCTTCCCACCCGAGTGGATTAGTTCCCTCAACGCTAGGTTGCATCATGACCTCAGTCCCTAATTCTAGCATCACAATTACAACTTAGGAATTAAACCACTTAGCTTACAAGGTTTACTAGTGGGGCCTTATCCTTGAGCTCCTCACCAGAAACAAGTACAATTTACATTTGCATTTACAAAATAGAAGGGGTGTAAAAGAGGGATATTACACTCCCTTATGAGTTGCTTAGCTCGTTGTAGGGAGACGACACTATACTGTGCAGGATGAACTACTGATCCACACTTGATGCAAGGTATCTTAGAGGCCAAACTTAGGACATCGCCAAGGAGCAATTGTGGGTGCAATTGACTCCTGAAGTTAGCTATTGCCATTGGGAGGTGTTTCCAAGTCTTGTTGACTGGAACATTGGCCCCATTGCTAGTAGAATAGCTCTTTGTTACCTTCACTAGTCAATTGGTGTGTGGATCCCATTATCACCATTATTTGTACTTTTGGGAGGCCTAGTTACATTTGAGAGGAAGGACGTTAGGTATTTTTAGGGAATTTACATTTATTTTCTTTTTTAAATACAAGTTCACTAACTGCACTAAACCGACTTTGCAAATATCACTCACTTATTCCACCATATTACATCTATTGTGGTTGGCATATTTTTGAATTTGTTCAAATTGTGTTTAATTCCACCATCACTCTCATTTGACACAAATCCTTCATCATAGAGGAAAAAAACAACCCCATGATATAGTATCGAATACTACAAGGCCTCTACAATCTCTCGAGGGGTGTTTTTACACCATCTCCCCATGGTTCACAAGAAATACATTCTAGATAGGGCCGCTCCTAGGCCACATTGATAGGATCATCTGGACGAGGCCACTCCTTGCTTAGTTCATTTTCTCCTCTTGGAGAAAGTGTTAATCCTTCTACCTACTCCACGACCAGAATAGGATATTCATGTTTATTTTCAACCCTTGGAGATAATCTAGACACATTTACCCCTCCTCTTGGAAGAGGGTCCCCTTTGTCTTTGTTACCGGACAATCCACTCGATCGGAGGCGAGCTGGATCTCCCTAGCTCAATGCGATTCTAGGACAAATAGAACAGACTACAAACATGTTTCTTAGATCTACTTAAGGATCAAGTACTAGATTTCTTACCTCTTTGATTTCACTATCCTTTCTCCCGAATGTTGCTCCACGTCCCGAGGTTGTCAGATCCAAGCTGCAAGACCTGTTAAGACATAGAAAAGAGAAAAGAGTAAAGAGCATCTATACAATAAGAGATCTATGTAAATAGTTAAGCAGGTAAACAACACAACATCATCACACATTAAGAACGATATTGGTGGAAAGCATTTGTATTACTGCAAATAGAGGAGTACATGATAGAGATATAGAACCACAACCAATGACTTAACGTAGCAGCCCTTCTCCACACAAGCCAATTTCCAAGCCCTTCCAAGGAAGCATGAATTCTCCAAGAGGTGAGTGAAGGTGTCTTGAGAGAGATTTCACCAGCATGTAGATACCATAGTCTTCACCCCTTTGGTATGGGAGTGAGCCTCACATATATAGGACTAAGTGGATGAGGTTACAGATAGGATATGATGAGAGATGGCAGGAGAGAGATAGGGGATCCTCCCAATGAGTTAAGGGTCGAGTACCATCTCTCCAAGAGATCAGGGATAAGCCCCCAAATGGGCAAGCTTTGAGAAAGATCTCGAAATGGCTATTTTTTCCCATTAACAGACCTCGTCGCACTCTGCTATGGAGCAACCCGCGACGTCGCATGTTGCTAGTGTGCAACCTGCGATGACCTCTCAAAAGGTTGTACAAACCGAGTAAAAATCCTCCCAAATGAGTACTTGGTCAAAGTGACTTGAGGGATGTATACATAATGGTCAATATGATGACATTATCACAACGATCATGATGACAACACTTGGTCATAATGATGGTACTTGCAATGGTCATGATGACGACACTAGGTCACGAGGACGACACTTGCAACACTTGTGACACTTGCACAATGGTGACGACATTTTGGTGTAATAGAATGCCCCCCAAAGCATGAAGCTGTTAAGGATGTACAGGTGAAATGCTTTGATAGAAATAATGGCAAAAGACTTTTCGGATGAAGGACTCTGCTGTAGTACAACTGACTCTGAATTGATAATCTCATATGTAGTACAACATGGCTGCCGACCAATACATTGCAGATCCATGGGAGTAATGACCGACTAAACACAATCATGGCTACTAGACACAAGCATAGATCCATGATGAGATGATAACACATCCACGACCAATACAAAAGTGGATCCATGTAATATGACTCAATACAAACTCCATCGCAACCTGGGTAAAAACATGACTCCCCAGGGTCTTCAAGATGAACTCGCAATGATATGAATCTATCCATGTGATTACAAATGTCTTGGCGTCAAACATGGTAGAAACCACTTGATTACCGGTTATTGATGTAAACCGTTAACAAGTGCGAGGGAGATCAACATTAATGTCAATGATTCCCAAGGTATCACAGTACATATCATCGAGTGTGATTAAATGAGTTGACGTCGAACGCAAGATGAAATCTTTCAAACAAGAGTCAATGATGTAAACTCATGATGAAAGCGAGGTAACCTGCCATTGAGGCATGCAGGGCCAAGGTACTTGGTTGGTTTCTATATTCAATCCTTGGATGATGAGTTGAAGTCGACAAGGATGAATCCGTCGAGGGAGGGCCATGATGAATCCCCCATCAATCGACATGAAACACGACCAATGATGTGTAGAGTAGATCGGATGGTACAATAACATGTGGGACTGACTCAAAGTAACAACGGCATGACGACGTGTGTACTGACTAAAAATGATGAGTGAATGTGTTCTTGAACATGGGCATGGCATGACTTGGCAGTATTGACATGATAATGACGCAAACTTCTAATGCAACTGATAGTGGAAGCTTTCTCCGAATGACTCAAAGGAGTAACGGGACTCAGAAAGTAAGCGAGGACTCATAGACAAACATATGACCCAAGTGTTGGTATGCAAATGCAGGCGAGTGCCATGTTCAAGAACGACTATATACTGCCACTAAGGTATGTAACACAAACACTTTCCTTTTTCCCCATCATGAATGATGAGTGCCTCACTTGTTTTTTAACGAGCTTGATGAGAGTAACCAGATGCTTGGTATAGCTCATCTCATAGATGAGTTCGATCCCAAATGTTTTACGAACCTAGGAAAGGAGGGGTTCGTCCCATAATGGGCCCTTCAATGTTTAAAATTTAACGAGTCTAGAGAAGGAAAACTCGGCGTCATTTCATATTTAGAGAGTCTGAAAAGAACTAAAGGAGACTCCAATGGTCCTTTTTCGTAAAGTTAGCCTCATCGCCTGGAAAAGGGTAAAACAACGCGAGAGAGGACTCTTCCAGCCATGGCTGGTTGGAGTATTCCTTTTTCGTAAATAGTGCTTCCTGGTCCGAAAAAGGGGTAAACTATCACCAGAAAGACAATCATTCAAAGGCTTTTACAAGCGTGAAAGGATCAAGTTCGCTTGGCAATCTTTTCCTATTTAGGGAGTCTAAAAAGAGCTTAAAAGGACTCCATCAACAACTTTGTCATGGTTGATAACCAAGTACGACAAAGGAAAAAGTAAACTTGGCACAGTTCCTTTTTCGTAAATAGTCTAGCGAGGCCGGATAAATTGATAAACCTATACTCGTTAGACACACCTTTTTAACTCAAATTTTTAACGAGCACAAGAATGGTATCAAAAGCACTTGGAATCTTTTTCATGTTTGAACCAGAGCACAAAAAAGTAAAAACTAAGCTCAAACCACTTTTCATGTTTTTAACCATAGCATGAAAAAAGTGAAAAGCAAGCTCAAATGCCATCTTAGTGTTTTTAATGAGCTCGAAGATAGGTTGGAAGAATGCTCATGATGTCTGCTTCATTTTTTAACAAGCTTGTAACAAAAAAAATGAACTGTGCTTGGGATAATTTTCAGGGTTTAATGAGCTTGAAACCTAAGAAAGGAAAGTATGCTCGAAAATGTTCCCCATGGTGGACTTTTTCCCAACATGGCATCCAGAGGTTGGTGTGTGCCCCTAGCATGATTTCTAGAAGTAAGTGACTTAGCTTCAACGTGGTGTGGAGAGGCAATCGATTTGACTTCAATGTCATGTCCCAAATTTGGCATTGGGTCACAATGGCCTAATAACATTGGCCCTATTCATTAGAGTTTGTCAAATTTATGCTAAAGGTCAAATAATTGCCAAGGAGGAAAATTACTAGTTTCCTAGGTTTGGGGTGGAAGCTTTGGGATTTGGAATAATGGGGATAATAAATGATGTTTGAACATTAGAATGGCATAAATATTTAATAAAGGAGCTAAATAAATATATACAAGTGAAAATCAAAGTGGCATTTCATCATAAAGACACATGGAGGAAGTGGGACCCACATATGGCTAGATTTCCCCACTACACTTGGCATCATTCTCTCACCAATTCGAATTCAAGGTGAATGGTAACATACTTGGGGGAGTCCAAAAGGTATTATTTATTGCATGACTCATCCAAGGTCGAAATATAGAGGAAGAGTAACTCCCATGGAAGAGGAAGAGGCAATTTGGAGCTAGTGAGACACTTGGGCTAGATTCCCTAGCTCTATGACAACAATGATGAAGATGCTATGACACCTATGACACAAATCAGACCTGAAGGCTGACATATGACATATATGACATGGCAGGGCTAAAAATAGACTCCAAGAGGGCGCTCAAGGGTGTTAGGGCAGCTAAGATGATTCCACATGTGATTTGGTGGAAGTGGGAGACTAGGAATTGTTGTACAAGTGGCGTTCTTTGGAATCTCTTCCCAACTTGAGTTGGCATGAGTCTCTTGGAAGGAATTCGACCCATGGAGGACATTAGAAGTTTATAAATGTCAATAACAAAGAATGAAACCAGCTTTTGATCATTTGTAGAATTTGCAATTGCATTTGTGAAGAGGGAGAGCTAGTGGATGACTAGTTTCTTGCCTTAGCCAATTTCGAGGGTGAAAGATCCCCATCCAAGTTGGTAATTGGAAAGGCCATTCAGACCTTTCATTTGGAGCTTTAATGGAGTCTTTATTTTCAGGTGTAAGCTACAGGGCAGCTCATGGTTTCTTCTATTGCAGCTCACTCCTTCAACCATTTCCAGTTTTGATGGCATATTCTTGATCCTTGAGGGAGGGCGTTTTTGGTGAGCTATTGTACTCTTTGGGGAATATTTTAATGCCCCATTTCTTTTTTAATATGAATTAAATACTCTTTTCTTCATCTCCAAAAAGTTTCAGGTCGAAATTCCAAGTAGAAATGTATAAATCTCATTTTTAATGGAAGAACAATGCCATTTCCCCACTACCTTGTTGTGAGCCAATGTATTGATGATGATTTCGAATGAATGGATGATTCTCTAATATATTTGTGATCAATATAATGCCATGGATGTATTCTACAAGTTTCATGTACTGTACTTGAGCATTTGAATCATTTTTACTCAGTTTAGTTGTATTGGGAGGTGAAATAGTGCCATTTCCCCAAGGGTCGAATTGGGGATTTTTGCAGTTGAATGGGAGAGGGTGAGAACAGTTGTAATAAAACATTAATGGTGCATATGAGACCTTAATAACATAATTAACACATTACATACCTCTGTTCATAAATTTGAGTGGGTTTGGAGGCATTTGGGAAGTCATTTTCAGTACTTACCTTAGGGGGATTTGAACCCCAAATTACCAGTAAAATTGCATACTTGGTCCAGAATCTTAAGAGAGTTTGCAGAGGTATTTTGGTGGCCATATGTTATCCCTGAACATCATATTCAATTCCTAATATCATTCATAAACCTTCCTTGAATATTTGAAGGCATTTGGAGTCAATTTGAGACCTAGAGACCAATGCTAGTCAAAGGGAAATCACTAGTAAAGTTACCTACATTGACCAGAATTGAAAGAGTATTTGCAGAAGTGTTTTAAAGGTACAAAGGCATCCCTAAAACACATATTTATGTTCTAATATCATTCATATACCTTCTCAGAAGATTTGGGATCATTTGGAGCAAATTTGGGACCTAGAGATCGAAACTAGTCAAAGGTCGAACCAAGGAAAAAAGTGGAAAATTGCAATTTTAATAAAATTCCTAATAAGGGACATTACAGTGGTATCAGAGCATGGTCCTTGCACCTGTGTATTAGGTACATACATTCAAGAATAATTGGCAGCCATGTCTTACTATTATGATGAATCCTATGAGTACAATTCTTATGATGAATATGCAGATGCTTATGAGCAATATGAAGCAGAATGTGAATGGTATGAGGAAGAGGTGCCATCATGCAACACTTCTTACAATTTCAAGAGAAATGAAGATTATTCTTATGAATTTAAATCTGATGAATATGAATGTTTCACACCAACCAAGGATAATTCTATGAGTGAGTTCCAAAGATGGAGAGCAAAATATAAAACCTTGCCCCAACAATATCAAAAATATCAAGAATATCTTGCTTCGAGCAAAAATACACAAAATTCCATGTCTTTTGAGTACTATGCTGAACATGTTTTTGAAAATAGGCCCAAAAATGAAGATGTGGAGTTAGTGAAGAAAGGTTTATGCCCTTCTTGTAAGAACCCTTGGAGCGAGTATCATATATGTGTGCATGAAATGATGTCCTCCTTGAGGAGAGCTTTTGAGATTTATTCAAGAAGGGATTCCAAATATACCGATCCTAAGGAAAACAAGGGGCAAAATGAATCAACTTGCTTGAAGGAGAAAAATGAAGAGACATCACAAGATCATGAAGAAGATTCTATTGAAAATATGGAAGATCATTTCGAGACACCTTCTAGCTTAGACATGAACCAAAGAGCATCTACTGATGGATGCTTAAACTATGAAGGAGTACCTACTGATGGGTGCTCACACCTCTATGTTGGTGACATAGAGATCACTTTTGAAAGTGTTGCTGCAAGCCCAAGTTCCATTAAGCATGATAATGAAGACCTTGTAGCAGTTGAAGAAGAACCAAGATCAACTTCCCCATCACCACTTGAGCTTCATGAAGTTGGTCCAAGCAAAAATGAAGAAGATGAGGAGGTTCATTTGCAAGAGCCTCATTTTCTTGAAGGGTCCTTAAAGATGAATGAAAAGAAGATCCAAGAGTCCCTCATCATTCTCCATGACACTCAAGCATTGGTGTCAAATTCTTGTTGGAGAGCTATTTCATTGGAGGAAACATCCTCCCTTGAAGATATGGAGAAGATTCAAAGAGCAATGTGCCACATCAAAGGTAATTTCATGTCTTTGCTTTTTGATAGAAACCATTTGTTTGAGCTTAATGAATTGTTACATGATGCATACTTGAAGAATAATGAGGATATTCATAAGCTCACAATTCAAAATGAGCAACTTCTTGAAAAGTTGCAAGATACTTGTTTTTCCTCCTATGTTTCAGATTGTCAAATGGTAGATTGTTTGTAGGATTCTCATGACATGGTGGATCATGAGAAATGTGAAAATTTGAATGTTCTTGATGTGTTTGAAGATGAACTTGAAGAGATCCAAACACTTGATGTGGTGGAAGAGGAATTTGAATTGCCTCTTGATGAAGGTTGTGCAATTTTTAAAGAAGAGCATGATTGCTCTACATTGGAACCAAACTATGACAAAGAGTTCACACTTTTGAAGGAGCTGCATGATACTACCCATATGGATCCTCCCCATGATGAAACTTCTGTACTTTTTGATCATTTGGGTGATTTGGTTCATTCTCCTACATCCTACAATTCCATGTTTTGCAACATTAGTCTCAATGAAGTATGGATGAAAGGGTTCTTTTTGATGGTGCCACATGAGGAGTATGGAACTCCTAGATTTACCTTTTATGATGACATGGTTGGAGCACATTCTTATTCACATTTGCAGCAACATTATTTGTCACTTTATGATGATGCAAATCTACATGGATGCACCTATGATATGCATTTGAGTCACTTGAAGACTCATGGTTTTTCTTGCTCAACATTTGATTCATTTGATGTTGGAGGAACTTCATCCAACACTTGGGAGAATAGATTTATGATTGGAGAACATTTTTGTTGGCAGCCACATACTTTGTTATATTTTTATGATTCTCACATTCATGGATGTATGGGTGAGACTTCTTTGAGTCATTTGAAGTCTCCTTGTTTTTTCTGCTCATTATTTGGTTCATATTTTAGTGGAGATTCTTCATTCACTTCTTGGATGAAAGAATACATGGCGGAATATTTTGATGCATATCACATCCTTTTGGAGCAGCATTATAGGACATGGGGTCCTCACCTATGTCATTGGAGCAGATTTGATTGGTCACTTGAAGCTTGTATGCACTTGGAAAATGGTGGTCTACTTGCTCGGAGGTATAAGCACTTCCATGACTCTTTAATGAAGCATATCCTTGATGTACATTTTCATTATGTTGTTATGTACTTTGATGATATATATTTGGTACTCATGATGTTTGGAAGAATGCATACAAGAAAATGGGATCCAGGAATCCTCTTATCTAATGGTGTAGGTTGGAGAGCACTCTTAATTGTTGGGGTGCAATACAAGCAATGGGACCCTGGAATAATTTTTGTTTCATTGGTTTCATTTTTTTGGGGGAAGCAAGCAGTATGGGAGATGAATTCCCCACTTAATAAAGTGATTTTTATCAGAGTATTGCAGCAGCAAGCATGGTGGTTCTTCTCTAAAATATTCATGGAAACTCAAAGACTCAAGGTTGGGCAATTCAATGGCAACTTCAAAGAATTATACAGAAAGCAGGTTCTTCAGCACCCATGTTTAAAATTGCTTGAGGACAAGCAATATTGGGAAGGGAGGATTTGTCATGTCCCAAATTTGGCATTGGGTCACAATGGCCTAATAACATTGGCCCTATTCATTAGAGTTTGTCAAATTTATGCTAAAGGTCAAATAATTGCCAAGGAGGAAAATTACTAGTTTCCTAGGTTTGGGGTGGAAGCTTTGGGATTTGGAATAATGGGGATAATAAATGATGTTTGAACATTAGAATGGCATAAATATTTAATAAAGGAGCTAAATAAATATATACAAGTGAAAATCAAAGTGGCATTTCATCATAAAGACACATGGAGGAAGTGGGACCCACATATGGCTAGATTTCCCCACTACACTTGGCATCATTCTCTCACCAATTCGAATTCAAGGTGAATGGTAACATACTTGGGGGAGTCCAAAAGGTATTATTCATTGCATGACTCATCCAAGGTTGAAATATAGAGGAAGAGTAACTCCCATGGAAGAGGAAGAGGCAATTTGGAGCTAGTGAGACACTTGGGCTAGATTCCCTAGCTCTATGACAACAATGATAAAGATGCTATGACACCTATGACACAAATCAGACCTGAAGGCTGACATATGACATATATGACATGTCAGGGCTAAAAATAGACTCCAAGAGGGCGCTCAAGGGTGTTAGGGCAGCTAAGATGCTTCCACATGTGATTTGGTGGAAGTGGGAGACTAGGAATTGTTGTACAAGTGGCGTTCTTTGGAATCTCTTCCCAACTTGAGTTGGCATGAGTCTCTTGGAAGGAATTCGACCCATGGAGGACATTAGAAGTTTATAAATGTCAATAACAAAGAATGAAACCAGCTTTTGATCATTTGTAGAATTTGCAATTGCATTTGTGAAGAGGGAGAGCTAGTGGATGACTAGTTTCTTGCCTTAGCCAATTTCGAGGGTGAAAGATCCCCATCCAAGTTGGTAATTGGAAAGGCCATTCAGACCTTTCATTTGTAGCTTTAATGGAGTCTTTATTTTCAGGTGTAAGCTACAGGGCAGCTCATGGTTTCTTCTATTGCAGCTCACTCCTTCAACCATTTCCAGTTTTGATGGCATATTCTTGATCCTTGAGGGAGGGCGTTTTTGGTGAGCTATTGTACTCTTTGGGGAATCTTTTAATGCCCCATTTCTTTTGTAATATGAATTAAATACTCTGTTCTTCATCTCCAAAAAGTTTCAGGTCGAAATTCCAAGTAGAAATGTATAAATCTCATTTTTAATGGAAGAACAATGCCATTTCCCCACTACCTTGTTGTGAGCCAATGTATTGATGATGATTTCGAATGAATGGATGATTATCTGATATATTTGTGATCAATATAATGCAATGGATGTATTCTACAAGTTTCATGTACTGTACTTGAGCATTTGAAGCATTTTTACTCAGTTTAGTTGTATTGGGAGGTGAAATAGTGCCATTTCCCCAAGGGTCGAATTGGGGATTTTTGCAGTTGAATGGGAGAGGGTGAGAACAGTTGTAATAAAACATTAATGGTGCATATGAGGCCTTAATAACATACTTAACACATTACATACCTCTGTTCATAAATTTGAGTGGGTTTGGAGGCATTTGGGAAGCCATTTTCAGTACTTACCTTAGGGGGATTTGAACCCCAAATTACCAGTAAAATTGCATACTTGGTCCAGAATCTTAAGAGAGTTTGCAGAGGTCTTTTGGTGGCCATATGTTATCCCTGAACATCATATTCAATTCCTAATATCATTCATAAACCTTCCTTGAATATTTGAAGGCATTTGGATTCAATTTGAGACCTAGAGACCAATGCTAGTCAAAGGGAAATCACTAGTAAAGTTACCTACATTGACCAGAATTGAAAGAGTATTTGTAGAAGTGTTTTAAAGGTACAAAGGCATCCCTGAAACACATATTTATGTTCTAATATCATTCATATACCTTCTCAGAAGATTTGGGATCATTTGGAGCAAATTTGGGACCTAGAGATCGAAACTAGTCAAAGGTCGAACCAAGGAAAAAAGTGGAAAATTGCAATTTTAATAAAATTCCTAATAAGGGACATTACATTCAACGTAACTTCTAGAGGTTGAAGACATGCCCCCAAGCTTCATTTCATTTGCCTAAGGCATAGGCGGGTGAAAAGAAGGTTCAGGTACTAAGTCTATGAGGAGACTTGACTCAAAGGGAAAGGATGTGTTTCATTTTTTAACAAGCTTGACACAGGAATAGAACTCTGCTCAAAAGACTTGTTTCATTTTTTAAAGAGCTTGACACAGAAAGGGAACTATGCTCATAGGTTAAGGTCCATTGACGGGTTCCTTCCCAACATGATGCCCAGAGGTTGGTAAATGCCCCCAGCATGATTGCTAGTGGCTTAACATGGTGGTGATCCCTCAACATGATTGATGACGGTATGACATGTGGCATACCCCCCAAGATTTATTTCGTCTGAAAATGATGCTTACTAACCCAACTACCAACCTGGCTACTAATATGAAAATGTTCACCAAGGGGGGGAAAACAAGAATCAGATGAAATGAAGGTTCAAATTCTAACTCTAGCGAGAGACTCGAACCGATGGGAGGGAGATCTATTTCATTTTTACTCAAGCTTGAAATAGACAATAACTATGCTTGAGGGGGCCCATCTGATTTTTTAACGAGCTTGAAATGGAATAAAACTATGCTCGAGGGGGCCCATCTTATTTTTTAACGAGCGTGAAATGGAATAAAACTATGCTTGAGTGGATTGGTTTCATTTTTACACAAGCTTGAAACCAAAGGTAAACTATGCTAGTAGGAACCTATTTCATTTTTTAACGAGCTTGACATAGAACGGGAAGTATGCTCATGGGAACCTATTTCATTTTTCAACGAGCTTGACATAGAACGGGAACTATGCTCATGTGAAATGGTTTCATTTTTATGCAAGCTTGAAATCAAAGAGAAACTTTGCTTGAATGGGCCCGTCTTATTTTTTAACGAGCTTAAAATGGAATAAAACTATGATCGAGTGGATTGGTTTTATTTTTATGCAAGCTTAAAACCAAAGGTAAACTATGCTTAGTGGGGTCTATCTCATTTTTTAACGAGCTCGAAATAGAATAAAACTATGCTCCAATGGATTGGTTTCATTTTTATGCAAGCTTGAAACCAAAGGGAAACTGTGCTAGGGTGGTTGGTTTCATTTTTTAACAAGCTTGAAACATAACATAAATCGTGCTCGTAGGAACCTATTTCATTTTTTAACGAGCTTGACATAGAACGGGAACTATGCTCATGTGAAATGGTTTCATTTTTATGCAAGCTTGAAATCAAAGAGAAACTTTGCTTGAAGGTTGGTTTCATTTTTTAACGATCTTGAAACATAACATAAACTATGCTCGTACCCCCCATCCTCAGGGGGAAGAAACCACTAAAACATGTGGAACATTCAGGGAAGTCTGATGACTAGGAGTCATATGATGAGTGGGTGTCACGAAGGAAAGTTGATCAATGGTCATAATCCTCCCATCATGAGGAAAATACATCACTCGAAAGAGTGTGGACATGACAGCTTTCATAGCATAGACATAATCACGTCCAAGAAGTAGATTGAAATCTAAAGGACCTTGGACAACCATGACATCAATATAAACAGTTTTACCTCTCAACGTGATAGGTAACTGCGAGAGAATCCCTAAAGGTCCAGTAGGCCTTCTATTAAAAGCCAAAATCTAGTTAGTTACTGGCACAAGCTGAGGGGAACCTATAGCTTTCCAAGCAGTTGAGGATAAAATACTAACAGAAGCTCCCTCATCAACTATCGTACGAAAGATTTCTTTATCGAAAACTCCTACAGATATTTGAAAAGGAATACTCGAAGGAAGATGAGATTCTGTTAGACCATTCCAATCAAAGGAAATGACCTCAATACTTGGGGGGGGTCCTGTAGGAATGGACAGGGTTTCCCCTTGCCTAGGACATTCTGAACTGACTAGGAAAACATCAGCGGTTTCCAATTCACTCTCACTTAGAAGATAAGAATGAGACGAAGATTGTGTCATGGTGACTGCTTCAGTTTGGACTTTCTCCAATGAAAGAGCAGGATCAAGTGGAGATGACAGCGACTCAATCACTTCACTCTTGAAAGGAAGAGTGGGATCAATTACAGATGAAACTGAATTGACCACTTGGTCAACCAGCGGGGGGTCAAGGGACAACTTACTATCGCTTGTTGGAAGCACCTGGTGAGAACTAGTAATATCTTCCAACCACCGTGAAGCTTCATCCATGCTTGGACAAAGGTAAGTGCGATGCATTCCCTTGCATATCCAATAAGGGTCTGCAACTCTACCCTTCCGACCCGTCACCAATGGGTCACTGGTCGAGGGAGTATCATCAATATGATGGTCAGAGGTTGACGATACAAGCGGTTTTGGTTTTTAAGACCACACTTCTGACACACGGGAAAGACCAAGACAATTCTTGAGAAGGTGATCAACCTTGCAAAGTTTGAAAGGGAACTTTGGCTTACGAGGTTTTCTCATAGAATGAGTGCCATCAGAGGCAGATGGTTGATGCTTGGTCTCTTTCTTATCTTTCTTCTTCTTAATCTTCCCTTTCTTTTTCTTCACACCAGCCTTCTTACTAACATTAGAGTTTTCAATAGGAGAAGAGGAAGAGATGGAAGCCGATTCAAATTTCGATGGAGAAGGAGAAGGGTCATCATGAGATTGATGCTCATGTGGTGAAGGACCTAGGTCCGACATGATTGGTGCACTTGGCGTAACTGGATTGGAGAATAACCATACTGGTAATCCTATCATCAATCCAGGAAGACTCAACGTAGCCATAAAGGGAGGACCAACAGTTCCACAAGGGGGAATAACAAATGGCATACCTTGGAAAGGTACCTCCTGGTTGGTAGTCCCGGAAGAGTCTCCCATATCTAGACTTCCTAAGAGTCTCTAAAGTACCATACAAGTCAAGCACTACTCAAGTCTAAAAGCAACAAGGAAACTGTGTGAATAGGAGTGGATTCAAAGTCTGGAACCTCACGGGATTATCAAGGCATCGCAAACCACTATATATTGCAAGGTCCAACAATATGACGCGACAAGGAGGATTGGGACCGTACCCTTGCCTGCATACCCGATTACCTGGACAGTACGTGCGTGCTAATCTCCCCGAGTGTTGTTCTCGGTGTATCGCTTTTCCAAGACAGCCAAATGGTTAATTCGGTTGGTTTCAGGAATCCTAATGGTGTCTCTCGATATACGCAAGGTATGTGGGATCTCAAATCCGTAGTGGTGCTGTCTAATGCACAACCGTTGGCATGAGACCTTCCAATATACGTGTCGAGTACGTGATACACCCTTCGATATACGCCAAGTACGGATTATGGTACTTGGTGGGTACGTGAAGGAGCTCGATATATTGATGTACGTGGAAGACTACAATACCCACGGACTACAGTGCTGGAAAATAACGACAGCTGCCACGCTTAACGACACCGGAACATGTCTCTAACTTACACATAGTTACTAAATGATTTTAACCTAAGATAGCGTTAATTTTATCTTGTACGGTTAGGTGGATGCATGAGGTGAGTACATAAATGTAAACATAATGCAATCCTCAACTACATGATAATGCACATTTTCTTTTCCTTTTCAATGAAAACTACTTAAGGTAAAGAGAGATTTTTCTTTCTTTCAAACCAAAAGTACTTAAGTAGTAGAGAAAAGAAGAATTCCTTCCTAGAGTGCAATAATTCTAACTTTCTGCAATAATCAGCTAAAAAGCGCAAAGAAAATGAAAGATGCAACTAATCTTAACAATGTATAAGACAAAATGATGAAGCACTTTCAATTTTCAAATGCATGTATCAAAAATAGAATTTGATAGCTAAATGCTTTTCATATCTATATACAGAGAGTGAGAAGAATATCTACAGCACTCTAATCTTTCAGAAATTCCCAAAGAAAAATGGCAAGCAGCCAAACAGCTCAAAGGAACTTAAGAGAGGCTCAAAATCTACCAAATGCAATAATTACAATTCATTTCCCATCTTTTTACACTTGACAAGACACATCTAAGCTACGGAAAGAAGGATTCCACAAACGTTTCCAATCAAATGCAAGACAAAGATAAGCACTTAACAATCTTATCTAACTCAAATGCACACAAAACTGAAACGAATCTTTCTTCTTCTTATGAGTGTGAGACCAAGCATTTCAAATGATCAAATTAAAGCAAGAAGAATACTTATGTTTTCCAATTTCATGAACATAGGAAAAGAGTGACAAAATCAAGCTTTTCTTTGAACTAAAGTGGAGACAAAGAATCAATATTTCCCAAAAATGATTTAATAGCTCAGCATGTAAGGGAAACAAGATGCATAACCCAAGATAGAGAGGCTAAAAAAGACATGGATATCCCACACTCTTCAAGTCTTTAAAACAAGCAAATCACACCAAACCAAAAATGATCTCAAAACTTTGAGATGGGTCAAAACGACTGAAGAATGCACGATTCAAAAATAGAACCCATTTCGCTTAAAAGCACAAGCAAAACACTAGTTTTTACTCGAGGGGCCAAACATGAATCCAAATCTCAAAAGACCCAAAAACCAATACAAACAAGACAAATAACATGTGCAAAAAGAGGTTTGGGATGATATCTAGTGCAAAGATTAGATCAAGTGAGGAGAGGAAAGATAACAAGGTCAAGTGGATGAAGATGGGGGAACCAAAGTATCCACCACTACCAAGCTGAACTTGTTAGAATGGGACCGAATACAAATCCACACAAAATACCAAACACTTTCAACACACAAAATCAAACAATGGGGTCTCTGACTGGATCGTACAGTACAGAGGGAGTTCATACATCAGACCAAGGTTCAAACTGTCAGATGAGGGAAGGGATGCATGTATGTCAACATTTGACAGATCGACGCACTCTGTCTTTGCAGACAGTGCGACGTCGTAGGTGACCTATATGAGAGGTGCGATGGTGTCGTAGTTCACTAATGCACAGGCTGCGACGAGCAAGCGACAGACAAAGAACAGAGGCTCAGGAAAACACAATGTCGCTCTGTTTTCACTGCCCAGGTGCGACAGGCGAGTTCTAGATTAAAAAATGAACCAGATCTCTCAATGATGAACCACCAACAGGTTTGAAACTGAGTTGTACAAACTCAAAGGAAGAAGATCTAACAATGGAATCAATCCTAAGAAAGAAAATGGCAAAAAGATAACAAGGCTTATGACAAGTAATCAACTAAAAATGACTCAGATTAATGATCACTAAACAAGAATAGTTCCCTAGTATGGTCGCCAGATTTGTTACCGGACAATCCACTCGACCGGAGGCGAGCCAGATCTCCCTAGCTCAATGTGAGTCTAGAACAAATAGAACAGACTACAAACATGTTTCCTAGATCTACTTAAGGATCAAGTACTAGATGTCTTACCTCTTTGATTTTGCTATCCTTTCTCTCGAATTTTGCTCCATGTCCCGAGGTCGTCAGATCCAAGCTGCAAGACCTGTTAAGACATAGAAAAGAGAAACGAGTAAAGAGCATCTATACAATAAGAGATCTATGTAAACAGTTAAGTAGGTAAACAACACAACATCAACACACCTTAAGAATGATATTGGTGGAAAGAATTTGTATTACTGCAAATAGAGGAGTACATGATAGAGATATAGAACCACAACCAATGACTTAACGTAGCAGCCCTTCTCCACACAAGCCAATTTCCAAGCCCTTCCAAGGAAGCATGAATTCTCCAAGGGGTAAGTGAAGGTGTCTTCAGAGAGATTTCACCAGCATTTAGATACCATAGTCTTCCCCCCTTTGGTATGGGAGTGAGCCTCACATATATAGGACTAAGTGGATGAATTTATGGATAGGATAGGATAAGAGATGGTAGGAGAGAGATAGGGGATCCTCCCAATGAGTTAAGGGCCGAGTACCAGCTCTCCAAGAGATTAGGGATAAGCCCCCAAATGGGAAAGCTTCGAGAAAGATCTCGAAATGATTATTTTTTCCCATTAACAGACCTCGTCACACTCTGCTATGGAGCAACCTGCAACGTCGCATGTTGCTAGTGTGAAACCTACGATGACCTCTCAAAAGGTTGTACAAATTGAGTACAAATCCTCCCAAATGAGTACTTGGTCCAAGTGACTTCAGGGATGTATACACAATGGTCAATATGATGACATTATCACAACGGTCATGATGACAACACTTGGTCATAATGACGGTACTTGCAATGGTCATGATGACGACACTAGGTCATGACGACGACACTTGCAACACTTGTGACACTTGCACAAGGGTGACGACATTTTGGTGTAACAGTCTTCTCCTCTTGGAGACCCTTTTGACCACTTTGATCCCTCCTCTCTTGTAGGAGGTCATTTGTTGTTTTCAACACCACCCCTGTCTCCCCCTTGTGGAAACCACACACACTATACAATGGAAGGACCAAATATGCCTACTCTACCTTTCATGGTTAATCTAAATCTCCTTGATTTGGCAGAACTGATCAATGACCCTATTACACATGATCCAACATGGCCAGCTATGCCAGATAAACTTCCCTCTGAAATTCCAAAATTCGAAGGGAAGCAAAGGGATGATCCCTCCAACCGTTTCATTTCCTTCCATTTGTGGTGCTCTTCTAAAATCATAGTGGAAGATTCTATGAGGCTTCACCTCTTTCAACATACCCTCACCAGAACGAAAACCAAATGGTACATGAACATACCAAGATCGGCCATGCCACCTTTGCGACATTGACCAACACATTTCTCACTTACTTCTAGCTTCTGATTCGCCATGACCTTGGTCTCGAAATTCTCATGGAGTTGCGAAAAAATACATCTACCCACATCACAGACCATATCCATGAGTGGCGTAGATGTTGAACATTGTGTAAAATCGAAATACAACGACCGTTCTTATTGGATTGGTTCATCAAATCACTCCAACCAACCATTGATAAAGATGTCGCCACCTCCATGCCACAAAGTGAGGAAGAGGCTATTATGAAAACCCAATATTTTGATCTGATATATGCACAATTTGGCTATATTTACACTATCCTCCTTGATGCCCTATGGCATTGGTTGTTGGATCCTACACATGCGGGATCATCACATTTGGTGGATGGGGTTATTGGGTCCATTTCCCATTTAGGAAAGGTTCATTCTACTACTCCAGTGCCATTCAATATGGCTCCACAATACCCACCTATGCCACCTATGTCAGTACTCCCTCCTTTGGTACCAACCCCACCAGTTGATCTGTTACAGTATGGACCCTATAGTCCTACATCAGAACATTAGCCAATAAGTAGCGGTTCCTACACTGCAAATGGCACAAATTGTTCCTACGTCCACACCTTATGGAGCACAAAATCATTTATGCCATTGCCGATATATAACCCTTACTATCCATTTCCATGCCTGGCTGGTCAACAACCCACACCTCACATGGATGTCAACCTTGTCTAACCTTCTTTCACACAACAAGCTCAACAGTTTGAGTAGTTGAACACCACAAATCCACAGAATCCTCAGATTCAAGGGAAGAAGAAAGGAAAGAACAAGCAAAAGCAGTAGTAGGGGCATAGGGGAAACCCTCTTCCCCAGCAAAACCAAAACTAGGGTAATCAAAACACGGGGAATAATAACCCCCCAAAGCAAGGGAAGAATGCCACCTTGAGGACCAATTACTGTTTCTCCATTTGTGGTGAATATGGTCATTACACCCACCACTTCCCTCTTATCCCCGACTTCCAACATTTAGTAGAAGCCAAGAATAATACTGTGACAACTCCCCCTCAGGCCTCAAATCCTCCCTAACCCCAGAATTATGTATTACAACAACCGTTTTCCAAATTAGGGGTCGTTACGCAACAACAAGATCCTCTCCCCTCTGGCGATGACTCTTTCTAAAATATGCGATGAATCTTTCTAAAATATCTACACGCTGGATGTTAATCTTCAGACTTGAGCCAAAGGTTATGATTGGCCTGAAGATCCCCAAGTAGAAGACATAACTATCCCTTCTGGGGGCCCTCTACAAATACCACGCCCAAGTTCCATACAAATCCCTAGGATTCCCAAGGTTCCACTTCGCTATACACGTAATAACCCCCATATGGAAGCCACCCACAATTATAGTATTATGGATGACTTGGCTTAGTATCCTACAGCCATGTCCACATTAGAGGTGCTCCAGTCATGCCCAACCCAACGCAAGGCATTACTTAATGCACTCGGCGTTGTCGATCCTTCTAACTTGCATCCTATTACCTTTGATATAAACAAAGGCGAACCACGACTACCCTCTTCAGTCGCATTTCAAGTCCCCATCACCATAAAGAAAATTATGATTCATCGATGTGTCATTGATGAAGGCGCAACGTCATGTCCTCTAGTGTTTGGAATTGATTAGGGTCACTCGAGCTGATCTCCTCGCCTATCACCCTCCATGCATATGATGGGAGACCATTCCAACCAAGAGGATTGTACCAAAATATCCCTATAGAGCTAGGGAGAAATATCGTAATGATCAATATCGAAGTAGTCGACGCCCAACTCGACTACAACATCCTCTTGGGGAATATTTACATGTTTTCCATGAAGGCGGTTTCCTCCTCGATCTTTCATATCATGATGTTTCCCTTAAATGGGAAGATTGTCACCCTCGACCAACTTAACTACAATGATCCCAATGCTACCAGTAACCTTTAAAATATCCTAGCTACTGTCACCAACACAAACCAACCTCCCTACGTTGATATTTCCCCCGGCATGTACAAGGACTCCAATTTGCTAGGAGTATACTCTGGACCACCACTCGAGATCCCCACATCCACTGATGGCCTAATGTGTACAATTTTCATTACTGAAAATGGGCCCACCTCCTCCTCAACACCATCATTAGCACCACCGTTGATCCATGACATTGAAAAAACATTGAGTCCATCGGTACCCTCGATCTTCCAAATCCCTTTCTTGTATCCACCCACAAGTGTATAAGGGATGTCGATTATGTCTCAATTGACTCTACTTGGCCTCACTTTGGTTATTCCAGTATGGTACCTTACACCACCCTACCCAGAAATGGCTTCTAAACTCATAGCCCACTATGAGTTTGTCCTTGTGTTGGCTATTAGGCCTACTAGGCTAGTTATGCCATTTGTCCCACCAGTCAGACCTATGATAGCCGCAACTAAACTGCAGGTGGTCTCCGCTAAGACCACCAATGGTGGCATGAAACAACCAAAGTTTAAAGGCCCCCTCCTACCTAACCCTACACCCGAATCGTTGGAGGTCGCTGAGCCTAAGGTAGGGGGCATTGACCAACAACAGTTAAAATCCTCAATATCGACCAATACTAACACCTAGAGAGTCATTCCAGCATGTGCTCTTTTTGGGAAACAAGGCCATGTGAGCAACTTGTGCCCCACCTTGCCAGAAATTTGAAACTTTCTCAACACCCCGGTTAGTGTAACCCATGCTCCACCGACCATAGAAGGGGGGCACTTCATCATCATCCACACCTAAGTCCAAATCATTGCATATGAATCACACATGCTCGATTGGTTTCCAATATGGGTATTTACACACACCATTTCCCCGATCTCTCCCCATTTCGGGATGCATTGGAAACCATTCACCTCACTCAATAGTTGGATGACACCTCTCCCCCTTCATCACCTGAAGTGGTTTCTATTAATACAGTTACAACCCTGGTCCCTATAAGAAACTCTCTTAGATGGGAAAACTCCATACCCAGCCTACAATTACCCCTTTGGCACTCACAAAGTCCCGCCATCATTCTTAATCACACATATGACACTCAACCATGTCGATCATGCAATTTTATGTCCCACCATTCATTCCAATATCATATAGTAGTCGTATTTCGCACCCTGCGTGCAAATTAGAAGTGATTATCGGATAACCTTACCCCTTGTGGAACCACCCTTCCAATGGTAATCAAAGAAGACAATGATCTTACAGACACCAATGATGATCACGGTATACCCAACATTTCTCATCACCTTAGTGATATTGATCCCCCATAAATAGTCTCCTGGGAAACCCTGGATCCCATAATCTTTCCCCAAGAAGAGATCCTACCCTGTCCCCCCAACACCTTTGGTTGTATGAACATCCTTCATCTTGATTTTGTTCCCCTTCATACCAATTCCGAGGATCCCTTTTCCTCTGATGAAGACATGTTAGAGGAATATGTCTTTTCCACAGATAAAGAGATAATCGAAGCAATGCACTTCAATGAACCCCCATGGTATGCCCTCCATCATAGGTCATCGATTGTCCATATGCAAGATCCTCAAATCCTGTCAATAGCCTAGCAATATACCATTGAATCAAATGATTTTCTACCCTCGATTCAGATATATTGGTTAAAAAATCCCATTACCCCCCATGGTGCTTTTGAAGATGATAATATAGCCAATATCTCCCCCACAATATAGGTCGATATTTCTGTTACCCTTGGAGTCATTGAAAACATCTCCATTGGGGCCTCCTATTCACCACAAGAAATCCTTGTTTTCACCACCCTCTTCAAAGAGTTTTGCGACATCTTTGCATGGTCCTATGAAGAAATGTGACACGACCTTGCAATTGTCAAGCATCATATTGAAACTTGGCCTGATGCCATCTTCGTTAGGAAAACATAATGCCCGATCCACCCCTCTAAGGGCCCGGCTATCAAAGCTGAGATCGAGAAAATTTTACAGGCAAGATTCATCTTCCCTATTGCTTACACTTCTTGAGTCTCTAACCTTGTCCTAGTTGACAAAAAGCAAGGTACCATTCACGTCTATATAAATTTCCGCGACCTCAACCTAGCCTACCCCAAGGACAATTTCCCAACTCTGTTCATCTACCAGATTGTTGATTCATGTGCCGGTAGTGAAATGTTGTCCTTTATGGATGGATTATCCAATTATAACCAAATACGGATCCACCCCCAAGATCAATACAAAACAACATTTACCACCCCATGGGGTACCTTCGCATATAAAGTTATGCCCTTTGGTACGAAGAACGTCAATGCCACTTTCCAGCGTATTATGGCATACGATTTTAATGACTTGGCTCACATCATCCTCTGCTTTTTAGATGACCTCACCGCCAAGTCTAAGAAATGGTGCGACCACCTTTGTGATATTCACATCATCTTCATAAGTGTCACAAATACAACATGCGCTTGAACCCCCTTAAATTCATGTTCTGTGTCACCAATGGTAACTTATTAGGATTTATCATCTCCAAGGATGGAATTACCGTCGAAACTTCAAAAGTCCAAGCCATTCTCGAGCTACCACCCCCGCGAACACATTGCTAGTCGCAAAGTATCCAGGGCAAGGCTAACTTCCTTTGGCATTTCGTGCCCAACTACGCCACTCAGGAACGCGACTTCTTACACCTCCTTCGGAAATACATCCCCTTTAAGTGGGACGACTATGCCCAAATCTCCTTTGATGCTCTGAAGCAGGCCTTGTCTTCAGCTCCTTTCATCTCACCTCTGGACTTTGACACGTATATTACCCTTTATATATCAGCGTCAGCTTCCGCTGTAGCCAGTGTGTTGGTCCAACCAACTGAGAATCACCATGAACATGTCATTTAATACGTCAAAAAAACTTTAGTTGGACTAACACTCAACTACACTCATGATAAGAAGCTCACATTAGCAGTCACTCTTTCCATACAAAAGATACGCCATTATATTTTGCTCCACAAAATCACCATGGTCGTTGACTCCAACCCAATGCAATACATACTTAGCTCTCGGCTTATCAATAGTAAATTTGCTCGTTGGATTGTTATCTTACAAGAACTCAGCCTCAAGTTTGTAATCCCTAAAAGCATGAAATCATTGGCCCTAGTGGAGCTCATTACTGACCTCCCATCCACAACCTCGGGCGAAATTGTTCATGACCAGTTACCTGATGAACAATTCTTCCTCATTTCCGGTGATGACCCATGGTATGGTGATATCCTAACTTATCTTCGTACTCAAAAGTTCGCCCCCCACCTATCCTGCGATGACCAACGATAGATTTGTCATCAAGAACCAAGATACCTTCTCATAGGAGATGTCTTATATCGTTGTGGTGTGGATACCATCCTATGACATTGTTTAACACATGAGGAAGATGAACAAGTTCTCAACGATTGCTATACTGGTGCATGTGGAGGCCACCTCTCAGGTTTGTCGACCACCCAAAAAATATTACGCGCAAGATATTTTTTGCCCTCCATAGTCAAGGATTGTGTCTACGCAGTCAAAATATGTGCAAATTGTCAAGTATTTTGCTACAAAAGATGGTCACCACCTACCCCTATCCAATCATCACAGCTGGTCCATTTTGCAAATGGGAAATCGATTTTATGGATTTTCTCCCTACTTTAGCGCAAGGTTACCAATACATCATTGTCGCCATTGATTACTTCACCAAGTGGCCTGAAGCCATGCCCACATTCGATTGAAAAGGAATCACCACCGCACACTTCTTATTTAACAACGCCATACACCACTTTGGCATACCCAAACAATTGGTCTCTGATAACGACACCCATTTCTATAATAAGGCGTTTGAAGAACTATCGAGGTTATTAGACTTTAAACACAAATTTTTGACAGCTTGCTACCCCCAGGAAAACAACCAAGTTGGTATGAAGTTGGTATCACATGTTATTCCTAGCTCTTTGGGCTTACTGTACCTCGGTCAAGAACGCTATAGGCTTCACCCCATTACACCTTGTCCATGGAGTAGAATTTGTACTTCCCATATAATTCCAAATTCCTATCCTCTAGTATGCTGTCAACTTGTTACCCGATACTCCCGCCCTCAAGCAAAGGTTGTTTACTTTAGAACACCTCGATGAAGAACGACGTGAATCCCTTCAACAAGATGAATCCATGAAGTTTTTCTCCAAAGCACACTATGACATACATGTTCGACCTTTCCCCTTCCGTGAGGGCGACTTTGTCCTTTTCTTCAACGCTAAAAAAGACAACAAACCAAGACATGTAACAGATCGATATCATCTTGACAGCGTGCAGGTGCATACTCCAAAGAGAGCATGTGCAAATATCTATCCAAGTTTACAACAATAGGGAATCATATGGTTCTGGCCAAACACTGACCCCCAGTTCAAAGGCATTGACCTGGAGAAAAAGCCCCCTTTAATTCTTGTGTTAAGTGATCCCTCATTTCCATGTACTCTCTCAATGAGAGACTTGCCTTACAGGCATGAAATATTTATTGAAAACCTTATGGACCCTTCACATGTTCCATATGCACATTATGGGATCATGACTGAGAATGACATGACAGTGAATAGCTCTTCCAAGAATCATTGGACGATTGGAAATCCATTAGATGAATGTATAGAAAGGACATATGAATCAGATATTCAAGGCAAACAAGTGATGGGCACTACAAACTTTATACCTCCTTGTGTCTATGTATTCACCCAGACATTCAAAATATCAAAAAAGGGAAAACCTCAGCCATCAATATCTGGTACTGAACAAGAGAAAATTAAAACTATTTTCTTTGTCTCTATCTGTATACTAGTATCTCCGGGCAGAAGCAGGCTCATATGGTATTTCCCAAGGAACTTTGCTTTATGGGCATACCCACTGGTTTCATGATGGCTAACTCATATTCAACAACATCTGTTCATTGATTCAGATTTATAATTTCTTCATCTTCAGGAGCGTAAAACCCAAAACTATGGGAAACGAAATTGGGAGAAGGATTTCTATGTGCCTACAACCATAGATGCTATGCTGGTTGCATTTAGGAAATGGTTGAAATGATATGCTAATATCCACAAAAAAATTTAAAATTATGATGAGCAATACATTCATGATAGAGTATTGGATTCAAAATCAATCTCAGAGTTCAAGCAACGAAGTTACATGTCAAAGGATCTTTCGATTTTCAGTTATAAATCAACAGGTAGCAGAGCATCTTGCCATTTCAATGTTGCATCCATATTCTTGGGCAGAGGATCAACAATCAATCAATCTTTTCCATATTTAAAGGAGATATGTTAGCAATCAAACATTTTAAGCCATCCGTGTAGAAAATAGATCTACTTTTGTTTGTCAGTCAATTATAGATCCATGATCTCAGCAAGCTATTCCAAATTTCAGGGAAAAGGATCAATAGGTCGAAGAATTAATTCCAGGTTCGAGAACATGTGGCAATCAAAGGATTTTATTGAGTGGCAGGGTTTTAGCATTCAGAGGCAATTTAACACCGAATAAAGAAACTAAACACAGATGCCACAATTCAAGAAAGTAGTTCCAGATTTGGTGACAGAGCATTTGGAGAGAAGTATAGGGAGTCGACCAAATCAATTTTAGACTTCAAGCACCAGCTCCACATTACCCGAAAATTAAAGATCGTCTCCAGATTTGATGCAAAGGATCGACATTCAAAGTTACTTTCCACATTTCCCGTCTTTTAATGATAAGATTTTATTTCCAAAAAGCTGGTAAGGGATGAGGGGATGTAACTTCTTATAAATTTTATCATTTTTAATTTACGGGGGGGGGGGGGGAGAGTTCCAGCCAAGGGATGAGGAAGGGTTGGATAGAGCCATGGAGATCATACTGATAGCATGATGCTCAGGCATGTATTTTTTTTAATCTTGATATGAAGAGACACTTTGAAATGATTATAATCGAATGAGCCCATTTTTGTTTAATATATGAATTGATAAAGCTTGCATGTGTTTATGATATGGTCTTTGTATAATCTTATTTTTTATACCAGAACTCTTATAAATGACATGTATGTTTTTAATGATCAAAATTCATTCTTTTTATAAATTCATGCTCGTAGACCTTCGTATTACAGTATGTTACATCATATAACTGCTATAGTCATACCTTATATTATATTATGATCTCTGTCCTATTTTTACATGTTTATATACAATAAACCCTAGCTATCCTTTAACCACTGTTAAGATTTCTCTAGGGTTGAACCTTAGTAGTCTAGGTCAAACTCTAGTGAAAACATATTCTGGCGCCGTTGCCGGGGAAGGGAAAAACAGAAGTACATCTTCCCTGGGTATTTTACATCTTTACATCTGATTTTGGAGGGTGAACAAGATCAGTATAGTATGTAGACTACACATTCACCTCATATTTCCAGAAATTTACAGTGGCTTCAAGACAGATCGAAACTAGAGGAAATCCTTCATCTCCTTTGCACTTAGGGGTTTCTGATCTAGAAAAGATTATAAGAGAAGCTAGAAGGAAGCTTGATTTCCCATCATCCAGTAGTCCTCAGTATTCTTCAGCTACAACCATATCAGTTGATGTAAACCAAGGTTTTTCCTCTTCTAATTTATTAGACACTCAAGAAGAAAGAAAATCAGAATTATCTGTGTTTATTCCTGAATTCGAAGTTTTTAATCCTACTCAAGTTGATGATGTTAATGTTTATTCAAATCCTTTGACATCTGAGCATAAACACATACCAGAAGAGACCTTCACTTCTGAATACTTTGATTCTTTAAAATCCTCGTCATGACCTTATATACGTCTAACTAGTAGAGTCTTTATTGGTCAATTGAAAGTTGAAGTGCCATCTACTTGAAGAGATATATTGCTTGAAGGTGAACAAGTAATAGGAATATAAATATTGGCTGCGAATTATTCACTTGGTGACTCCAGCTTCTGCGGATCTAGATTTCAAATATTCACCGATGATTTCATTGGACTAATGAGGACTGCAGATGTTGCTTCTATTGTTTCAAGGTATGCATGTCTAGATTTTGCAGAACTTCCTGGTTTTCTGAATCTTCTTCCTTCATATGAATATTTGTTGATAAATGGTCCTAAATTCAATGGAGAAGATCTGAGTGTAGATGTGAAACATATATCTAATTTCTGTGAATTTACGGACCTACTCAGAGTTAAACATGAAGATGTCTTCACTAGACTATTCTATGATTCATTACAAGGAAAGTGTAAAAGTTGGGTTGAAGATTTGTCCGTTGGGTCAATTAGATCATTAACAGATTTTTGGATTGTCTTTTTGAAGACACGGATGCAGAAGACAAAGTTTAGGACAGAACCTCTTTCCATTCAAAATTTCAGAGAATGGAATGATACATGCACTAATGAGGAAATAGATTATAATTTTTCTTCCCTTTTGTCTTCTTATTTAAAGTCAAGCTCATGCAACTCAAAATCTAAAGTCATATTTTTATAAGAGTTTGCCGAGTATTTTGAGAAAGAGATTGAAGCTTTAGAGGTCAAAATACAGAGCTTGTCTTTTCAAAACCCATTTCAGCTGTCTTTTTATATCCAGATTGAAAAGTGTTATGAGAATAAAGACATGTTTGATGATTCAAAACTGAAACAGTGGTATGGAAAAAATTGCACGCATGAATCGATTAATTGTAATAATCAAATGCTAGAATATCTTGAGGGTTATTATGTTTTTTATGACCCAGTAGCCGACTATATGGATGAATTTATCGGTTCAAGGTTCCAGTATTCCTTTTATGATAAGTCTGAAAATCAAACTTACAGACGTGTTGATTTTTGTTCTAGTTCTCATTTTGCTAATACACAGATCAAGAGTTTCATCAATTATTCAGATACTTGTATGGATTCACTGGAAGTATGATTTTACTTGACCATGTTGCATATTTGGTTAGTATAGATAATGTGGATAAATAAGCTCATCTCAAGAGCATCCATTTTCTTTCAGCTTTACGCAGTAGAGTAGATATTTGGTTTTTCCGTATGAATTTAGTTTTTAATCAAGACAATTAGATTTTCAGTTGTAGTGGTGCACAATTTTTTAGTAGATTTGTTTTCAGTATGTTGGCTTGTAGTAGATCGGTAAACTCTAGCCCAATGGAGCAATTTTTAGTTTGTAGTATATGATTGTTATTTGGTATGCCAGGAATCTGGATTTGTAATGTGGATGAGCAGGGTACATTTGACAGGTTTGAAATGAAGTCATGACTCCAGCCCAATAATGGCACTGGTATTTTCAGCTTTCAGTGAATAGTAAGCAGAGCATTGTTACAGCTTGTAGCAAAGGATGAAGGCACATGGTCAAAGTGTTCTTAAAGCCTCAAAAGGAGAGCTTTATCCCCAATCGGAGCCAGATGTTATCTCTAGGGTTGTAACCTAGATTTACCTTAGAATTTTGATTTTTTGCATAGTCATTTTCCTAATTCTACCACAGCTTGTCTTTGAATTTTGATTTTCCTTGTACAAACTTTACCCTAGCTCCTACTTGTTTTATCATTATATCATTTATTAAATCAAAATAAGGCTCATTTTTATTCGATTATTTAAAGTGTTTAATTCTTTGTTGAAACAATAAAAAATCTAATAATATCATGCCTAAATGCTATCATAGTCCGGATGTTATAAGTTTCATTTCATATATGACTTTGGGTTATATGCTGGTAGCATATTCAAAAATGTGAAAAATGATGGTGCTGCCGGTTTCGATTTCTGCATTAGACACTTGGCATGGTTTGTAAAAAGGTGTTTCACTGATATATTGTTTCATTAAGGGGAGACACCAACCCTAAGGTCATGTCAAGCCAAGAGTGTTAATCACTCATATCAAAATGTACATGCATCAGATCGATATCATCTTGACAGCATGCGGGTGCATACTCCAAAGAGAACATGTGCAAATATCTATCCAAGTTTACAACAGCAGGGCATCATATGGTTTTGTCCAAACACTGACCCCCAGTTCAAAGGAATTTCCATGGAGAAAAAGCCCCCTTTAATTCCTATGTTAAGTGGTCCCTCATTTCTATGTACTCTCTGAATGAGAGATTTGCCTTACAGGTATGAAATATTTACTGAAAACCTTATGGAACCTTCACATGTTCCATATGCACATTATGGGCTCATGACTGAGAGTGACATGACAGTGAATAGCTCTTCGAAGAATCATCGGATGATTGGAAAGCCATTAGATGTATGTATAGAAAGGATGGATGAATCGGATATTCATGGCAAACAAGTGATGGGAACTACAAACTTTATACCTCCTTGTGTCTATGTATTCGACCAGACCTTCAAAACATCAAAAAAGGGAAAACCTCAACCATCAATATCTGGTACTGAACAGGAGAAAATTAAAACTATTTTCTTTGTCTTTATCTGTATACCAGTATCTCCGGGCAGAATATTCAACAAAATCTGTTCATTGATTCAGATTTATACATTCTTCATCTTCAGGAGCGTAATACACAAAACTATGGGAAAGGAAATTGGGAGAAGGCTTTCTATGTGCCTACAGCCACAGATGCTACGCTGGTTGCATTTAGGAAATGGTTGAAACGATATGCTAATATATACATAAAACTTTAAAATTATGATGAGCAATACGTTCATGACAGAGTATTGGATTCAAAATAAATCTCAGAGTTCAAGCAACGAAGTTACAGGTCAAAGGATCTCCCGATTTTCAGTTATAAATCAACAGGTAGCAGAGCATCTTGCCATTTCAATGTTGCATCCATATTCTTGGGAAGAGGATCAACAATCAATCAATCTTTTCCATATTTAAAGGAGATATGTTAGCAATCAGACATTTTAAGCCATCCGTGTAGAAAATAGATCTACTTTTGTTTGTCAGTCAATTATAGATCCATGATCTCAGCAAGCTGTTCCAAATTTTAGGGAAAAGGATCAACAGGTCGAAGAATTAATTCCAGGTTTGAAAACATGTGGCAATCAAAGGATTTTATTGAGTGGAAGGGTTTTAACATTCAGAGGCAATTTAACACCGAATAAAGAAACTAAACACAGATGTCAAAATTCAAGAAAGCAGTTCCTAATTTGGTGACAGAGCATTTGGAGAGAAGTATCGGCAGTCAACCAAATCAATTTCAGACTTCAAGCACCAGCTCCACATTACCCGAAAATTAAAGATCGTCTCCAGATTTGATGCAAAGGATCAACATTCAAAGTTACTTTCCATATTTCCTGTCTTTTAATGATAATATTTTATTTCCAAAAAGCTGTTAAGGGATGAGGGGATGTAAATTCTTATAAATTTTATCATTTGTAATTTAGGGGGGTAGAGTTCTAGCCGAGGGCTAAGGAAGGGTTGGATAGAGCTATGGATATCATACTGATAGCATGATGCTCAGGCATGCATTTTGTTTATCTTGATATGAAGAGACACTTTGAAATGATTATAATCGAATGAGCTCATTTTTGTTTAATACATGAATTGATAAAGCTTGCATGTGTTTATGATTTGTTCTTTGTATAATCTTATTTTTTATACCAGAACTCTTATAAATGACATGTATGTTTTTGATGATCAAAATTCATTCTTTTTATAAATTCATGCTCGTAGACCTTTGTATTACAGTATGTTACATCATATACCTACTGCAGTCATACCGTATATTATATTATGATCTCTGTCCTATTTTTAACTGTTTATATACAATAATCCCTAGCTATCCTTTACCTACTGTTAAGATTTCTCTAGGATTGAACCTTAGTATTCTAGGTCCAACTCTAGTGATAACATCTTCTGGCGCCGTTGCCGGGGAACGGAGAAACGAAAGTACATCTTCCCTGGTTATTTTACATCTTTACATCTAATTTTGGAGGGTGAACTAGATCAGTATAATTTGCAGGCTACACATTCACCTCATATTTCTAGAAAGTTACAGTGGCTTCAAGACATATCGAAACTAGAGGAAATCCTTCATCTTCTCTACACTCAGGGCTTTATGATCTAGAAAATATTATAAGAGAAGATAGAAGGAAGCCTGATTTCCCATCATCCAGTAGTCCCCAGTATTCTTTGGCTGCAACCATATCAGTTGATGTAAACCAAGGTTTTTCCTGTTTTGATTTATTCGACACTCTAGAAGAAAGAAAATCAGATTTATCTATGTTTATTCCTGAATTCGAAGTTTTTAATCATACTCAACTTGATGATTTTAAAGTTCATTCTAATCCTTTGACATATGAGCATAAACACATCCTAGAAGAAACCTTCACTTCTGAATACTTTGATTCTTTAAAATTCGCGTCATCACCTTATATAGCTCTCACTAGTAGAGTCTTTATTGGTCAATTGAAAGTTGAAGTGCCATCTCCTTGAAGAGATCTATTGCTTGAAGGTGAACAAGTAATAGGCATATGAATATTGGCTGCAAATTCTTCACCTGGCGACTCCAGCTTCTGCGGATCCAGATTTCAAAGATTCACCGATGATTTCATTGGACTAATGAGGACTGCAGATGTTGCTTCTATTGTTTCAAGGTATGCATGTCTAGATTTTGTAGAACTTCTTGGTTTTCCGAATCTTCTTCCTTCGGATGAATATTTGTTGAGAAATGGTCCTAAATTCAATGGAGAAGATCTGAGTGTAGCTGTGAAACATATATCTAATTTCCGTGAATTTACAGAGCTACTTAGAGTTAAACATGAAGATGTCTTCACTAGACTATTCTATGATTCATTACAAGGAAAGTGTAAAAGTTGGGTTGAAGATTTGTCTGTTGGGAAATTAGATCATAAACAGATTTTTGGATTGTCTTTTTGAAGACATGGATGGAGAATACAGAGTTTAGGGCAAAATCTCTTTCCATTCAAAATTTCAGAGAATGGAATGATATGTGCACCGATGAGGAAATAGATGACAATTTTTCTTCCCTTTTGTCTTCTTATTTAAAGTCAAGCTCATGTAACTCAGAATCTAAAGTCATATTTTTAGAAGAGTTTTTCGAGTATATTGAGAAAGAGATTGAAGCTTTAGAGGTCAAAATACAGAGCTTGTCTTTTCAAAACCCATTTCAGCTGTCTTTTGATATCCATATTGAAAAGGGTTATGAGAATAAAGACATGTTTGATGATTCAAAACTGAAATAATGGTATGGAAAAAATTGCATGCATGGATCGATTAATCATAATAATCATATGCTAGAATATCTTGAGGGTTATTATGTTTTTTATGACCCAGTAGCGCACTATATGGAGGAATTCATCGCTTCAATGTTCCAGTATTCCTTTTATGATAAGTCTGGAAATCAAACTTACAGACAGGTGTTGATGTTTGTTCTAGTTCTCATTTTGCTAATACACAGATCAAGAGTTTCATCAATTATTTAGATACTTGTATGGCTTCACTGGAAGTATGATTTTACTTGACCAGGTTGCATATTTGGTTAGTATAGATAATGTGGATAAATAAGCTCATCTCAAGAGCATCCATTTTCTTTCAGCTTTAAGCAGTAGAGAAGATATTTGGTTTTTCAGTATGAATTTAGTTTTTAATGAAGACAGTTGGATTTTCAGTTGTAGTGGTGTACAACTTTTCAGTAGATTTGTTTCTAGTACGTTGTCTTGCAGTAGATCAGTAGACTCCAGCCCAATGGAGCAATTTTTAGTTTGCAGTATATGATTGTTATTTGGTATGCCAGGAATCTGGATTTGTAATGTAGATGAGCAGGGTACAGTTGACAGGTTTGAAACGAGGTAATGACTCCAGCTGAATAATGGCACTTGTATTTTTCAGCTTTCAGTGAATGGTAAGCAGAGCATTGTTACAACTTGCAGCAAAGGATGAAGGCACATGATCAAAGTGTTCTTAAAGCCTCACAAGGAGAGATTTATCCCCAATCGGAGCCAGATGTTATCTCTAGGGTTGTAACCTAGATTTACCTTAGAATTTTGATTTTTTACATAGTCATTTTCCTAATTCTACCACAGCTTGTCTTTGAATTTTGATTTTCCTTGTATGAACTTTACCCTAGCTCCTACTTTTTTTTATCATTATATCATTTATTAAATCAAAATAAGGCTAATTTTTATTCGATTATTCAAAGTGTTTAATTCTTTGTTGAAACAATACAAAATATAATAATATCATGCCTAAATGCTATCATAGTCCGGATGATATAAGTTTCATTTCATATATGAATTTGGGTTATATGTTGGTAGCATATTCAAAAATGCGAAAAATGATGATGCTGCCAGTTTCGATTTCTGCATTAGACACTTGGAATGGTTTGTACAAAGGTGTTCCACTGATATATTTTTTCATTAAAGGAGAGACACCAACCCTAAGGTCGTGTAAATCCAAGAGTGTTAATCACTCATATCAAAATGTACATGCAATAGATCGATATCATCTTGACAGCGTGCAGGTGCATACTCCAAAGAGAGCATGTGCAAATATCTATCCAAGTTTACAACAGCACGACATCATATGGTTCTAGCCAAACACTGACCCCCAGTTCAAAGGCATTTCCCTGGAGAAAAATACCCCTTTAATTCCTGTGTTAAGTGATCCCTCATTTCCATGTACTCTCTCAATGAAAGATTTGCCTTACAGGTATGAAATATTTACTGAAAACCATATGGACCCTTCACATGTTCCATATGCACATTATGGGCTTGTGACTAAGAGTGACATGACAGTGAATAGCTCTTCGAAGAATCATCGAACGATTGGAAAGCCATTAGATTATGTATAGAAAGGATGGATGAATCAGATATTAAAGGAAAACAAGTGATGGGAACTACAAAATTTATACCTCCTTGTGTCTATGTATTCGACCAGACCTTCAAAACATCAAAAAAGGGAAAACCTCAGCCATCAATATATGGTACTGAACATGAGAAAATTAAAACTATTTTCTTTGTCTTTGTCTATATACCAGTATCTCCGGGCAGAAGCGGGCTCATATGGGATTTCCCAAGGAACTTTGCTTTATGGGCATACCCACTGGTTTCACGATGGCTAACTCATATTCAACAAAATCTATTCATTGATTCAGATTTATAATTTCTTCATCTTCAGGAGCATAAACCCAAAAACTATGGGAAATGAAATTGGGAGAAGGCTTTCTATGTGCCTATAGCCACAGATGCTATGCTGGTTGCATTCAGGAAATGGTTGAAAGGATATGCTAATATCTACAGAAAAATTTAAAATTATGATGAGCAATACGTTCATGACAGAGTATTGGATTCAAAATCAATCTTAGAGTTCAAGCAACGAAGTTACAGGTCAAAGGATATCCCGATTTTCAGTTATAAATCAACAGGTAGCATAACATCTTGCCATTTCAATGTTGCATCCATATTCTTGGGCAGAGGATCAACAATCAATCAATCTTTTCCATATTTAAAGGAGATATGTTAGCAATCAAACATTTCAAGCCATCAGTGTATCAAATAGATCTACTTTTGTTTGACAGTCAATTATAGATCCATGATCTCAGCAAGCTGTTCCAAATTTTAGGTAAAAGGATCAGCAGGTCGAAGAATTAATTCTAGGTTTGAGAACATGTGGCAATCAAAGGATTTTATTGAGTGGCAGGGTTTTAGCATTCAGAGGTCATTTAACACCGAATAAAGAAACTAAACACATATGTCAGAATTCAAGAAAGCAGTTCCAGATTTGGTGACAGAGCATTTGGAGAGAAGTATCGGGAGTCAACCAAATCAATTTTAGACTTCAAGCACCAGCTCCACATTACCCAAAAATTAAAGATCATCTCCAGATTTGATGCAAAGGATCGACATTCAAAGTTACTTTCTAGATTTCTTGTCTTTTAATGATAAGATTTTATTTCCAAAAAGATGGTAAGGGATGAGGGGATGTAACTTCTTATAAATTTTATCATTTGTAATTTAGGGGGGCAGAGTGTTCCAACCGAGGGCTGAGGAAGGGTTGGATAGAGCTATGGAGATTAGACTGATAGCATGATGCTCAGGCATGTATTTTGTTTATCTTGATATGAATAGACACTTTGAAATGATAATTATAATCGAATGAGCCCATTTTTGTTTAATATATGAATTGATAAAGATTGCATGTGTTTATGATTTGGTCTTTGTATAATCATATATTTTATACCAGAACTCTTATAAATGACATGTATGTTTTTGATGATCAGAATTCATTCTTGTTATAAATTCATGCTCGTAGACCTTCGTATTACAGTATGTTACATCACACACCTGCTACAGTCATACCTTATATTGTATTCTGATCTTTCTTCTATTTTTACCTGTTTATATACAATAATCCCTAGCTATCCTTTACCTACTGTTAAGATTTCTCTAGGCTTGAACCTTAGTAGTCTAGGTCCAACTCTAGTGATAACACAATGTCTCCCCAAAGGGGCATATGTCTTAACCGACCCAGAAGGTATTACCCTTAACAACCATGTCAACGGGTTGTACCTTAATCTCTTCTACCCTTGATCCGCATGCACCCCACAAGTGTGACATGTTTTGGTTTAATATTTTTGCATTGTCAATACCTTTGTCACGTTCTTTACTACACTTGCTTTTTTGCACCATATGTGTAGGATCACGACTAAGATATGCATGAGATCCCCTGTTTTTCGATTATAAGAAAAAGACTCCTCCCCTCAACAATTGTGCTAGGACTCTATCACTTGTATCATTACGAAACTGGCATATAGGAAATATTTTCCCTCTACTCACATTGTACTAACCAATATTCCCGCAGATAACCATAGGGCCCTCATTCCTAGTCTTGATGTGCCATCAACATCATAACTATGGATAGCATGTTCTCCCATTGGTGTGTACACCATTGCAATCCTTGTCATAAGTTGACACCCATGATGTCGAACCCCCACAAGTCCAAGAAATATTCTACAGCTTAGATCACCCCTAGTTCATCAGTTTATAGTTGTGCATTCACACCCCTACCTCTTGCAGTTGATTCCATCTCATTCCTTGGCATATGTTATGATCAAGATTCACCACTGGCCACTCATGCCTCCATGAGCAGACCACCATCAACAATTTTTCTTGTATCATCGCCCCTGCGAAGACACCAATGGGGCCCCCACCCTTAGAAGTACCCAATTCTCTTCAGTTATTCCCACAGAAACAATCTGCATGGAATTGATTCATGGGGCACCCGTCTTTGCATTTTCAAAATAACCCTAACCGCATCATGGAAATCATCCCTCAAACCACTCAAAACCGCGGGGACTCCACCCATCATCAAATTGATTCCCCAATACTCCCAAAACCGTGGGAATCCCACCCATCATTAAATTGGTCCCTCGACACACACAAAACTGTGGGGACCCCACCTATTATTCTTTATGTATACACACATTCCCCAATCCACATAAAATAGTGGGAACTCCTGATTCTTTTTTCCAGCAACCCATGGTCATCTTTGATCGATGTATGTGAGTCTCCATATCCCCTGTATTATCCATTTTCCACTCACCCTTACTCTCAGTATTGTGTCTCCATCAAATCCCCTTCACTTGTAGCTTGTCTCCCTTTGTTTCACTCTGCACCTTTCCAAAAGGAATGCTGCTGTCAACACTCCCCATGTTTACATCTATCAAAAGAAGTTATGATCCCCATGCTTATCAACCATTCTTGTGTCAAGTTTTTCAGTCCTATAGTTGGTTACATATCATCTTGGTTCTTATGAAGAGACCCTTGTCTTCTCATATACTTTGACTCTCATAAGCATCATATCACCATATTTTGAGATTTGTAGTAGTTGTAGTTGTAGCTTAGGGCCCATTTCAATAACAATAAGGGATCACATTGAACTAACTAGGGAGAGTCATTAGTGCTCCCTAACTTAGTGGTTTCCCCTATGCTTGACGTCAACACATCTATCGCATAAGGGGGAAACATACTTTTGAAGGTAGTTGACGACGAGTCGTGTTCACATTTGCAAACCATGGTAGTAGTCCATATGGAACAATGAAGTTTCCCCTTAGGCAACTTTTCCATCCTTCTAGTCCCCCACCCCCATGATTTTACCATGATCGTCAAAATTTTCATTTCTTCAAGCACCCCGCAACAATTTATGGTTCACTTACTCTCACATGGATCGAAGCCACCTTCATCCATGCCACAACAGTATCTTTGATTTGACCCCTTGGTCTTCACCCATTGTAATCATCTTGACAAATTTTCATGAGCACAGGTATACCTGCCTCGTTTGTATAAAACATCATTCTTTATTACAACTTCACTGGTCATCACCAACAATATTCCCCCATAGGAGGACCCTCTCATCCACATATGCTTTGTCTATGGAAAAATAGGAGAGAAACATAAGAAACAATGATGCATTATCAACTCTACAGTACCTTTCGAACCTCATACACTAGGGGGCATTTGTTAATACCCAAATCTCGCACATATGCGACATTTCATGGATTCTTGCAGTAAGGCATCATCGACACTAAGAATGAAGCTCACCAAAGGAATCCTTAACAAATCCAAAAGGAAACATGAGTAAAAAATTTCCCAAAAATAGTAAAAAAAGAGGTCATGCGACTGAACCATTATTAACCCACGCTATAGTGCATGTTATCAGTTCAGCTCCTACGTGATACTCATGCAACTTTTCCTTCGATAAACGTGCGAATGTCAAAATGGCGGGACCACCTAATTTCCATGGTGCAATGAAGTCTTTTCAAAGCACCATCACCTACAACAATATGAATTGGGATCCTCACACACTTGGTGGCATTAAATAGACCCCTTGGTGTACCTTGGAACTAGTTTATGGAGTGCATGGGTTCACATTTGGATCTAGTTATTTTTGGCCACCTCTTGGCCTATAAAAGGAAGCCATTGATATGCATCATACAAAGAGACGAAAGAGAAAGTTTACGCTGTTGGATTTGTGTTAGAGTTTCCTCATAGCTCACCTCTTCCCACCTTTGAAAGCATTCCAAAGCTCCCTTGCCACCTTCCTCCAAGGGGCAAGAGTTTGTCTCCATTGTTCTCTTACCCACTTAGCATATAGTTTGGAAAATAACGACCTACCTAAGGTATATTGTTGGATTCCCTTGAATCCTACACCTCCTAGGTGTTGTACATGCTTGACCATTGGGAAATGCAAAGTGTTTTTTCATACATTCAGTTGTTTGAGTTTGCATTCTTCCCCCATTTCATTTGTTATATTTGTTTAATTTTCTTTTTTTTATATTTGAATTCCACTAAAAACCACTTGGAGGACCATTTTGAGGACACATCCACCCCCCAAGGGGGTCCAAGGACTAAGGCCTAGCTGCAATCTCCAAATCTTATCCCCTTACCAAGTGGAGGGATGCACCCTTGTGCAATTTTTTTCACAACATTCCTTCTTACATATATAAAAATTAATGAAACACAAAATGCATGCCCTTTTTATATATTTAAAAAAGGAATCTCAAGCAAATATATAGCAAGTATCACTTTTAAAATAATCACCAACAAATATATCCAGATCGTATCTTTTGAACGTTGAATGCGTGGGAAGCAATTTGAGAGGCACCATACGGACACTTTTTTGGAGCAAATATTTATGATCCTCTGGAAGGAAGCTCACTCCAAACATGCATGGAGAGAAATCGATGCTCCTTTAACCAAAATTCACCTAAGAATAAGAAATCACCAGAGTTCGTTGCTTGTTTGCTAAGGGGAGATCACTACTTTGGAGTTCTGAGATGTTTAGAGGACATGTGAAAGAGAGATCACATTTGATCCTTTGATCACTGGTTTTTTGTCAGCATGGAGGCACTATATTGTTTCTTTGGAGGTGTTTGCACTATTTGAAATTTGAGAGGCTATGTGCAGGAAAATATTTGAATACTGATCCTTGATTGACTGTTGAGAATTTTAGGAAAAACGTTTCACTAGATTCTACGTGAAAGAAACAGATGGACATTGCACCGAATCATTGTTAATGGAGATTTATGTCAATAGATTTACTTCTCCAAAATTTTTTGTCAACACTGTAGATCGCTAAGAAAAGAGATCACTATAGGTTCACAACATCGGATCGTTGAATTTATATCATTGGTGCAGATCACCATTGAAAGAGATATCATAGTCGCATATTGTTATTGAGAGGATAATCATTGTTGTAGATTGCTCTAATTTGTTGAGAGGTCGAGTGAGCAATCAAAAATAAAATACAAATTTGATTTGCTAAAAAAATTTGGCAGATTGCTACTGTGGAAAAGGATTTGACAAAGTGCAGAGGTAGATCATCTCACCATATTGCTCAGATCCACTCTCAATGCACCGAATTGTTCAAATCAATTGATATTACAAATAAAAAAATCTCTTTAAAACTTAGATTCAAAGGCTGTAATAATAGCAAGCACTATGCATACAAATTCACTATGGGTCGATAGTTGTATATTAAGTTAAACCTACAACTCATGTACCAAAGATTGCCAGTTTTACAAAGATATGTAGAAACTATAACTCTTCTAAAGAAATTGCTATATTTATAAGCATATATGATCCAATTTTTATAACTGAAGCCCTTCAATAGATAGATCTAAAAGATCTTTTAGGAAAACTTATAATTGTAGATTTCAAAAAACAATTACTATGGATTACAATCAATCTACTTGTTAAACAAAGTAGATATGAGCTAAAATTAAGATTCAAAGAGTAGATCTAATGCTTATAAAAATTTTCAGAAAGACTTGCTGCAATCTAAATAAATTTTTCCTTATTAATGAATTACCTCACAAAGATGTTGTCTTCAAATTTCAGGTGATCGCCAATACTGCCTCGCTTCGACAAGCTTGCACCAATTCTCCTATCAACATTTCACCATTGAGAAATTCATAATGGCTTTGATACCAGTGATGAATAAGTCTCCTCGGACACACAATTTTATTAATAAGGAAAAACAATTACATAGAGAAGTGAGGTGTCACATCACACACTTAACCTCACTATGAGATGAGAGATTGTTTATATAGTTAATTTCTAAACTAAAAGATAGGAGGACAACCAATCACATAATCACATGAGTATGATTAGGCGTCCTTTACAAAACAAACCCTATCCTGATTCAAAATGCTAAATAAACTAATTTATTCTCAAATTAAATCCTAGAAAATACCTAGACTTTAGAACTTAGGATTAAGAGGTCTAACAGTGTTGGGACCTATGTTCATGCTCTTGTTATTGGAAAAAGAACCACTGGGTAACTAAAAATTGGAAGTGGCTTGGATGCAAAGAAGGGATTGGTATCCCTAAAATGAGAGAAAGTGCTAACTTTCACTCTCATGTTGTATTGACGAGTAGGGAAATATGGTTAGGGCTCACTCCAATAATATTTGCATCCAATATAACATTAGTGGGCATTAGTAAGGGTGGGTGCACAAAGATGCTCCCCAAAAGCATTGCAACAGGGCCGCGCTAGCAGGGATAAAACAGATGCACGCACATGCCTAAGGATGCGTGCACGCATTGTTAGGTTTGGTACTAAACCGGGGCGCATGCACGCTCAATAACGCGCACTCACGCTCAATAATGCGCTGTCATGTCCCAAATTTGTAATTGGGTCACAATGGCCTAATCACATTAGCCATATTCATTAGAGTTTGTAAAATTGATGTTAAGGGTCAAATAATTGCCAAGGAGGAAAATTACTAGTTTCCTAGGTTTGGGGTGGAAGCTTTGGGATTTGGAATAAGGGGGATAATAAATGATGTTTAGACATTGGAAGGGTTCAAGTATTTAATAAATAGAGTGAATAAGAAATTCAAGAGAAATCCTAGGTGACAAATGGTTTTGGAGACATATGGAGGATGTGGGACCCACACTAGCTTGATTTTTCATAATACATGGTATATCTCTTTTGTAAATTCGAATTAATGGGAATGTGAACACTCTTGGGTGAGTTGGTAAGTCATAACACATGTCATTGAGCATCTTAGGTCGAATTGGGAAGTATTGGTAACCTCCATGGAAGATAAAGAGTCAAAGTGGAAGTTTGTGGACACTTGGGCTAGATTCCCTAGCCCCATGACACCAATGATGGAGCATCTATGACAACTATGACAAATTGCAGACCTGACCTCTGACATCTGACCACTATGACATGTCAGCCCCAAAAATAGGCTCAAGGAAGTCGAATTTGGGATTTGGAGAAGCCAAAGAGACCCAAAATCGAATTTGGGAGAAGATGGAAGGTTGGAACTAGGAGACAAGTGGCAAATGTGGAATATTTCCTAAATGGAAATCTATTGAATCTATTGAGAGGATTTCGACCCTTAGAAGGCTAATGTTGGTTATAAAATGTAGAAATGAAGTATGAGAATGGCTTTTGATCATTTGTAGAATTTGCAATTGCATTTGTGAAGAGGGAGAGCTAGTGGATGACTAGTTTCTTGCCTTAGCCAATTTCGAGGGTGAAAGATTCCCATCCAAGTTGGTAATTGGAAAGGCCATTCAGACCTTTCATTTGGAGCTTTAATGGAGTCTTTATTTGTAGGTGTAAGCTACAGGGCAGCTCATGGTTTCTTCTATTGCAGCTCACTCCTTCAACCATTTCCGGTTTTGATGGCATATTCTTGATCCTTGAGGGAGGGCGTTTTTGGTGAGCTATTGTACTCTTTGGGGAAGCTTTTAATGCCCCATTTCTTTTGTAATATGAAGTAAATACTCTGTTCTTCATCTCCAAAAAGTTTCAGGTCGAAATTCCAAGTAGAAATGTATAAATCTCATTTTTAATGGAAGAACAATGCCATTTCCCCACTACCTTGTTGTGAACCAATGTGTTGATGATGATTTCGAATGAATGGATGATTCTCTGATGAATTTGTGATTAATGGACTGCCATGGATGTATTTTACAAGTTTCATGTACTGTACTTGAGCATTTGAAGTATTTTTACTTAGTTTAATTGCACTGGGAGAAGAAATAGTGCCATTTCCCCAAGGGTCGAATTGGTGATTTTTGCAGTTGAATGGGAGAGGGTTGGAACAGATATAATAATCAATTAATGGTGCACATGAGACCTTAATAACATCCTTAATACATTTCCTACCTCTGTTCATAAATTTGAGTGGCTTTGGAGGCATTTGGGAAGCCATTTTCAATACTTACCCCAGGGGGATTTGAACCCCAAATTACTAGTAAAATTGCATACTTGGTCCAGAATCTTAAGAGAGTTTGCAGAGGTATTTTGGTGGCCATATATCATCCCTGAACATAATATTCAAGTCTTAATATCATTCATACACCTTCCTTGAATATTTGAATGCATTTGGAGTCAATTCGAGACATAGAGACCAATACTAGTCAAAGGCAAATTACTAGTAAAGTTACCTACATTGACCAGAATTGAAAGAGTATTTGCAGAAGTGTTTTAAAGGTACAAAGGCATCCCTAATACACATATTTATGTTCTAATATCATTCATATACCTTCTCAGAATATTTGGGATCATTTGGGGCAAATTTGGGACCTAGAGATCAAAACTAGTCAAAGGTCGAACCAAGGAAAAAAGTGGAAAATTGCAATTTTAATAAAATTCCTAACAAGGGACATTACAGTGGTATCAGAGCATGATCTTGGCACTTCTCTCATTGACACTTGGCTTGACCTGATTGGCTCAAGGGTTTGAATTTTTTCCCTCCCAATTCCTTATGAAATCATGCCCCCATCTCTTTGTTGCATTGCATAGCTAGTTGTGGGTATTTTTATTAAAATACATATTGCATGATATTTGAATTTCCAATGTGCATTGCTAGCACGTAAACCATATGCATCACTAAATCGATGGCGGGGCCTTGGCCTTGAGATCCTCACCATGATTTCATAACAATATTACATCATTTATAATGTTAATTCCATGGGGTCAAACTGGGGACATTACATTCCCCTCCCCTTGGAATAACACCGTCCTCGGTGTTCCAACACTTCAGACTATATACCCACTTTACACATGGTTCAAAATTCACAAACTCTGACAGGTCTGTCCTGCGTTTCATCCCTTTACTTTGAACTTTCAGGATCAAGTCCTCTAGCTTCCACAAGCTTCTTCTACTAGCTTTGGTCTTCCAGCTCTACAGGTGGGCATTGCTCCAAAGCAATCCCTTTCCGTTTGTTTATCTTCCAGCTAATCTACAAGTCTGGAATTTCATGGATTTCATCTTCCTTGCTGTCCTGGTAACTAATTGAGGAAGACTTCCAGCCAAAACAAATAGCTTATGGTCTGCTGCCATGATCATGGTGCATAAATGGCTCTCTCTTTTCTCACCAACAACACTTGGCTAGTAATAGCTGTAATCAATGGCTTTCAATGTCTCTCCTGTGAGACTTATCATGGCAATTCATGTTAGGGCAAGCATATCGCAATATTAAAAATTAGTCAATTATTTGCCCAATTGACATGGAACGTCCATGATTTACTCATGAGACTTCCACACATTTCATGCTTTCCCAATATACACATGAACTCATTCATGTTCATCCTTTCACAAGAAAATAACTATTTCAGCATTCACAATTCATTTCAAGCAACGAAACACAATTTGTTTTCATTTATGACATGCACTCAACAATCCTTTGTTTCTAAGATGCATTAGTCAAAGGAAAGAGAAGAGTAAGAGTTTTCCCCCTCTTAGTCTTGTTCCAATCCGGAGCCACACCATCACTGGTGGTTCTATGCTCCTTGGCCTTTTTCACTTCAATGTGAATGCTTGACTTGCCCTTTTTGGCTATGACACTTTAGTGTCTAAGGTCTGTCTAATGGCTTTCAACTAGGGAACCCTTCCCCATTGTTGCTTACAGAACCTTTGGCTGCTAGGAACCACACAGTTCCACTAGCACCATATTTTATTACTGCTCATACTGAGCTTCTTAGGACAGTCATATGTCCACATGCATCCTCTAGATGCTTTCATAGTCCTTGCTTCCAGCAATACCTACACTCAAACATTGATTCAATTAACATGTTTAGTGTATTTTCATAGGGTTTATCTCCAAATGAGAATTTAAGAAATCATAATTAAATCATATACACATGTATATTCATAAGCAAGAGTTGCAAGATAGCCAAATACTTATCTTTATGGAATGTCTTCACTTTATCCCACAGGATCCTTCTTCTCTTTCCAAGCATTGGATTTCCCCTGGATACAACAATGAATGTTGGGTTAGCACGCAGGCTACTCCACAACCATTCGAATAGGCAATGCCAGGCCAATACGCTGACTGGTTTTATCAATTGTTTAAGGGAATGTTTGGCCAGCACGCCGGCTGCTCCACAACATCAAGTGGTTAATGTTCCCACCAACTATTCTCTGAATTTACCAAGAATTTTATAGCGCCCAACCAGTTACTCTCTGGCTTTACCAAGCATTTATAGCTCCAACCAGTTACTCTCTGGCTTTACCAAGCATTTATAGCTCCAACCAGTTACTCTCTGGCTTTACCAAGCATTTATAGCTCCAACTAGTTACTCTCTTGCTTTACCAAGCATTTATAGTTCTTTCAGGGTCCTTGCTTCCTGTAATGGCCAAGGTTTCCAATAAAAAACAATAGTGCATTAGCTTGGTTGTCATAAGACTTATACCTAAAGTCTTCATTATTCCAAACAAGAAATAAATGAAATGAATACTTATCTGTATTGTGCATTTTCCTCACTACTCCACAAGTTTCCTTCTCTGCTTTACAAGCCTTGGATCACCTGTGGGGTGGATGCTTGGCCAACACACATGCTGCTCCACAACATCATCCGAATAGGCAATGCCAAGCCAGTGCGCCGACTGGGTTTATCAGGCATCCCAAAAAAAAAAAAGTATGCTAAGCTAGTACGCCGACTGGGTTTATCAAGCATTCAATAACCATTTCCAAGCCAGTTGTCCGACTGGGTTTGTCAGGAAATAACACCCTTCACCAATACCTCCACAACATGCAAATAACCAATGCCAAGCCAGTACACCGACTGGGTTTGTCAGGCATACAACAACCATTTCCAAGCCAGTACATCGACTGGGTTTATTAGGCATCCAACAACCATTCGCCACAACTCCCAAATAACCAATGCCAAGCCAGTACACCGACTGGGTTTATCAGGCATATAACAACCATTGCCAAGCCAGTACATCAACTGGGTTTATCAGGCATCCAACAACCATTCGCCACAACTCCCAAATAACCAATGCCAAGCCAGTACACCGCCTGGGTTTATCAGGCATACAACAACCATTGCCAAGCCAGTACATCGACTGGGTTTATCAGGAAATATGAACAACATAATGTGATTATGTGGCTCCTTTTCTTATGCAACTAGTGGTTCCCTCCCGGAACTCCATAGGTGACTTACTTGACTGCAGGCTAGCATGGCCCCACAATACCCACTCACACTACACAAGGATGATACCCCTTTTCTGCAACACAGCTCCTCGGGCCTATCCATCTCTTCTAGTGTCCTTTAGTGTGAGCGTAGAAAGGTTACCGCTACCCATACAGTCCTCTTGAGCACCCTTGCTTCACTTTTCCTCTTAACATGCAACACCAAGTTGCATTTGTGTAAGCTGTTAGCACAAGAAGGATAAGCAGACTCATCAGTATTGTTGCCCAAAATTGTAATCATATTTCATATCATTCACTATTAAGTATTGAAACACCAAGAATGCGTCCATTCCCTTAGGGTGTAGTCAATATTGAAATCCTAACATAACCCACCACCCGAAAGGTATGCATCCCTTTATGATGTGAGCCATGTAGGCCTTAGTCACACTCAAGTAGTCTGGAACAATAATGAAATAATAAAACATGCTCTGCATATTAAATCTAATAACCAAACATGTATATCCTTAGTTAGGGTTACCGAATACTCATTCGTTTCACAGATGTATATTTTCTTCATTTGCGAACAATGGGGGCTCCCTTCTCTGAGTCAACAGTCCTTCGGTTTGCCACCCCAATCTTTTCACATGCCATAACCCACACATGCCTTCTTGGCATAATTTACTGTCTCACTCACATGCTTTACCAACATGCAGTTCGGCTGAGACATTATCAACATTTACAATGGCGTTTCACCCGAAACCCATTTCCAAAGCATGGGATCCTTCCCATCTAGTTTGGTTTCTACAGGCCATCACACATGGTCTTCCTGCAATGTGTCATCCTGGCACACTTTATCAAATAGCCAAAAAGTTAGCAACATTTTGCAATAAGCTTCAAATATGATTGTTCCATAACCAATCAATATCATTAATAATTAAATTCAATATGAATTTACAATTCTGTCTCCTACAGAAATTGATTTGCTTAGCAATGAGTCTCTCCTCATATTGTTTGGCTCTTGTAAGTGGTATCACTCTGCCCATTATGGTTTCACCCTTGCTACCATACTTGAACATCCACCTACAACATGTCCTCCTAACACAATTCTATATAAGCCATACAATCATTAGCAATTATAAGCAAATTCTCAAATCTGAAATTTGTAACTCTGTTTTCCTACAGAAATTAGATTTGCAACTATGAGACTATTCTCATAAACTTAAACCAGACAATTTTCAGATTCGTTTCATGCGTAAATTTACAACCATGAGGACCTTCTCATAACCTTTGGCTTTTGCACATGGTAGATCCCGGTCTTTACTATGGACTTATCCTCATTGCCATATGCAAGACTTTTCTACCTGAAAACTGAACTTCAATCAGCCAAACACATTGTGAGTATCTACGCACATAATCATTCATTGCCATAACAGTCACTGAAGTGATCTCAGAATTATAATACTCAATAATTCAAACACCCTCAGCTGTTTAACATTTGAAATGCAATGAAATATATATACATTTCTATATATGCATCATTATCACAATAGAATTTCAAGACATAGTCACACTATCCATGCAACTTAAATAAACCGTATATACTCATTATTTCACAGTCATATCATTCATACAACTTTGTCCTTCCACAGAGCATTCTAGCAGCCCATCGATCATGATTTGGCTCTTCATGTACTTACTATTCTGCATTACCATAATCAGGACCACCAGTCCTCACTTGCTTTGGTTATTAGGCACATGACCAACATACACATGGCATGATATAAATTCATATGAATGCATTGAGATTTCTAAACAGTCATAGGGTGTAAGGATAATTTCATTCACTTACCCACACCTCACCAAGCTTGGTAGGTTAACAGTCCCAATCAGTATTCAATATCGCATGCAAACTAACTCAACATAGCTCAAACATAGTTGAAGAGATCTTACCAAATCCTCTTTCAACATTCATGCAATTTGGCACCAATAATCATTACCTGCATGGTTACCATTAACATCGCCTGATGTTACCTGATCAAATGGCCTCTTACCAAGGCTACTCAGTCTTTTTTCCAACTTTATGATCATAGATTTGTTGCACCATCCTTTCTGCATAAGGTTGTTGGCTTCATGCAACAACATCCTCAGCACCTTTAGCCATGCTCTTTGTTATCTTTGGTCCTACAACCAATACCGACATCAATAGTGATTATCAACCACAATATTCTCCATTAGTGGTTCATTGCATATGCAGACTTCATTATTTTACCAATATGCAATATCCCATTTATGCACAAGCATTTCCATATGCACTATGCAATGTTTGTTAAGATGCCATCTAGTGCATATACATCTATGTAATCCCTTACATTTTTAACATTTTTATGCCATATGACAATTTCATAATTATAAGTATGATAACAAACAGGGGTTTAAAGAATTCTTCCCTTTTCGATCCCTCATTGCAACATGGAATTCCTCTTCCATATCATGCAATTGTAGAAATTGCCCATATTGACAACAAAATTTGTTTGTCAAAACAACCGCTGGCACTCCTCTGCACTAAATATCTATGATATATGTAGACCTCATTCAAAATCTGGTCATGCATCATTGTTCCCTGCTGGACAAGATTTCCAATGCCTGTCTTCATGCTCCATTCTGACATCGAGTGCGGGAACTGCATCTCTTCAAAAATGACAACTTTCACTCCAATTCTGCACATTTTACACAGTTGCATTTTGGTCCAGAATGCCAACTTTAGCCACCTGCGGAAGAAAATCTATGAGGAATCACAAAAACTTATCTATTGGGTGAAGTTAGTCCATATAACAAGGAACACTCAGCAATTCACGGATTTCAATTCCGAT